>OY740778.1:14337011-15537011 GCA_963513935.1 Aphrophora alni
TCCCAAAATATTTACACAAGGTAGGAAAAGCAATAGACCGGCGACCAGCATAGGTAAAGCATAGGAAAGCAAATAATAAACATTTCAATTTACCCAAAGTGTCGAAAATAAATTTGTACTTTCATACAAGTAAAAAATTAATAAAAACCAAATATACGAGCACTGATCCTGAGCCACAAAAAAATGATGAGGTAGGCGTATTATGGGAAATTTCAAAATTAAACTAAAGGACAGGCAGGTAATCTGAGGTTCCCTATGCTAGAGAATAGTGAAAAGTAAGATGTGATTATGTGTTAAGTCGATATAAACAGTGTTGTTTTGGTGTTTCAGATAGACAGAGCAATTTTGTGATTGAAATAATTATAATGTTATAGTTTATACAGAGTGTTTAATAAGTCCCGGGACGGCTTAATATTTTTTTAACCATCACTAACAGAGCTACAAAGCTTTGCACATTGTTAATGGAGACCTAAACCTATTTTAGTACGTATTCAGTGGACTGCTACCTTTTCAAGGGGACGGCCCACATGGAGTAAGTAGGAAATCTTAAACGAGAGCAGTTATCTTATTAACAAAAGTTCAATTAAAGTCACTTAAGATGAAAAGTAATTTCATTGAATATATTGAAACCGGGGTTACTCACCTTGATTTAAATATTAAGAAACTGAAAATCAAATTTTGACTAATATATACTGCACTTTTAGAGGAATATTAAGAAAAAGTAAAGTTAATGAAGGAACTAAATTGTTTTATAAATAAGAAGTATTATTTTATTTAGAAACTAGCTGATGCCTCCAGTTTCACCTGGGGATAGTTGAGATAGTTTTATAAAGAAATCATTTTTAGCGCCAACCCTAATGTTGGTGCTATGTCAATAAATTACGCCCAAATACAGCAACACACCGATTTTGACCAAAATCGACCCATAAATAAAAAAGATATGATACTTGTTTCAAGCGGTAAAAACACCCTTGGTGTGGAACATTTTCAAAACCCTTTCTTAGTACGAGTTTACAGACCTACCGCAAACCATGTTAAAAATTCATAGCTCTAGGCTTCTTGGATCCAAAGATATACTTTAGGGGTAAAAAACACCCTTGGAGTGGAACATTTTCAAAACCCTTTCTTAGTACCCATCTACAGACCTACCCCTAAGCATGTTAAAAATTCATACCTCTAGACTTCTTGGATCTAGAGATATACTTTAGTGGTAAAAAACACCCTTGGACTGGAACAATTTCAAAACCCTTTCTTAGTATGCGTTTACAGACCTACCCCAAACCATGTAAAAATTCATAACTCTAGGCTTCTTGGATCCAAAGATATGATTTAGGGGTAAAAAACACCCTTGGAGTTTATCATTTTCAAAACCCTTTCTTAGTACCCATATACAGACCTACCCCTAAGCATGTTAAAAATTCATAGTTCTAGGATTTTTGGATCCAAATATATACTTTATGGGTAAAAAACACCCTTGGAGTGGAACATTTTCAAAACCCTTTCTTAGTAGCCTATGCGTCTACAGACCTACCCCCAAACCATGTTATAAATCTATAGCTCTAGGCTTCTTGTATCCAAAGATATACTTTAGGGGTAAAAAACACCCTTGGAGTGGAACATTTCAAAACCCTTTCTTAGTACCCATCTACAGACCTACCCCTAACTGTTTTAATAATTCATAGCTCTAGGCTTCTTGGATCCAGAGATTTCGTGATCAGTCTGTGGGTTTTTACTTATATAGAAGAAGCAGTGAAGAAGTTCTCATAGCATGTGAAGAAATTTTGTTGGCTAATTTCATCAAAATCATATATATATATATATATATATATAACCACCTGGCCAAACCTTCCGTACGTTTATTGAAGTGAATGTCATGAGTATGAAAGATAACACAGAGTTAATTTTTTCACGAAAAAACTACTTGTGTAATTGTATTATTGTATTATGTAATCATCTTTCCGACACTTTCTTTCGATAGTGAAATATTTTTCCAACATTTATTTGACGAATAAAACCCATAAAAATTGATTTTGAAGTGAGGCAGCTCTGCTATATAATTACCGATAAAAAATTGAATAATTAATTGTATAAGATTATTAAAATAGGTCAAGTGCTCAGGCATAGCCTAAGATGTAAATTCACAATCAGTTTACAATCGACAATTTTGTTTGAGGATGTTGATTTATTTTATTCCATTTTAACGTGGATAGTTTTAATTTTCTCCATAAGATGTCAGCACTTCCCGGATACTAAATGAATCTAATTACGCCCATTCTAGTGGACACGCCTCGTAGGATTTCCAAACAGTTATTAGTTTTAAATATTGCCGCTATGTTTCAGCACTTGTCGGGTAGTAACTGTCAACATCTTTCATGGTGAAGGTATACCATAAATATCTCAAACCGTTTACATTTCACCCAGGTGTATCAGGATTTCATTCTCAAATATAATATTAAATTACAAATTATACAAATCAAATTGCTGCATAAACTTTAAATCGGAAATTGCTTTAGGTTAGCAACTCTCTCAGATATCAATTTAAACTAATGGAAGTAAGATGTAGAATTTACCTAGATAAACAGTCTTGGTAAATGTCTGGAATACACTTCGTACAACTTTAGGCTATACAGGGTGTCTCATAACAAGCTGAAAAATTTCGGAAATGATTCTGTAGGACAGGATAAAGAATAAATTAAAAATACAATTTTCTTCGAAAACGCTTGATTTTCAGATATCCACCATTTTGTTTTTTACAAAAAACAACTTTCGAGATAGATGTAATATTGAATTCAGATTTGGTGTACGCAATTTGTACGTTACGTTTTATAATTTTACAGAAAATAAAGACATTATTTTGTATATTTTCAAAATGGCGACTTTAAATATCAACTTTAAAATAAATTCACAAGACAAAGAAAAGTTTCCTTTAGAAATTTTTTTTTTAATTTAGGTCAAAAAATAACCGAGTTAGGTTAGGTTAGGTTAGGTTTCCAAAAAACAGGAAACATAATTTTTTCGGTAGTTGTCTACAACACCCAAGGTTGACCTAGAACCAAATTATTTTTGAAATCTAACACTTTTAATAAAATTGTAATTGGTTCCACATTTTTCAAGAACTTAATCTCGAAAATAACACCAGTTTCGTACCGTTGGCATTTGTATTTAAAAAATATCGTACAAAAATATCGTCTAGTAAATTATCAGTCTATATGTGAGTGATATAATTATACTTTGTTGTTTATATCAGGTGTGTTAGGTTAGGTTAGGTTAGGTTATATGTGAGTGATATAATTATACTTTGTTCTTTATACCAGGTGTGTTTGAAGATATTTACAAAGTAGCCTACGGTATGAAGTAAACGCAATGCAGTGTGAATATAAAATGGTTTGGACGACCCTCGCAGGCTCTTGGTCCAAAGTACGTTATCTATGTACTTACTCTCTGACAATCTGGTAGAATAAATTATTAATCTACCAACTAAATGTAAATTTTCTGCACACTGGCAAAACGTAAGACTTAATAAATATTGCAAGAACTTGACTCGCACGTCCCCAAAACCGAAGAAAAACGAACGAAAACGATTGCTACGAAAAATATCTGTTCGGTAATTGAAAATTCAAAAAGGAAAGATGAACCAGAGTTATTTTGAAATAAATTATTAGTTAAATATTTTCTTTTCCTTGCTGCAATTAGTCATCATCGGCTTACAAAAAAGGACAAAATATGAAGATAATAAAGATTCCTCAAACTACGAAAACAGGAAACAAAACTAAATCCAGTTATGTTTGTTATATTATCCTTATGAACATTTCAATAACTAGTTTTCAAAAGATTATAGCTCAACTGATACAGACTAAAAACCAAACTAAACCTAAGTGCTGAGTAGTGCCCCCTCCCACTCTTAACAAACCAATCACAAAGAGGCACGTTTTGTCTCAGCTAATTGATCCGAACAATTTTATTGTTGTTGATTAAAAGAAACCTCCCCGTCATCATTGCCTTATAAAAAAATAACGATAATCTCTAACCCTTCTTGAATTTTTTAAAGGCATCAGGGTCGGGAAAGAATAAGAGTTGGTCAAAAAAGACCTGATGGAAGAGAGGATTCTAAAACCTAAAACTACGTGAAAAGGGTGTAGATCCAGGTAGGATAGTTCGGGATTGTCACATTCGTACTCAGTAAAGTGAGCCCTTGAGAGCGTTTCAATGAAATGTGGTTTTGGATGAGGCTTAGATAGCCTATTTGTACAATTATGATCGTTTTGTTATTGTTAGATATACCAGGAAATAAAAACTTTAAATGATAGTAGTTTCGTTATTTGCTCTCCAATCCCCGAAAAAAACTCTTTATTGTATACAGATATAATTGGAATTTATTAAAACATCAGTTGTTATTTTCATCGCTATTTATTTGTTGCCATAGCAACGAGATTTTTCATTGTTGACTAATTTCAATCACAGGAATCTAGTAGGTTAGTTTACAATTTTGACTGATTTTATTTTTATTCCTTCATGACTTTACAAACATGTATCGCATTGATACAGTGTTATTATGAATGTGAACGGAGTTTATCAGCTGAGGTTAAGAAAGTTTCGTACTTGCAACGGTTTGAGAGACGGGCCGTGCGGCGTAGTCGCGTATACAGGTTGTTAGTAAGTTTAAAACCACCGGATTCATTAGAGACATCAAGAAGGCCAGGAAGACCTTCAATCTTAAGAACTGAAAGAAGCAATTATTGAAAACGTAACTGAAATAATATCAACGTGTTAAAAAATGCCGCACATAGAATAGAAGAAAGACTACTGCTTCTCCAGAAGAGAATAGCAGGCACTTCGAACAACTGTCTTAATAACCCTAACAAGTAAAAAGTTGGCTTATTTTAAGTTTCTTATTAAATCCCATTTAATTCCAAAAGAACTTATGTACTTTATTTGTTCTATGTTAAAAAACAAAAGAACTACAGTTAATTAAAGTTTTAACTCACTTTTGAAATACCCGGTATATGTATTTCATTATTCTGTTTTTACCTGTTCGCGTATAGAAATTTATATGATGGGATAAAACTCGATTTTGACTTTTTTGAAGTTATAGACGTTTTAAACCATTTGAGATGTCAAAGTGATTTTAGCAGGGTTTATTCTCCTTTCAATTCTGCATCTTTTCAGACCCATATCATTGGTTTAAAAATATTTTGATCTTTTTTGAAAAAACTTTTAAACTGCAATTACTCGTAAACCCTTTGAGTTTTCAAAGTGATTTTTTTCAGGGTTTACTCTCCATTCAATTCAGCATCGTTTGATGTGCATATCATTGGTATTGTTAAATGTTGAATTTTTATTACAAAAAGTAGATAGAAATTGAAAAATATTTACAATTTTGAAATTTTAATAGCACACCTCGACTCCAAATTTAATTCTGCTTCTATTAAGCTATAGAAACATTTTAAAATCAAAAACTTACGATTTTGCAAAGTTGGAAAATTGGCTGTTTTCTCGAATTAATTACTCAGAAACTATAAGAGATATTTTCGATGTGAAAACACCATAGTAAAATTTGAACTTTCTTCTTTCTTCATGTCAAATTTCACATCATTATGATGAATAGTTTGAGAGCTACGGGCGATTTAAAAAAGTATTTCAAGTGGCGAAACGTGAAATGTTAAAATCAAGTATTTTTATTGATATACAAATTGCAATAACTCTTAAAGCCTCCAAAAAAGTGTTTTTTAATGATATTGTTAGATGTAATCGTCTGTGCAATGCTAAACAATCTAAAAGGATAAATTTGGTATATGATCAAATCTTGGGCACATCGCGCGGCTATTATTCATTTTTTCAATAACTTGAAATTTGGGCGTCTCTACCATAAGAAAAACACAAAATTACAATCTTCTCACAATCGCCTCAAACAAATTTTGCTCGAGTGTAACCCCTAAATTCCTTCAATAGGACGATTCTATTAAGTCGTAACTTCATTAGCAAAAGAGAAGTGAGCAAGAAGACCAAACTCTTTGTGTATAAATCAATATACCGGGTGAATAAAAAGTCAAGACCCCCCCCTCTAATATTTTTCTAAGTAAATATACAGAGATATCCTTTTGGTGGTCGTGCAATCTTAGCAGGAAGTTTCATTTTATGATTTTGAAAATTTTGTGTGTCCCCCAAAAATGGGGGATTTTGGGGGCAACTCAAAAATTTTAAATGTAAACCCCCTTCAAGTGACACCTCATTTTGAAGTGTTTACAAAAACTTAAAGAATGGTGAAAACCAGAGTTCGCTATCTCTTCTCTATCAAAAATGGTAGCCCGTCAAAAGTTATTGAAGTCTACACAAAATTTCATCCTTATAAAATTCAGCTTGTCCATGAGTTGAATGAAGATGATCCAGACCGTCGTCTTCAATTTTGTGAGGAAATAGAAGCTCTAATTTTAGCTCATCCATTGTTTATTCAATTGAAGACGACGGTCTGGATCATCTTCATTCAACTCATGGACAAGCTGAATTTTATAAGGATGAAATTTTGTGTAGACTTCAATAATTTTTGACGGGCTACCATTTTTGATGGAGAAGAGATAGCGAACTCTGGTTTTCACCATTCTTTAAGTTTTTGTAAACACTTCAAAATGAGGTGTCACTTGAAGGGGGTTTACATTTAAAATTTTTGAGTTGCCCCCAAAATCCCCCATTTTTGGGGGGACACACAAAATTTTCAAAATCATAAAATGAAACTTCCTGCTAAGATTGCACGACCACCAAAAGGATATCTCTGTATATTTACTTAGAAAAATATTAGAGGGGGGGGTCTTGACTTTTTATTCACCCGGTATGTACCAACACTCACATATAGCTCGGAATCATGGACCCTATACATCAAAGTAGGATACAAGCGATGGAAATGAGATGGTGTCACGAAAAAAGCGCACAGTTAACCCTTTTGGAGTTACAAAAGGAATCCAGCCCCTATCTTCTTAGAAATAAAGAATGTTTCACAGAAAATAAAAGTTGAATTAATTTCTGATTCCCATCACACTTTATCCAGGCTTTGGACTGGCTAAATGATTAAATACTGAATAGTTTTTAATCATTTAGGCGTGTTTAAAATCAGCATGAGCATAGCTTCGTCAATGTTAACTTTTTTAATATATTTACAGTCTTATCAGTATAATTAGGATTATTCAAAATCAGCAAAGTGTAGCTTTGTCAATGGTAACTTTTTACATATATTTACAGTTTTAAAGTATACTTAGGCTTGTTTTAAATCAGCATGAATGTAGCTTCGTCAATATTATCTGTTTACTATTTACATTCTTTTCTTGTCTTGCTTTTCTTCTCGACAGAAGGTCTATCCAAGTTTTTGTAGATACGAAACTGTCTATAAACACGCTTTGATGTTGCCATTTTCTTCTTACTTCTTCACAGTTCTATCCAGTTTCTTATCTAACTCGACGTAAGTTTTTTCCTTTAAATTCCTCTTTTCCCCAGTTAAATTCAGTTCTATCCTCATGTACATACAAGAAGATTCCTCCGCTTCACTCTTCAAACAAAGTATGACGTCTCTGATTTTAGGGTTCGGTCGTCCAAGAAGATTGCTGATTTTGTTGTGCCAACCTTCCACAGCGTTCGTAGTCCTGTGTCGCCTAGAATAGCAATTCCACAATTCAATAGGAATTTCGTCATTATGCAGCCATTGTTCGACGAAGTAGTCTAAGAAGCGAGTTAGGTTAGGTTAGGTTAGGTTAGGTTAGGTTAGGTTAGGTAAGGTTAGGTGATGACAAACCTGAAGGGCTGAACTGTGGTGGATGGTCAGGAGAAATGTACCTGAGTTATTGTATTGCGTGATGACTCACCTCCAATCAGATCCAAGTATTCATTTCCTGGTAACGTAACCCCTACCCTAAACTGTCACATTGGCCCTTCTGCGCTTTATTCGCTGTGCACTTTTTTCGCATAATCAATGAGATACCTGCGGCGCATAGAACAAAAGACGAGGAGAGACCGCATCAGAAATAACACCATAAGGGTGTAATACCTCTGGCATCAACCATAGAGTGAGGGCAACAGAGGTGGTATGCCATGTCGCACGTATGCCCTAAACACGACTACCATACCGGGTATAGCAGGCTATAAGTGAGGGTCCCAGAAACAGAGGACGTCCCCGCATCAAGTGGGAGGACAACATTGCAACGAGTCTTAAAACCAGAAGCATCCAATGGCAGCAGCTCAAATCAAGGCCCAAGATAGAAAAGGATGGAGATCCCTCTGTGAAACCTCGACACCTACCGGTAGAAGAGTACCGACTACGTAAGTAAGTAAGTAACCCCTAAGGATCCAGGGACTCTCTACTTGGCTATAAGACTGTTTAAAACGAAATTTCTCAAAATATACTAGACCGATTTCGTTCAATTATTGAAATGTTGAATCAGAAAATTGCAAATATTACAGCAATAGTTGGCAAAACACAAAACACGAAACTTTATCGCTCTGATTGAAAAACGATTAAATACAAGAAGAAGCAACTTTAAACCCTGTTTAAATAGTTTTTCAAAAATCGTATACTTGGTTCATTTTCACGTTTTTATTGACAACTACCGAACTGTCATTTTCGGTGACGAATAGATTTTCTTGGTTTTCAAATAGTTTTGGAGAGTGCGAAAATTGTGCATTGTATTTGCAACATTTAATTTATTAATATATATTTTCTTATTTACACAGATTATGAAGTATAGATTAGGTTTAGTACAATTTAATATTTCCTACAAGGCGTAAGAAAGCAAATATTTGGCATTACGTTTAGAGGATCTGCAAGTATTACATTGTACGGCGGGCTGAGTGTGTACAATGTTGGTGCCCATTAAATAATTGTTTTGTTATTACTTTTACTAGATTTATTATTAATTTATTGTTATTACTAGATTTATTATTTATTTATTTTATATTGTTACTATACAGTTATTACACCAACTGATGAAAAATATTTAATTTAAATTTAGGATTTTTATACACACGTTATTTTGTTGCTGTACGGAAATGAAAAATACACTACAACACTCCACATCAAAAACCAAAGACAACTACTACCAACTGAACGAAGCTAAATAAAGATTTAAAGTTTATTGCACAGAAAGTTATGCCGGAGTGTTGACATAAGGGACAAAGTTTAATCGCTTCAGGGGTTGTTTTATTTACTCCCTTAGAGAGCTGCTGACTATAATACAACTTTTATCTTTGTAAGGTAAGGGAGGATAGCTTTATAGCTGCCCTGAGCTCCGGTATTTTCATTACTTTTACTTTTCTTGTCAAATTAAACAATGTACAAACATTGTACAATCTTCTTGACACGCTAAAAAGTTTAAATATATTATGTATTTTGATTTTTGGAGAACATTTAAATTTTGAAATATTTATACAAGTAAATGTTTTTATATTTAAGAATTTTCTCTTATCACAATATACTGGTTCACTGACAAATAAGGAATTGTTTATAATATACCATACACAAAACAAAATCTTTATTTCAAGAATTAGTTTTTCCTTTTTTAAATCGTCTTTAATAAATTAACTGTTAGTTTTCCTGTCCCAAATTTCTACAGCCAATTTGTGACGGTAACGTACGTTTAGGTCTAACCTAGGCTCTACATTTTGATTTTTTAATTATTTGATTTTTCCGCTTATACTTTTTTTTTTTTACTAGCAAGTGTTGAATTTACAATAATATTTTAAGTGAAAAATATACGACCCAGACTGGGAATCGAACCCAGGACCTTTGGTTTTACGCGCCAATGCTCTACCAACTGAGCTATACATACGTAAGGGCTGAAAAATGAGTGAAAATTAATTTCAATGTCGCATATGCGCGAGGTAATTAATTTAGAAACTCAAAATTGCAGCAATTAAACGTAAAGTCAATACATACTTAAGGGCTGAAAAATGAGTAAAAAATTGTTCAATGTCTCATATGCGAGGTAATTAATTTGTAAACTCAATATTGCAGCAATTAAACGTAAAGTCAAATAGCTCAGTTAGTAGAGCATTGGCGCGTAAAGCCAAAGGTCCTGGGTTCGATTCCCAGTATGGGTCGTATATTTTTCATTTGAAATATTATTGTAAATTCTACATTTTGGATAACGTTGTGCTTTAGACCAATGACTATTACGAGGTTTAAATCGCTCATCCTAGATCTGCCCATGCACCATAAAGAACCCAGCTTTGGAGATATAGCTCTAGTTGCATAATACACTTACCGAATTAAAGCTAGCCTAATTATTAAATAATAACTCTTACAATACTACTTAATAACAGAGCTGAAGTTGGGCGTTCTCCATTCACATTTTGTTTAGTTTAAATAAAATAATAAAACCTCCGAATTGGGAATTGAAGGTAAAAACCCAAACTGATAAGTAACAGCCCCTATCACCACTTTTATTGCATGTACGGCTGCATACTCTGTTTCTGTAGTGTGGTGTGCTCAACATAGCTACTGTTCCGGTCAGCTGTTCGCTGCCGTAACCAAAACGAACCCTCCTCAAGTAGGTGCAACTTCAACTTTCGGTTAATAAATATTGAGCTTGACTTGTGAGATAATATTAGATAGAATAAAACTCGAACATAATATCTAACAAAAATTTGGTTTACTTAATCAAACGCGTTTAACGACAAAGTCCTCATCCTCAGTTATAGTTTAGTTACGGTATTGTAGCTCATGTATCACTCAGGATGGCGACTTTATCGTTGAAACGCGTTTGATTAACTAAACCTAATTTTTGTGAAATCTTGTCTTCGAGTTTAATTCCAAGTTAAGTGACATCGTCATAACATACAAAATTGGTTTGATCGATTTTCTTCTGTTATCCAATTTTTCTTACTTTAACGTTCACAATTTTATTCTAGATTTCTTCAGGATTCTCTTGCATTATTGAGCAGCTCCTAGGTTAAAGTTGAACTGTCTAACCGTCATAATATTATCACTTTTATACTTAAATCCGTATATATTCTACTTACAAAATATCTATTTTTAATATTTTCTATATTATAATTTTATAATTTTAAATTTCACCACACAGTCTACCAACAAAGTTTAACCAGTGTGACATTTTCTACAGTAGATAGATTATTTCAATACAATCAATCATTCAAAGTTCATAACAAACACTGTACTGGGAGTCTGTATTTTTCAAATTTCAATAATATTACAGTATACCAAACACACAGAACACAATTCTCACAAAAAATACGCCTAAGTATCAGACGCGTTTCAACGACAAGGTCGTCCTCTTCAGTGATACACGAGCTACACCAATCAAACTATAACTCACTAGTTATAGTTATATTTATAGTTATAGTGAGTTATAGTTTGATTGTTGTAGCTCGTGTATCACTGAAGAGGAAGACCTGGTCGTTGAAACGCGTCTGATACTTAGGCGTATTTTTTGTGAGAATTGTGTTTGGTATACTGTATAATTTTTCTCATAAGTCAAGCTCAGCATTTAATATATTTCAATAATATTAATTATGATTACAGCATTACGTTTTTTAAATACATTTTGATCTCTTATTCTCGCCTTTTAATAAAATTAATTATTAAAACCATAAAGAAAGTAAAATAGCCGTTTCAAATATTTAAACAGCCGCCATTTTAGATAGGAGCAAAATATCGACCTCTAGTTTGCTCAGTTGTATTTTACTAAATAACCCCCTTTTACATGAGGGGTCACTAGATGGGGGTTTCCATTTAACATTATTGAGTTGCCCCCCAAAACCCCCATTTTTTGGGACAGGTAAAAACGTCTCATTTACCGCAAAATATTTTTTTATCACCAGAAGTCACATATAAAATATCTTTTTTTGGTTTTCAAGTTATTGAACCGATCCAGGACTTTTGGGACACACCGTATAACAAATTTTAATCATTGACGTATGCATTCTTTTTATTGGGCTTAATTAAAAGCGATGAATGCAACACTATTGCGTCTCTCTTGACCAACTCTTGTTCTTTTCCTAACTGAAGATATTACAGTATTCGAGAACTATAGGTCTTTATTTCAAATTCTTTACTTTCTTTTTTTTTATAAGGCGGTGATGGCCTTCAACAACAAGAAATAAAAGAGTTATTATATTTTCAAAAATATTTTGCATACATTTAAGAAGCCTCCATTGTTGTTCACTTTTTAAACATTTTTAGATCGAATAGTTTCATTTGGTTTTATAAGAATGTGTGTTTGCAGAGTTCATATAACATTTTTATTGGCATTTTCAGAACAATCATCTAGTTACCATGGAAACGGAATTATTTAAAATCATGGCTTAGGCCTACATCACGCAGACTAATTATTTTCAAACATGGATCCTTTCTAAATTAATTTCTTACTAATGGAATACTACTGTTTAACCTCACTACAAATATTTTCACTTTCAGTTGCGCTAGCCATTATTTGTGTGCTATGCTCCTATTCATTTCTTAGTAAGTTTCTATGAAATGTCCACTGACCCTATTCAAATAATTTGAAACTTAGCTCTATTCGTAATACATAAGTTGTTGGTCTGTACAAAATAATTTCATCTCATTTAAAAAGAAAACAGTTAACTTGATCCGACAAACATTCATTTTTCAGTTTTTTATTAAATTTTGTTGTTTTTGTTGTTGTTTAAACATCGCCCTTCTTATAACCGTTAAATAAATACTCTCATTGCGTCAGAGTCGGGAAAGAACAAATTTTGGTCAAGAGAGATCTGATAGGAAAGATGAATGAAAGTAGATCTAATACAAGATTACGTGGAAAAAGTGTACATCTAGCTAGGGTGTGTCGGGATTGCCATCCTCGTAGTCACTATAACTGAAACCCTGATAACGATCTGTCATTCTATTTTTGTTTGTTTTTTTATTAAATACATTTATAGCTATTGAAATTAATGAGATATTAAATCCAAATTTGTCACACATTGTTTATGTAACCTATTAACAGTACACAACAAACCAAAACTTTATTTTGTACATTTTCTAAATGAATATAGTTTAAATGTTTAGTATCAAAATATATTTTTTTAAAATAACTTTAAAAAATTTCGCTAGAGAGTAAATTTTTTTTTCACTTTTAACTACAAACATAATGTAACTTATTTATTCTCTAAGCTGGAATAATAACAAATTAGTAAAAAATAATTTCTTGGTAATTTAGTACAACACCGATGTTACCAGTTTTGTTACTAAGGAAATATCAAAGAGAGGTCTCTAACCCAAGACTGCATGAAAAAAGTTGTACATCCAGCTAGGCTATATCGGGATTTCCAAGGGTTTCAATAATAGAAGGAGCATATTTTGTTTCTTGAAAACGTTTTATAAAATTGTTTTCGGGTGATTTTTGAAATTTTTTAAAACCCAGGTGAAAATGTACAACAAAAAAAGGCTCGATCATACTGGTAACATGTTATAAAAAAGTTCGCAGAACAAATCTGTACTCAATATCTTGTACATTTCAAAAGTTATAAATTTATTTAGAAAGAAGGAAGAGACTGACAGGTGAATAGCCTACAGTATTTGAAATAGTACGAACTACTCAATTATCATATTTTGTTTTTTATTGTTTTATCGATAACTGTTATACTTTGACTTACAAAAACAATTAAATTTGTTTTCTCTCTTTGAAAAGGAAAATATTTAACAGATAAAATTAAATAACAATGAACAATAATTGTTCGATATTCTCGACTGTTTTCGCGTTATTAAATCTTCAAATTTACCAAAATTATAACATAATCGATTGATTCGTTTTTGAGAAATGAGACCTTTTAGATTTAGGCTATAATGAGATATCACTGATATTTAAATTTCAAAAAACTCTTTTCAAGAATATCTTACAAGTATGTTACACTGCTTTACAAAATATCACAAACTGGAGCTTTTAAATCTGAAAAAATGATGACGAAATGTAATTTAGATAAATATCAAAATTTAGAAAGATATTCCTAAAAATCAAAATTGATAAAATCACCAAATTGAAATCTTTACTTTTTAAGACTTTTTTTTTTTAGAAAACCGAAAAGTAATTTGTATAGTTTTTCTTGTCGTTTATACGTAAACACGATAGCAGCCATACAATTTTAAAACTGAAATAGGAAACTATCATCTGTTCATATAGAAAAGTCGGCCATTTTAAACAGTTTTTATTAAAATCTCGTGTTTTAAAAAACTTTACAACGCACTAAATTAGACATCAATTTACATATTTCAATTGTGCATGTAATGTTACCAATCTCACATCTCGAAATAACGAAGTTATTGTCAAAAAAAAATGTAATTTTAGCTCAAGCGATCGGATGTTTTTTAATACGTGGGTCATTTTTTAAGTAAGTACCGTTTTTAAGTGGAGTAACAGCAATTTTATTTTTGAACATAAATTGTATCAAAAACTTAAGTACGAACATATTTTTACTTTTCTACATAGTCACCAAGAATATCTAAGCATTTTTTAAGTCGTGACACTAGCTTTTGGATCACCTCATCATATAACTCTGCCGCCTGAGCATTTAACCAGTTAGTAACAGTTTCTTTCAACACGTCATCATTTTCAAATCGCTTTCTTACTTAAAATATGTCCTCTCGTATATAGGCCTACACCTCTACAAGACGGAAGGTCTTTTGTAACCGATGTTTTTTTTACCAGCAAGTATTGAAAATACAATAATATTTCAAGTGAAAAACATACGACCTAGACTGGGAAAAATTGCAACAATAAAGCAAAGTCCTGTACTGGAAAGCGACTAAGGATAGCTCAGTTAGTAGTGCATTGGCGCGTAAACCCAAAGGTCCCGGGTTCGATTCCGAGTCTAGGCCGTATATTTTTCACTTTATATATTATTGTAAATTAACATTTCCTACAAGGCCCAAAGCATTAACATTTACTGGATCTGCTTTATTACATTGTATTATGGGCTGGGTGTGTAACATGATAACGCTCGTCAACTTGAGCAATGGATTTTAATTTAAAAAGCTAGATTTTAACATTTATTGAATATTAGATACTGGCAAAGTTTCAAAATAATTTTGCAAGTAGTGCCGTATCAAAGTTCTGCATGAACAGTCATTTTGTAGGCCTACTAGATCAATACAAAGTTCGAGCTCGCCAAACAAGCGTTGCAACGAAAACAATAAAAAATCGGTTCCCACCAAAAGAAAACAAAAATAAATATTCAGCTCTAAGGATTTTCATCAATTTTGTGAAGTGGGCATATTTTAACCATATCCGGTAGTGGTTTTTTGTTTTCATTTTTTGATAACTCGAACTTTGAGGTTAGCTTTAACAGGCCAATATTCAAAAAACTCAACTTTAACAATGTTGGTGATTTTTTTTCCTAAAGGATTAAAATGAAGACATGCCGAGTGTATTTTTATTTACTAAAACATAAATTCCTATTTTGTTTCAGAATTTCGCAATAATACAAGAATTGTAAGAATTCTCAATTACAGAACATGTAAGTAAAAAAACTATGATTTATTTGTTACATACACAAATTTTCTAAGCAAACGTTCCTCGGATTTCGTACAATTATTCCCAACTACATAATGAACTCAAAATTAATAGGAATAGTTATTGTATGGAAAAGACATAACTGAAACACCTTTTTTTTCAGATCTGGACCTGGGAGAACTGGCTTGGGTTCAATAACAAATTAATGTTTGCTCAAATTTTGTGTTCATCTTTATAACCCATGAATCTAGTTGGCAAACATTTTTTGTTGTCACAAAAGAGACATTATGACATTAAATATGCTAATTTGTATTCGGACCCAAAGCAATGTCTACCTCCTTCCCTTGACCCCAAATAATGTCTACCGATCAGATTTCAATATTCTACTAAGGTTAAACAACATGTACAAAGTGAATTGTAAGTCCCTTCCCTCTTGCTTTTTTTATATGGTTTAAGTTGGAAAATTTAAACTGCGCATGTCCTTATTGGATCTAAACACAATAAGGACACTGATGCGATCAATGACTCTCCTACTCTCCAATGGGAGACGGCCCACAGGAAGTCAGAAGAAAATCGTAAATGAGAACATACTTAATGTTGTACATACGATATGTACATCAAATTAAAGGTCTTTGTTAGTAAAGCACAGTACCGCAAATCGTATTACAAAAGGTTCATCCTATCGAAAATAACGGGGTTTTAAAGTTTAGAAAAAATACGGTATTCTTAAGACACTAAAAACTTGAATTTGATACCCCAAAACAAAAATATCTTAATAAAATGTATTTTTTCAGGTAGTGATTCAGAAACTCAGACAACAGTTCCTTATCCAAATAATACTGAAGAAGATCTCATTGAAAGGAGAAATACGGGTAAGTTTAGGTTAGGTTAGGTTAGTTTAGGTAAGGTTAGGTTAGGTAAGTTTAGAATATAAGGTTCTAATAAATAGGGCAAAATTAGGTTAGGGTAGATTCCTGAACATGATTGTCCAGACAGAAGAAATACGGGTACGTTTAAGTTAGGTTAGGTTAGTTAAGGTAAGGTTAGGTTAGTTATTAAGTTAAAGAAGAAATGAATGGGTAAGTTTATAATATAAGATTCAGAAAATAGAGTAAAATTAGGTTAAGGTAGACTCCTTAACATGATTGTCCAGACAGAAGAAATATTGTTACTTTTAAATTAGTTAGGTTAGGTTAGGTTAGGTATTAAGTTAAAGAGGAAACGAAAGGATAAGTTTATAATATAAGGTTCTAATAAATAGGGCAAAATTATGTTAGGATAGACTCCTGAACATGATTGTCCAGACAGAAGAAATACGGTTATGTTTAAACTAGTTAGGTTAGGTTAGTTATTAAGTTAAAGAGGAAACGAAAGGATAAGTTTATAATATAAGGTTCTAATAAATAGGGCAAAATTATGTTAGGATAGACTCCTGAACATGATTGTCCAGACAGAAGAAATACGGTTATGTTTAAACTAGTTAGGTTAGGTTAGTTATTAAGTTAAAGAGGAAATGAGAGGGTAAGTTTATAATATAAGGTTCTGATAAATAGGGTAAAATTAGGTTAGGGTAGACTCCTGAACATGATTGTCCAGACAGAAGAAATACGGTTATGTTTAAACTAGTTAGGTTAGGTTAGTTATTAAGTTAAAGAGGAAATGAGAGGGTAAGTTTATAATATAAGGTTCTGATAAATAGGGTAAAATTAGGTTAGGGTAGACTCCTGAACATGATTGTCCAGACAGAAGAAATACGGTTATGTTTAAACTAGTTAGGTTAGGTTAGTTATTAAGTTAAAGAGGAAATGAGAGGGTAAGTTTATAATATAAGGTTCTAATAAATAGGGTAAAATTAGGTTAGGGTAGATTCCTGAACATGATTGTCCAGACAGAAGAAATACGGTTATGTTTAAACTAGTTAGGTTAGGTTAGTTATTAAGTTAAAGAGGAAATGAGAGGGTAAGTTTATAATATAAGGTTCTGATAAATAGGGTAAAATTAGGTTAGGGTAGACTCCTGAACATGATTGTCCAGAAAGAAGAAATATTGTCACTTTTAAATTAGTTAGGTTAGGTTAGGTTAGGTATTAAGTTAAAGAGGAAACGAAAGGATAAGTTTATAATATAAGGTTCTGATAAATAGGGCAAAATTATGTTAGGATAGACTCCTGAACATGATTGTTCAGACAGAAGAAATACGGTTATGTTTAAACTAGTTAGGTTAGGTTAGTTATTAAGTTAAAGAGGAAATGAGAGGGTAAGTTTATAATATAAGGTTCTGATAAATAGGGTAAAATTAGGTTAGGGTAGACTCCTGAACATGATTGTCCAGACAGAAGAAATACGGTTATGTTTAAACTAGTTAGGTTAGGTTAGTTATTAAGTTAAAGAGGAAATGAGAGGGTAAGTTTATAATATAAGGTTCTAATAAATAGGGTAAAATTAGGTTAGGGTAGATTCCTGAACATGATTGTCCAGACAGAAGAAATACGGTTATGTTTAAACTAGTTAGGTTAGGTTAGGTATTAAGTTAAAGAGGAAATGAGAGGGTAAGTTTATAATATAAGGTTCTGATAAATAGGGTAAAATTAGGTTAGGGTAGACTCCTGAACATGATTGTCCAGACAGAAGAAATACGGTTATGTTTAAACTAGTTAGGTTAGGTTAGTTATTAAGTTAAAGAGGAAATGAGAGGGTAAGTTTATAATATAAGGTTCTAATAAATAGGGTAAAATTAGGTTAGGGTAGATTCCTGAACATGATTGTCCAGACAGAAGAAATACGGTTATGTTTAAACTAGTTAGGTTAGGTTAGTTATTAAGTTAAAGAGGAAATGAGAGGGTAAGTTTATAATATAAGGTTCTGATAAATAGGGTAAAATTAGGTTAGGGTAGACTCCTGAACATGATTGTCCAGAAAGAAGAAATATTGTCACTTTTAAATTAGTTAGGTTAGGTTAGGTTAGGTATTAAGTTAAAGAGGAAACGAAAGGATAAGTTTATAATATAAGGTTCTGATAAATAGGGCAAAATTATGTTAGGATAGACTCCTGAACATGATTGTTCAGACAGAAGAAATACGGTTATGTTTAAACTAGTTAGGTTAGGTTAGTTATTAAGTTAAAGAGGAAATGAGAGGGTAAGTTTATAATATAAGGTTCTGATAAATAGGGTAAAATTAGGTTAGGGTAGACTCCTGAACATGATTGTCCAGACAGAAGAAATACGGTTATGTTTAAACTAGTTAGGTTAGGTTAGTTATTAAGTTAAAGAGGAAATGAGAGGGTAAGTTTATAATATAAGGTTCTAATAAATAGGGTAAAATTAGGTTAGGGTAGATTCCTGAACATGATTGTCCAGACAGAAGAAATACGGTTATGTTTAAACTAGTTAGGTTAGGTTAGGTATTAAGTTAAAGAGGAAACGAAAGGATAAGTTTATAATATAAGGTTCTAATAAATAGGGCAAAATTATGTTAGGATAGACTCCTGAACATGATTGTCCAGAAAGAAGAAATATTGTCACTTTTAAATTAGTTAGGTTAGGTTAGGTTAGTTATTAAGTCCAAGAGGAAATGAAAGGGTAATTTTATACTATGAGGTTCTGCTAAATAGGGCAAAATTAGGTTAGGATAGATAGAAAAAGTTGTATATTTAGATAAGATGTAAGGTTATATTAAGTAAGATTCTAATAAAAAGGGTAAAGTTAGGTTATAGTAGACTCTGACAGAAAATTTTAAATAGGAATATATATTTAATAGAAATATTTAGAGAGAAGTATATATGTTTATATCAAATGGTTCTCGACTAAATAACTAAGTTGTTTTAAACTTACTGCCTTCTTGATACTTTATTATTTGCATAAATCTTTAAGATATTACCTAGCCTTGTTATTTGTAAACAAACATTCAGACCTAGTGGAATTATGAGTGAACCAGTGGCTTTCTTTAAAATAATTAGAATTATCAACATCAAAAGTTAACTATTAAGAACTGGAGCAGTGAACCATGAACAAAGACTTAAAAACCATAACAACTTTACTCTTGTAGATGCTGAGAAAATAACGTTATTCAAAGTTTATTCTTATTTGTAGACTTTTCCAATAAATAAAAAGAAATATTAAGTTTGCAATGATATTTCTGTAGACCTGATGAATCTTTCCACGACAGTGAACATGTAGTTAACGAAGTGTCAAGAAAGCCACTGTTGAAAACTACTTATTTATAGAAAGATCGGGCAGGTTAGGTTGTATGAATAACTTTTTTTTTTAATTTCTTCCCTGCACTGTGGCAAAGGGAAGATAGGAAAAAAGGTAGAAAATATTAGAATTGGCAATGTTAGGTTAGGTTAGTTAGTAGTAGATAAGGTTAGATCATGTTGGGTTAAGTTAGTTAGTAGTAAGTAAGTTTAGGTTAGGTTAGGTTAGGTTAATTACTAACATGATTTTTCCGTCATTGTAATTTTGAATACTTATCACATGTCTATCTTCCTATTTAACAAATAAAGTTTTATTCAATATGGCGGATCCAAGATGGCGGATAAAATTTTAAAACTTAAAAAAATTAGAATTTTTAAACTACGTAAATCCGCATTTTTTCTGCCTTCAAGCACATCTCAGTTAGGCAGTATAAAGCCGTTTCCATACAAAAATCACCCTGTATATACAAAATACAAAAATAGATAGATGGACTAAAGTGTACTTTACATATTTTTAACTCCATCATCAGTTTCATCTTAAATTTTTGAAAATTACCACAAAAACAAATATTTATTTATTCTATGACACGATATTAACCATTTTTATTCATATTATTTTATTTTTCTCATTACAGACGTAAGCATTATGAAGGCCATGAATCTCAAACCAAACAAAACCATGCAAATGATAATAATAAAAGTAAGTATTTGATAAAGTTTAACAACTAATATTTAATTTAGTAAATCGGGTGTCCCATGGAGAGGTCGCTATTTTTTTAATTAATATAACGGAAACCCTACAAACTTGATACTTTACAGGTATGTGACATAAATATGTAAAAAAAGGACTCTCAAGTTTCATTTCTTATGGTTAATCAAAATAAAATGGTGGAGTAACAAAAAGAACTTTAATCTTCTGGATAGAACTACTTCCTTGAACAAAAAGTAAAATGTTGTTCTTGAGCTATTTCTTTTGAAAATGAATATGAAACGATATTTCAAAGAAACCTATCCAAAGGTGGTTCCTTCATCGAAAAAATCAATTCATAATTGGAAAACTATGGTACTATAAACTGGATCAGTTTCACTCCAAAGGTTTTTTTACCCCTAAAGCATATCTCTGGATCCAAAAACTCTAGAGCTAAGAATTTTTTTAACACGGTTTGGGGTAGGTCTGTAGACGCGTACTAATAAAGGGTTTTGAAAATGTTCCACTCCAAGGGTGTTTTTTACCCTAAAGCATATCTCTGGATCTAAGAAGTCTAGAGCTATGGATTTTTAACATGGTTTGCGTGCGGTAGGTCTGTAGACACTCACTAATAAAGGGTTTTGAAAATGTTTCACTCCAAGGGTGTTTTTTTACCCCTAAAGCATATCTCTGGATCCAAGAAGGCTATAGCTTTGAATTTTTTAACATGGTTTGGGGTAGGCCTGTAGACACTTACTAAGAAAGCTTTTTGAAAATTATCTACTCTAAGGGTGTTTTTTACACCTAAAACTATATATATATACAAGTCAAACACACTAATAATTCACGAAATCTCTGTGTCCAAGAAGCAAAATTATTGTCAAAAATTTAATTTCGAAATGTGACATTATAGCCCGTCTCAAGGTAAGTTGAGGCAGGGTACCTGGCTGGAGGGTTAGGGCGATGAATAGCTGGGGTGGCCCGGCCAGTAAATCCCATTAGTCACGCCTCACCGAATACTCCACTTAAGAGCGGAAATGTAAATAATCATTATTTAAGAAAATACTTGATACTGTATTGTTAGTTATCATAATACAAACAATTGTGTGTTTGTCCCGTGCTAATCGGCCGACTTAAAGTATTGTAACATACTGTTTTGTTATATATTTTATTTATTTATATTTCTTCATTGTTTCCGGCTTGAGTGAGTGAGTTGTTAACAGGAAGTGTCCATTAATAGTTTAACCTTCACATATTAAAAAAATCTAAACATAGTTTTTTACCGATTTTCATGGAATTTGGCATATTACGTGTACATGCTAAAATAATATTTAAAATCTGGATTAAGATTATAAACGCTTACATCAAGACGAAAATGTTGAGCCCTTACTTGAGTCTGTAGCTCAACTGGTTCCTTAGGTATTAAGGAAAACATATACGTGTTTATCCCAGATGTCTTTTATTTACACGATTTTTTACTATAAATCATACATTAATGCTCCAATTTGTGCCGGACTTTATATACACATTTAGGGTAATAATACCAGACTAATTCATCAATTCTAAATCAGGATATACAAATAACGATTAAACCATTGAAATATTTTTGTTATTATTATTATATCAAGTTTTTATAAGATCGCACATAAATAAAATTTGAAATTCGTTTCATTCACTTCAGCGTAATAGCTGCGTGTCGAGTTATTTATTATTATTATGTTGTGTTAATAACGCAATCAAAATATACATAAATAAAATATATAACAAAACAGTATGTTACAATACTTTATGTCGGCCGATTAGCACGGGACAAACACACAACTGTTTGTATTGTGATAACTAACAATACAGTATCAAATATTTTCTTAAATAATGATTATTTATTACATTTCCGCTCTTAAGTGGAGTATTCGGTGAGGCGTGACTAATGGGATTTACTGGCCGGGCCACCCCAGCTATTCATCGCCCTAACCCTCCAGCCAGGTACCCTGCCTCAACTTACCTTGAGACGGGCTATAGTATAGTAACAAGATCTGATAGAAGTCACCAAAGCGAATGTAGTCTCCTTCACATATGTACAGATTTGAGGTCCGCCATGGCCTGAGACACACGAGTGAAGACTTTTTAATATATACACTACAGAAAGTAGTGATATACAGAACGCAATTACCAACCTCGCTAAAATGAATTTCGCACCTTGATCTCCCAGGAAAGTGTGATATTCAGTTCCTGGGCCGACAGGACCAAATAACCAACACGAGCATACCGAGTGGAGGCTCCTTCACATAGTAGGGTAGACCAGGGCACATTTACACGGTTTTTGATTTTCTATTTATGATTTTGTCCAATTTCAATTTTTGACTTTTTGACTTACTATAACGTAAAGAGTGACTATCCTACTCCATCTTGGTGTTTTTAAGTTTTGTTTAATAACAACATTTAATATCAAACTATTACTATAACTTTTTTCTGTCACTTGTGTAAACGTGCCTCTTGACCGGGACAGGTTTACACTGATGGTGAGGCAGGTTTACACACGTATTAAAATTAGTGGATTAAATGAATATAACAAGGTTTTAGCATGGAAAATAATTTTAATTGTATAATAAAATACATAGTTAGTAAGAGAGTCTAAGAAGAATCTGGTTCATCGTTATTATCGATGTTATAAAAATCAGTATCATCTAAATCGTTACAATTTTTACAAACAAAAAACATTATGTCCTAAAGAATACAATCTTCATGGGCCCATCTCTTGCACTTTTTACAAATAACCCATTCTTCTCTTAGTTTAGATGCCTTGTAAGGTTCTAAACAGTAAACACATAAACAGTTCTCGTCATCTATTTCGGAGTGACTACTACATACATGGTGTTTTGGAGCTATTGTTTTGTTTGACGCACTTTCTTCTCTTGTTTTATTTGTTTGTCTTTGGGAAACAGATTTTTACGCTTGGCTACATTTTTCTTTCCTTGTTTTACTTCACTAGCCATCTTTCTTTGCTTGGAAGTTTCTTGCTCTTCTTGCAAGGCTTTTTTAATAGGTGTATCAGTTAAAATAGCTGATTGCCCTTTTTTCCTTCCCTTGTTACTTTGTTTTCTGGGCCCTGCTTTTTCTAGTGGTCTCACATCCTCTGGAGTAGGATTATTAGTCATAGACCCACTTGGTCCAGGAGTAGCAGAATGATATAGGTCTACTTGTTTTGACGTACTAGGGCTTGAGTTATAAAAATAATTATTATCATCAGTTGGTAAAGATGAATGAGCCAAATCAAGCAAAGTAGGCGCAGTTTGTGTGTTGCCTGTTGAAGTAGTACTGGGAAGAGCTTGACTGAGCTCTACTTGTGATAAAGGAGCAGGCCTATCCATTACGTAAACTGGCATAAAATCAGCATTAGTGAACACGGTTCTGTTAAAAGTAAAAATTCCTGGGTTTCTAAATCCAGACAAAATATTTACAGGTGTCACAGCTAAAGGAATAGCTGTACATAAAATGGATGGGACGTCATATATAGTCATTGGCCGCTTATTCGTTGACATCCATGCATCGCAAGCAGTGTTAACTTGTTTTTTTAATGGGCCATACACTCCACGATCAAGTGGCTGGAGCTTGTGGCTCGTGTGAGGCAGAAAAGAGAGTAGAGTAACTCCATTCTCCTTAAAAAAGTCTAAAACTTGAGCAGATAGATTGGAATCGTGGTTGTCAAGGAAGAGCAAGCGCTTTTCAACTGAACAATGTACATGGGTTACAAAATGTTGTGCAAATTTGTAGAAATTCTTTTCTACCATCCAGCCAGAAGGGTTAGTATCTCCGTCACAACCAAAGGGGCCATCAAGGATAAAGTGAGGTTGAAATTTCACCCTCGGAAATACGAGGAATGGGGGGATACTGTTCCCTGCGGCATTTATTGCTATTGCCAATGTAACTAGTGTTCCTCTCTCACCAGATGTCATTTTCCCTATCTGACAGAAGCCTCGACGTCCCACAACTTTATTCGGCTTATGAACTGTTGTGATTCTGGTTCCGTCAACATTCCAAATATCACACGGATTGGGTCTTAGTCGGTTATAGACCGTTGTTAAATTATCAAAAAAATATCCAACATTGGTTGGATTAAAACTAGTTGCTCGTGCTAAGCTCGTTGCCTGTGGCCTCCTGATGGATAACATCTGGAATTTCTTTAAAAAGAATGTGAACCAAATAGCGCCTGCTATTTCACGTTCACTCCAAGAGGGCGGGATTTTACAATTGCAGGAAACTGCATAAGTGTATGCAAATCTTCTTACCTCCCTTGGGGTAAGACCAAAGTAAATGTCTGAAGCCTTCATCAGGTATTCTGCCAACAGTTTTTCTTGTCCAGGTTCAAATACCTGCACAAATAAAACCACCAACATTAAAATCTTATTTTACTAATGGGTAAAAAGATGAGTAAAATAAGATTTTAACTTCATTTTTGACCAACTATTAAAATAACAGACAAAATAAAAATAAATTTCTACTCACCGCCCATGGTTTTGCATAGCCGAATCGATCCCAGGGTTTAGCTGCTGGTGCTGCCTCTACTGCCTCCATTGCACCTGGTACTGCTTCCATTGCAGCTGGTACTGCTTCCATTGTAACTGGTACGGCTTCCATTGCAGTTGGTACTGCCTCCATTGCAACTAGTGCTTCCTTCGCTACCACAATTGCTGGTGGTGGCACTCCCTCTGTCTCTGCAGCTGGTGCTACAGCCCCAGGATTGAATTTCTTGCAATAGTTTTGAAGTTAAACCCATACTGTTCAGCAGCTCGTCTCAGGGAATAGCCATTTTCCCTCAATGATATAACAGCTGCTCTCATAGTTTCCGGGTCTAATGCTGGCCGCATTAATCTGTAAAAAAATTAATATATAATAATATATAATAAAAAATAATTTTAAAAAATTTAAAAAACACTATGGAAAGTAGTCTAAATAATAATAAGGTATGTATATAGTAGGCATAAATTATAAATCACCAATACTAACGCAGTAAGAGGAAGACCACGAAATACAGTGTAGGGCCTAACACAAAACACCAGGATTGACAAGGAATTAGTCTGCACACCTTAATATAACCATCTACAATCATTGGGGCATGTTTACACATTGTATAAATGTGCCCCGGGTTTGTTGTATAAACATACCCCATCGCCATGTTTTTACTTTACGTTAAGTTGCAATTTAAACACAAACAACCTAAATCATAGTTAAAAATAACGGCAATAAAACACACTTTCAGATAACATTATAATCATACATGCATATTGATTGTGTGGCAATATATAAAGCTATGTGTAACAGTGGAAAAACTTACTCACCTTGTAGAAAAACAGAAAAAGGTGCGTAAAGTTGTGGTGTCTTCGATATTCAGCTCCCACTAACATCAGAGACAAAGGAACTCGAGGCCGTTCCAGTGATCCAACTGGAGGAGCGCTCTGTCCGCCTGTTATGAAACTATAGCTACTGTGTAAACTTGGCCCTGTACCAAACGTGCCCCGGTCTACCCTAGTGCTTTGAAGTCCGAATTCCACTCTACAAAAAACATTAGTTTTTTAATATTGTGCAATAGTTTAAATCTGTAATGTTGGCAAACGTAAATTACATTTGTACTTCTCACTACCTGCTGCATATGTATACTACACATTTGTACCTACTGCGCAACTCTGTCTACTGTGCATGCGTTTTCCCACAATAAACATATGTATAACAATGATTAGTTATTGTATTGTCATCAACATCTATACAAAGTTTCCAAAAAATGTTATCAACAAGAAGTGTTTGAAATAGAGCTTCCCAGATTTGATGACAGACAGTCAGAAGTAAAAGCAAAATAAAGAAAAGTGTGTAAAAAAACAATTACCATCTCCACATACATTTTTACTGTAGCCATTCTTTTTAAAATTAGGCACCTAAAGAAATAATTTACTGAAAATATTTCACTGCATACAAAAATCAAAACACACGCTTGTTCTGTGCATTACATAGAGAAATAATGAAAATGAAGATTGCCACCTGCTGTTTTTCAAATAAACTTTGTTAACATGTACTTTAAAAAATGCTCAGCATTTGCAGTTCTATTTTGGTTTCACGGTCTCAAATTTCTTAAAACAGTCACAAAATGCATTGATACTTCTCATGTTTTGATATTCTGCTTTCTATGTATCAGCTTTCAAAGTTTATCATAGTAAAGTAAATATTTTTAACGAATGCGAAATAAGAAAGAGATTTCATGCGGCGAGACTTCAAAATGAGGCATTAATCAGGTTATTACTGAAAACCCACTTCAAAAACTCTGCTATTTTGTGATTTTATTTTAAAATTAGGTTACCATAGTAACCAATATAACAATTCACAGTTAAAACAACTGATTAGCTCCATACATCAAATGTATTATTATTAATAGTGACTGTGGAGTGATTTGTGACTGATAACAGAATAGGGTTGTTAATGTATGTTATAAAAATAAATAAAAATTTATTTAAATTGACGTTTTATTATTTTTTTCAAAATAATTTTAAAATTTTCTAACTTTTAGCCTTAAATTGTTTGAACTATTTTTTGTATGAAACAGACCCAAAATGTTTACGCTGCGCCTTAATTAAAACGAAAAAACTTTAATTAAATTAATTTTTTTTTAATTTTTAATAATTACTGTTTCTTTTGTTGCAGGAAGGCGCCATAATAGAAAGAGAAGTAATACAAATGGAAACAACAGACACAAACTAAAAACAAAATTACTTATAAAATAAAATATTAATAAATATTATTCAGATATAATTTAGTTTTTATCAAAAATTCGGAATTTTGAGGGGCGCGAATGTTCTCAATTGCCAAGTTTGGGCTTTTCGTATGCAGTGATTTTATGATAAGCAGTGTTTTTATGCAATCTAGACAAGTTAAAAGATCAAAATGATTCTTAAAATAAAACATAAGCATATTGCTTTTAACACTGATACGATTTTTAAAGTAATTTTTCAACATGGCGGCTATTTTCACCCTACTTTTCTTCACATATTAGCTACTCTTCCAAACATATTAGTCCAGTTCGCTAGATTTAGCCTCTGTCATTGAGATGCGCAGTCGTCTCTGGGCAGGTTAATGTAGTGGGGGAAACACTGAGCTTATTATTGCAGTGAGTTTTCTACTGTGCATTTAAAAGACATTGATTTGTTGTGTTGCGATGGGAGGTGAAAACGTCAGGAAGAAAGTTGGTGAGAGTCAAGTCCTCCGTAGTCAACCTCGCGAATTCATATCAAATGTGTATCAGTTTTATTAAACAAGAAGCTAAGAAGGGAGGAGCTATTAATTTAACGAATATCAGGTTAAATGTAAAATTTGATAAACATCGAACCTACGACTAAAAACAAATTTTTTGTAGAAAATTTGCCGCCATTTTGTGATTTATATAATGATTTTTCTGGTTAACAAGCTTGTCTAATTGTTTGTAAATCTGAACACCAAATTTAAACTTAACTGAAAACCTAATTCGTTGATTTGAAACTGCCCTACCAACCTTTGAGTCCTACATTATTGTAAAATTTCAGTTGTAACATTGCAAACTTGGGTTGTGTTTTAAAATTTACACTCTATCACTAATTGTACAAAATCAGAGGTGGTTGATGTGGCTGTTAGGTCTAAATTTTGTAGATGTAAAGATAAAACTTCACATAATGGATGCTGTAGTGCTAATTATGCTGGGATAAGTGGAGGAATGGAAATTGGTGGAGTAAAAGAAATTTTTGAACGTTCGTTGCAAAGAAGCAATGTATGGTAGGTATGTTATTTAGGAGACAGAGACTCCAAAGCATTTCAAGAAGTAGTAGATAGCAATATTTATGTTCTAGACTTTGCACATGTAACAAAAAGTATGTACAGGAGTATAGATGTTTTGAAAAATGGAACGAGTGGTAAATAGCTTGAAGACAGAAAAACTATGAGGGGAGGAAACAGGTTAACCAGTGTAAGTATTGCACAAATTCAAAAATACTATGGATTCGCAATAAAAAGGAACCCAAATAATTTGGAAGCCATGAGAGGAGAGATTTGGGCATAGTTTTTTCACTTATATGTCAGTAACGCTAAGCCAGAGCAATCTCTTTGCTCTAAAGGTGAGAACTTTTCATGTAAGTTCCAAACGAGTGTATTTGCTAAAGCAAAGTATGACCACACCTAACATTTTCATATACCTGAGCTCATAATGAATGAAATCAAACCTATTTACCAAACTAGCAGATAAAGCATTGCTGAGAAAGTGTCTACACGGAAAGATAAAATCCGAACGAGTCGTAAATAGTGTCATTTGGAACAAACTTTCAAAAAATAATTTTGTAATTCTATCTACCCTGGAATTTGAAGTGTTCGATGCAGTTGCTAGTTTTAATGAAAGACAAATATTTAAGTGTCATGTTAAAAAAAAATTTGGAATACAACCTGGAATCTTCTGTGTCAAATCAATGAAAATCTTGGACTTGGCACATATATCATGACATTGATGCTTCCGAGCTACAGAAAAATATGAAATGAAATAAGAAAATAGCCAAAAGAAAACTGGAAGAGCACCTGGAGGCTCAAGATGCCAAAGCAGTTCCATCATATTCAGCTTGAATGTATTGAGATATTTGTAAGTTACAAAATATATGGGTAGGAAATGTGGAATTTGTCAGTAAATGACATAAGGAAACTGAGAATTTTTTTAGAGAAAAATTGTTAGAAGATTTTCATGCAAAAATGTTTTGGGGATACGCAGTAAGTAGAATCGAGGAATAAATACATAACAAAGAATTTACGTTATGTGCATTTCTCGATACACAAGACTGCATATCAATCAATCATAGCAGCAGTTAAAAATCGAGGGGCAGAAAATGCTATGTTAAGAAATAGAATAATCAGTGCAACTCAGTACAGAAGACGTGATAGCCATGAGAGGTTTTCCACAAGGAGGAGTTCTCTCACCGATGCTGTGGAACATAGTTGTTGACCGCCCTAGTAACTGAATTAAGTATATTAGGTTTTTACACACAAAGTTATGCAGATGACATAGTGGTGTTGATTAGAGGTAAATTCTTAAGTGTTCTGGCAGAAATAATGAATAGAGCATTAAAGAAGATCGAAGACTGCTGATTAAACGGAGGTCTTAACGTTAATACGTCAAGACTACCGTCATACTCTTCTCGAGAAACATTAAAATAGACAGAGTAAAGGTAAGTCTAGTAATAACATAGAACTCTCAAATGAAGTTTAATATCTAAGTGTGGAAGGAAGGAAGGTGGTTTTTAGTGAGTAAGAATCTCACACTATTGGGAAGAGCGGATTTATCCCTTTGTCTTTTGAAGATTTTCCACCTATCCTGCAAAATTTAAAAAAAAAAACAAGAAGTTGGTGCATACGGTTTATATTAGATATCATTTTTTCTTTACATTTCTAATGTTTTATGAAAATTAATTTGATTAAAAAAAAAAAAAAACTACTGTGCTTTTTTGTATAATATTGTAATATTATTTGAAAAAGTCAGCTCTAGGGATTTATATTTTAAAACAACTGCACTAGATAGCAGCACCTTACAGATAATTAAATCCAAATATGTCAAATAGTACAAACTTTTATAGCCAGCTAACAGCACCTTAAGTGACTTAAAAAATGTGTAATATTAGTTTTGAAATATTAAATCTGAAATAATATTACCGACAATTTTTTCTCAGTGAGGTGGAACAATTTAGTCAATTTGTCCTGGCTCATTGAGGGAAAATCGGTAATGAATATTACAGATTTATTAATTATTTTTTTAATAATTTTTTTTTTTTAATTTCGTAGGAGGTGGAAAATCTTCAAAAGACAAAGGGTAGATATCCGATCTTCCCAATAGTGTGAGGTTCTTACTCACTAAAAACCACCTTCCTTCCTGTAAGTATTCCTATCGCATAGGACAAGGATTCAGGAATGGTTTTCCATGTACCAAGCTTGTGGCTCTTTCCATAGACTTGTCGAGAAGATATGGTGAAAGAAAGCAGAACATTGTGTAGCCGCGCGAAGAGCGAAGCAACTCCCTACCTGGGACAGAGTCCAGGTAGGGAAAACCTGGCGACAGATCATGCAGGATCCCTGTTTGGAGCGTGGGGTGGGTGTAGGATGAGATTACCTTACAAATACCTTGTTAGTTATTATTAATAAAGGATTGCCCTACATGCATAATCTTCTTCTGCTGTCTAACCATGCAAAAGAGACATGCTGCATGCAACCATGTGCTGGTAGATGTGCCTGCAACAAATTTGCAAGCAATATCTACTCCTGGGCTGCTGAAGGTCTTGTCTCAAGCATCAACGCTGCCCCTACTTCTATCTGAAACAGATTTGATGACATGTCAGTTAGGATAAGGTCACAGTGGTAATGATGTGGTGGGCATTATAACAATTCACAATCTTTTAGTTCATGTAAATAATGCTAGGGTGCAGGTTAGTAGAGTAATTTATTATTTTACAGGGATCTGAATTCAGATCACTATCCTGCCATAATGGCGGTGGCTGGCAATCCTATTAGCAAGGAGCCAAGTGAGGTGCTGAACTACAGACTTGCTGATTGGGAGATGTTCCGCCAGCAAGTGGATGGCTCATTACCTAACTCTGTTGAGGTTCTGTCTCCTCAGGACATTGACAATGCTGTTTACAAACTAACGGCAGCCATACAGGACGCAACGAAAGCTGCAGTCCCGATTAAATGCCAGTCTCGTCACCACACGTTCATACCACGACACATACTTGTGCTCATCAAGCGCCGCAATAGGCTAAGAAGGGCATTTACAGCAGGGAGTAAATAGATGTACACCACGTATACAACTAAACCGTCTCAAGATACGAATTAAGATAGAACTAACTGAATTTCGAGCTGAAAGCTTCCAAGCTGAATTGGTCCGTCAAGATGTCAGTGAGAAACCAGTATGGCCACTTGTTAAACACTTTACACATGCACCTATGTGCTATCCCCCACTAATAGGCCCTATGGACAGGTGGGGGACCCGGATGATAAGGTAAATCTACTTGCTGACACCCTGGAACAAGCGTTTCAACCAAATACTCAGCCCTCTGACCAAGGTTTCACTGATACGGTTGTAAACAACACTTTACAATTCGCCTACTCTCCTCACCAACACTCTATACACAAAAGAACCCTCACAGAAATTAAGTGGGCGATTTCACACACAAAGGCCAGGAAAGCTCCTACACTATTGGAAATACAACACTCAAAAACTTATCGGAGAAAGTGCTCAGGTTCTTTACAAACATATGTAATGCAATTCTCCGCACTCAACATTTCCCTGCTGCTTGGAAGGAAGCTAAAATATTCCAAGCTGGGAAAGGACAAGCATAGGCCCGAATCCTACAGACCCATTAGTTTGCTAAATACAATGAGCAAGGTCTTTGAGAAGATCCTGCTCAAACGTATCAACAAACATATACACACACACAACATCTTGAGGCCGGAGCTATTCGGTTTCAGAACCAAACACTCCATAACACTTTAACTGCTGAGAGTTGTTAAATACGCTACCAGGGGTTTCAATGGTAATCAATCGACCGGGTCAGTCTTCCTGGACATTGAAAAGGCCTTTGATAGGGTTTGGCACAGTGGTCTCATAGACAAACTTAGGCAATACAACTTCCCAGACGGGCTGATACACCTCATTAGGTCTTACCTAGCAGACCGCAAGTTCAGGGTTGATGTAGACCAAACAACATCCACACAGAGGACAATACAAGCTGGCGTGCCTCAAACTTCGCTCATCGGGCCCGTATTGTTCAATATCTACATCAACGACATTCCAACACATGATAACACCACTGTGGCTATATATGCTGACGACACCGCGATATCCGCACAGTCATGGCAACCATGTATGATCTACAGTAGGTTTACAAACTTCACTAAACAATATAGAGCCATGGCTTATGAAACCTGGAGAGAATAGGTAAATGTGTCCAAGTGCCAGGCGCTTTTGCTCTCTAAAAGAAACTCACACACACCATTAATACTCCTTTACGCTTATTCAACGAAGACATACACTGGCATGGTCAAGTCAAGTACCTCGGGGTCATCGTAGATAGGAAACTGACTTGGTCTGCCCATAAAAGAGCAAACATGACACTGTCACAACTATATCCATTGCTCAATAAAACAAGTTCTCTTGAATTGAGAACAGCCACCACAATCTATTTATCTATACTTAGAAGCGTCATCACCAATGCAGCGCCCGTCTGGGGACACACACATGCGCAGGCTACAGATATTCCCAAACAAGGTTTTGAGAATAATCACTAAAGCACCAATGTGCACCAGAGTTAGGACCTTACATAAAGACTTAAATGTGCCGTTCATCAAACAACACATTCAGCGATTATCAGCTAATCTCTACAAGGGGGCCCACGCACACCCAAGGTAGTAATCTCTTCACTAGGTAGATATAACACAACATTTGACAAACACAGACAGCCGCTGTCCTTATTCGCACGACCGACCTTGATCTCTCATTTGGGCCCATAAAGCCATGCATAGCCTAGTACATACCTATATTTCACCTTTGCTTTCTAGCTCTGTTTCAGACCAAAGGGTGCACTGCAGCAGCATGAGCCAAGCTGTCGCCACCAGGATGCAGTTGCATGCAGTCTAATCTTGCACGCTTATTTCAGTATCGAGTAGGCAGCAGAAGATGTAGCTTGTAGCTCCTCCAATAAATTCACTAACAAGGTATTTGTAAGGTAACTCCCATCCTTCACCTTGCACGACACATCTACCAAACCTGGGCTCCTGCATGATCTGTCGCAAGGTTTTACCTGACTGGACTCTGTCAAGTCCTGTCTATCTGCAGCGCTCTACAGTCCAAACCAGCGAACCGATTTTAATCAAATTTGGTATATGAGCAGTTTTCCATTTCTTGGGAGGTTTTATTCCCATTTTTATAACTAAAAATTTAGGGCTAACTCCCTTCTCAAAATCGGCTCTAATGATTTTTATCAAATTTTGCTCGTGTATAGCCTGTGCAAAACGTATTGGTCACCATCTCTCCAAAAATTCAGGTTGGTGAGTTATTGGTAAAAAATCAAATAAATCAGACATAGGCCTTCGGCCAAATTGAGGTTAAAACATTTGAGAAAACAAATGGCTCGAGGATTAGTTATCGAGATTAGTACAATTTGTAATTAGGCCACAAAATATTATGTAATATAATTTATTTGTTAAATGTAATGCTTGCCACAAAATTATAAAATATTGTCTGTCCATTATATGAAGGCTATCCTTCAATTCTTCTTAGAAACTATTGATCAGAAATCAATCAAAAATCATGCAATTCAATTAGCCAATATAATATATTATTATAAATTAACCAAATAAATGTTACAAAAACATTGCACTAACTTTTTCACGCCAAAAATGTCTCGATACATAAATAAAAAAGAAAACACTCTTATTTTCTTCATTACAAAGTTCTCCCCCATGTACTTCTTGTTAAATAAGCTGAACTATTGCACCAACTTTCTCAGACAGCAATTTCAACCGAATAAAAGCGTCCATTTGTATCACCCCTACAAAAATTTAATAAACCATGATGAATATATTAAAATTACCAATGCTATATAAATCGAACTTTTATGAAATGTAATGGTGAACATTTTTCATTCTGTTCATGAATTATTAAATGCGAAATGTTTTCACATTTTAATGTTAGAGAAATATAATTTCAAACTACTACTCGGTGAGTAAAATAAAATTACATTTATCGAATTTAATTAAATGCACAAATTAACCCAATAATGAATATCTATTATATAGCATTTTCCTTCTGAACCATATTTTCCTTTACTTGCAATTTGGCAGCGTATTGGTCTTAGTGAGAGTTTCAAGCTCCCCCAAAATTTGATCAGAACAGATTAGGTCACCCATGAGATAATCTACCCGTCCAGAGTTAATTTTTAGGACGAGTACCAAACCTGTAATCAGGTTATTTATTTATCAAAATAAGTCCAAACCCTGGACTGTATCTCACTAAACAGATGACACAGACTTCATAAAAAATAAACTTTTATGATCTATACAAACTTCCGTGAGCAACATTTTTAGATTTTTTAGATTTTTTAAACTTTTTAATGTTGTTTCTTTTCTGGTAGCACCACAGGGAAGATGATAGAAATTAGATACTTCTTTCATCACAAGCTATAATTTATTTTGTAGCAAGTACAGTTTTGCACTTCGCTTATAATACTAGCATAGCTCTCAACTGCTTACACTAAAAATTATTTACCTCCTCACGAATCTCACCAGATCCAGAATATCCATGATTAACCCATAGCCTACAAAAATTAAAGGAACCAAAAATACTAAAGCTGTGATTATACTACACCTCCAGGGCCGAATTTCCCAATAGGCCCGGGCCTATGGGCGCAAGCTCCCTGGGGCGCCCGGCCGAGAAAAAAATATTTTAAAAAATCTAGAAATAAAAATAAATAGCCATAACTTAACATATTTTTTGAATTGATTACAAAAAAATCATTCTGATTTTGAAGTTCATTGGAACAAATAATTGTTGGTAAAGTTAAACTATTAAATTTTTTAACCTTTCGTACGCGATAAGCGGAATTTTCCGCCACTCTTATATAACCCTACGCATTTTTAAGCGGAATATACCGCTCTTGGCCGTTAGGAAGGTTTTTATTTATTTTAGTTCACCAAAACACCGATAGAATGCGTGACAATGTTCCTTGAGTAGTCAGATGACGTGTTGTTGGCTGTATGACGCATCACAGCTGTTGACAAACAAGAGAAGCCTTTGTTTTGTCACGTGCGCGCGCATTCAGTTGCCCTTTGTAAGCTGGAAGCGGATATTTTCGCTGGCTGGCAGTGAACACTGAACAGTTGATACTCAGTTCTAGCTTACTAATGTTTAATCATATTTGTTTTTCAGGGGTAACAACCTATAGAACTAAAAAAATAAATAAAACTTTACCAAATAATATTTTTTAAATTTTTCGCCTAACTAAGTGCTAGAGTGATTTTTTACTTTTTTCATGGTAGCGTACGAACGGTTAATAAAGGTTTTTGAGGAAGTAACTTTAACCAGACTAGGGGGCGGAAAAAATTATTGGGCCTTGGGGCGCGAAAATGCTAAATCCGGCCCTGTACACCTCAACCTTTTCATGTGAGAATATGCAGGTCACAAAACTTGTGCTGATTATTTTTTGGGACATATTACTGAAGCTCTGTTGGCCTCCTGCACTTCAACTATGAACTTATTGTCCTCCCCTGGATCAATGTACACAGATTCTAGTGGCTCTGACAAACTCTAGGATCTTGTGTAGGGTGTTATCAAAATTTATGCTTGGTTGCTGAAGTCCAAAGATTCACTTTTTTTTTATTATATGTATCTTAGTAATAATCTTTTTATTTACACGATGAGAATTCAAATATAGGCTACCTATGAAACTTTTTATAAAGCAAAGTGTCAAAAAATATAGAATCTTTCCCAGTTCCAGTCTTAACTTCAATTGTTGCATGGTATGGTTTTGGACGTACATAATTATGATTTCTTGGCAACTCTTTTAAGATTTGGCAGGTTTTTAACTTAAACACGGCGATTTCTGTGGAGAAAGTAATACACAATTTCAAATTTCATCAAGACACATGCTATTTTTCTTTTTTCCAATTTCGCTAAGGAGGGTTGTAGTTGCTTCCAGTTTCTGTATGATCAATACAATTGTTGGCTCGCTTGAAATGTTTTGAACACATTTTTTAATCTAATAATTATAGATTAAAAACTGGTTTAAGCCAATCTGGCAATGGCTAATATTTCATAACCATCAAAAACAGTTTGAAATTAATTTAACTAGTTTAAATAGAATTTTTAAATGTTTCTGTAACAAAACAAAGCAATTTTTCTTTTGGGTAATACATTTAATAATAAAATTTTGCTTGTAAAACATATCAAATTACTCTAGAAAACAGAATTTTTTTTTTTTTTAACAGTTACAAAGTAAAGCATTTTTCATAGAATGAACTAGTTTTTTGTGTTTAAATATTATGTTACAACATTGTTCTTCTCTGAGCATAAAAAATTAACTTTAAAAGTTTTTCTACATATATAATTTTTTTTTTTTTTTTAACAAAGAGTACGCAATTAACTAAAACATCAAAAAAATAAACAAAACAAAATATTTGTATGTTAAAAGTATAATATAATACAATAGAAGAAATGTTAAATTAACAATATCTTAAACATTAAAATATAAATGTCGCCAAAATGATCAATCACTTGAATTAACATATCAACAGTCTCTAAATTCATCGAAAATCCATGTGATTTTCTAAATTAATCCTTGTAAATATAAGAAATATATACCAATGTGTTAAATTTAGTAAAATAACTCAATTTTTAATACATTAAAAAAAATATTATTTAGTAAATGAGTTTCAAAGAAATAATTTCTAGAAATGTCAGATTGTTCGAGAAGACTACCGACTCCGAATGATAACTGAAGTTGTGAACATTGATGAATACACTACGTGGAAAATATTATGTGGGTCGAAAAAAGTTTGTTCCAAGATGGTGTCTACAGTTCTCACACCAGAACAAACAAACAAAAAATGCTGCAAAGAGAATCTCCGTGACATTCTGCACAAACTTGATCCCAACCCCAATTTTTATTTTAAAATCATCACTTTGTGATGAAATGTGAATCTTAGAGTATGATCCTTAAAGAAAACAATAATGAATCGACTTGGAAATCACCTAGATAGAAAGCTCATCAAAACCAGTTTAAATTGAAAGCCATGGTGTTTTGATTATGTAATTTTAGAAGAATGAATTCAAGAAGGCACGAAAATCAAGGACCATTATTATAAGGAAGTTTTAACAAACTTGAATGTCCTAAAGAATACCAGAATTGTGGGGAACTGGTTTCTTTCTTAATCAGAGCAACTTTGTTGAACACACCGCACTTTCCGTGATGTGGTTTATACCCAACCTATAGGTGAATATTTTAAACTGGAAATGTAAAATGGGTTATATAATTAAAGTACTTAGAGCAATTTTTAATTTTGTATGTGAAACGTTTTATCATTTCCTGAGGTAAATTTCTTGCCAGGTCAGTGATGATTCAGGATGAAACAAATTATTTGTCAAATGTGGGCATTGTCAAGTCAACTTTTAAGAAAGGAATCTCAAGATGTAATTTTAACGCATCTCTAGTTAAGTAAAGGTACACCTTTGAAGGATGTTCAAGGGTTGTTGCAGAAACATTTTGATAACAACTGGAAGTTGAATGAAATACTATGTGGATCTTCTAAATGAGCCTGCTGTTACTGTACCCAATTCTGAACACAATTCTGAACACGGCCATGTAGGAAATATTTATTTCTGAGAAGCTACAGAAGATGACAACAATAATGGCCCAGCTTTATAGATTAAACTTTACTATGACTAAAGATTAAGACAAGTTTTGTATCATTTGAGTGAAAGTTTTCTGACTCATTTTTTTCATTTTTATTAAATTTTACAATTTTAAAAATATAATATTTAGATTTATAAGAATAATGTAAAAATATATTGTGATGTATAAAATTTTACTTTTATTCTGCCTGTTAATTCTCAATAAATGTAAATACATTTGCATTTTTTATATTTTGGCCACTTAAAATTACAACTTATTTTCAACCCCAGTATATTTTTTTCTCTACTAATTTGTGTTAAGGTTGTATTTTTTTTTTATTTTCAGATTAAAAGTGGCAAAAAACAGGTTGCTGATCTTTCATTATAAACTACTTTCTCTTTCCTTAACTAGTCAAATCCAAATACTTTCTTTATTTAACATTTTAAAACCAAAATTATGAATTAAAAAATATTGAATTTTTAGCAATGCAAGTGCATCTAAGCTGACTAGGTGTGGTTAAAAAATCATTTTAAAAATAGTTTTAATGTGTAAGGCATGAATAGTTATACAGTTTTTGTATTAAGAAAAAGGATGAACAGCATCGGAAAGTTGCTACTCATATTGAAGAGGATGCTTATAAAAGTGTTATTTTACCATTTATTTCAGCTAATTTTATTTTAAACTATTACAAAAATCACATCAATGGCTTTTGCCGAATGTATTGATAGTAAACTTGATTTTTATTATAAGCCTTACAATATAATTAAACTCAATTAAAAACTAAGCTATTTAAAAAATTTTGTTAATAGTAACACAATATTTTTTATTAAAATATATGACCATAAAAAAATCATTACTCTACATTGGAAGAATTTTTGCATACAAATTTTTAGAAAGATTAAATATACGATTTGTGCTTTGTAAACATTAATACAATAATAGATTTCCTAAATAAAAAAAAAAACAATATCGAATTTTATTGATGTAACCAGAATTGTTGAAAACTTCTTTCAAGTAACAATTGATTTTTAATTTAACAACAAACGCAATATTTTCTTCAATATATAAACAATCAAAAAGGCTGGACAGAAATAACAGATGACATAGAACAAATTATCTTGTATTGTCTGAAAAAAATCGATTGCTCATCAACAGTTTAGTGTTACCAAAAACTACAATCCAAAATGTCCTCCATCAATGAGCCTCCATACCTATTAAATACAAATCTGACAGTAAATTAAAACAGATGATCACCCTTAATGTGTTTTTTTTTTTTATGATCTTAACACAATGAAGTTGATAACGGTACAAATTTCTTAAGGTACTTGTTCATAAATGAAACCACGTTTTATATCAACACGTATTAACCACTACAATTATAGAATTTAAGAAATCAATCAATGAATATGTAGTGTGTATTATTTAATGACAGTTATACTCTTTTTACTTTAGGAGAAAACAATTTCAGGGAACTTTTATTACCCTACAACTTTCTTTTCCCTCAGATTAAAGACACTGTAAGAAAAATATCAGCAATGTTATTTTGAAAGCCCGGTTCCATTTGGTAAAAATTTTGATAGAGGTACTTTTTTCTTTGTCCTTCTAAAATTAATTAAATTTCCGTTGCATAAAATCAACTACCAAATGACTCGTACCAAAATAATTGAGATATATAAAACAAATTTAATCTCTCTGAAAAAATTGTAAGCAAAAATCATTCCAGTATATTAAATCATTGTGGAGTGATGATTTTTTTTTTAATCCAGTATTTCTTTTTAATGATTTGTATGTCTATGTTTTTTATATAATGAATTATGAAATATTTTTAATTTTTTCTGACTAACTTGTATCTCTTAAACCACGACTGAAAAAGCTAGAAGACCTTTACTAAAATTACAAATAGAAAATTCCATTTACATATAAAACCTTTTTAATTAATTTATCTTGCCCTTTATGTACTCCAATTAATACCAAAATATACGACATTTTAAACGAGATATTGTAGAGTACTAACATTTGTTGAACAAATTTATTGATTTTTTTTAAACAAAACATTTAGGAAATCAACGACTTGATGACGATCCTGACGGAGGAGGTGAAGTTAGATCTATTTCATGAATTCTCGTATGTTCTGTAAGATCTAATGGTACCGCAGGAAAACTACTTGTCAAATCAATGGTTGCGAAAGCATCATCCACTATAAGAATTTCTTCATTTCCTCTCATACTTGTAACAGTTGATTCAACGGTTACATTAACACGAGGTGGTACATCCCAAGCAAACATATCTTCGCCCCTGAAAAAAAAAAATTAAAATGAACAAAGCACGATGACTTTGCTTAAAAAAAATAATAGTTCAGTAAAAATAACCACTTTGATTGATCAGAAAAAAAGTCAAAACAGTTGAGGTTGCTAATGTTATCCAGGCACTCTTGGAGAGAAGTGGAGTTGGATGAATTTTTTTGTTTAATACTTACAAATTAGTAATATATTTTATAATATAATATAAATATATATATATATATATATATATATATTAGTCTAAATAATAGTTGTAGCTTAGAAAATTTCAAATGTTTTGGGCTTTTTTTCATTTTGGTAAAGTGGTAATAGTGTACATTTTTGGTTCTTTGATCTTGTACAGAATGGGCTGTACGTTTAGACAAAGTAATGGCTGATTTTAGATGGAAGGGGGTATGTCTAGGCAAAATAATGGCAGATTTTGGATGGAATGTGGGTATGTCTAGGAAAAGTAATAGCGTAATATACTTTGTATTTTCGATTAAATTCAATATAAGTTGAAATGAATAAATGAATTAGGTAATGGTAAATGATCAGAGAAATGTATTGTAGGTATTTTAATAATTAGAGTGATTATAAACTTTGTAATTAAAAAGGAACAATACATGTGTCTGACAAAAAGAAGGAAATTTAACGCCAACCGACATTCAGTTAGTCTACAAAGAACTCACAAAGCGGCAGGACGTTGCCAAGACTAGCAAGTCCACCCTTGGACAATAAAAAAGTGTAAAGAAAAGTGTTATCTTCGATAATAACAAACTAATTTGATAAATAACGTTATGCGCTATAAATTCAGTTATGTTTGTTACCCAAAAACCGATTTAATTAGACTAGAATGAACTTTTGAAATGAGACCACGTTGTCCGGACTGGCGAAGTCAGCCTCGAATTAAGGAAAAGTATTTTATTCAACAATAATGACCAATTTTAGTAAACAGTGTTATATCATACAAATATAGTGATATTCAAACTTAACCCATTGAGGTAGACTCACGAGCTACACTCGTGGTCGCATACGCTGGACCAAACGCTGAACCACGAGATAGTCTCGTGTTCTATGTTTAGTGTATTACTGTCGTCGTAGTTCCGTATAAATCCAATAGATATTGCTTGTATTGCCTCAGCTAGTCTTTTAGAAACAAAATATTAAGTTTTCGTGGTTTGCCAGCCTGATTTTAAAGCAAAAACATACGTTGAGTGTCATCTACTAACCTCGAATATTCCTTCTTTTGACAGTGTTTTGTTTCTGTTTCAAGTGAAAATGGAGCGTGAATTATTGCGTGATTCAGAAGTAGATAACTATTTATTTAGTGACTGTGAAAGTGATTCAGATATAAGTGATAGTGATGAAAGTGTAGAAGACATTATAATACCCCATTCCCATAAAAATTTTAATAACTTGATTGTAAATAACTCTGAAATGAACCTTGAAGAACAGGAAGGCGGTTTTTTTATGTTTTCTTCGGAAAATAGTTCGAACGATATTCCTAATCTAGCTAATGAAGTAGGTAAATTTGATAAACCTTTAGTTTTAGAGCCCAGATTAGATGAGGAGTCAAATTTAGTTGATAGCCCTCCTGTAAATAACCTAAAAATTGATCTTATGCTCAGGCCTAATGTTGACAAGAATGTTGAACCTATTGATTCAGATTCCAGTAGTGTTAGTCCTATTTTACCAATTAGAAATAAAATAATGAATACTGCAAATGCTAGTTTTGTAGGCCTAAGTAAAAAAAGAAAATTATCCTCTAATAATAAGTTTTGCGACAATGATTGGCCATGGGTAGATAAACCAAATGATCCAAAACAAATTAATTTTCAAGGTGTTTCTGGTGTAAATGTACATACTTTGCGTAGTCTGGGACAAAATCCAAATGAATTAGATTGTTTCAATCAATTCATTGGCAATGAGTTTTGGGAAATGATTTGCATAGAAAGTAATGATTATGCTAAAAAACAGCTAAACACTCCCGGTAGAAAAAAATTAAAAACTGACAGTAAATGGTGTGATATTACCATTGATGAATTAAAAGCATATTTTGCATTATATATAAATATGGGACAAGTAAAGAAGCCTGATATTAAAATGTATTGGTCTAAGAGAAAAATAATTGAAACACCCATATATTCAGACACTATGTCTTACGAAAGGTTTTCATCAATCTCTAGATTTTTACATTTTTATGACAAAGACGTAGAAATCGCTAAAGGTGTAGATAAATTGATAAAAATAAGGCCTGTACTTAGATACTTAGAAGCTAAGTTTTTAAAAATGTTAGAACCAGAAAAAGATCTTGCTTTGGATGAGACGCTTTTGAAAATGAGGGCTCGGCTTTCAATAATACAATATAATCCAAAGAAGAGGGCTAGATTTGGAGTTAAAATTTACAAAGTATGTGAGTCTTCATCTGGGTATTGTAGTGTTTTTAAAATTTATGTTGGAGATGATAAAACTAGTGAGTTGATGGCAAGTGAGGCAGTAGTATTAGACCTTATGCAACCCTTTTTTGAAACTGGTTTTACCGTTTATCTCGATAATTGGTATTCTTCACCTCTTTTGTACACTAAATTATTAGAAAAAAATGTTCATGCAGTAGGCACTGTTGTACAAAACAGAAAGTGTATGCCACAAGTTTTTAAAGAGACAAAATTAAAAAAAGGAGAAGTCATAAAAAGATCTGGGCGTGGTATTCTTGCTATAAAATGGTCCGATAGGAAAGATGTGCATATGCTATCAACTGTGCACAATGATATTGACATGAAAGTATCAAAAACAGTGAAGAAAGGGAATAAAGAAGAAGAAATAAAGAAACCACAGTGTGTAATAGATTACAACAAGGGTATGCTTGGTGTCGACCGACAAGATCAGGTCTTGTCATCATTCCCTATCATGAGGCGCACAGTCAAAGCATATAAGAAAATTTTTTTTTATTTGATGGACATGACTATTTTTAATTCATTTGTTGTTTTTAAAAAAGTAAATAAAACAAAAAATATGCAATATACAGATTTTAGGCTAAATCTTGTTGATCTTATTCTGGAAGAAGTAGTGCTACCTACAAGAACAACACCAGGTAGAGCTGCACTTGCACCTTCACCCCTTAGGCTCCAAGGAAAGCAATGGGCTCACTTTCCTATCCAAATACCACCAACAACATGCAAACAATTCCCAACAAGAGCTTGTAAAGTATGTACAGCACACAAAAAACGGTCTGAAACTAGATGGATGTGTGAAAAGTGCCAAGTTCCACTACACCTTGAAAATTGTTATAAGTCTTTTCACACTTTAGTAAATTACTAAGAATGAAATGTGCATTTTGTAAATAGTGTAATAATGTGAAAAATGTTTAGTGTTTAGTGTTCAGTGTTTAGTGTTTAGTGTAATAATGTAAATATACTAAATTGTTACTATGGAAATAGAAGATTGTGTCATTTGGGAAAAACGCTGAAAAAATGAATCGGTAAGTCACTAACATTATCTGCTATATCTCTTGGTTAAGTAAAGATATGATCCTACTTTTTTTAATTTGTGTAAAAAATATTCAAAACTTAAAAAAAAAAAGAAAAAAAGTCAAGTGAGATGCCACTAAATATAATTTATAGTCGATTACTTTCAATTTTACAAATTTTTTAAACTAAAAATGTTAAATTAACAACAAATTAAAATAAAATGGTAACTATTTAAAAGAAAGTATTCTATATACATTCAAAGAATACTAATTTAGTAAAAAAACTGTGAAAATTTCATTGATTTATCTTTAACCATTGTGTTTTTATAAGGCTCAAACGAAACGCATGCAATTTCGACAAAATTAATTGCTGCAGCTAGTCCTGCATGGCCCAGAATAACTACTACCTGAATGGGTTAAGATCGTGTGGTTAAGTTGAGATTGAACTCTCAAGGTCGCTCGTGTAATCGTGTCCGGCCTAGGACAAAGACTATGTTTTAAGAAAAGTGATTTCTAATAATAATGAACTGTGCTATATGACTTCAATGGGGAAAAGTTGTATTCCTCAGTGAAATATTCGTTTTAAATAATGAACATGTCTGGTAAAGCACGTATAAGTTGCTGTATATGTAAAATAAGAAAAATGAGTATTTAATTATTTATAATTTTATTTGAATCTTTTGATATTTGATTTTTGTAATTTTGTTTGATGTCTATGATACGTTATCTGGAATATAATGTTGAGTTTTGGAACATATAAGAAATGTTTCCCATTTAAAATTTTAATTGAACAGGTTTGATATGAATATATAAATGATATTTTTATAAAACTTAAAAGTAAATTGATATATCAAAGTCTGGATTGATTTTATTTCAGGAACTGAGTTGTAATCAAAATTTAATAAATTTAATAAACTAAAATAAAAATTAATTCTTTTAAATAACGACTTTTTAGATAATAAATATTAATAGGATGTTATAACTTGTAGTAATTGTTTATAGATATTTTTGCTTAATATTTGTACTCTTGCAATAAATATTTGTCTTAATACATATTATGTACATTTCAGTATAAAAAGACTTCTGTTCTTTTTATCCAGCATTCTATTAGTACACTTTTTCAAAAGAATTCACGACCCATATAAATTAGTATTCATATTTAGAGTTATATATATATATATATATATATATATATATATATATATATATATATATTGTAATCAAGGCATTCCAACTTAATTCAATAAAACTTTTCAGATATTTTAATTGTTTCAAAGTTTGTTGTATATATTTTATTCATGTTATAATTTCGTGTCTCAAGCTAAAATGTTTATGTATAAAAATCACTAATAGATATAAACAAGTTGACAGGCCTCATCATGGTACTTCCTCTTAGCCCTTTGCGATCGGAAGGCCAGTAGGAGTGACCACAACGCAGTCAGCAGCCACTCGGAATTCTTTCCGCAAAAATTGGTTCCGGCGGTCGGACGGCCAGCTGTACTGGTCACGCTCCACTCCCCGTCAACTCGGCATTCATAATGTCGGCTTTCTCCCGGCAGCTCGGAATTGTTTTCACTGAAAACCTGCAATGTTAGCAAAGGGGATTTAAATTGTAATAAATCAATTGAAATTTTATACTGCTGTTTTATTGAATCTCGAAAACAAATAAGATATTGAATTATGACATAAATTTGTTTGAAAATTGAAAGTGAAATGAATTACTTATTTACTAAACGTGTAAAACGTACATCTATTTGTCACTCATACAAACGATAAGTCAGTATTGTGTTTTAATCTTCTTTAATTTTTTCCACTGAGTGGTATTTTTCAAAACATTCGCCCATAAGAAGTCCAGGATTGTTTGAACTAGTTTTACAAAAACATTTTCTTATTTTTCTTGTCTCCTATCGCAACACACCGCGCAGTACTTTGTTTTACCTTAGTTTACCATAATTTTTACGATATAATGTTGCAAACCTGCTGATCATTTAGTTCAATAATTCCTCACAAGTTTGCAGCACTCTACAGACATCATACCATAGTTTGAATATTACAAACGATAACATACATTGTTGGCCAGTCCTGCTGGACGCCCGAGCGTTCGTTGGATTTCATGTTGGCCAGCACCGCTGACCGTCCAATCACAAAGGACAACTGCTGTGGAAAAATTCCGACTTGGCATGCGAATCCCGGCGGTCAGTAGAGCTGGCCGTGTGATCGCTGAGGAATAGCGGCAAATATCCATTCCGATAGCAAAGGGTTAGGAGACTATTCAAATACAACAAAATAAAAACTTAAATGTTGATCAGCTGTTATTGCCAACTTATTAGAAAAAATTATAAAATATTTAAATTAGTACTAAAGCACCAGTCGCCATTTTGAAACTATTAAAGGAAACATTTTCACTTTTGGTACATTTCTGGGCAATATTATTATTAAAAATTATCATAATTTCATAATATTTTCGTTTAGGCTCGAATGTCAATTACCAAGATATTATTTGCTTTTAGTTTTTTGTTGATAACTCTGTTATACTTTGACCTACAGTAAAAAAATTTTTGACAGCTCTATCAAGGAAATTGATAACTTGAATGTGGTGGGAGTTGTTCCTCAAAATGACCTTCAACCAAGCCCTCAGTTGACCAGCCCTAACGGATTTAGTAACTATCTTAGAACTTAGTTTTTTACATCTGAAGACATGAATTGTTAAAATTTTTCGCGAAACATCGTGTGTATTAAAAAATATATATCATTCACAGTACTGTATGTAGTGTTTATGTATGTGTTGTGCATGTTATTGTTTATGGCGTAAAATACATAATTTCTAAAAAGTTTTTGGTGTTAATTTGACTATGGAACCTGGAGAATGACTTTTTAATCAACAAGGTGGGTGAAATCCATTATAGATTTTTTAACTTTAAATAAGGTCATATATATATTTCGTGTCCAGCAACCAATATTTCAGTATTCAATTAAATGTTTTAATTTTTGTTAATTCATTCATAAGACTTGATAACAACTTTGGTTCTGAAAACACAGAGCAGCCTCAAAAACAACCGGTGGTGATAATCAATACCATTGTTTCCACTTATACAAAATATCTAGTTTGAACACAAACAAGTGTATTAAAGATAAATATTTTAATTCAAGAGGAAAGGAGGGGTAGGATCTATTCCTTGATTTAATTAATTGAATATTACTTTTACATAGTTCCTAATGGTTTCAGTGTTGTTTTAGCTGTTACTCCCTAACACTCTATGACATATTGCATTCTAGAATAAATTAATGCATAATACAGGGTCTATCAGAAATAACTCCCCAATTTCTCACCACTGCTGGTGGAGCGCTAGTAGAGGATACACCATTCCATAGAGAATAACCTGCCATTTCAGTTACCATCATGGCATGGAGTGGTGAACATCGTGTCTTCGTAATTAAAATTTATTTCAAAAATTCTGATTCTCTCATCTCCACACAGCGATTATTTTGTAGACACTTTAATCTGTGTAAACATGGTCTGATACCTAATAAGACGACAATATTGTTGAAGGTGTCAAATTTTAGAGATACAGGTTCAGCTATAAATAAAAAACCCCTTAGTAGAACACAAAGCGTTCAAACATCCGAAAGCATCCAAGCTGTATAATCATTTACACAATCTCCACGACGTTCAGCTGTTAAACATTCTGCTGCATTAGAAATTAGTGATTCGAGTGTAATGAAGATTTTACATACAGAATTAAAATTTCATCCTCACAAAATGATGACCGTACAGCAGCTACATGAGCGTGACTGGATCAACTGTTTCGCTTATTGCCAGGCTATTGTTGAAAATGTTCCAGCAAACTCAACAATTGTGATGTCAAAAAAGAAAAAGACAATAATTTAAACAGATTTTTAAAGTGAACAATTATTAGAATTAAGATTCTTGTATTTAGATGCAAGCTTGTTTAATAATAACAATATAAATTCTGATCATGTTCAATAAAAAACTGTACTTATAAAATTAACATGTTTAACTAAAAAATTATTGAGAACACCTGTTTAACCGAGATCGTTTTGAATATCAAAGCATAAAAGTATGGAGATGAGAGGTAAGAATCCAAAATAATTAGGATACTAATTATAAGTTATAAATTTTGATTTAAACAATTCTAGTACAATCTTTCATGTTACAAAATGATACCCAAAATGCTTCTTAAGAAGTAAACTTTTATTTGTAACCTTAAACATTACAAAACAACATGATTTTCAATAAATAAAACTTCTATTTGTAACGTTACACGATAAATAATTTTTATTTGTAACACATCAAGTACAACTTTTCAAAATGATGAGGTATTTCCATCAGATCCTGTATAACGCTGTCAGCAGTTGTAAATCGCAGACTTTCCTGATATTGTAAAACTTCCTAATACCAAGCTACACATTAGCTTGTAGCTGTTTAACAAGCTTTTTCCATGAAGATATACACCCAAATATTTAATGTTACCTAATTGCTCTATGTATATATATATTATAACGAAATAGAGGGCTCCCAAAAGGTCAGTGCTCGGCAGGCCATAAATTGTAAAGAGTTGAAAGGGTTGAAAGGGTTGACAGCTAGAAAAACTATTCTAACATTAGTCACAGATCTCAAGAAGTCAAATAAACCATTCCAAAAGTCAATGCCTTCAACCGAAAATGTTTGAAATGGACCAATGAAATAAATTGCGTCAGACTCGGAATAACGTACAAGATTTAAAATAAGCCAATGAAGGAAGAGGATCGGAAGAAAGCATTTGAAATTAGAACCTATAAATAGGGGTGGAAGAGAAGCACACGAGGTCTTTTCTTTTTGGTTGTTACTGATTAAAGGAGGGAGTTCTGGAGCAAGTGTTTCTTTAGTAGAAAAGAAGATCGATTGTGAAAGATTTAGCCGAGATCAAAAGTCAAAATAAAATAATATCTGCGTCGGTTTTTTTGTATAAGTATTAATAATAATCTCCGAAGAATAGTTTAAAATATAATCGTCGTTATAAGTTTAAAAGTAATCGTCGTCATAAAAATGAGTGAGAAATTTGCGTCGTTATAAAAGTGTTTGGACAGGAATATTAATACAATAAATTAAAGTAATCGTCGTCACGAAAGTGAGTGAGAAATAAGTGTAAGAAGAAAAGAAGATTCATCGAAAAGATCAAGGCAAATCGATCCATTTACTGTCAGTCTACACGGGAACCACGTGCACGGAACTAGGAACATCGGAGCAGTGAAAAACTTCCAAGCGATAAGTAAAAATTAATGGACAATCTCAATCAAATAAACTACCACCAAATTCTATTTTATATGTAAATTATAGTCACCAAAGAACCTCACGAACCCGTAAAGAGAAATTAAATAAAAATTTATAAAATAATACATTTCAGTTAGCCGGAGCATTTTATAATAATAAATTAAAAGTAAAAAATTTAAAAGTAAAAATATGATGCACTCCTATTTCTTTATTTAGGTTAAGACATGGTAGAATTAGAATTTTATTTTCACTATGTACTTAGAATAAGTAGTAGGTTAAGACGTTAGTGTATAAGTATAAAGTGCATCAGATTTGGACAATAATTGATTTTGTTATTGTAAATGTTTTTAAAACTTAAATTTATATAAATAATTAAAGAAAGTTAAATTCTATAATTGTGTTGAAGTCAAAATTTGTTATATATATGAATAACAATTTAAATCAAAATTAATAAATTTAGTTTTAACAGTGTTTATGATCATGTGGTTATTACATTATTCATTAAGAATTGTTAAATCTGTTTCCATCTCATCAAAAATGTTTTCGTAGCATCTGTTAACATACTGTAATACAATATTATTTTAATGTAAAATCTTGATGATATTTCATCAATTGATCTTTTTCATTAATTATACCATTGATGATGTATAGTCTAAAATTAATTAAATTTATAAATTAGAGTTAACATTATGCATTTTATTTTATGCAGAGCTCTACAATCTAGTGTTCACCCTTATAGCGGACGCAGTGTGCAGAAACCGTTTAAAGACAATACATTAAACCTAATATATCTATAGAGAAACATTGGAAAAATCAAAATTACTCATTTCAAAGTAAATATTGAAAGTGTCCTCCTTCTGTATTAAAAATAACTCGTCCCCATCGCTTCATTTTTTTAGATGTAAGAAGTGTGTTGACGTCAAAATTGTGATTTCTCGAGTAACATCTAAAAGATGTTCAAGCGATTTGTATGGGTGAGACAACTCGGTTTCAAGAAACACATGTGTACTTTCTTTTTTATTAGTTCTTGATCTCAAACGGAAAGTACATAAACAGATTAGAACAACTCTTGTTTAACCAGTTACAAATGCACACTACATGTTTGAATTTTGACTGTTATCCCAACTTCTACTCAAAACAAATCTAAGTCCCACCCGTGAAGACTGTGATGATGTCCAAAATTGTGTTCTCCCTTCACTGTCAAGAAAGTTTAAAAACCGTTTCCAATACACTACGAGCTTAACACTTTTCCTAGGTATCAATTTATAGACAGCTATAATTTTGTAATAGTGTAGGACAAGGATTATTTTTACACCCATATATCATACTAAATGAAACAGCTGTTATATTTACAGATGAAATTTCTTGAACTTTTAAGCATGCTGTTCTGACCTATCCAGTATTTTCTTCTTTTAATATTTAAAGACATGGTATTTTTAGAATACTAAAATAAAAGAGTTCATGATCTATATATAAAGAAAAACTTTTAAATATACAAGATAGATAAGTTACCTAATTACTACTGTTGGTTGACGAGTTGAACGCCGATTTTGAACACGTGTTGGTGTTGCATTTCTATTAGAAACTGATTGTTGTCCTCGACGAACGGAAGTAGCACTACTTTTTTCATGAACATCTCCATGGCCTGTAAATGATTGTTACAATTTGTACAATATATTATTTCGATTCAATTATTAAGAATTTTAAATATTTTCAAGTTTACTAAACACACTGTAACAAAATAGAAACATTGCTTACTCTACGGAATTGTATGAGAACAGAGTACACGCTCAGCTTACGTTAGTTGTGTTTATTTCTGTGGAGTTGTCTAACTAAGGTTATCTTTCCTGAAGTTTATATTACTGTGAATACTGGTTTTTGTGAGAGGTAATATTTGTTATTGGGATAGTTTTGTTAAATTTTTAAAAAGTTAACTTTTAGTGTAAATATAAACATTTCTGTATTGATTAATACCGTTTTACTCGGATTGTTTGTGTACTAAAATGACATTGTGATAGGCGTAGGCATGGATAGGGATTATTTTCTTATTTTGTTAGGTATGTTTATTTATTTATTATAATTTGTGTATACAAATTATAATATCTGTATTATTGTTTGTAGAATTTATTGTTTTGAGTGAATGTTATTGTCAGACTTATCTAATACTGAGGCTGTCTAGAGATAGGTTATGTTATATCTGATCTAACCTTTTTAGCAAATTTCCATGTGTTTATACATATAAAAATAATTTTGTCTAATGAAAATTTTATAAATTGATTATGTTTTTACCAAAATGTATATAAATAGGCCTATCTATAAATTCTTTGAAAAAAATGGTGATAGATGTAAATAAACCATTTGGCATTTTGCCTTTGGTTTTTGTAAGAATTTTTGATTTCTGAGATACTAACTAATGAAAATTTTATACATTGATTTTTCTTTTTAGCAACTTTTATCCACAAATATATTACAAATCTCTAGTAATAATTGAATAAATTCAAAAAAAAATTGTATGGTTTATGTTACCTTTTCTGTCCAATTTTTGCCTCGGCCACCGGACGATTTTTTGATTCTTGACCAAATAACTCAAAATGTTTTAGATCTACATTTTTTTCACTGCACAACTAAATTCTATGCACCTTTCTGAAGGAAATGATAATTTGTAGTTGTGTTTTGGATAATATTACTATTTTTGGTGATTTTTTCAAATGAGGTCTAAGTTTTTACTTTTTTTTCGTAAAATCTTTTTTTTGAAAATGTAACAAATTAATTTTTTTTTTTTACCAACTTTTATCCACAAATATATTACAAATCTCTAGTAATACTTGAAAAATTTTTTTAAAAAATGTATGGTGTACGTTACCTTTTCTGTGGAATTTTTGCCTCAGTTACCGGACGATTTTTTGATTCTTGAACTAATAACTCAAAATTTTGTAGATCTAATTTTTTTTTTCATTAAACAACTAAATTCTATATACCTTTCTGAAGGAAATGATAATTTGTAGTTATGTTTTGCATAATATTATTATTATTGGTGATTTTTTCAAAATTAGGAAAAAAAATTTCCCTTTTTTCGTAAAACTTTTTTTTTTAAAATGTAACAAATAAAAAAAAAAATTCTAAATATATTCACAAATATTATACAAAACTTTTGTATATCTTGAAAAAAGGTGGTAAGCTATTGATTTTGGATGATACAGGTTTTTCTGATAAATGTTAACTTCATTTTTTGACACCTATCATACTTACTCCAAAACCGTTTCATATATTTTTTTTTTATAAATTCTACGCACCTTTCTGAGAAAAATGATATCCTATAAGTTAGGTTCTGTATACAAATAATATTTTTTATTAATTTTTAAACAAACGAAGAAAATTAACATTGACAGTTCTAGGGTTAATAGACATTTGAACACATTCCTTTGATATTTTATTTAATTTTACTAAATGACACATTGCTCAACTTTTAGTTTTTCTATTGTCCAGCACACAATAAAAACAACTACACTAACAATGACTTACAATCAACTGAATGACCGAGTGTATAAGTCCAAGATCTTTGCCAAAGAGCTCACAATTACTTCTCACTACTTTCTTAACACAGTCTCGTTATTTAATATACACCTCCAATTAAAGTTATGTAAAAACTGCAAATGGCACAATAGTATTTACTAAAAGATAACTTACTTCTTTTTTTAATAAGTTCTTCTCGTTGTTTTCTCTCATCTTCGGGAATAAATTTTATAATTTTCTCAATGATACCTTCATAATGCCAACTTCTCATTTCATTTTTAATTTTTGATCGGCACATTGGGCATTCCTTCTTCTTCTTTTTCCAAGTATCAATGCAAAATTTACAGAAAATGTGTCCACAGTTGATTTGGACTGCCTGAAACAATAATATAGTTTTAAAATAAAAAGCTAATTGTCAAAGTGGCCCTGACGTGTTTCAAAAACATTCAAACAATAGGACATAATGAATAAAACAGATGTATTAAAAACACTTCAGAACTTACCCTTCGAGTTTTTGTGAAATATGAGTTTCTATGTGAAAAACGGTACTTACGTATTAACGCCACCGCAGCAACTTTGCGCATATATATATATGCACCAATATTTGCTTACTTTGCGATATAATTATATATCATGACAGGTTTGGCCAGGTAGCTATATATATACACACACATAAACACCCTGCCAAACCTTATATATATATATATATATATATATATGCGCAAAGTTGCTGCGGTGGCGTTAATACGTAAGTACCTGAAAATCAAACCAACAGAAAATAACTTAACCTTACATGTGTCAATTATTTGTTGTGCAAGTTTTAAATAACAAACATAAAATATTTTCTACAAATAGGAGGTCATATTTTAAACAAATTATCTGTTATAATTATTATCAATTGATCACTTTTTGAAATCTACAGAGTTGATTTTAAGAATACGTAAACACGTTACTTATAAATTAATACAAAATAAAACTTTGGATAGGTTAGGAAAATTTAGGCTAGATTTAAATTAAAAATTAATCAGTTTTGTAGTAAATATGAAATGTTCAAAATACTTTAAATAGATATTTAAATATAAAAGATTACCCTCAAGAAAAACTTTAAATATGAAATTTGCTTGTTAGTGTCTATAATTTAATCTTTGAATCGTACTAGAAGTTCCCGGTTTCGTTACAAGTGATATATTTCTAAAAAAGGTTGAATTCGACATCAGGTTTCTGCATCGTATCAGTGCAAATTTCTTTGTGGTATGACAATCACATTGCTACAAACTTTATTCATATTGATATCTTTACACAAAATTTTCCATGCAGTGTATTGGTCAATGTTCACAGCTTTAACTATCATTTGAACAGCAAGTTGGCGTTCTTCTTAAACAAAATGGCTAATTATGTCTACATTTTCTTTATTTGATGAAGTAAAAGATCATCCATTGTCTTCCATGTTCTGACATCCTTCATTAAATATTTTGTACCACTCAAATACATGTGCAAGAGACATATGGTCTTCCCTGTAAGCCTCGCCATTTGAAACATACTGTTAGTGTTTTTGTTTTATTCAAATTTACTAAATATTTCATATTGACTCCTTCAACTTTTAAACTCTACATTATTCCAGCACTCAACAGGGAACACTGTGCTAAATGAAGACTCCCAATCAACTGGATGGTCAAGAGTGTTGATGTTTATTATGGAAATTCAGAGACGTCCAAGGTCTCTGTCAAAGCGCTGAATGCTTTTGCTTTAAGAGTTTTGTTATTTATTAGACAAAATTGGTACAAAATGTAAAATATTGTTGTAAGATACTTGCCTCTATGCAGAGTTCAGAACAAATTCCACATTCCAAGTCTCGTCCAAAAGATTCCCTCATACTCTTTACTTCATTTTCTTTTAACTCTGTAATCAAACAAAATAATCATCACTGCTAAAAATATGAGAACAAGGAATGTAGTTTAAGAAATACCTCTGAGGCTATATTTTCGATTAGGAATGAAAATAAACGTAAAAACATTGCATAAACTTTCACAATCGAAATAAAAATACTAATCAAACAAAAACTATTCCTCACCAAAAATATCAGTTTAGTAGTTATCAATTAAAAAATTGACAATCATTACATTTTTCAATCATTTATATATTTAAATAATATATATATTGATTCATTTGTGTTACAAACTCATCTAGACTATAAATAATACAAGATGAAATAAAGTTTAAATTGAGATGGTGTTTTAATGACTAAGTCATCAAGGTTTGTCATCAATTGAGGGCGACGACTTAGTCATTAAAACACAGTCTTTGTACTTTTGATTGTAAAAATTGGAATCTATCATGAACTACTATTTGAATCAGCAGTTTTGCCCATTGGGCTAATTATATTTCAAACATACAAAGGAAGTATATTATTAACTAACGTTTTTTTCTTTAGCTTTCTAAATAAAAGTACAATATATAGGTCTTTAGAATCCTACAGGAGTGTTTAGAAACCTTAAAATCATGACTGCTACGTTTCTCTATGTACATGAAGTGGTAGTATATGCTATCAATAAATAATGTCCACAGGACTACCCCTATAATACAAGAAATGCCAGTAATTTCACAACACACCAACATCAGCATCTAAGCCTGTCCAAGAAACTAGGCTACATAGGCCCAAAAATTGTTCAACTTCCTTCCAGATCATCTCAAAAGATCGAGCAAAGAAAAAGACTCCCAAGAAAACTAACGCAATTGCTACTGGATATGACCTACTTGCTTACAGAGATCGTCAAACAGTAATAGTAATATTGATAAATGTGGGGGAAAACTGTTCTTGAAAAGTGGCTGGAGACTGCAAAGAGCGACAAGGAGAGGGAACGGTGTGACATGCTAGGGATGAAATTCAACTCACTAGAAAGGCAACACCTCCTCTGGAAAAAAGGCCGAAGACAGGGAAATGCATTCGAAAAAGTGGTCAAACAGAACTTTTTAGTATGTCTTTTTTATGGGTTTAAATTTGAAAAATCAGGAGTATTATGGTGACATAGGTACTAAGTGTAGAGGAGGGTGGGGAGAGATATTTGATAGGGAACACTCTGTTTTTTGTCGAGAATTAAACAAAAATTGTGAAGGGGGTGTTAGTGATCGCAGGTTGTGATTGGGTGAGGGTGTGCGTGCACAGTCAAAAAGCCAATCCTTTTTAGAAATAAGTAACACTAATTTGACATGGCTTATACACTTGAATATTCAGGGAGGTATTATATCAAAAAGGAATGATCTTTTTGAGTTGGATAAGGCAGATGTAGTAATGATTTGTCTAAACAAACACTGGCTTAGTTCTCAACAAGTCACTCTTCTAAATTGTTTAAATGGTTTAAAAACTTATTATTATTGTAGAGAGCACAGTTCTTGTATTTTACTGAAGCATAACTTAAACTATGTTACAAGGAGGGAATTAAACAGTTCCTTTATAGACTATGTTTTAGAAGGATCCTGTGTGGAACTTACTGACTTAAATACTATCATTGTTTCCTTATATAGAGTCCCTGATAAAAATAACTTTAATGAATTTTTAAATTGGTTTGAATCTTTGTTTGTAAAATTAAGATGAGAGATTAGATTAAAGGATATCTATATTGCATCGGATTTTAATGTTGATTTGATGGAAAGTTGTAATCTGAAACATCAGCAATTTTTAATTTGATAAGAATGTATGTTTTTTTTTTTTTTTTTACAAATGTTTCAATGAACCTACTAGAATTGCTGGTTCTTCTAAAACATCTATTGATAATATACGAAGTAATAGAGGGAGCCGAAGTAACAAGACATTAATTTTGGATCTTGATATATCTGATCACAATGTCTTATTTCTAGCAATAAAAACAAAATAATGAACAAGAGGTTTTATTCGAAAGAAAGTATTGTTACATTTTTGAGGGTGATAAGTGAAATATTTGCTAATGTTGATTGTAGTATGCATCCTCAAGTAAGTTTCAATAATTTTTGTATGCAATACAACATGGCTTTTGAGCATGCGTTCGCAGTAAAATCGTATTTCCACGGTAAAAGTAAAAATGTAAATAAATTATGGGTTACGCAAGGAATACAAATTTCTAGTATAAGAAAGAAAAACTGCATCGGTTAGCTATACAATCTAGAAATCCAATTTTTATGTAATTTTACAAAAATTATAAGCGTAGTTTTTAATCCGTTTGCAACAACGGAAAACAATTAACAAATAGTAGATTCATTGGGGAATCAGAAAACAGAAGTAAAGCTGCGTGGTCAGTTTTTAAAATCTGAACTTGGAACAATAAAGTTAACACAAGAATTCTCTACCATAAAACTTGACAGTAACGTAATTGATGATTCTTCAAAAATTATTCCAAAGGTAATAAAATCTCTAAAAAATTTAAAAATCAGCAGGCTGGGATAATATTCCAGTGGATATTATGAGAAAAAGTGTTGACTTTATATTCGGCTCCATTAACTATTATAAATAAAACATTCAAGACAGGCATTGTTCCTTATCAACTAAAATATGCTGAATAAAAACCGCTCCTTAAAAGAAAAGAAGTAAACATGATTCTGATAATTATCGCCCAATTTCAATCCTGCCCTCGTTTTATAAAGTGTTTGAAAGGGTTGTTAGTAATCAGCCCCTTTCACATTTTAAGATAAATTACCTCTTTGTACAAGAGCAATATGGTTTTTCAAAGTGGGAGAAATACAACACAAGCAATAGCTGATCTTGTGTGTAGAGAGTGGTGGAGGGCCTGGATGGATCTTGGAATACTGCTGAGGTCTTCTGTGATCTGTCAAAGGCCTTTAACTCTGTGGCTCATAATGTGCTTTTGAACAAACTTAGATATTACAATTTCTCATATGGTAGTTGGACCTGGTTTAATTCATATCTCTCTTCCCGGTTTTGTCGAACAGTAATTTCAAAAAATAACATAACATATAAGTCCAAATGGGAAAACCGACATATGGTGTACCACAAGGATCTATTTTGGGTCCCTTGTTATTTTTAATGACTTGCCAGCTAATATTAACTCGCCATTGATTCTGTACACAGATGGCACTACAGAGGTGCTGAGGGCAGAGACCTCTAGTGATCTTCAATGTTTACTTAAGGACTCTCTTTATGAATTAACTCGAAGGTTTACAGCAAATGGTCTAAAATCAAATAGTAAAATAGGGAAGCATCAGCAATCGCAATTGAATATACATTTTGGAAATGAATTGATGGAGTTGTCCGAGTCAGTTAAATTTCTAGGAGCTCAAATTGATTCAAATTTAAAATAGAGCAGTTATTTCCAAATTCTGGGGGAAAAGTTAGATTCAGCATGTTTTCAAATGTTGGTTTTACATGACATGATAGACAAGAAGACAAAATTAATGATATACCATTTTATGTTTGTCTCGGTTATACAGTTTGGAATTGAAATTTGGGATAGTTCAAGAATTATCAAGAATTTTTATAGTTCAAGAATAGCACAAGAATTATTTAAAGTACAAAAAAAAAAATTAAGAATTATGACTTTTTCCAAAAACAGAACATCTTGTAAGGGGATATTTAAAAAAAAATTGTGTATTTTAACCTTACCCTCACTATTTATATTAAGGTGTTTAATATCTGTTATGCTTACGGAATGCCAGCATATTCTTCATTTAAAGGAGTAATTTTCAGCTCCCCTTTCACAGACTAACTTTATTTGAATCAATAACACATTATTGTAGAAATAAACTTTACAATAGGCTGGCTATTGTACTTAAAAAAATATTTAAAATAATAATAGCTAAAGAAAATAGTAACTGATTATTTAATAAATAAGGCCTATTATAATGTTAAGGATTATTTTGTAATGTAGATGTTTATGTTGTATATATTGTAGGTATTGTCACCTGTTTTCCAGCTCTTGCTGACTTATTTTGTAATCTAAATGTTTATGTTGTATGGTAGTATTAGGTTTTTTCTTAAACTTGACAATATCACCTATTTTCCGGCTCTTGCTGGCTTTGTAAAATGTATGTGACAGTAAAGGAAAATTAATTAATAATAAATAAATAAACTGGAGACAAAACCATCCTGTCACCATCACATGAAAATTTGAATTTCTATCATATAAATAATATGTTTATACATTCTGACGCCTATTCTGTACTCGAAGCACATAAATAAAGTTATTTATATCTTGTAAATAATAATAAAAGAACAAAAATAAATTCATATACGCAAGTGGTAACACATGTATAAGTCGCAGCAATTGACAATAGATTGATTGTCCGCCTATCCTGTTGGTGGTGTGTTTGCTTGTTGTGGATATTGTAGTTTCTATTAACTACTAAATGTGGCAGCAGCTTCGTTCAAATGGAAGTCTGGCTAATTACATTTCAAATAAAAAAATTAATATCTATAACCACATTATTCACTAAGGAATTGTCATTTTACCTTTCTAAACCAACGTACAAAACATATACATACTCTATAAACAACGATAAATGAATCGAAATCAAAATTAATCTCAGTTGTAATTGAGAAATGTAAGTGGTTCATCTTCCGTTACGTTGGCTTATTCGGCAAAATATTGATCTTTGGATTGACAACTTAATATGGAACAAGATGTAAGATATTCAAACATTATTGATAGAAAAGGTAGGAAATTCGTGCCTTGGGGAAAGTCGAGAGAAAAGACACTTCTTGAGAAAACTCCAACCGATGCGGTCTGTCTAAGTTAAGGCAGGATATCGCATGGTTGGGAGACTGGTACTCTAATTATCTTTTTTATTATGTACATTTTTATAAAAATGTATACATTTGCCAATTTTAGTGTGGATGCCCAAGCAGTGAATATCAGTTGTAATCCACCACGTCTGACCAGGTCTTTGGTAGTGATACTGGTTTCAGTTCATCCTCTTCAATATGGTTACATATAAATATCGCAGGGGTAGAAAGGCTCCAATCTTTGTTCAAGATGTTGGAGCTGTTCATGAATCTTTGTGTGGATATAGGTTTTATAATAATTAGGAAGGTTAGTATGGTCCATGAAACAGGAATGATGTGATTGGCTCCAGGGATGTTTTGCTATAACATAAGAACTGTTTGTTTATTAAGATAGTGTTACCTTCATTTAAGGAGCACTGGCAGGGTAAGGTTATTTCCACTGTTCCGGTGTATCTTGTGATATTCATATGTCACATATAATGGGTTTGATGGGTGGGATATGTTATAGCGAATTTGTCACCCATGATCTCTGTTATTAAAGGTCTTCTATTATTTAGAACACAGTGGAATGTTCAGTGCCATCTTGTCTCCTGTACGTTGTGTCGCACATCCCTCAGATATCATCCTTGATATCCCTTGATGTGGGACGAAATACATGCCTGTTTTATTTGTTAAGTTCCTTGTCAGACATTGTACTCACTGACTGTCCATCTGTGGCCACTACAATGTATTCCTAAGTAGTTCTCCCATCTCAGAGGAAATGACACATACTAATAAATGTTCCATGAAGCTGTGATGCGATGTACGGGAACCCTTATTGTGGAGATCGCGGATCTGGAAGTAATCAAGCATTGAGTTAGAGGGAGATGTTAATAACAACAAATTTCACTTAACTTCACGAAACAGAATAATATGAAGTGAACAGATGAAACAAATAATGATCAACTGACTGAAACACTCGGAGCGTCTATAATCATAAGCCACAGGCAGTGGTTCCACTAAGACTAGTTTAGAGTGACATTTCTACACACAACAGATAGATAAAGTGCCACTAACACGTTGAATTCTTTGTCTTCACTAAACACTCTTGCTGATGTTTCCTAAACTACGACTCTGTCTATACATTATTTTACTATAATGTGTTTCAAAGCGCAAGCCATAGTTGAAAACTCAGACATGCCACGCCTAGAGGTGCTAGCCGAATTTTAACGGTTAAGTATTTTTTCTGTTCTAAATTTGATAATAAATGTAAACATTTCCAGATATCACGAATGCGTTTTAATTTAAGTACATTTTCCACAGAATTCATGCACCGGGATTATAGTTATTTAAAAAAAAATACAGGTACTCAATTACGTGTCGGTGCCCTATATTTAAATTTAAATAGTTGAATACGGATGCACAAAAATAAAGTAGAGGAAATAATTTGAATAACAGCAAATTCGGACTGGAGACGAAGATTAGATTTTTCAGCATTAAATTTATTAAATTGAGCATTAGATTTGTTTAGAATTTTCTTTATAATTTTATCGCACAACATGAGACTAAATTAAATAAAAATACATACCTTAAATGAGTTTCCCATTTCCCAATTACAGTAAATTAAACTCACCTAATTGCTCTCTCAACATCTGTAATTCTTCATGAGTTTCCTGTAGACAAACACGTTATTTATTGGAATATATAAACAGATATCAAAAAACTGTTTTGAGCAATATTTCTCACATATATCCCCAAAAGACAAATACTTCAATAGCATAAATTATTCATAATATATGCTTTATTTACCATTTTATATGATTACAATTAATTATGAAATTGTAACATACCTTAGTGCAAGGTTGGCAGGAACAGTGCTTATTTTATTTAAAATATAAAAACTCATTCAAATTCAACCATTACATAAATAAAATAAAAAGTTATTAATATAAACATAAATATAAACTTCATCGAATATTTAACTTTCACTCACTCACACGTATATAACGTACAACTAAACTTATCACAACATGATTCAATATAAATATTATCAAAAATTAAACTCTCATCCAATATATATACACGTACAAACCCTTGTAATACTCAGTCACTCATCTATACAAATTCTAAACCTACTTTCAAATGAGCTAGAAACTTGACACAAACTTCTAGTTTTTAGCATGTAACTGATTAGAAAATTCCAAAAATTTTAATTTTGAAAACCGAAAAAATTTCAAATGGAGGTGTCAGTAAGACACAAATTTTGGCTAAACAGGAAGACATATGAAAAATTAGATTGCACCAACAGACAAGGTCTAGAAATTTGTTTCTATGACTTTTTCTTAACTCCATCGGTTATACCTTATTTAGAGCTAAATTTAATGATTTTAGGGAAATTTTGTACATTTTCTACAAATTATTTAATTTTTTGACACACTTATAGGACTTAATGATTCTAAATGTCCTATAAATGTGTCGAATAATTTAATCAACTGAGGAAATTATTAAGTTTTGAGCTACAACTTTGATCCAATATCAAAATCCCCACCTCATTGAGATGGACTCAAGGTCCATCTACAATGCCACACTTGTTCAAGATATTACTTAGTAAGCATAAATCATGACTATTCATAATGTCTTATATAATTCTGACTTATATAAAATTATTTTATTAAAATAAGAATTTCTGAACTAAACCAATATAGTACATTCTATGATATAAAATGACATACATCTTCATTCACTCCCATATTAAATACAAACATAATAATAAATTGCAATCTCAATTCACGGTTTGTCATTTAAGCGAATTAACTCGGCCCTCCCACTTAAACACCATTTTATTTCTCGCAACTGATACTTATTCTGGTTTAAAAGTTATTTGATAATGATGGATTGTTCATATGATTAATCAGACATCTGCCATCATTTGTATATAGAAAATGAGTAAATTATTGTTTTAAAAGTTGGTAAATGTGTACAATCGTAAGATGTATCCGATTATAGTAATTCATTAAATATTAACTAAGCTTCGTTATGGTAAACGTGTTTGGTTGTTATTTGGAATCAGTTATAATAATTAACGAAGGATATATGATTTGTTTTGAGATTAAACATCACTGATAATAACTTTCCTTTAATAACATTCCCTTTTTTCCTTCATTCTCAAAAAAAAAAACTACATAGGCCTAACGAAAACTAAATATATGTACTTGATTATGGTATGTCGAGTAGGCCTAGGAATTTTGCGATAAGAATATAACTCAACATTTATTACTTTTGACGAGAGCGAAGCTTGATCATCTAGTTACTCAACTATTACAGCAATACTTAAATTTATAGAATGGGGTTAATATTATAAATTGGGGTTATTATGTAAATGGGGAATTTATGGATTTGTCAAAAGTCCAATTCCAATTGTTGTTTGATAAACTACAATGTTGTGATATTTGAGGCATAGCACTAGACTGGATTAAATATTACATAGAAGGTAGAACACAGACAGTAAGAATTGCAAATATTGCATATTCGCGATGGATACAATCATTTTGTTGAGTTTCAAAATTTGTGAATGAGTTCCTCAAGGAATAATATTAGAGCCACTATTATTTTGATTTATAAATGATCTTCCAAGTTGTATGCAGGTTTTGCAGATGATTCAACTTTGGGTATTTTAGGTAAATGAAATTGATCTTTCCAAAAAAAAAAAAAAAAACACACAAATTCATAATATGGCAAGGTAAATTTCTGGTTTAGAAATTGTTTTAAATACAACAAAAAATAATATTATACAACTTCATCACAAAATAGAAAGGATAAACAGTACTTTTTCAGTAGATCGCAAGAAATTATCTGTGGTTGATTCGGCTCAGTTTCTTTGGGATGATGGTCAACAGTGGATTTAGTTAGTCAAATAAAATAAATTTCATAGCTAGTAAAATACAGTAGAACCCCTCTTAACCGGTCTAGTCGGGACTGACACCCGGGCCGGTTGCCCGTTTGACCGGTTAATCCGAGGTTCCCGTGAAAAATCGGTTTTCGTTCAAAGAAAGCTTATTTAATTAGATAGCACTAAAAATTATGCAATAAAGATATTATTGCAACTCAGTTTATTGTACATAAATGTATCGTATATATTATGTTATGTATATTATACATCAAACATGAAAAATTAAACACTACAAAGCTTTTTTACAGATTCCCCTCTCTCTAGTCTTTTGACACATTTAACCGCGTCTCAAACGAAACCAACACACGCTTCCAAGAAAACTGAAAAGAAATGTTATATTTTCCATAATGTAGGCTATACTAAATTGATTCGTGGAAAAAAAGCGGCCCATCAAACGTTTTTGTCTGTGTATGTCTGCTATACCGACGGGTGCCAATGTTGCGGTGTTTTTATGCCGCCGATAATGGGATATCGCTATCGACAAAGTCGTTTGACTCGCCGCTGCTTTGGTGCTGCCGACAATGTGATACCGATATCGACAAAGTCGTTTGACTCGCCGCTGCTTTGGTGCCGCGGTGTTTTTATGCCACCGACAATGGGATACCGTTATCGACAAAGTCGTTTGACTCGCCGCCGCTTTGGTGTTTCAATTACAATTTATTTTCGGAAACTCTCATCCAACCAGTACACTACGATATAGGCCGGTTAATCCGAGGACCGGTTAATCCAAGGCCGGTTAACAGAGGTTCTACTGTAGTAGTTTTCGTAGTGGGTTTCCACTGCGAAGACTTTCAAAATTGTATGATTTGGCAACATTGAGATTGGCTTATTTTGCACCAAATTTACCCCTTTATAAGTTACACGATACCAGTTTAGGGGAGTTTAACTAAAGTGAACTTCAATCGGATTTTTAAAATTCAAAAAAGAACCATAAGATATCTGGTTGGATAAAAAAGAAAAATATATATGTAAGAATCCCTTCACAATCTTAATAATGACCATGCCTAGATTTTTGAGATGATAGTAAAAAAACAACAAACAGACCAGAACTCAAAACGTTTGCAGATATTCATAATTGCTACACAAGACATAGGTTCAATTTTCAATTGAATTCTTACAAATCATAATTATTTTAATGTAGTCCTGATTATATAGCAATGAAATTTATGAATGCTCTACCTCAAAGAATTAACTAGAAAAGAATCCAACCGAATTTAAATTCACATTAAAATTATAGGTTAAAGATATTTTTTTTCAGTAAAAGAATTTTGTAACTGATAGTGATATATTTCATATACAACTTTTAATTTTGTTTTGTTGTTATTTGCTATGATTGTCTTTTGTCCTAATTTGCATCTGTTGTTATTATTTTTAAATTATTTAAATAGAAAGATTTTTATGAAATATTTTATATGGTTGAAAGAAATGTGACAATTATTTTCTTTTAGCTCGAAATGAGCGATATGTATTAAAACAACCAACAGAAACTGAGCTGCTTTACGTCTTCGACCAGTGGAAAGCAAGACTGCATCAGTGTACAAATACCACAAATAGTGACTATATTGAAAGTAACAAGCATTAGAATAGTGATACATAAAAATATAGTTAAATTGTATCATTCTTGTTATTTTAGACACAACTTATGTGTGAATTTTAAGTCTTAATAATAAAGTTTCTGAATTTTTCCCACTTATTTACACAATCTTGAAACTTACTTTTTTTATTTTGGCTTCAATTTCAAATTCTTTCATCTGCTCCTCAGCTTTTCTCTTAAGTTTAGACATTTTTACTGTGAGATTTACTGTTGTTAATAATTCCTCCCTCAGCCTGCAATTCAGAAGAAATTACACTATATTCTATATACGATTTACACTATTGACCGATGGTACTTGGTAGAACTCCATTTTAATGAAAAACAAACACAATATTTAGTAAATTCTACAATTTATTTGAGTCTTGCCGACCATGGTTTCGCCAACAACGGCATTTACTAAATTGTAAAGATAAAATAGATAACATGCAAAAAAGTGGTGTTTATAAATTAACTTGTAATATCTGTTATGCAGTTTATGTAGGCCAAACAGGCCGTAGTTTTAAATGCAGGTTAATGGAACACGAAAGAAATTGGCGGTTGGGTCATAATGAATCTAGTTTTTCTAATCATTTAAAAACTCATGTAGTGTCTGATTTTTTGAATAATGTTAAGTTTGAAATTCTCCATGTTAATGTTAAAAGTAAGAAATTAAATTTATTAGAAATGTTAGAGATTAAGAGAATAATTTGTAAAGACTCCAAACTAGTACTTAATGATCAGGTGGAATTTTTGTCAAATTCACCGTTGTTAAAACCATTGTCTTCCGTATGACCACATGTTTCCCTTGCTCTTACTCCCCCCCCCCCCTACCATAGCTAAGTAACTGTTCTTCCTTTTGTAGTAATAATATGTTAGTTTCTATATTTTTCCTTAGTCTTTGTTAAGCTGCCTTGTAAATGCCGTTGTTGGCGAAACCATGGTCGGCAAGACTCAAATAAATTGTAGAATTTACTAAATATTGTGTTTGTTTTTCATATATTCTATATCATCGTGAATGTTTATCAATCAGTGACTTATGGGCTACTACTTATTTGTAAATAAAAAACATTTTCTTCAACTTCTCAACGTAGTTTGCCAAGCAGAGCTCACATGATTTTATTCATTGTATTTGTAAATTGCCGAGCAGGCTCGAATGGCAGTCGTCTTGTCAGCTAATAATCTCTACCAGCACTATTTGAAGAAACTAAAATATACAGAACATTTAGAAAAGCTAATTTTACCATTACAGTCTACCTGAACTCAGTGCATTTCATTAGTTTGAAATAAATTCTGAAATTCAGTATTTCTTTGCTAATCAGCTGTCTCAGCTACAGCCGTAAAGTTTCTGTCCTTTACACAGTGTTTTTATATTATTTTTCTTGTATAGTATTATTGTTGTGTTTTGTAAAGATAAAAGTGAATGGTTTAAAATATGTGTAAAAATTGTTTTGTCATTTTCTTGGTATGTTTTTATAGTTTATGAAAGATAAGCGAGTGTGTTACAATAATACAAAAATTGGTAAAAATAATATTATTGTTACACAATTTATTTAGTATTTTGTTTGGTGAAAAGCCTCACATTGGAATGTCATATACAAAAGTACATAATTGTCTGAAAATAATATTATTATATTTACTGAATGATTTTGTTTTGTCCTAAAATATCTGATTGTGAAAAGTGCAATAAAATTTATCAAAATTGTTAAGATTGTAATTATACACATAAACACTTTCTTCATAAATTATCAGAAATATTTCTTTCTTTTAAATATGAAAATTCATCAGAATATATTAATACATACTGAGAAAGAAAAGCAAAGAAAATAATTAATTTGCTGATACGTTAAAACATTAGGTTTTGTTAGATTTAATTAAACATAATCCCAATAAAATTAAATGGATAATAATAATGGTTAAATTCAAAATAGACAGTTATTCAAAATATTAAAGTCTTTGAAAGTCTTATACATTCATGAGAAGAAAAAAAAATCACAAAATTGTGAACGAATGTTTCTCTTATTAGGTCTGTCACCTAACACAATTAAAATAGGCCAAATGGCAGAATGTTCCTGTAGATCCCTTAGTTACTACTATTTAACAGTTCAAATATATTAAAGGTGGATCTACATACATATACAAAGGAAAATAATTGTCTATATTAGCTCTCGGCTGCTCAGGAATGGTTAAACGGTTGTTTATTTCAAATTATTAGCACAGTATCTCAAAAACAAGGGTAGGGATACTGCCGACATTTCCCAAGTTGGAGGATGGGCAGAACACATACATAAATATATAAAGAAATTATATTATTAAAATTAAATCACTTCGATCTTAAATAAATAAAATCGACCTTAAAAAATCACTACTTTTTTGAAACTGCACTGTTTGTAGTTTCTTGGGGTTGACTAGTACCTTGGATGTTGAAAATTAGTTGGCTGGTTTTTGGACTTTAGTTTCTTATTTTCGAAACAAGTCTGTTCGCTTGTGGGCCTTCCTCAACAAAGCTGAATTGGATGCACTCAAATTGGAATTTCGGAAACTTCGAAACTCACGCCTTCTGTATTTCTTCTTGTAGGGGTGCACTTAGGTTAGTGTAGATTTGAGATGAATTGATTATTCTTCTATGAAAATGAATTGATGATATATTTTGGAACATACAACTTTTAAAATAGAAAATTAAATTATAATAAAGATATAACAGGGTTAAATAACTTCTCTTAACAGTAATTTATATAATTATCAAATTTATATGTCATACTGCATTTGGCAAAATAATTACATCATCATCAAGAAATTATTACAACCAATCAGAGGCTCGCTGTCATAGTAGGCGTGGCAACTCGTATTCTAAGATGACGACCTGCTCGACTGCCATTAATATATACCGCATCTACATAGGTAGATTTTAATTGTATTAACAAGTAACCGAAAAGGAAACTACAAATTTTAAACCAAATATTCCTAAAAACAACGAGATCTAATATAAGCAACAAATATACTAACACATTGATTGTTGCAAGTTGAAATAACACGCTGAAGTGTATTTTCTTGACTATGCACATAATGACTAAACAAAAAAAACGACTCCTATCTGTTGCGTACTGTGACAGAACACAATATTTGCAATAGTTAGTTCATACAATAATAAATACCAAATGGTGGTCAAACAAATGGATATGTATGGTTGGGATGGGGTAGGTACGAGGGTTTGATTCCCATATATATATATTTAAAAATCGCATCGCCGCGAAGTTCCTAAAGGTCCTGCATCGTGTATCACAGCATTACTTGCGAAACCGAATAGATATCGCTACGATCGATGCCGTGGAATAGTCCGGGGGAGAATATTTTTCTGCGGGATTTCGTACTCTTAAAACTAACTTAATTATTCTAAAAAGACCAAGAGAGGTAAGAATGGGTGATGAATGAGGGGCGATGATGGCTGTTTATAAAATGTGTGAGGTTGTTTATGTTTGTGTGTGGGGGGGATTGTGTTATTTTGTCTGAGGCCCAACATGTAATGTGTTGTTTGTTGAATTTGACGAACTCAGATTAGCTAGATCCTTTGATTTGCCGGGCCATTCGAGTAGCCCTCGGAGGCTGGTGATATATAAAAAAATAGATTACAAAAAATATCAAAAATAAATATTTTATGGTCCTTAAAAACAAAATTATATCTCGACCTCCAAGAACGTCATCGCAAGTCCCGCGAACCAGCTCGCCAATTCGTGAAGGGGAAAGTGTAAACCATCTCGAGTGGACCTCTCCCAACAGCGCCGTTTGATAGAGCCAGGTCCTCCTAGAAGACAAGGCTTAGCCATACCCTGGCCCGTGCCGGGGTATAGTACACTCGGGAATGGTGGATCATGTTATGGTGAATAGTGTTTGTGGGGGATGAGGGGTGGTGAAATAAATTATAGATGAATGGAGGGTAGAGGAAACTTAAAACTAATATCACTTGAACGCAGTGATAGCGGGTTGAGACCAATAATATATAATTTTATATGGAAAATAAATCTATATAATTTGGGGGAAAATTTTAAAAATTTTAATCAGTATTTAATTAAAGAATAATTGATTTAGAGTTAGTTAGGGGAAAAATAATTTCAGTAGGGCAAACCAAAACTTCGAATTCCCTAAGAGGGAGAAATGGAGTCCGTCCCTCAAAAAATTAGACGCCTGCCAATAATTAAAATCGCCAAACCCAAAGACAATCATTTAATTGGAAAATAATTTTATCTTAGTTGGGGAAAAATTAATTTTTTTTGATCAATTTGTGATAAATTGATTCAACGTGAGTTCGAGTAAGTCGACGCAGAAAAAAGGTATACTAATATAAAAGGTGTGAGCTGTAATTAGTCGCGGTGAAAGTTTTAATAATGAAAAATAAAAAAATTTCATCAAAATAGTGAGCTCGGTTTTGTTAAAAAGTCGTTTGGTTAGATATTCCAAGTTTTTCGCGTATGGTTTCGCTGAAATACTTGTGAATACATATATAGGCATAAATAAATTAAACACATTATACATACAGTGCTACAAATAGATAATAAATTTAGGTGAATTTAGTTGAGATGTTAGAACATAATTTCTTTAAAGTTATCAAAGTTTAAAGGATTAATTATGAGTCAATCAGATGGTAACTTGGCTACGAGACCAGAGATATTTATGTTTATTATCTTGCATTGCTGATAAGCAGTTTGCCTACAAGCTAAAGCCGTATTTAGTAAGGTTGATTCTTATCGAATATATTTTGAAAGACTAAATTAAACTCTAATAATTAGGCCTATACGGTTAGACGATTTCACGAATAATAAAAAAAAAAAAAATTAAGTCATATCTTAAAAGGGCGATAAATTTTTTTTTTTCAATATAACATAAATTACCTTAATAACTTTAAACATTTTTAAAAATTTAGTTTAAAAAAAAATCAAAATGTGAGGGGGAATATGTTAATAGGTAACACTAGCAATCCTACAACTACGCTCAGTATGAATTAAATAACTAAGTACTGTAATTAAATCAGTCAACTTACCAGACTCGCTGAACCATAGGAAACAACAATTAAAAAATATGATACCTACCCTATCTTGATTTACAAAAAGAAAACGATGAAAAAGAAGAGAAAGAATTTATATAAGGAAAGGGGGGTGAGTTAAATTACGCGGAAAAAGATCATGCCCAATTTGGAAGAAAATTTTAATAAAATTTAGCTTAATGACTTTAATAATTTTACTGATAAGGGGTTTACACAAGAAGGAAAAAAGATTTTTGGAAATATTTAGATTTGTAATATAATATTTTACTGCTAGAAAATGGAGAAACAATGGTGGCTATATCCGGAAAAGGCAAAAAAACAAAATGGCGGATTAATTTGAAAAAAATGGCTGAGACATAGGACAGTCGTGTGTTAAGCTGAGACAAAAGGAAAAAAATTAATAATTTTGAATACCGTGGATCTACTTGCTCTGCTACCAACTGCGACGGACGTCTCTGTTACGAACTGAGGCGAACGTGAGCCCTCGTTATTAGATATGACCAGACGTTTCAACCGCTTAAGTGTCCGGAAGGAGGGTTTGGAAAAACATGTTAGGACTTACCTAGTAAATATATTGAATCGTTAATTAACGCTTAGTCTCAAACCCAACTATGTTCCCAGCCAGCTTATGATGAGATATAATTAAATAACTAAACTAACTTATTAATTATTATAACTGAATTACTTATCGGTTAGGGATAGGCGTGATGGGAGAATTATGTTAACCCTTTTAGGTCATAATAATTCTGCTCAATTTAGTCGGATGACCGACGAATGACTGCGTAACACCCGGGGGTCGATCAGACCCCGCAATTAGCGGTTTAGGCAGTCATTTAGGTTTATTACTAAAACGTTAAAAACAACGCGAAGATTACGTCTGCTCCTTGCCGCACTTGAGAACGACTGTGTCTTGTCTTTTGACTGTGTCTTGTCTTTTGACTGTGTCTTGTCTTTTGACTGTGATGCGCGCTCTAGCCTACAATGCGTGAGCATCGCATATCTTATACGGTGATCGCCAATTCTTGTTGGAATCACCACAAGACCATCTTTTGGTTTTTCTCTCATGGTTCATATGGGACACATTTTCATATGGGTTTTGACACATTTGATCAAAAACATCCACCCTTCCTTTTGTTTTGTTATACACGTGAATAATTTCCGGTTTAGGGTAAAAAAAAAATGAAAAAAAGTAATGCTAAAAGGTATTTATGCGTAAAAATAACTCGCCAACAATAAGGCGTTGATAGCTACTGTGAATAGATGTGGACACTATAACTGACTGCACACAGTGCACACAGACCAAACACTTGAACAGGTGGCTTGATCACTAAGTGGGGGAAGCACTCCTAACAGTTCATAGGTCAGGGTTGCCAATCGGTCGAGAGACAACTAAAAATATACCTTATATGCATCAAAATTACTCACAGTACCCTTCTAGGGTTAAGGGACTTAGACCAAATACTGGTCTATTTGGACAGAAATATATGTCCATTCTTATTTCACTTATGTTTTGATTTTTTTTAATTGATAAGATAATTAGGTTAAGAAATTGTATGTTATGTTGAAATTTTGAAATAACTTCTGCATTAATTTCTACTGTTTGTACTTCAAGTTATTAATAATAGAGAGTCATCATAAGGATTATGTATTTAAGAATTTTGAAATAATTGAGATTATGGAAGAAATATCTATTGTATGATGTGTTGGTTTTCATTGCATTCAATCTGATAGATTGATACTGGGGTCATTGTGTTTACTTGGACACAACAAATGACTGTTTTTTTCCTTTTTTTAAGAAATTATAAAATTGGATGTTGTAACTTTACTACATTTTTTTTATGCTTCACCAGAGTGAAGTAAACAAAACACCTTGCACTCCCTAGTAACTATTATAATTGTAAGGTTTTAAATATTGTAAGTATCAATAAGCTAAAGGGTTAAATCATTCAAGAAAAGGGGTTGCAAACACTCTTGCCCTGAAATTTTATGGTCTCTGAATAGAATTTAGAAAGAACTTTTTATTTTTTGAAATTGTTACATAAAAAATAAATGAAACTAGGATTATAAAACAAAATTGATGAAAGTTTTTTTTTTAGATGCACTACATGGTTTGATGCTCAAATCATGTACTACATCTAGGGGGTTCTGTAGAGTTCACAATTTTGAGATATTTATATCAAGATATATTTGATTGGGAGAAATGAAATAGTTGCAAGTAACTTGATTAATCAATAAATTGTAATGAAATTATAATAGATTTTATTGCACGGATTATTTGCCTTCAAAGACAAAAAATTATAATTCAGAAGTTGAATGTAGACAGACAAGATTTCAGAGTTGTTAAACTTACAGGATTATATATGTGTAAGATTTAAAAAAAAATTGGAAAATTTATAAGAAATGTTAGTTTAAGATTTCATAATTATAATAATTATAGTAACATTAAGTAATTTGGTATGTCTAATGAAATTAAGAAAAAATTATATTTTGTAAAATAACAATGCTCGAACTCCATCATAAGCTGATCGCTTGATCTTCCAGAATAGCTTTATTAATAAAATAAAGAAAAATCATGTAAAATATAATAAAAGGACTTTTGTAAAGAAAACAGTTAAAATAATTTAAATTTAAAAAACTATTGTTCCAAAAAGTTTGAGTAAAAATGAACTTTCATTTGCAACGTCAAAAGTAGTGTGAGACATTTTCTATTAGTGAATTAAATAAGAAAAAGAACTTTATGAACTTTTACTTAAAATTTGAACTTTATGTATACTTTTAATATAAAATATGTTTGTCATTTAAAGCAATCTTATTCTATAATTTATTTATTAAAAGTTAAATGTATGTATTTCAGGAGGAGTTAAGCAAACCGCTTAACCAAAATATGTATGTTTAATATATAAATATATATAAAATTTTGTTAATAAATGTATGTATTTCAGAAGTTTTTCATGATCATTTATTATATATGAGTACATTTTCCCGAAATTCACGACCCAAGAAAAGAGTAAAATAAATAAGTGTTTGTGCTTTTCTCACAAGCTGGCGCCTGACAATGTAACATGTTCAGTGCAGCCGTTATGAAATCATACCAGGCGCATCCCACGCCCCAAGCGGCCAGTTCGAAATCATAACGCTGTGTATTGCTATGGTTAAGGCTTTAGTGTGAGCTCAGCTCTTGGTGAAAGTGGACGTGTTATTGTTCGTTTGTTGTGCCCGACCTGTTGAACCTTTTTACGGGGTCAGTTTCAACTTACCGCTTATTTTCGGTACTTGAGTGCGTTATTACTTATTGCTTTATTGGAACATGTTTTGCGTGTGTTTATTTGATTATGTTATGTGTGTGTTTTGATTTTATTTAGTTGTTTCCATATATTTTCAATTAGCTATGGCCACTGCACAGGTGAGTGACGATGACTTTGATGGGTCAGAAATCTATAGCTCTGATGATTTGGGTGATAGTAGTGAAGAAAGCGAATATGAAGACACAGTCCTAAATCCTATCTGGTCTACTTCTACATCTGGCCTAAAACGTATTCCCTTTACGGGAAATAACAGACTTTTTCAACCCATTCCAGGGAATAACAAGCCTGTTGACTGGTTTTTCTTTTATTGGATGATATTTTCCTAAAAAGTATCTGCGATTTTACTAATGTGTATGAATTGGAGCTGTTTTGTGGTCCTTCAACTCACCCAGGTTCTAGAATTACTAAGCTTCAAGACCTTACTGTGCCAGAACTTAAAATCTTTTTGGGCCTACTGTTACATATGAGCTCTATAAAACTAAATAGATACCAGGACTACTGGAAAACGGACAGACTCTATAACATACCCATATTTAGGCAGTATATGAGCCGTGATCGATTTTTACTCAAAACCTAATGCTGCTACAGCTGATCCGAATGACTGCCTCTAAAAAATATCGTTCTTAGTTAATTACATCAACTCTAAGATGACCTGCATATACTCCCCTGCAAAGGAGCTTTCTCTTGATGAAGCTATGGTTTTATGGAGAGGCCGCCTTCAGTTTCGGCAGTATATCAAAGGTAAGTGGCATAAATATGGAATCAAGCTCTACACTTTGAGTGAACCTGAGGGCTTGTGTCCACGATTTGCAGTCTACGATGGAAAGAACGATGTCCTTGGAGTGAAAGGCCAAAGTTGTTATGCAGTTGTTGAGTGGTCTCCTCTATAAAGGGCATTCCATTTACATGGATAATTTCTATAACAGCTTTGCCCTGACCAGTAAACTGTTGGCCCACAACACATGTTACTGGCACTCTGCGATCTGACAGGAAAAACATCCTGTCTAAAGTGACCAAAGCTAACCTGGCAAAAGGGGAAACGAAGGCTGAGTACTCCGAAGTCGTGATGGTAGGACGTTGAAGCCCAGGTAAAGGAAACACCCCTTCCCATTGTTCAGTATAATGCTCACATGAAGGGAGTTAATCGTGGCGACCAGATGCTGTCATATTATCCCTGTGAGCATAAGAGAATCAGGTGGTATAAAAAGATATTTGTACATATGCTCCAAATGACGGTCATAAACTCATTGGTACTGTACAACATGCACAATAAAGAAAGGGGAAAAAACACGTTATGAATTGCGTAATGAACTTATTGGAGCATTGCTACCACCGAAACCCGATCTTCCTTTGAGGACACCGCCAAGGAACTTGCTACACAAACTCATAAAACATTATGCTCGAAATGCAAGTGGTGTCAGAGCTAGAAAAAGGTGCAAAGTTTGTTCTGAAAAAAGAAGAACAGAAGAGGACCATTTATGTCTGTTCTGCCTGCCCTGGGAACACAGCATTCTGTCCAGTAGGATGCTTTGACAATTATCACAAGAAGTTGTAAAAGGGAATAAAATGGGTGGTTGGTAGGCCTGTAAATAGTGTAAATATTTGTATAAACATATATTATCTATAAAGTGTGTATTTTTAGTTCATGTGACATTTAATAAGACTATAACCACAGTTCCTGTTTGTGCAGCAAGCGGGCGGTACGATATCGTACCGGAAATAGTGATGATGTATATACGTGTTTCTAAGTCCAAAAGAGATATTCTATGGCCTTTACTATGGAATACAAACATATTTGGTAAGTTTTAGACAAAAAATTTTTTAGTTCCTGAACACGTTATTTCAATTGATTATATTTAGGAATAGTAGTGAACGTGTTAAAGTAAATTCTTCATAGTATAAAGTAAAATAATAAATATATAAACTCAAGCCTTCAGTTTTAATTGAAAGGTCATGAAATAAATTATTACAATATTTATATTTCATCCATCTTATTTATTTATAAGATGTCTATAATTGCAGTTATTTCTTATCATTATTGGTTGAATTACGTATTATAACTTATGAATAACGAAAAACAAAAAGTTTTTTTTTTTCCGTTCTGGGCTGTGAAAGCCTCCTTCAGAGGCCACCGGCGTCGACCTAAAGATCTATTGCCGCCCCAATTTCCTTCCTACACCCAATCAGTAATACCTGTCATCCTTATGAAGGAACAGATACTACCTAAAAAAAAAAAAAAATAAAAAAAAATTAAAAAAATGTTAAATTTGATAAACTATTAGGTCACTATTCTCTTAGAAACCTATCCACTATGGCAGTGTTTGCTATTCTTTTTTTAACGTAGTCCTGTGTCATGGTTTTTTTTTCTGGTCACGTTTGCATTTAGTCTTACTTTTTACCACTCAAGCCTAGTTTTAGACCTGGGTTACTTTATTAGATCCCTATTTTTTTTTTTTTTTACCATGTCCCTAGACTACTAGGCTATGTTGGTGTTTTTCACCTTTCTTGTGTTCTAGGATTATCACTTGATAACAGGGATATACTCTCAAAACATCACGTATTGTTTTTATAAACACAAATTAAGACACATGTCCGAGTAAACCATATTAATAATAAAGATAAGGTGAATATTCGAGGAGAAAAAATTCTCAAAATTCTAAAATTTTTTTGGTAATTAATTGGATTCTTTTCCACTATCCTTCCTTCAAATCTTGTTAAATAAGATTTGGTTAGGAAGGAAAACTATATAGAACACCAAATAATACCGTTATTAGAGACCAAATAATTTAATAGTGGCAACTTTTCATATTATCTCATCGATCAGAGATCCGTGTTATCGCTTGAATAGATAAACCCCATAGCCCCAGTCAGTTACAATTTGATATTGATCATGCTCAAGGCAAATCATGTGAACTTCTCAATAATATATTCAAACTATACAACTTTCAGAAACTCATACTGGTTTTTAAATTGAATTTTTTCAGGAGTCTATTTGAATTTTGGTCTATTTCCAGACTTTTGGTTCGGAATTCGTGAAATCACCACAAATAAGTTAGAAAAAATATATAAACAAAACACAAATATATAAACCAAAATGCCTCAAATAGGTTACACTATATCAGGTTACGGTGTTATATAGTGTGTTTGAAAAGTTTGGAAACGGCTTAATATCTTAACACATTCAGTGCGGGTAGAGCTCATGAACTCCAAGCTGGCCTTTCCAGCCGATCATGTGGAGTTCATGAGGTCCAAAGTCAAATGTTGTATTCAAAGGAATACTGTGTCTCAGCCACTGGAAATAAATGAATGAAACTTCGTCTCGAGTTTGTCTATTCCCTTACAATACTCGCACTATGGTTAGTTTCTGGTTCCCGCCCCTCGATAGTGCAGGGGGCGCTTCCAAGGCGCTCGCTGCCAAATTGTTTACCAACACTCTGTCTCTTATCTAGAAGGAATATTTACGATTCTAGAAGGACATAATTGCTTATTTTAGAAGTTTCTGAAGAAAAATTGTTTTTTTTTTGGTGACTTATTGGTCTGTGATGTTTCAGTCTGTTCCCATAGTTGGTTTCGAGTCTTGCTCGCATCGTGTTCTTGTTTCGTACACATTTATTATTCATTGTGATTACTTATATTTTATTATATTACTTTTTATTACTAAATACATATTTTAATCTACACAATATTCTTTCTTACGTTATTTACATTAGTTTCAATATTTACATCATCTTCTCCGGTTACCGGGTGTGTTGTGTAGTGCCTCACGTTTTATTGACTGTTGAAATATTTTAAATAATTATATATAAACTTTATTTATTTATAAAATGGATACACCTTAAATGTCATTTGCCTTTGACGAAAAGGTCATGAACTGGAGAAAAATCCAGAAAAAGACCAAACCAACCGAATAAGGCAAAAGAACTGCAAGAATTGCTACAAGAAGCAAAAGATTGTAAAGAAAACAACATTTCAGTGCAAAACATGTCCTGATCATCCTGGTCTGGGAACATGTTTTCATGAATATCACGATGACTTGTAAATAGTGTATATTTTATTTTTCTTATATTTATCTAAAGTGAACAGACTAATATTCAACAGAGTGAATAGTGCGGTTCAGTCGCGTGGGATTGTGGTGCCTACTACTATTGCGCCGAGCCAAATCGGCGGGTAGAGTTCATGAACTCCAAAAATTTATCGGCACTAATTACATGTAAGGACCAATTTTTTTTTTAACACTCAAAGATTGTTTCTACACGAATAACCTATGTTTTTAGTGAATAAAAATTTTCAGGTCCTGGGTCAACCTTACATCTTCTATACTGCACTGAATGTGTTAAAATGTACCAGTCTTATGAGGTAGAAACAAATGCAGTTATTCACAGCCATAAATAAAAGAACCAATTATTGGTGAGTATGAAATTTTATCCGCCATCACACATACACAATTTTGTATACTTACACACAATACATTGTAACTCAACTAGAACTTCTAAATGTAATGCCCAAAAGTTAATTTCTTGGGGCTTTCAGGAACTGTTAACTTGTATTGATAGATCAAGGATCGTTCTGCTTGTATTAGTACCTTCATCTTAGTGGGGAGGGGCATAATGCTGTACATATATGAAGAAACTTCCACTCACTATCCTTGTGTCGACGAGTCGGCCATAGATCTCATGACTAAACAAATATCACATTTTCTTTGGAGGTCAGTTTTGAAATTATATTGTTCACAATAACTTCACTATTCGTCATCGTAAAGATTTAAGTTTACCATTACGTACAGAATAGTAATCTGCAAATTTGTACCAATTTCGTACGTTATAAGTTGAATAAAACACATAAAATATGAACAAAAAACTGTTTAAAATAGCTGCCATTTTGACATTTTCAATAAGATTTTTATGAATTACAAGAAGGTTCTATATGAGCACACTATACCAAATTTTACGTTATCTTAATTTTTGTGCTTAGTACAAATGACAAAGGGCAGAAAGGATGTTGAAAATTACTTTTTCAGTTTCCTGAAGCCATGAAACATCATGAGTCAACATATGGAAGTCAACAGCGTAATTTTTGACGATTAGCAAACTTACGCTAGTACTACATATACTGGGTAAATAATACAACAAACTGTGTATAAAACCAGTTATTCCCTTCCCTTCCAGATTTATTGTGTTTAAAATTAGATATTTTATGGAACACTACCCTTTTTTACAATAAATGCTCACACTGTTTCAAAATTGTGTCTTATTGCCACCTTAGCTTTTAATACTCTTAAACTCAATTAATTCCATTTTAATTTACTCATTCCATTATAAACTCGAACATAAATAATTTGCAAACAGCAACAGTAAAAACTATCCACGCACATAGGCAGCTGGATGTGAAGCTAAAGAAATGTTCACCCAAAAAATATTAAAAATATACTAATAGCCTTTTTGTTGATCATAACTACTACAGGTAACGGTTTATGAAACTCACCTAGCTTTAGCGCCGGTAATGTAAACATACTTAGTTTAAATTAAGGATATACTCTGTAACTTTTGGAACATTCAATGTCAATTAAAAATGGTTCATTTCATATTTCTTTGTTCAAGATACAGTAGAAGTCCATTAGTCCGGCATCCAACAGTCCGGAATGCCCGATAGTCCGGCATCGCTCCGGAAAATTGTAAAAATTTTGGATTTCTCCAAAAGTGTGTCTTTAAAGCAAATAAAAATGCTCAAGAGCTATTCTGAAGTTTTCGGGGTAGTTCGGGATCATCCGAAAGCGCTCGGTATTGTTCGGAAACTATTAGCGGCCGGCTAGTCTCAGCTGTCACAAAAAATACAGGTGCAGTGCAGCACAGTTAATCAATCACGAAGCGTCTTCGCCATTTTTTTGTGCGTTGTTGTTTTGTGTCCTTTCACATCACAGTAAACTGTGTCTCAGTACTCTCTACTGCTGCAGAATCACTAAATAATATTATCTCTTTTGCTGAGGCTAGTACTATCTACAGTGTTTCAGAAATTATTGATTTCCATATCATTAGAAATAAATTTTATACTAAACGCCAAAAGTCAAGAAAACAAAAAAACATTCGTGACTTTTTTAAATCTAAGTGAAATATGTTTTACAGTACGTGTACATACATTATATGAAATGTAAAATAAACTTAGTTGTATTTGCATACTGTATTTGTAGTTTAATTATTAACCTAATTGTTCTTATAATTACGATTTATGTATATATGTAGTTAAAAAAACAAAGTACATTTGTTTTACGGCAAAGCCTACACTAAAAAGAAGGGGCACCGCCCGATAGACCGGAATTTTCGGTAGTCCAGCACCAAGCCGAACCCGAACGTGCCGGATTATCGGACTTCTACTGTACTTAACTTTTTTTTTAAACAATTTCGATATACCCCCTTCAATTTGGACCCAAAAATAATGGTATTTCCTCATTACAACGTTAATCCACTATAATTTTGATAAATAATTAAATTTAAAACAAAAACACATTTTAAGTATTTTTATTCTACTTAAAAGACACACAAAAATATTATTCATGGTTTCAATACACAAAGCCAGAAAAATCATATTTTATGAATTTTTAGGATATCCCATATGTATGATATCTAAATTTTGGCTCACTGTAGATAGAGGAGGTCAATTCCCACAAAATTCCATTTCTTTTGTGTTTTTATGTTAAATTAGAATCAGAGATATTAAGCTGTTCTGATATTTCTTTGAACACTTCGAGTTATATAAAACAAGATTAATTATATTTATTGTATGTCATTCTTTATGTTCAAATTTTGGTGAAATCACATGTACATAAATTAAAATTATTACTAAATAAACTTTTTTTAATGTAAAATTGCCTTACTTGGTTTCAAATTCCTCCTTCTGATCCACCAATCGTTTTTCTAAATTTTGTCGCTCTTTTGTCCACATTTCTTCCTTTTTCTTAAAAGCTTCTAGTTTCTCATCCATTTCTTTCATCAAAGCATCCTTTTTAAGATCCAAATTCTTTGAAGCAGTATTATTACAATTTGTCAATGAATATCTTGATATAGTTTTCTTATATTTATTTATAGCATCTTCCTTCTCCTTCATCAAATCAGTAAGCACTTTATTTAATTTTGCCTTTTCTTCATTTTGGCTGATTTCTAAAAGTGACCTACGTTGTTCTATTAGGGATTTATTTGAATTGAGTCTGGAAATAAAATGATTTCTCAACATTGAAACATATTTTATAGTATATATTCTTAAATTAATAAATATAGACAATGATCAGGATTCATTATATTTTCCAATTTACTAACAAACTACAATTTTCATTTTCTTCTTTGGTACTTGTGTTCGGGTTTTAATCTTTAGTTTAAACCAAAATATGATTGAAATCTATTAACCCACTCTTGAAATACTGAAACTTTTAGGACGGCATCCACGGTTCCTTCTCATTTTAATAAATGAGCATTCGCGAACCAGCATTTTTCGGGAGATAACGACCAATATATTAAGTTATGAAGCTACTTTTAGAAAAAACAATAATTTTTTAACGGTATAAATAAATTAAATAAAATTGAAATTTTAATGTTATGGGGGTTATCGCAAAATTTTGAGTTACCAAAAGAAATGCAAAAATGTTTAGTATATGAAAATGCTCAAATACCTAATTTTATCGAAACAACTTCTAAAAGCTCCGTCTACAGCTCAATTCACTGACAGATGATAACAAACAGTGTTATTATAACAGATGTTATTCGCTACCAATGATAACAATTTGATATGTTTGTTTTGAGGTCCTCAGAGTCTAGAACAATTGTTTTGAGGTCCTCAGAGTCTAGAACAATTGTTTTGGGCATTGTCCATCTATCGGTCGTATCTACAGTGCTCTAAAGACCAAACGCATTAACTAATTTTATTCAAATTGGTATGTGATTATATTCTTGAAATGTACTAGTCGCGATTTTTTAAAACATAAGCATACTGGTTTGTGACTTATCAGCAAAAACAAAAAAAAAGCTCTGCATGGGTAAAACAAAAATAAAAAATATTCCACATATTTTATCCAAAAATTTTCAATTTATTTTTTCAGTATCAAATTTGGTTCATGATTTGACTCATTGAAAATTTGTAAGAAATTAGTACATCAGTTACCAAGTTACAACCATGTTTTTTCCGCTGAAAAATAGGAAATACTGATTTTTCAAAATATTTTTTGGGTATTTTCTAAAAAAGTTCAATAACAAAAAATATGTTTGGATAGTGACAGAGTTGGTTTATGATTTAAACGCTAACTGAAACTGAAAACAGCGATTAAGAGGAAATACAGATTCTCCAATATATATTTGACATTTCAGCAACAACATACATTTGAGTAATAACGTAGTTTGTATATAATTAAAACTTTATTTAGAATTCAAAAGATTACCAAAATTGTTCACAGGTTTCAAAGTAATAAATGGTTTTAGATTAACATCGCCATGAAAGGAACTTGAGAGAATATACTACGTGAGATGAAGTCTAGTCTGGAATAAGTAAGAGCTTGTTAAGCTGCTGGAAATAAAGAAAAACCTGGATGTGGTACACTTATTAAACTAGGTAAAAGAGTTAACAACATTTTATATTGATGTGAAAAAAAAAATAGAACAAGACTCGTAAGAAAATACAACTTTTTAGAATAATAAACAAGTTGATGAGTACTTATCTAGATCCATCATACAATGTAATACAAGCAGATCCTCTAAATGTTAATTCTTAAAAGCTGGTTTCTTCAACTTTGTAAGAAATGTTAAATTAAGGGGTATACAGTAGAACCCCTCTTAACCGGTCTAGACGGGACTGACACCCGGGCCGGTTGCCCGTTTGGCCGGTTAATCCGAGGTTCCCGTGAAAAATCGGTTTTCGTTCAAAGAAAGCTTATTTAATCAAGTAGCGCTAAGAATTATGCCATTAAGATGTTATTGCAACTCATTTTATTTTACATAAATGTATCGTATATATTATGTTATGTATATTATACATCAAACATGAAAAAATTAAACACTACAAAGCTTTTTTACAAATTCCCCTCTGTCAAGTCTTTTGACACATTTAACCGCGTCTCAAACAAAACCAACACACGCTTCCGTTTTCTTAACTCCCTCATTTTTATTTACTGTATATACTGTACGTATCATAACCAGTCAAAGACAAGAAGAAAACTGAAAAGAAATGTTATATTTTCCATAATGATTCGTGGGAAAAAAGCGGCCTATCAAACGTTTTTGTGGTGTATGTCTGCTATACCGACGGGTGCCAATGCCGCGGTGTTTTACGCCGCCAACAATGGGATACCGCTATCGACAAAATCATTTGACTCGCCGCTGCTTTGGTGCCGCCGACAATGGGATACTGCTATCGACAAAGTCGTTTGACTCGCCGCCGCTTTGGTGTCTCAATTACAATTTATTTTCGGAAACTTTCACCCAACCACTACACTACGATATAGGCCGGTTAATCCGAGGACCGGTTAATCCGAGGCTGGTTAACAGAGGTTCTACTGTAGTAAGTTTGTTTATAACAGATGTTTGTAACAAATGTTTTCTGATTGTTGTAATTGTGTATATCACAACTTTCTTAACATCGCCCAGGCCTTAATAATGGGTCTCATGGATGTGTATACTGTATATTCAAAAGTCTCCACTCAATATGCTCATGACAGTGTCTCGACTCTGGCAGGATTCAAAGCAGTACATGTGTAAAGGAACTTCCCGGATCTCATAACTATATGAATATCAATTTTCCTTGGGAGGTCAGAGTTTGAAATTATATTTTTGACAATAACATCGCTATTTGTCAGCGTAGAGAAGTGAGATTGATACCATTACCTACAGAATTGAAATATATAAATTTGTACCTAATTTAATGTGTTATAAGTTGAATAACACATGAGATGGGCAAAAAACTGTTTAAAATTATCTCCGTTTTAACATTTTCAATACAATTTTTCTGAATTTCAATAGGGTTCTATATAAGCACAATACAGTGTATACCAAATTTTCTGTCCCTATCTTATTTTTTATGGCCACTGTCGTGCTTACATACAGATGACGAAGGCGAACAGTTGAAAATAAAATTTTCAGTTTCTTTTGGCCATGAAATGTGAAGATATATAAATAAACAGATGAATTTTAGACGATTATCAAACTTACCTTATAATTTCATATTCTTGGTAAGTAATAATAAAAAACGATAATAAATACATCAGTTCTCACAAATAACACATTTTTAATGCCATAAAAACAATATAGTTATAATGTATGACTGAGGAAGGCAACATTATTACTGAAACATGTTTTATATAATAATTAACCATCATTTTATGAGAATCTGTGTTCTAATTATTATCTTTACAAAAATTACATTGTGTTATTTAGGTTAATCATATCAAACACTTACGTAACGTTAACTTCCATTGCTTGAGCTACTGGATTATGTAAATACATAAAGATAAAAGTGTGTTTATATATCTGTATAATGTCCCCTGTTTTTAGATATATTCCAGAGTCAGGACAAGGGACGTTGTTCACCATTGTGCCTGTCTTTCCCTGAAATAATCAAATAAATAACACTGTCAGTTCTATATACAAATATCTGTAATATCTAGATATTTTATCTGGTTTAAAAGTTATTTGTTAATAATGGATTGTTCATATTATTAATACAGTTTAATTGGATGTTTGCCACTATAATTTTTATATACACAAATGTTAGCAAACATCCCAATTAAATCATATCAATAATTGGGCACTTGCAGCAGCCTTGTACAAAAGACATCAACATTACTCAGTATATGCTGGACACCACCTGCTCCAAGAATTAAAATGGAAGAAATGTACTAACCAGAGCGTATTCATAAGAGACATGTTTTTAAGTAAGATCTGGTTTGAAACAATAACAAAAAACAGGAAAATATAAAAAAACTTTATTACTATGAATAAAAACTCCATTATTTAACCTATTTTTCTACATAGTTACCTTCGACTTCAACACATTTTTCATAGCTTTTTCATTCCCTTTTTGAAAATTCTAAAACCTGTGATTTTATTTTTTCAATTCGTCGCCATTGTCGAAATCTCTATGATGCCAGAAATTAAAGTGGAAAAAAAAAGAAGAAAATAATTGTCGAGAATGACGAATGCTGTCATTGCATCGACTACTGCTTCATCTCAATGTTCGAATATGAATCCATTTTTATGAATCTCCTATAACAACATGATCAAACAATTCGTCACCTTTATTTTGATAATGCTGCAAAAAATTCATATGCTGCAACAAGAAACACACGTTTCTGCTTGTCTGTGTCAGTTAACATCTTCGTACACAATATTCTATAGGCCAATTTTCCATTGAAAACTTCATAAATCATAGATGATAAAATATTAGAAAACATCAAAGATATTTATGACACGATGAAAACAACAGTTTTTATAAGTTTGTTGTCAATTTTTTCAATCAAATCACTAAAATAAATGACACCACTGATTTCCACTGGGATCAATAATTGTAGCACTCATTAAAAACTGATATATATGAACTAACCTCAAATGACAAAACTATTGTTGTTAACAGCTAACTATTGATTAATGTAAACATGCTACGCTAGTGCCATCAGTTTGTGTATAGTGTATGGGTGACAAATACGTGCCTCCTACAATATCAATACAGCAATATCAAGTGGAATATACTAGTAAAGATTAAACAACGGTCCATAAACTAACTCAGATTGGTGTCATTTTGAACCACAGTCTCTTACAACGTCTTGTTATGTAAAATATAACAAAGGGTGATGATATTGATGACAGAATTTAGAGAAGAGATCTAGTTTAACTTCCCCTCATCACATAACCTATTGTTTCCTATTTCGCATAACCTTTATAAATGTTTAATCATAAGCCATCATGAAGAGAAATGTTTAGTGCAGACAAACTTTTGGCAATAAATTTTCATCAAACCAAAATAATAAACTTGGCTGCTTCATTAAATTAGTAATCCCAAAAAGAAGTTGTACAACATATTTTAAATATCAAACGCTTAGACACATCTTATATATCAGTTAGACTCTTCATCATTTTACCAAATAATTGAAAATTTATTGTTAAGAATAAACCTTTCAAAATATAACTAAATGGACAACATTGATTTTTTATATTGAGATATATGGATTAAAACAAAACATATATTTGGATAACAAGTTAATATTTTATTTATTGTGAGAACTTCTAAGAGAAATACAGCAATTATATAAAATAAATAACACACAAAATACCAAAAAAAATTATGTATGTAATTCAAAATTATATGATATTTCACTTTACATTAAAACAAAAGAATATTCGGTGTAGGTAAAATTAACAAATCATAATAGTTATTTAAATTGTCACTTTTATAAACTTTTCCTTTTTTTGAATTGATAATTTAATATGTTTGTGTCAATATGAAATATATTAAATAGATGATTCTGAAAGCTGGATGGTTTTGGTTATGAGAAATACAGTTAGGTTAAAATCATTTAGTTCTGATCACAGTTTCTTGTTGATTAAAGAAAATGTCAACACAATTCTATAATAACAGGTTTCAAAAGATTTAAAAAAATTAATATATCAATGGGAATATGATGGTGAACATATGGGTGGATCTCACCAGATTTGTCTGATCTGCTATTATTGGTTTTTCTTTATTCTTTGATATATTCGTAATAAAATTTAATTTTTATTCATAATCACACTGCCTTTTCTTGTTGAAGACGATTTTGTTCAGAATATGTATACATTTATTCTTTAAGATTTCAACTCTTACATTCAGCAATTAGAAAAATATGTCCGTTCCAAACGAAGGGTTCCTCAACAATTCTTTTTTTCCCTAATTTTCCATATCAAGGTATCCCTTTTTCTCGTCGTTCTGTTGGGTTAAAATCATTTAGTTCTGATCACAGTTTCTTGTTGATTAAAGAAAATGTCAACACAATTCTATAATAACAACTTTCAAAAGATTTAAAAAATTAAAATATCAGTGGGAATATGATGGTGAACATATGGGTGGATCTCACCAGATTTGTCTGATCTGCTATTATTGGTTTTTCTTTATTCTTTGATATATTCGTAATAAAATTTAATTTTTATTAATAATCACACTGCCTTTTCTTGTTGAAGACGATTATGTTCAGAATATGTATACATTTATTCTTTAAGATTTCAACTCTTACATTCAGCAATTAGAAAAATATGTCCGTTCCAAACGAAGGGTTCCTCAACAATTCTTTTTTTCCTTAATTTTCCATATCAAGTTATCCCTTTTTCTCGTCGTTCTGTAAATATTTCATAATCTCCAAAAATGTGGCGTAGGCCAAAGTTATTTTTTACAATGAGTAATTTTTATGCTGATTTTCAAATTGATATTCCCACGTTATAAAATGGTGTTGTAATTTTTAGTACCTTTTCTAGAAAGACGGATTTACTTGAAAAACTTTTGTGGTAGAAAACATAGTGCTATATATGGGGAAATGTGTTGATTTTGAGTTTTAGTAAGATTTTGTCGGGAAATGAATTGAATTTAGGCGATTTAATAGTATGGTACTTTTCTTGGCTACCGCTAGATGTCAGGGAGCACGTTGGTTTAAACTTCAAGACTCTCTAAAAGAATGTTTGAATTTATATTATTTATAACTCATTTCGAATTGTTACTATATATATTACTGTTTAATTAAATAACAAAAAATTGTCAATAATAACTTTCAAATCTAACAATATTAACCGAATTTAAGGCCATTAATAACTATTCAAAAAGCTTTTATAAGATTAATTATGCACAAGTAAAGAATAGAACATACAGCACCTCTTTTTAAATGTTTAAAAATTCTACCTCTCAGGAGTTTATATGTGTTTAAGGTTTTGCGTATGTTTTTTGATAGAAGTGGAAATCGTAATACAGGCAGGAAAAATAGAATAGGCGCAATAAGAAACAGATTTGACAGAACTATCCCCATGCCTAACTTGTCATATTTTAAAAAGTTTTATATATTTCTGGCACCAAAATTTTTTAACTGTCTGCCTTTAAACATAAAATCTTCTTGTAACAGAGTTCAATTTGCCAAGAGTTTGTGGGAGTATTTACTCGAGATAGAAAATGTTGATTATTTTTTCAATACTATTAATTTAGAAATGTTAGTATTATGTTGTATAGTAAGTAAAGTGAATGAAGTGTAATTCAGAAGAGTTAATCATCTGTTTTAGTGCTTTATTATTTTGTTTTGTGTGTTTATTCTATTATTATTTGGCTGGTTCGCTGCCTTCCAATACTCATTGAAACTATAGTGATCCTTAAGAATATTAAATCCACCTTCACAGGTAAATAACCTAGGTGGTTATTATTTCTATTTATGCATATGTAAAATGTGGTGTTGTATTTTGTATTTTATAATGGAAGAAATAATAAAGATTTTTCATTTTAAAATATATATATATATATATATATATATATATTCATAAAATAACAACTTTAATGGTAACTTTCAATAATATTAATAACTTACTTTTTTTAAATAACTAGTTTTAATAAGCATTCAATACTAGTCGTTTCCTGTTAAAAATTTTAACAGTTTTGATCAACTATATTTCTGTGGTTACTTCATCAAAGCACTGCAATATTGACATTCATAAGAACGATCACCTACATCAAAATATGGATTGTTAATATACAGTGGCGGATCTAGAATTTTCTTTGGGGGGGGGCTGAACGGGGGAAAATTTTGTGAAAGGACTTTCATATAATGAAGCGACCAAAACAGTAGTTTAACGTTGTTTTATGGAGTAAAAACGTGTGTTTCATATTAAAGGTTTTCAGACTTCGCGATGGAACAGCGCCGGCGCCATCTTGCATGTGAACGTCTTTACTTTTACTCTTCTTTGGGTTCATGAAGAAGCACGAAATATTTGTCTGTTTACGTTTAGACATTTCCACAACACAAACAATAACACGTTTAGTTTAACCGCTGAGTCACTGTATGCGCGTCCTCGATAGTGCGCGTGTTGTTTCAATGAAACTAGATAGCCTAAACGGAGCGGGCACAAAAATCAAAATACTTTATGTTGATTGATTGCAGGCAATGTAAATGTAACTAAGACATTATACAAAGTATTAAAACGTTACAGATATCATACAATTGAAGACGTAGTAGTGGAATTAGGTCATTCTTGTTAATGAATATATTTTAAGAGCTTCAAACTAATTATACTAATTTTAGAGGTTTTGGGGGGAGGCCTCAGCCCGAAAGCCCCCCCCCCATAAATCCGCCACTGTTAATATAAAATAAACGTCCAATTTTAAAATAATATCGTTGGTCTGATGTTCATGTTAGCGTCAAAAAGTTCAATTTGTTGGTTTACTTTACTATTCAGTGGCCTTCGATTTTTATCATTAGCATTTTCTCATTGACCAGTAAGTGTTCGACAGTTTCCACGTGGTCTTCCTGCGGCCAGCATTTTGTATACTTTGTAAAATTTAGAATATCTAAGCTCTCACGCAATTGTCACACATTACTAAAAGCCATATAAACCATTAACTTATGCGAGAAGTAAGCATTAAATCACAAATAAAGTCAATTCTCTATACAGTATGAATGGTTAAGTCTTTAACTTTTACGACATAAGAAATGCAGACCCAGTTGTCACGAATTAACACTAAGCTATATAAACTGCAGTAAAATCTGGTCTATTCGGCTTTAGTTTTATCCAGCTCACTGTGTTATCGGGTCCAGTAAAATAAAAAACTGGTAAACAATTAAAAAATAAAAGCTAAAACAAACTGACAAACTGTAGTTGTGCCTGAAACTTTTCAGCTGTAAAATCATAATACAATCGTGTGCGTGCGTAGAATCATAGCAAAACGCCAGGCGTTAGCACCGAGGTACAATTGACTATAAACTTTCTACAACCTATAAATGTTTTGTTGTACAAAGGGAGCCCTACGTACACACTTTATTTCATACACTTTCTGTTATCTACATCAATTTTTATTGAACTACTGCTTTGTTATTGAGGTTATATTTTGTATATCGAGTGAATTTAGATTTTTAAGAGTGAAAAAAGTCGTAGTAACGATGGAAGAGAAGAGCTCAATGCTATTAAGACATTTAAAGTAGGAGAGTCAGACAAAAAAAATTGCTTTAGCATTGGGAATTTGAAAAGTACAGTTGGTTACTGGAAGAAAAATCGAGCAGAAAAAAAGACATGGTATACAAGCCAATCTTTGGGAAGTGGTATAAAAGTGTGCAAAACAATGAGAAAGGCTCTCGCTGTAAAGTTAGTGAACCATTGCCCGGTGGACAATTCACCTCAATCACCCTAACGTTCTCTTGGCTTGAAGCAACTTATAAGGCTTCCCGCCAAGAATGGGTAGATAAAGAACTGGATGAGATAAAACAGAGGGAGGTTCCACCTATATCAGAAGGAGAGGACGAACTTCTGAAAATCCAGTAACACCAAGCTTCACTGGTCCACTATCAATGCTACTATGCAACTGAGTGAACTAAAGGTGAAGAAAACTAATCTCATTACTTCCCAATGAAGGGAAGCCGTCAAAGCCAATTCCGGTAATGTGGTAAGCAATAGGACCCTATCTAACAAGAGACAAGAACAGGAATAAAGAAGAGAAAGTCAAAGTTGGGAATCACCTTAGGCACCGTTGAGGGTTCTGAGACAAGAATTGGTGTGATCAAGTGCTCTAGAGGCGATTTGGCCATTCCGCCCTTTGCTGGAGACCCTTTAAAGAAGGCCAGAGGTTAAACTCAAGATTCTGACGTAACAAAACTCACAGTCATTTAGAGCCATCTGGTAAGGAAGTTCTCACTTACAGGAACACCCCTGTCAGCAAAATAACTGTTGTTCTTAATGCCTATCCTGAGGCTAAACTTACTGATAAGGAAGGTGAATGATATCGAGGACATGTTAATGGATATGTTTGAATTCACTTTTCCTTCATTTTGAAGAGCTACATGGAAAAGAAGCTCTCATTCTGTCCTGTCTCAACAATGTAACAAAGTATTGGGTGGAGACAATGACTGCTACCTTCAGTTGATCACCGGATTGAATGCAAATCAAATTGATCACCGGATTGAGGAAGGTTATTCTAAAGACTGCAAGGGTGTTCCTTAGGGCGCACCCCAAGCTTAGAACCAGTCCTCCGACCAAGTCTGGAGATGCTTGTTCAACATAACCCTACTCTTATGGAAGGTAAGTTCGGCAAAGGAAGAAAGGACTTTGACTTTGTTTAAAAAAAGTTATGGCAGTACTCAATGGATACAGCCACTTCAAGAAACATCTGCTAATACTCCAGATCATCAATATTGATCCCTTTTGTGGGCTATGTAAACTGTTTGAATAGACTGCTAAACATATCATCCTAGTATGTGAAAGGCTTCACAACCAGGTGATGACTCTGATTCTAGCATAGGGCGAAAAGTCCTAAGCCTCATTGAATGCATTGGCATGCCTTGCTAGTAGGTACTTGCGGTGTACAATAAGCATAGGTTGACATACAAGGATCTTGAGTCCTCATACCCCTTTAATCTAATCCTAAAGTGAATCACTGTTCTTGTGGCATGAGACAATGAGGGAGAAAGGTGTGTCCATATTAGGACCCTTACTTCAAGAAAAGGCATTGTAATTTAAAAAGTTAGTAGAAAGTAAGGACAGTAAATTCAGAGCCTGCAGCAATTGGTTGGATCGTTGGAAAAAGAGATACAGCAAACGGCAGATAACTATCGCTGGAAAATCATTGTCCATTGACAAAAACAAAAACGCTGTAATTATTTTTAACAAGATGTTTCATCAGTTAATAGATGTTGAAGGCTTGTCCTACCCTATTATTATTATTAAGACTGGGAAAAGTGTTTTAAAAGCGCCTCCTGCACTGCAACCTAATTAGATCTTTTGTGCCCCCCCCCCCCTCTTGTTGGACTCAGGAGAGATCTATGTCTTTGACAAAATTGATCAAACCCCTGGTCGGGAGGTTTAGTATGTCCTACCCTATGTGCCAACAGAGTTTCAGTAATACGCCCCCCCCCTCCACAAAAAAAACTCATCAGATTTTTAATTGTGATGAGACCGAACTCAATTTTAAAATGATGCCAACAAAAACTTTAGGTGCAAAACAAGAAACTGCTGCAACAGTATACAAAAAAAAGCAAGGAACAAATAACATTGGTTGTCTGTAGCAATGCAAGTGGAACTCACAAATTAAGACTTACGCCTATTGGAAAATCTATAAAGCCTAGATTATTTAAAAATTTGAAATCTAGAGTCCCTCCCACTGTGGTGCACTGCACAGAAGAAAAGACAACAAAAAACAGGTCAGCCAAACAAAAGACAATAATAAGACTTTTTTTCAATAAATTTGAATTAAAAATCTGTTCAAAAACATTTCACTGCAATGTAAATTACAGTTAAATTTAAGTTTTAGCTTTAGTTAACAATTTAGTTTTAGTTAATATATAATGAAAAATTGTAAAACATTTAACAGGATATTTTATTTTTATTAATTTAAGTTTAAACCTATTTATTTTTCATATTGTTTATGGGTGAAATGTGCGGTACAGTATAATACAAATGCGATACAGGATTAAACGTTGTTTTCAGTTGATTTACAAATGTTAATAATGATATTTTATTTTTTATTATTCATAAAAATACTGTACATTATAATATAAACTAAGGGGTTTTTGGATACTTATTATTTTATTTAACAATACCCATTCAATTAGAAATGTATCTTGTGCTCTTTTTATGATTTGTTTTGTCACTTGTAGTCGTGTGCATCGCCTCCAACACGACTATTAACATTAATCAACATTTTGAGGAAAACTTGGTAATTTAATCCAAATTCCGGATTATCCGGCTTAGTGTACCGCCACTAGGCCGAATAAAGCAGATTTTACTGTATTTAGTTTCAAAAAAATGTAAGCAAACAATCGCAACACAACGTGAATCCCCAAAAATAAAGCAAATACTATATAAGTTAACAATAATTTAAAACAGCTAAATTATAAATTCTCCAACAAAATAAAACATATTTGAGAATTATTGATAACAACTGTTTAAAATTATTTTTATGATGAAATATGTTCTTAACCCATATCAGACACAATGATAAATTTATTAAAAAAATAAATGTTTCCAAGGCAAATCTACAGGTAACACTATTTAATTTGACTCCTCAATCATTAAAATCAGACCTATAGTAAAGAAATAAGTGACCGGCGCAGATAATCCTTAACAAATTAAATGTAAGATTTATTTTGAAGTCGGGAGATGGATCACTCATTTTTATGTTTAAACGTGGGAGTCAAGACCTTTCCTTTTGTTCTTCACAGCATTTAATTTATTAAAATGAGATAAACCCAAAACTGGGCCAATCGGGTTACCTAATTTCAAGTAATCCTTCATATGTGGTTTGCAACAAAAATAAGATGATTCTAAAAAAATGTACTGTTTTTATGAACATATTGTGTAATTTTAATTTAAGTACAATTTTCTTTTTGTTTTTAGGTTAAATTGTATTTTGTTTTTAAACTTGTTTAACACATTCACTGCTGTAAAAATGACCATTAGGGTTGGATAATACTAAAATTTTAATTTATCACCAAACCTTAACTTTCTAATGTAGAAGTTCAGATTTAGGGTTTAAAACTCGATTCCAGCTCGACTTCCTTTAAATCCAGGAAGTTAAAGTCATGACCCGCCGGCGTCCTGGCCGCATCCTACCGCGTCCGCCATTGCCCATCACCGAAGGCTTGGCCGAGCCCCGCCATGGTCAGTTTCACTGAGTCTGCTGCGCCGCACTATACATTTATATTTGATGATCGATTGACTGATCATCTAAGTTTCACATTACTAGTATACATATTTCACATATTTACAACTATATACAACCCCCCCTCCACCCGTGAGTTCACATCTTACAAAGAGTCGTGATATTTGTCAAAACACGTACCGAGGCAAAGCCCTGGTTTATCGGGACATGTTCCGCTAAAGTAATTGAAAGTAAAATAACTTAAAAACAAAATAAATATCAATAAAACACACTCGTCACCGACCGTGAACGCTGTAAGCGCGACGTAACGGTATCGGTCACCACAAACGAACGCCGAGCCCGCGATCCACAAACGAAGCAAGTCGTAAACAAACACAAGGGATAACCTTAAAATGCGTACAAATCCAACTGTTCTGTCACAAGATGCTGGGCCACACTGAGCAATGGAAATCGTTGCAACTGTATGCCCTGCCGGCGTCGCGGCAGTCGGGCACGCACGGCAGGCCCGCCACGCCGGCGTCCCAGCCGCACTCAATGTGTTAATGTTATCTCACATGTAATTAGATAAAATTGTATTTTTATTTTCTTCGTTATTTTTCATAGTGAGCAACCAAGTATATGAACTTTAGAGTAAGTATGGTAATCATGAAAAATTTCGACCACTGTTTTCCGACTGGTATTCAAGTTTCATGGGCTCAGGAAACGGAAAAGTAATTTTTGATATACCATCCATCCCTCATTTTTGTCATCTGTAAATAAACAAGTTATAGTGGCCACAAAAATTGAGATAGGAACTTGAAATTTGGTATAGGGAACTAGTGTGTGCTCATATAGAACTCTACTGAAATTCAGAAAAATCGAATTAAAAGTTGCAAAATAGCGGCCATTTAAAACATTTTTTGTTCATATCTTGTGTATTATTCAACTTACAACACACAAAATATATCAAAATCTGAAGATTTTAAATTCTGAATGAAACTGTACCAATTCCATCTTTCTACGATGACAAATAGTACAGTTATTGTAAAAAATATAATTTTGAAACCTATCCTTCCAAGAAAATGTGATATATCTACGAGATCTGGCAGGGCCCAGTTTCCGACACGAGTCTAGCGAGTAGAGTGGCCTTCACATATATACAGTTTTGAGGCCCACCAGCAAATGGAGACTTTTAATAATAAGGCCTGTTAAGAAATAGCAGATATCAAGAAATTAGTAATATACAAGAATATGAGGTTCAGAAAACTTGTGTAACAACTGTTTTAAACAAACTTGCACTATTGGATAAGACCTATCACTCTACACATACAATTTAATATTCCCTTTTAGTCCAAGAAACCACCTTATGGCCATTACATTTAAACCATCTAGATGTATGGTGGGATAAGTACCATGATGGAAAATTAACTTATTTTGTTGTTCCATTAAGTCCTACTTACTTTTATTGTTCAATATCAATGTGTGCAAACTGTAATTACTTTGAATTTGTATTTAACAGACTATATTTACATGAACTAAATTCAATTTTTATTTTAATATATGCCTACCTGAGATGTAAGTTCACACAAACCATTTGGTTTTTTCAAAAAAGAACAATGATTTCGTGACACTTCAATATCTTTCAATGAAACTAATGCTGAAAATACTCTTCCAATAATTTCCTGAAACAAAATAATGTATTTTATTAATATTTTGTCTTTTGAAAAATTACAACTATATGAAATAGTACATGAATGCTTGGTTTTTAAAAACAAATAATAGAAATTTTGTGAATTTTACATTTTTAAAACAACAATCCAATCTGGATCAATATAATATTGTATTGACAATCAACAGTGCTCAATAGGTATTGTCTCTGGTGATTCTCGTGGAAGTGAGCCAATCTGAAATTTGAAAAGAAATGTAGACAACAATATTGGAAAACTTATAGTTATATATATAATTATTGTCCTTCTGATACAAAGAACAAATATCTTCTGATATTTTAGATTCGGCAAGGTCCAAAATGAGGAACTCAATATGAAATAACGGTTACAAATGTTTTCACTCACTCTTCCTTAAAAACAAATGTAAATACACCAAACAATTATATTCATCAAAAATGTCAAATTTTAAGTTGTCAATCATTATAAAGTGAAAAATGAATTATGGACAGGTTCTTGGAAAAATATGTACATATTTAAGGGCTTAGATATATATTAGATTAAATTGATCTTTTGATCAAGGATTATTTGCCCAATTATTCATAGACTTTTACATCTTTTTACTTATGTTTTTGTACACGGATTTGGGTCATTAATTTGCACACTTCACTAGTATTTAAACAAAATCAGTGAATCCTTGGCAGATTTTTTTTTTTTTTTTTTAACAATAAGACACGGGCTGGTATTTTTGGAATGATGGCGACCAATACATTTTGTTTGTGTCTTTTAGAGGCTACACTTAAGAAAAATTTGATCAAAATCATTTGAGCTGATCATGAGAACATTGTTATTTTATCTTTTTTCTTATGGCAGCTACACCTCGAATTTTGAGTAAAAAAAAAAAATGAAAAAAGTCATATAGGATGACCAAAATATGCACTCAAATCAAATTTTATTAAAATTCTTCCACACATTTAGGCTGTATAGCACTGCAAAGACATCATTCTCGAAGCCTCTCAACCACCAAGACACTAAGGTTAGGTTAGAGTTATTTAAGCTGATGTCTTATAATATATTTCAAATTCACTATAAAACAAAAGTAATGCACATCCTATCATCCATTCAAGACTTGTATGTAGGGTTGCCAGACGTCCGGCTTTTTACTCGTCTTCCAAATGTCCAGCCGTACTTGTTAAAATTTCGAGAAATGTCCGGCTTTTTCCTTTTAGATGGCTAAAATTAATTACTGAAAATATTTACTACCTGTGTACTTATAGCAAATCCCATTGATTTTTTTCCGAGTGTATAAACGTTGACATAGCAACATTTCTAATGGCACACAATTATGTTTTCACCATTAAATTTAATAAGTTCTTTTAATTTTTAAGATATTATTTTTCTTGAAACACTATTGATCCGCTTGTTAAACTTTTAACCAAGTATAGAATAATTCTTAATTTTTTCTGTATACAATAATTTAACTTACTATTAAATATTCGTATTTTTAACAAAATGTGTTGTTTTTTTTTCGTTTCTGATCCTTTTATAGCAAGTAATATTCACCCAAACCTCCCTCACCCAAAACCCTGAATTACCTTATCACTCCTAAATTGTATGTGTCTATATATAAAAATTTTAAGATTCTGATGTTTTGAGTAAGCAATATGACAGCAAAACTTTGTACTTGGCAAATAAAATGAGTTCCCAAAAAAAAATCTTCTCAATAATTTAAACCGCCACAACATTTAGTTTGTACAACATCACTTGGTAATTATGTAATGTAGTTCTCTCAGCATTTTTGCTGTTAAAAACCATGGAATCTTAGATTATTTACCTTGTTTATCATTAATCAGATATTTTTTGACCACGCTAGACAATTTTCAAGTCTCAAAATCCATTAATAGCCTATAGTAGAAAATGACACTTTTAGACGCAAGGAATCAAGGCTAATTTGAGTTATTACTTATGTGTACATTAGTCTGTAAGACTACATTAGTCACATTAGAGAAGGTTTCAAATGCTCCATGTTCATGTAATGACTAGGCTACATAAGTCAAGTTAGTATTATCACTCTATGTTTATGTTGTATGCTGTAGATTACATTAGTGTCAAGTACATATATTATATAATTCACATATTATTCTTTTTAAATCTAACAACGTTCTAATATTAGGGTGGCAGTTGTGATGTATTGCGCATCTCGTACGTAGGGTTTTCACTTCAAACATCCGTTTTATTCTATATCATACCCACTGATATTATTATCATTTTCTTGAGAAATAATGATATATTAATGGATTCTGAGATTTGAAATGTCTCTACTGTGATAAAAAAATATCTGATTAAAGACACACAAGGTAAATTAGTCTAAGATTGCATGATTTTTAGCCACTAAAATGGGGAGAGAGGTACACTACATAATTACCTATCACTGAAGGTTTCTATCTAGAATAAAAACAATTATATTGATTGAAAAGGTGAGATCAATAATATCTTTGCTATTGCTAAGAGTAAATGTTTGGTTTTGCAGCATTGAGTCTACAGCATTTGGTACAGTGGTACTGATGTCTTTGTGCACATGGATCTAATATTTTGACACCACTTTAAATTCAGGGTAGGCCTAAATATCTATTGTTCATTATCATCGGAATATGTGATAAAAAATTATGAAATCACAAAACAAACTTTAACTTTACTTTGTATTCAAACAATCAGAACATATTTTTTGTCGGAAGACACGTTTCAAGTCACAAAATGCATTTCTTTACTGTCAAATAACAAATAGAAAACAAGGGAATCCACCTGTTGTTAGGTTAATTCCAGCTCTGATTACAAAAGCCTACGTTAATATCTAGGACTACATTAATCAAGTTAGTTGATATGTAAACTTTCTATGCTGTTTCTGTTTATTATTAAACATGTATTTTTATCATAGTAAAAAATATTTGTATAATTGTTTCCATAAAGGTAATTGCTTTTTTTTTTATTGTCTACTACATATCTTACTTCTTAAGAATAAGTAATGTTTTCATTGCAAGAGTCACTTTTATCACTGAAAAATTACTATTTACAAGTGTTTATAGGTTATACATATGGGAAAACACAATAGCAATGAGAATAGCGTATGGTTTGATTCATGCGCACTATACAATGACTACGATAGATCGCTATTTATATACCACGACAGGTTTGGCCAGATGGCCTAAGTATATATTTATATAAAATCACCAGGCTAATAATTTACTTACTATAATACGTAGGGTGATATTATTATATGTCACGCAAGGTTTATAAAGGTTTATATACATATAACCACCTGGCCAAACCTTTCCAACATTTATTGAAGTTAATGTCATTAACATGAAAGATTGACCAGCATACCACGCGATCCGTAATCTCAGATATAAACATTGAAAGTTCTGTAATTGTTTATTTATAGCACCTTATTTTCTGGATTTTTTTTAAAAAAAATTTTATAGTCTACATACATTACTTCGATTGAATAATGGATTTGACGCATGCACATTACACAATGACTACATATGCTAGATCGCTATTTCATATCATAACAGGTTTGTCCAGTTTGCCTTTCAATATGGAGGATTCGCAACATATCTGTGATCACGGATATTATAGATTGAAATATATTTAGTAATATATGAGACATAGCCTAAATGTGAACATTTGCCATTATGTCTAACCTATAAATACGTCGGAATTGATATCTTTTAGATTGATATTTTTCAGTGAAAAATAGTGATCTACACAAGGAAATCATTATTTATTTTTAAGAAGTAGTATGTAGTACACAATTTTAAAAACTCTGAAAATCACAAGTTACCAGTAATTTTTACAAAGTCACAGGTTTTTTTTAATTTTTTTTTTTTTCCACATGTTCAACATACCTTATTTCTTAATAATAAAATAGGTGTAATTGTTTACAAATTATTTTGTCACCTCTAACTTTTTTAGTATGAAGACATTTGACATATTTATGTTTGTAAATAAAGGAATAACATTTATTATGGCCCGGAAAAGTAAAAAAAGTGGGATACTTACTTTAGAAGTCATCTTCGGATGAGCTACTGGCGTTGGAGTCCGGAGATAGTTCACAAGGTTCCCATTGGCTATTGTCTTCGCCAATGTACAAATGAACTATGGCTTTAAAAATAGTGTGAATACGGCTACTAGGGCCTATACATTTGTTACAGCGAAACTGACCTATTTCCTCATTTAGAGTCATGTTATTACCGCACTCCGGACATTTTTTGATTTTGGCAAAACACCGTGATTGTATAAGAAATTGTGCAAAGTGTCTTTATTTTCGGTAATCACTATAAACTTACTTAAAGTTAGCTCACAACTGTCGCACAGAAACGGATTGAAACCGGAACACGACGCCATTAGAACTGACCCATCCACCAGCCCAAACCTTTCGTATGTTCATTTAAGTTAATAATGCTTAATTTGCAAGATAATTATATAGGCTATCATGACAGGTTTGGCCAGGTAGCTATATATATATATATAGCCTATATATATATAACCACCTGGCTAAACCTTTCGTAGGTAAACGGATTGAAACTGGAACACAACGCTATTAGAACTGACTGCAAAGGACCGCTTCATATCGCAGCATTGATAAGACTTTGACCCTGTGTAACTAGTATTTTCTAGTTGTTCCGGGCCTTCAAATATGTTTATCTGTCGTTTGTAGTCCATTGTTGATAACATATCTAAATAGTAAAGAAGTTAGAGGTGACAAAGTAATTGTAAACAATTACCATAAAATAAGTTTTCAACCCAGAGCTAATTTTTGAAAGAGAAAAAAACATAATTTCAACTTTTCTAGGTCAAGGTCCATTAAGTGAGTTAGGCCTACACATTAAAATATGTATGTACATGTAATTTTAAATATATCGTAAATTTGTAAAAAAAAATAAATTGTGTGAAATTTCCCAAGTGGTCATCCATCCAATTACTAAAGGCGCTCGGTGTTGATTGACTTCAGTGACAATTAAATAGATTGAATTCTGTAGTTTTGAAATTACGATTTTTCAGTGAAAAAATTTGCTCCGCCTTGAAAACTTATTTTATTATTAAAAAATAAGGTATGTATAACATGTTAAAAAAAAAAAATGGGAAAAAAAGCTGTGACTTTCTTTGTAACCTATTAGGCTACCCTAAATTTTACTGATACTAGACCAGCCTATACATTAAAATAAAAAGCAGAAATTTATAGTAACCTAAGGTCTAGTTTTAGTGTTATGAAACTAGGAATATACCAGCAGTAACTGGTTCCAGCAATATTAAACCTGTAATGTTTAATCTGTAAATTTACAAATGCTTTTTCATAGGCCTGCCTACATTAGAACCAAAGATGTTAGGGGAGAATATCAACTTAATACGAGAGTTGTGAAACCAACACTAATGAATACAAATTAAATGCTATAGACTAAAATAGAGCCAGTAATAATGAAAATATTTACCACTTGTTTCACTATACTAAAACAGTCAAGAGTTTCGACATGCAATAATTCGGCATAAGGCATAGTAAAATTTTCCTTCTCGCTGTTAGAAACGTCTAACGTTTTTGAACTAGTTACATGAGGACAACTGGATTCCATTTTAATATGAAAAACATATGACAATAATATTACAATAAAATATACTTTTCTTCACTTTAAGCTCCTTAGAAGTCTTAGAACACAAACTAAAATTAAAACTTGGCCAAGTTGAAAACTAAACTGTTACCAGGTGAAAATTTCCCTCCATACTGACACAAAATATCCCTACCATTACCTAGATATTTTTTGTTAATTCCCCCGTTATTACTTCTTTCTAATTAATAATTAACAAAGAAAACAATTTTAAAGAAATACATAAACCATAAATCTGGAATAAAATTTCCCAAAAATGTGGAGGAAAAAATATAATCCAGTGCTGATTATGATGGACAACATTTTGACATTTTGAAACATAAATTCCCAAGGACTACGTGTACAAACCAAAATAATATATCTTTTGAACATATTTATATGGAATGAGGACATAATGAAAAGGGAAATTCGTTATTTTAAATGCTTGACCATTACAAGAATATAAACTGATACGAGGCATTAAAATGATATTATTTTTTAAAGTTTATAACTAACGTAGTAAAAACATTTTCCCCGATTTGACTTAAGGCTGATCATATATTTAAATTGATGACGTTTCTTTGTTTATAGATTCGATAAATATTATTAACTTCCTATTAAAGTCAGATTGAGAGTCACTTACACCCATCCATTGAAAATGTACATAAAACAGTATAAATTTTTTTTTTTAATGTTACTAGATGAAATAAATTAATATCATCTCTCCATTTAATCATTATTATAAAATGTATTCCTACCCATTATTTTATTTCATTCATGTAATTTAATTTTGTTTAGAAACGCTACTTGTAATAAAACAGTGTCATGGAAATATAAAATGTGCCACCACAATCCATAACTAAAAGCCAAGGCTACCAAAATAAAAAAGAAAAGACTACAATGCATGTATGCAATAAGTGTAATTTATAAATGAATACTTGTATGAGCTAAGGTGAGCGCGTAACCAGAAAAATGAAAAAAAATCTTCATGTTTTTTATTTGTTTTTTTATTCATTGAAGTATTCTCCTTAAGATAATATAAGGGTTTTTGGCAAAAAACATTTTTTAGCTGCTAAAAGATATTAAAAACCAAACTAATTCACGCCTATGAGCTCGCGCGAATTCCTAAACAAAATTCCTGAACAAAGACCTACAACTAACTAATATATTGTACATTCGGAGATATTATATTTCTGGTGTTTGTTGGTGTTGGCAACACTATTAATAACTCAACTACAAGAAGCAGCTGTTCCCTATCATTGTATTATTTGCTGCTTCTGCTTTGTGGTTAGGTTAGGTTAGGACGGCAAAGGTTTAAGTGGTCGAAACAGACCGACAGACAAAGAAATTTATAAATTACAAGAATATTATGGCTTGGCAATAAAAAGAGGAGGCTCTGATTTAGAACAGAAGAAAAGAAATGTGTGGGCTACATATTTCCATACAATATCAAGGGATGAAAAACTGCAGCACAACCTATGCCCCCCTGGACCTGACTCTTGGTGTGGTTACAATAAGGATACAGATAACCACCTCAAATATAAACACAAAAACAAATTGCCTTATGATATAATGGTTTTAATCAAAAAGATTTATCAGGACCTGGTAGACCCAAATCTCTTAAAAAAGTGCCAGCACCAAAAAACACAAAACCCAAACAAGAGTTTTAACATCATGGTTTTGACAAAAATCCCCAAAAATGTTTTTGTGAGACAACACTTTCAGATTAGGTGTATATGACTCTGCATTGAGCTTCAATGATGGGTTTTCAAGTAAATTGGCCATTTACAAACTGCTAGGCCTACAGTTAAGCTACAAAGCAGTAAACACGCTTTGCAGTTTTCACATATTGAGAATGATAAAAGCTGACAAAGCGGCCGAAAACATGACTCGAGCAGCCTGAACTGCTAGAAAGAAAAGGAAAATAGACCTGGGGGAAGAAGAGAATCACAGGCAGATGATCCAGACTATGGTGCAGGGATGTTTTAACAATGCCACACTCATCCTAAGGTAAGATTTGACCTTTAAAGCTAGTTAACCGAAACTTTAGTTTTTATTGACGCACAGGGTACATTTTTCTCAGAAACTATTAAAGATATAAAGTTAAAATTTTTACTGGTCATAAAAAAAAAAGGAAAATCAAGGCCATATCTACACATTACCTTTATGTAAAAATTGTAAATTCTATAAAAAAAAATAGTTTTTAAAGTTTTTTTTCAAAAAAAATACAAATGTATGATCTAGTATTTTAAAAACAGTCAAAAAGCATGTGTTAGCTTTAAAAGATGTAAATAATGTAGTGTTAAATTTTCAAATATGTAGCCCTTATACTTTTTGAGAAAAATGTACCTAAAGTTGCTTAATTTAAAATGGGTGGTATAGGAATTACGCACTCCCCTTAATGGTTATAAAATTTAATAACTTTTATATGTAATTTATTGTAATAAGTAACTTACATTGATGATTCATTTGTGTTGAACAATCTGATTATTCTATGACCTGGTTTGATCCAATATTCTAACAGGAGCAACAATTAGGAAAAGGTGAATTAATATAGAAACAGTGATTTTCTTATTGTAAATTAATGCAATTAATGCAATTAATTGATAAACAATTAATAGGTTTCCTGCTTATGGGTATAGCCTTTTGGCTATAAAGCTAATAAAGTCTTCGTAAAAAAAAAGAAAGGAATGAATTGGAATAGGAATCTAATAGTAAAGATGTCATTTAATCAGATCTAGTCAAAAAGTTATGATTTCAAGAAGAAAATTCATACATGCAGCTCTCAAATTTTAGATGAAATGCAAATTATGAGTATCTAAAACTGCCATATAAACACTTTGTGTTATAAATTAATTATTTAATATCTAATTATGACAAACCATAAAAGGTTTTTTGGCCACAAATTATAGTTTTATACCTAAGATTATTACTACTGAACTGAGTTAAAAAATGAAGATTATTATTGTTCGGTAATTTTTTGAGTGTTAGTGTATGAATTTATTACTTACTAGTTTTGAGTACCGGAGGACCAGAGTCATTGAGTTTACCTTCCATGAAGTTGTCGTTATATTGTGCCAATGAACGATTCCACTTCTGATGTGTAGTAACTGGCCAGTACTTCTTCTTGCAATCACTTCACACCGACCGCACTTGACACTTTACAAGATATAAAATGTTTAAAAAGGGAAATATAAAGGTATTTGAGGTAAAAAGTAAATGAATATGAGGTAGCCGGAACTTAAGTCCACGTGAAAAGGCTGAGGGAGCAGACAATGCATCTGACTCCAACAGAGATAGAATGAGAATGACCCAAAATGTGTACAGGTACAAAGTGAAAGTTGCTGTGGCATTTAACCCAATTTAAAATTTGAGAATTGTCGATTTAATCTTAAACACTATTACGCAACATACAGGGGGTCTTGAATCCTCCTGAGGATTCAAAATAAACAAATTCTGTTCATAAAAAATATAACATAAAATTTAACTGTTTATAAGAAAAGTAACTTAACTGTTCTAGTGTGAATATTAGCCTGAGTTTACTCTAAATTAAAGGGTAACGGGAAAACCTTGTGAGCTGGGCGAGTCAAGGTTCCCTGTTGAGTCTAGAGGTGAAAAACGCGCACTACATTATCATTACCAGGGGACACATTTATGATTCTGGCCAATGGCCATGAGAGCGGAGGTAAGACCAACACTAAGTCTCCGATGCGCAGATTATCTGTGGGCACATTCCATTTTCTACGTTGTTGAAGAGTGTGGATGTATTCCAAATGACATCTCTCTCTTCCTGATGCGCTGGTGAAGAGCCTGAATTAGTTGCCAGTGCTTTAGGCGGTTACCAATAAGCGGAATTTTATTACGAGGTTTGTGTCTGAAGCATATGATGCACTGAAATATGCGAGAACGTATCACACTTTGGGCTGAAAGTATCCACACTCTCTGAGCGAGGAGGGATTGAGTCAATTGAGCTCCCGAGTGCAAATATTTCTTGTGGTAAAAATCGATGAGAAGGTTAACTACATAGTGTCATTTGGGCAGAATTATGGGATGTTTCATATCTACTGGAAGCTAGGATGCAGATAGATGCCGTCCAACATGTAAAATGCCTTCTCGGTCAAGGTAGGGAGAGAGACGGCGGAGTGATGTTGAAGTTAGCTTAGGTGTGTCCTTCTTGAGTGCCCGCAATGTCATTTTAGAAGAGCTTTTCTGAACAGTCTTGAAGATCTTCAGTCGGCTAATAGATAGTTCTGACATGGTGAGGGTTCCAATGCGCTTCTCCTTGTATTGAAGGTTGTGGATGAATCGCAGAATGTAGGTCATCACACGTTGTAGTTTGCTGAATGGGAGAATTTTGTGAGCAGATCCCATTCTTGAGGAGCAACAGACAATAAAATGTTAGGCAACAAAGGCTTGCTTTCTCCGGTTCCATTGAGGTCTGCTGCGACGAAATGAGATACTGGCCAAGTCTCTCTATGCTGTTGTAGCCATGGAGGGCCAGACCACCATAATTCATGATTGATTAATTCAGAGGGAAGTATTCCACGAGATGCACAGTCAGCGGGATTGTGTTCACTAGAGATATGTCACCAGCAACTAGAGGGTACTTGCTCCTGTACCTAAGCGACTCTGTTTGCGACATATGTCTTGAGACGATGAGGAGGTGTGCCTAACCAGGTAAGAGTGACGGTGGAATCACACCAGAAGGTAACAGAGGAAGTTATTTTCTCGTGGAAGATTGAAATGGCATACGCCAATAATTGGGCGAGTAAGTGAGCTGCGTTCAGTTCTAAGCGCAGAATAGTGAGTTTCTTCAAAGAAGCCACTCGAGTTTTGGACAACAACTGCCTTACTGTCACAGATCCGTCATTGAGCTGGCATCTTAAAAATATGACAGCTGCCTAACCATTCTCAGAAGCATCTGAGAAGCCATGTAGTTCTATGTCATGTGAATGAGAGATTTTTAGAGCACGAGGAATAGTGATATCTCGTAGGCTCTCTGCAGTACAGTAGAACACCCATCAAACTCGACACAATGTGGACTTTAAGGTTGTCGAGTTTGGGGGTTGTCGAGTTTTAGGGAACTTTGGTATTTAACGGTTAGGTTTGCAACAAATATTCAAAATTACTTTAAATAACTGTACATTTATTGATTATCAATGATTACACGTTTATTGCAAAAACGTCCCTGCCTGACAACAACAAAAAAAGTGTGTTCAATCACACATTAAAATGAAATTTATCGATGGGTCAAATGAGATTTAAAAAGTATTGGCCTTGTACAATAGGCTCGGTAAACTAAAAAGACCTATCCTAATATGCTGTAACACGGTCCAATACAAATGCTATAAATTGAACTGCTGATCACATATAACCTTTATTACAAAACTTGAATCATAGTTCTACGACGCTTCGTTGAATTGTTATGACAAAAGACTTGCCGCTTACTTTAATGGAATCGGTGCTAATGACCGGTAGCATCCGGGTGGTTAGGCGCTTGGGTTCACAACAATTGAATGTTTTGACAACACATGATTAGGGCTCTCCCGGTCTACCTGGACCCTTTATCTTTAACTTTGGCCTCTACTATACAGTAGGATTAGAAAGTGGCTAGACAAAGGAACAACCCTCACAGCTGTATAAACAAAAGTGACAAGCCTCAACCTCCCGGTATCTGGCAGGCGCACATGGCGTAAAACAATGCAGTGAATGACCTTGGAAATCCCACGCTCCTGGTCACTGACGCTGTCGAGTTTGACGGAATGTCGAGTTTGAGGGGGTCAAGTTTGAGGGGTTCTACTGTACCTATGAAGGTATGCCACATTTCAAGTAGCTCAGAATGAAGAGGTTGGTCCCAGGCTAGTCCTTTGGTCCATAAGAGTTGCATGAAGCGTTTTGCCCACATGACAATGGGTGACAAGAAACCGCAGGGGTCATAAATCTGGGCTATCACACTAAAGTACCTCACGCTTAGTAGTAGGTAGTCTCAAGTTATAAGTGAAAGAGTCTGTTGAAGGAGACCAATGTAGGCCTAGTATGGAGTAATGAGGTGGAGAGATTCTTGGAGAAATACGGGAGTTTCTAGATGACCATCTAGGAGTCTACGTAGGAGTTGCATGGTGTTCGAAGTCCACTTACGCAACTCAAAGCCTCCGCGACTCAGAAGTGAAATAAGTTGGTGCTGGAGGTTCATCGCTTCATCTTCGGTGTCTCCACCTGCGATGATATCATTTACGAAGGTTTGATTACGTAGAATCTCTGCAGCTGCAGGGTAGGAATCACCTTCATCTATGGCAAGCTGATGTAAAGTCTGAATGGCGAGGTATGGAGAACAATTCACTCCTTAAGTCACTGTGGTGAGTTTGAAAGTTGAAAGAGGTTGATCAGGACTATCACGCCAAAGTATCAGTTGATAGAACTGGTCTTCAGGGTGCATTCGTATCTGTCAATACATTTGACGAATGTCACAAGAAAACACAACATTATAAGTCCGAAAGAGAGCAACAAATCGCAAATTTTAGTCTGCATCTTTCTTCCGGTGAGAAGAATATTATTGAGGGAGAAACTATTAGAAATTTTAGAACTGGCATCGAACACAGTGTGCAAACGAGTAGTACTACTGGATTCCTTTAAGACCCCGTGGTGAGGGAGGAAGTAGTGAGGATCAGTTAGGTTAGTGTTGTTAGCGACTTCCATATGACCTGAAATGAAATATTCAGACATTAAATCTGAGTAGAGCGCTTTAAATTCAGGTTGCGCCTTGAACCTTTTCTCTAAAGAATGAAGTCTCTGTTCAGCTGTTAACTTCGAGTGGCCCAGAACAGAGTGTTCTTTCTTGAATGGTAGTCAGACACAATAACGGCCAGATTGGTCCCAAGAATGAGTGGTTAAGAAATGTTCTTCACATAGCCTGTCTTCTTCAGACTGTTTTATCATCATAGGGGGCTCTTCTTGCTGCCAGAATCTTTGCAATGAGGTGACAGTAACCAGTATAAGGTGCGCAAGGCGCTTCACTCATGGCTAAATATCCAAAGTACGATCCTATCATACTTGGTAGGCCAGGGCCGAGGTGGTGGGCTACCTGTGTAAATATTAGTGGGAATAAAGAGGTCTCTAATTGACTTGACGGAGAACGTCAATGCCTCCTGGTATGTGGAATATAGGATCAGCCAAAATGTATGGTCGGACTTTATTAAAGACATCAGGCGCAATTGAAACATGAGGCAAGTCTACACAGATTTTGTCAAGAATGAGAAAGTCTTGATTCTTAGAGATCAAGTTTCCATTTAGAGTCTCAATGTTGAGATATGTTTGGCCCTCAGAGCGGGTTACAGCTTGAGAAAGTCCAGCAATGGCCTGAGAACATTTGTTGCGGGGAGCATATAACAACTGAGCTGTTCGCTCAGTAAAACAACAGGACTGACTGACAGAGTCAGCGAGAGCATGGAATACCTGGGTAATTCTACTAGCAGAGGTGAGTTTCACAAGCAGAGTGCCTAATAAGACGGTTGTGGAGCGCTGAGTAAAACGGCCTTTATATTGACTGGTTAGAGACTTCAAGTTCTATTTCCTTGTGAAAAGTATCACTACAGTTTCAGCATTAAGGCCTTGTCTTAACACCATGAAGAAACACACTGTAGTCCAGTGTTCAATCTGTCAGCTACAGTGTTATAATTCTTACTCTGAACCATCACGACTATATCATCGTCATAGCCTTGGACGTAAAGATCAGCTTGATCATTGAGGAAATCATTCACCAGAACTTTAACCTAACTTTCTCTGGTCCTTGTTCTGTTACATTTTAAATGATGAGTTTAACTATAAACTACATAAATACTATTTCACTTTAATTTCCTTCAATGGACTTTTAAGTGAGATTAACAAGACACATGCAGGACATCTCTTTGCTTAAGTCTTTTATGTGTTTCAACGTCTTTCAAGATATATCAAATTGGAAATGGTACGTATTGTGCACCATTTCTTTCATTGTTAATTTGGTCAATCATACAAAGCTTGGAGAAATCCTCATTTCTAGTAGAAATTTGATTCCTTATTAGACTTTCATGTACTCCATGAAAGTTTATAAACAGGTAGTGTGTATCCCATATTCTCTGGCTTTCTCCAATAATATACTTCTCTATATTTAGAAGGTTTAATCTGTAGTTCCCTTTCATTTCATAAATTTATTCTCTTGTGGAGCAAAAGGCAGAAGCTTTTGAAAAATAATTGATGAAAAGATGTTGTAGGTACAAGATTTGTACTCCTCTACATTGTGGTATTCCAGTGCATCTCCCTTTTTATGTATGAGGCAGATTACAGTATTGTACTAATTTATTGGCATCATCTTTGTTAACCACACTTCCAAATCAGCTATAGTTGATTAAGTTGTATAGAAAACAATAATGTACATATTAAGTGCTTTATTTCCACAATGTATCTGGTGCGATAAGAATCTAAGATTTTAATTTTAATACAAATTGCCATGGTACCTAGAATTCAAAATTTTCATAGTATATAAAACAAAAGATGCAAAAACAATGCACAAAATTTCAAAGATAAAACACAATACTGATTAAACAAAAAGTTATTCATGAATAAACATTGGAGTTTTGAAATAAAAATAAACCTTATGGCGGTAATGTGCATTTAAATAGTATTTTACAAATACTATTGTACTTGGGGGATTGACTCGGTTCATCATACATTAAATTGTAATAGAATTTGATCAAAATATCTTGTAATGTATTTATGAAATGATAACTTTTATAGCAGTGGTTCATTTTCACTACTACTCCAGAACTGGATTTTTGAGAGATGGTGATCAAGAGTTGTATGTTAGTTCTATTAAAGGGTTCATTTAATCAAAATCTTTATATATTAAAAAAATGTTATAACCGATTTTGAACAAATCAAATTATCAGGTTATGAGAGGTACTTTCAACTTATAATTATGAAAAATAACTGAAAATAAATGCCCCAACTATATTACCAAAATAATTTGTGCAAAAATGTTGTTAAAAACTTTTTCACACTCTCATTCACAATCGAAAAACTAACTAAAGAATAAAACTACTCCTTGCAAAAATATCAGTTTGGTAGGTAAGGCCTAACTTGCTTTCCTTATGCCATAAACACTTTCTTGATTAATATAGAGGTTATAATGATGGCGGTCAGGGTTAATTGTTTTGCCAATAATTATTCCTAGTGTAGGTCTACTTTTTTTTTACTTGTCATTTTACACACGTTTGAGTCACTAATTTGTAGTAAATATGCACGCGACATCTCCGACGATTTTAAGTGCGAAATATCGGCATTTTGTCTTCGAAAATCCGTTATTTCGTTACTGGCGATCATTCTGAATAAAACTAGTGGTTTTTTTTTTTATCTCTCACAATTCATTATTTAATTCACAATCTTAGAAATTGTACAATTTGTTACAATTCTATCGGTCGCCAAATTGAATTCACTCATGGGGCACATGTGTGCACTTCATACTTTTCATTATAATTATATACGTTTATTTATATTGATCTGTAATAGCGCGGTCTTGTAAGTAATGTTTCTAGTAAGTGGCGCCACCAGCTGTAATACGGATATATTTGTAAGCTCTTGAATGCTCTGTATTAATTAAATAATTTGTTAGTTGAATTTATGAAAAATACTAAAACCATTATGTTTTTTATATGAACCTATAAAAGGTATAAGGTTATGGTCATAAGGATGAAATGAACTAATTAGCTGAGAACTAAATATCTGGTGAAAAAATGTGTAAGAGTTCGAAGAGGATAGAAAAAAAACTTGCAACAAATAGATTATCTCTGTGTACTTAGGCGTTACTTTTTAGCTAAATTTAATTACAAAATATAAGAGTACTTCAAGATGTAACTAACAGAGGCTCGACAGACGCACATAATTCCAATAATCAATATTTCTGAGAAAAATTCAACATGGTAGATTACTAGTGTATTATTTGGACCCTCCTTTTTTATACATCATACAATAACTAACTAAAATAATACTGGTAGTATATATAATAACCTAACGTAGCCTATTTGTGGTATTCTTGCTAATTTAATCTATATTTTTCTTAACCAAATTCTCGAATAGGTTAGGTTAGGCCAGGTTATGTTATATATTCAAATAGACTTATTAATTTATTCAGTTTAAAACCAACATATGTTAATAAATTAGCAATATAACAACGGAAACTGCTATTAAATTAAAACAATGATTCTCGTAAGAGTGTTGCATTAGTACTGACCTCTTAGTGTCTAGACTGAATGAATGACTGAACTTGAAAGGATCTCAGAAGGGGCGAACGAAAATTGCATTTATGTTATTTTTTTGGTATTTATAACAGAACCTAAACATATTCTCAAAGAAGTATCAAGTTTTGAATTTACAAAAAAAGGAGGTCCTTATAGTACATAAGTACTGTAAATTTCACAGTATAACAAACACACAGAACACAATTCTCACAAAAATACGCCTAATTATCAGACGCGTTTCAACGACAAGGTCGTCCTCTTTAGTGACACTACACCAATCAAACTATAGCAGTTTCATAGTTATAGTTTGATTGGTATAGCTCGTGTATCACCGAAGAGGACGACCTTGTCGTTGAAACGCGTCTGATAATTAGGCGTATTTTTGTGAGAATTGTGTTCTGTGTGTTTGTTATACTGTATAATTTTTCTCATAAGTCAAGCTCAACATTTAATGTAAATTTCACATTCAATAATAAATCATTTTGGTGAAATAATTGTCGATTTGTCCATTTTTAATATTAGGCTAAGATCAAGGTAAATTTTATCGGCGTTCTAACTGAAAGTTTGTAACTCATGGAGTCAATCATTTGAGTTGTAATAAAAAACGTCTTTCACGTCATACTTCTTCAAAAACAGCTGTTTTCAATACTTACATGCATTGAAATGCTAAAGTTGTTCTTTTTAGTCCTAGGACCTAAAAACATCAGCTGAGGGGTCGAGGTCATAATTTATATGAATTAACGATTGTAAACCCTCTACAGTATTAAAAACAACTAATACTCTCGATTGTAAATAACCGATAAAACAGCTGTTACGCTGTTACCATCGATTTGAAGGTAAATAGGTTATAATATTTTAGTTTTTTAAAATTTATTTTTATATTGTTTGCAGTGTAACGAAAAATATAGTTTATCACTTTGACCAAAAGAAGCGACCTTTCAAAAAGTAGCAATATTCCTGAAATAGCTATTGTATAAGATGTTTAACCTTTTCTTCAATAGTTAGGCTATTTAGGAATGTAGGGGAAATGAATACCATGAGACCTTTCACAAAATGGTTTTGGGGAAAATGTAAAACGAATTCTATTTGGGGGTGAGGGTGGAAAGTCAATAGTAGGACTGAAAAGGGAGAAATACTATAATATCAGCTGATTTATAATAATAGATTTTTGTTACATTTCCCCCACTTGTTGTTTAAAGTCGAAAAACCTTTTGGTCATCGTCGCCTTATAAAAAAGGAAGAAAAGAACTAAAAATAAAGATCCTTCCCTTGAATACTCTATTACTGTTCGGAGCAGAACAAGAGTTGGTCAAGAGAGACCTGATAAGTTGTAGATCCAGCTGGTCCTCGGGATTGCCAAACTCAGAAATATGAAATTATTACTAATGATATCGAAATTCTCTGAAATAAATTTAGACACTCTGAGCAGTCAAAACTAGGAGTAAAGACCTTTTACTTTCTTAAGTTATAGGTTAATTTGCAACATGGCTCTAGGTTACTACGTTTATGTTGGTGATTTTTTACTTGTTTTATGTTACAGATTTATTACTTGATAACTGGAGTTGATTAATACTTTCGAAACGTCGTGTATTAGTTTTTATAACACAAATGTAAATATCAGATTAAACCATATTAATGTTGTGAACAATCTATCATTATTACTAATTTTAAGGTTGTTTTAATAAATTTTTTTCTTTCGTAATAAGTCTTATTTTTTATTAACATGTTTGGGGATTGTTGGACATAATGCGCTATTTTGAAACTTTTACGACTTATAGGTAAAAAATCATCGGAAAAACACCGTGATTTTTAATATCAACTGTCATTATGAATTTTACATCCCAATTTTTCTGATTATTTATATTGTCCAACGATTCCAAAAACCAAACCTACATACCAAAATTGAACAAAATCGGAGAGTGTTTACTCAACTCTATTTAACAGAGATAATATTGTTATCATTGTTGATTCTAGTACAATTTGTTTACCAACAAGTACAATATTTTTATCTTGAAATGTTGGTATTAACAGAATAGCCTACAGGTGAACGTAGAAATACCTGTCGTGATGACGTCAGGTCACGTGACCAAACAACAAAGCCTCACCCAGTCGACTTGTTTTATTATACTTTCTGATGTGAAACGGTGAACGTTGGTTGACTCTGTGGTGGGAGTGAAATAGAGGTGGAAGGGGTAGAGTTTTGAAACAGAACTCGCGTAGTTGGCGTTTGGTTTCATTCGAATTGTTTTGTTTTTGTTCCAAATATCGTTGCGTTATTGTTGTCGTTTTTCGAAAAAAAAGTGGTAGTTGGAAACAGTGTTAGTGTTATTCAGTTCTTTGTAGTATTAAAATGTATTGTTTCCTTGTTTGCAAGGATGTTGTGTAAATTAAAAACTCTACAACTGGTTTGTTGTCAGGTTATGTTTAAATGTATCCTCAGGTAGGCTACAGTTTAAATTGACAAGTTGTTTGTGTGAAATGATTTATTGGTGTTTTATAGAGTTATTAAATTTGTGTGTCGGAAATTTTGTCAGATAAGTTATTATTTTATTATTGTCCAATAAAAATGTCCAATAGTGGAAAAGAACAAATAATGGACACACGTAAACAACACAAATTAATTCAACGTCGATGGAGGACGTTTACTAATACCTGGTTTATGTTCCCTTTGTTAAATTTTGTCAGTTTTTTGTTTATTTTGTGTTTGGTGAAGTGCGAAAACAACGTAGGTACAGATTATCATACGTCGTCTGATTCTCCTCAACATACAAGTCTTACGGAATTTCCTGGTGGATTAATTACGAAAAAACAAAGGTTGGAAAAGTCCTTGAGTCCTTACGCAGTTCGTGAAGATATTGTTATCGATGCTGCTGGAGAATTGGTCGTTGACCCTGGAGTGGAAATTCGGTTCTCACCCATGGTTGGAATTACGGTTCATGGTGTACTGTCTGCTAAGGTGAGAAATTATTAAATATTAAAACATAATAAAATTACAGGTAATGAACCTTAGAGGTTATGTTATCTTTAGTGTTTTAAATTTATGATTTGTGACAGAACTGGTGATAATTATTAATGAGATAAGATTATTGTTTATTTAATTTATAATTATTAGGTTATTGTCAAAATACTATCTTTTTTTACATTTTTATCATCTTTAACAAAGTTTTCTTATTTTTCCTTTCGTTTAGTATTGCCACATTATATCACAAATCGAGACCATGATTGTTGAAATCAATTTTTTTACTACAATAAAAATATTTTTTCTCAGAACAATGAAAAATAAACTATACAAGCCGAATATGGAACCTGTATCCACTGCAAAACTCGATTTTATATGATAGTTTTTTTTTTTGAAATGTTCTCAAAAAAATGAATTACTACGAATGTAGGCCTAGTTTAAAAGAGCAATGTATTTTATCAGCTATGTAGTCAGCCACCAGTTGGTAACTAAATACAAGCAGATGGATCAACCTAATTGAACGGATTTAAGTTGTAATTCCAAAAATATCCTATTAAGCACATTTAACTAGGTTAATTATATAATACATTTGTTTATTTAATTTTCTCAAAAACTGAAAGTTTACTTCAAAATGTGTTTGCATATGTTTTTTATTGCTCATTCATATATATTTTTATCTCTTGTTGTTAAAGGCAAGAAACCTCTCATTTATCACCTTATTTATCCTTTGAAAACTCTAATTGCGGCCGGGTTGGAAACAACAAGACTTGCTCAAGAGAGATCAGATAGTTAAAATGAAGAGAGGGGTCTAACTCAAGACCACATGAAAAAGTGTAGATCCAGCTAGGTCTCGATGAATTGCTAGGCTGGTACAGTAATGATGATGCTAGGCTGATGCTATAATGAGCATCTGATGGTTTCACACAATCAGATCAGAATTTTGAAAATATTTAACTCAGATATGATTGGTGAATGGTGTTTTAATTATTTATCACTATTTTGGAAATTATGAACAGAATTCATTGGTTAGAGTGTAAACAAAATTTTCACTGAGCTTGAGAAATTTTTTAAAATTGTTTGAATAGTGAGTACAAGGTTATACAATTTTAAGCTAATGTTATGTACGGAATCTTGGGGCTATAAAATCATTAAGTACATAGGCCTATGTAGATGATTCTGTTATTTTATGTCGTAGGGATATTACATTGGCTTATTTTCTATTTGAAAATTCGCTCTTACATAATTAACAAGAACAAAAAAGTTATTGCAGTAATAATGGGTTTCAATATTTGTTTAGTTCATATTCTTGCCAAATTTCTATTCCCTTGTAATTTCTTCAGTGAAAAGATTTTTTTTTTCAATATGTGATAGGTTTCTAAATAAAATACCTTAATTTTGATATAAATTAATGCATATAGTCTACTTTTGAATACCTAAACAATTTTACTTATTCTAATAAATTAAAGTGTTCACAAATTGATCAGGCAGATGGGGAAAAAAAAATCCAACTGTTACTCATTAACACTAGTTAACATTAATTATTGATGACTACAACTTTCATGGCTCCATTTAGATATCATTACACAAAATTTCATTTATTCCAATTTTTAGCAAACGTAATTAGAAAATAATTCAACAGGACAATCCCCAGCTGTTATACTTTGTTAATTTCCAAAATAATTGATATTTCTAATTTTCCACCTACCATAAAGACTAAGTTATAAGCTGTTTTTATACAATTTTAACAGGTACCTTATATGGTACTCATTAGTTTATACGTCGGGTCATGAGTACCAAATATGCTACTCATTTCTTTATCAAACATTTTGAATTTTTTGACGGTAATATTTTAATAAAAGCGGTTTTTAGATAGTAGGCCTATTATTAAAAAATAATATTTAAAAAAACTTTTCATATGGATTATTAAGGGAATTTTCATGCAAGGTCATATTTTTAGTTTATCATCAATAAATATTCTTTATATTCATTTTTTGTCATTTTTTACCAACCCAAAATTCAGTTTGAAACATTAGAACACACAAAAAAAAATATATAATTTTAGGAAATTTTGTATAAACCTACCATAGAACAAAATATTACCATAGTGCCATTTTCTCCGAATATCATACATGGTAGGCCTAATCATGCTCAGCCACAGGGCATGAGTAGTATATGTGGTAGGCCTACTCTCAGAAATTAAAATAATATATTGTTTTTAATCAGTTTTATTGGTTCCTAAGAATAAAAAAACTAAAAAATACCACTTGTATAAAATTTAATTTTGAATTTTTGTGTCTCCACGACCAAGATTCATAAAATGCCTGTGGCAGTCAACCGAATATCAACAGTTGATATTAAAAGTTATCAAATATACTTCTAAACTCTTACAATCTTTAAAACAAATTCATCCAATGGTAGATTTGAGAGTTTTATCCCAAACCATTTATTTTATTTTATTATTTATCCCAGACCTATTTAAATATTTTCATTTTTACCAGTCACATCAGAGTTATGTGACAAAATAACTGCGCTTATGTTTTAACAAAAGTTATTAACATTTAAAATCTGTAAATTGTCAATTATGCCTATAGTAAACTGTATTATAAATACGTTAGTATGAATAGAAATTGTGTGTCTACTCAAAGAAATACTTAGGGTATATTGTCAATTACAACAAAAATCTCCCTCTGGGTTCACTTGTAGTGAGTACTAGGAGACCATGGCAATCCCGAGTCCTAGCTGTATCTACACCTTTTTATATAGTCTTGGGTTAGATCTCTCTCATCTTTCCTACCAGGCTTCTCTGGATCAAATCTTGTTTTCTTCCAACCCTGACATTATTAGAGTATTCAAGGGCTAAGAGTCTTTATTTTATGTCCTTTTTTTTATGAGAAGAAGAAGATGAAGAGGATTGCTTTTCTTTAAACAACAAAAAGGGGAAATATAACAAAAATCCATTGTTATAAATCAGCTGATATCCCTTTCCAGTCATACTATTGACTTTCCACCCTCACCTCCAAATAGAATTTAATCTACACTTGCCCAAAAAACTTTTTCTAAAAGCTCTCATTGTATTCACTTCCCCCTACATTCCTAAATACCCTAACCATTGAAGAAAGGGTAGTTTCTACCTGAGTCAAACATCTCATACAATAGCTATTTCAGGTAAATTGCTACTTTTACAAGCACAGACAAGAAAACTGTCTCTTGTCAACATTTTTATTACAACTGAGCTGATTGCCTCCATATGACACAAACTTCAGTTAATATGTGGATCAAATTTACCTCAAATTAACATGTACAAATTGACAATCAATGATTTATCATAGATTAATGTCGAATTTTCAAGTTAAAAAAACTTATGAAAACCGTGTCAAACAGTTAGCATTTTGAATTTGAAGAACTTTATTTTAATATCAAATATGTTACACAAATAATTAAAGCTAAATAACAAATTTGACTAAAATTGGAGAGCTACAAATTTTTATAAAAAATTCTATACATTATTTATGATTTTTTTCATATTTATTTTGTAGGTTATGTAATAAAAATTTCCGTTTTTAGTAACAACTCGATACAATTGATTAAGCTTCAAATAAATATGACATTGTAAAACATAGCCTAAAGATTAGATTCCAAAATGAAAGGTACAAAAATACTGCTCAAACTTTCTCACTCACCTATCCTCAAAGTCAAATAAAACTATTTGTCACCAAAAATTTCAGTTCAACATTTGTCAGTCAAAATACATTGTATTTTGATTAAAATTTAGTTTTATAGATGGCAGTAAAAGTTTATTTTTGTTTGTTTTTTTCTTGCCAATATTCCTGAACCAAAAGATTGGTTTACTTGCACAGGGATTTGGGTAATTAATTTTTACATTTTCTTTAAAGTCTGTATGAAATTGGTAAGCCTGATTTTAAGTTTTGTATTTCATAACAGCCTCACATGGTGGATTGTTTTTGTGGTAGCCTAATTGTTTAAGACTAGCATGACCAACTCATTTCCTCTTTAAAACTATTAGGCCTACTTTAAAGGTGTGTTTTTATGCTAATATAATTATATTATATATCCTACATTTAGAAGTTTAAATTAGGGATAAATTAGGTCAAATTAAGTTAAATGTATGATAACTACAGGAATAGCTTAGGTTAGGCCTAGGTTACATTTCAAATGCACTTTCGTGATTTTTATTTTGCGTATTTCGTATTTTATGTGTGAATGCGCGTGTTTTATTTTTTGTTTTCTTATTCAGTGGATTGTGCTTTTTAAAACTATGTACCTACCATTTTTGTTTTTACATACTGTATAATTCACGAACCACCATTTTTGGAGATGGAAGCCAATGCGTTTTATATTGGTTCTTAGAAGTCACTAGTGTAAAATTTTATTACAATCGTTATAACCGATTTTGAGAAAATGATAATTTTATATTATGTTCTTATGGCAGCAGCTATCCCCAAATTTTGAGTCTAAAAAAATGAAAAAAATAAAATCCGAAATATAACAAAAATATGTTCAAATTTGATTGAACATAGATTCATAAGCTTGGTCTGTAAAACACTCCACTTACGCCATTTCAAAAGTGATTTTTTTTTTTTTTTTTAGATTTAGGGATCCTCAAAACAGATCTGGAAATAACCTTACATATCGATTTTTTAACCCATCACATAACTTTATACTACATTATAAACCTAACCTAACCTAACCATCCCACGACTTTATACTACATTATAAACCTAACCTACCCTACCCTAACCTAACCTACCCAAACCTAACCATCACACAACTTTATACTACATTATAAACCTAACATAACCTACCCTAACCTAACCTAACCATCACACAACTTTATACCACATTATAAACCTACCCTAACCTAACCTAACCTAACCCAACCATCACACAACTTGATACTACATTATAAACTTAACTTAACCATCACACAACTTTATACCACATTATAAACCTAACCTAACCCAACCATCACACAACTTTATACTACATTATAAACCTAACATAACCTAACCTAACCTAACCATCACACAACTTTATACCACATTATAAACCTAACCTAACCCAACCATCACACAACTTTATACTACATTATAAACTTAACCTAACCTAACCTCCCCCCTTTAAAAAGTGAAAGTACAAAAAAGTACTTACTTCTTTTTCTTTATGACTACTAGTGCTGAAAATAATTTCTATTGATTTACACTGATTTCTATTGGTGGATTCCGTACATTGCCAACTAACGGTGATTGTTTAGACTGGTTAAAATGTTAAGATAGAATTAAACCAACATACCAACTTGAATTAAGCACTTAAGTTGCAAAGTTTTGTTATCATTGATAAGGTCCATTGGGAAATGTGATATACGAAACAATTAAGATAAACTCAGATAGTAGGTTATATTTCTTATTTACTATGCCTAGATGGATGGATCGCTTGTTATTCTGATTAAAGATATCGAGATAGACATTTCTCATACCGTAGATTGTAGTTTTTAAGCAATGTTTTGAGGCTGATTACAAAATATCCTTGGGGGGGGGGGGGGCTCGAAATTCTTGTCAGATTTTTCAAATTTAGTAAGGACGTCAGCCTTTTTTTTACGGTTCGTAGGTAAAATCCAGAACCTTTCTTTATAATTTCTCGCACTCGCCTTTCCGTCTATCTATTTGTAAGTCGCAACCCGTCTACACAGACAAGACTATAAATTCTATATTTTTCAAACTTTCCATTTACGTTCTTTGTATTGTCTCACATATAGGATAAATATATAGCGGTAACAAATAAACCTTGGGGTTACTTAAGGGGTAAAAACTATCGAGTTGAAAAATTTATTTTTGGAAATATTATGTGTGGGTTATCAAATGAAACTAGAAATTATTCTGATTACGATTATGTATGTTTAGGTGACGAAGAAATGAATATGTTAGTCATATTTAAAGTGTGATATATTAAACCTTCCACTCATTTTAATGTTACCATTGCGAGACAATAGACAGATGTGAAAACTTTAACGATCAATTTTAAATTTTATTAATATAGACTATTTATATAATTAATTTTAAACTTTCAATAAATGTATTAAAAATATTAATTAGGGTAGGCCTATATGATTCTTTTTTTATTATTTAAAACATTTAACTTAAAAACCATGCAATAAAGAGGCAATAATTGGAGAGTGTTTTGTGCAATATTTTTCGTACATTTTTATTTTGAATATGTATGGGTATCTGAGAAAGTTTGTGCAATATTTCTGCATTGATTACTAGTTTGACTAAGTGTATGGAAGTCTGAGAAAGTTAGTGTAATATTTTTCGTCGATTTTTAATTTTAATATGTATGGGTATGTGAGAAAGTTTGTGCAATATTTCTGCATTGATTACTAGTTAAACTATGTATGGGAGTATGAAAAAATGAGTGTAAAGTTTTAATATGATGTATTGGTATGTGAGAAAGATTGTGCAATATTTTTGCCTTGATTACAAGATTCACTATGTATGGGAGTTTGAGAAAGTTACTGCAAAGTTTTAGTATGTATTGGGATGTGAGAAAGTTTGTGCAATGATTACAAAAAAAAGAGATCTGAGGGAGTGTGTTGTTCTACACACATTGTTCTTCTATTGTGTAACTATAGTAACTAAATTAAAATTAGGAAGAAAATACACTGTTTTTAGTTTATAATGTTTTAAGTGTTAGCTGTATTTCTTCAGCTATAATCGTTAAAAAAAAAAGAGATCTGAGGGAGTGTGTTGTTCTATACACATTGTTCTTGTATTGTGTAACTATAGTAACTAAATTAAAATTAGGAAGAAAATACACTGTTTTTATTTTATAAAGTTTTAAGTATTAGCTTTATTTCTTCAGCTATAAGTTTAAAAAAAAGAGATTTGAGGGAGTGTGTTGTTCTATACACATTGTTATTTTATTGTGTAACTATAGTAACTAAATTAAAATTAGGAAGAAAATACACTGTTTTTAGTTTATAATGTTTTAAGTATTAGCTGTATTTCTTCAGCTATAATCATTAAAAAAAAAAGATCTGAGGGAGTGTGTTGTTCTATACACATTGTTCTTCTATTGTGTAACTATAGTAACTAAATTAAAATTAGGAAGAAAATACACTGTTTTTAGTTTATAATGTTTTAAGTATTAGCTGTATTTCTTCAGCTATAATCGTTAAAAAAAAGATATCTGAGGGAGTGTGTTGTTCTACTCACATTGTTCTTCTATTTTGTTACAATAGTAACTAAATTAAAATTAGGAAGAAAATACACTGTTTTTAGTTTATAATGTTTTAAGTATTAGCTGTATTTCTTCAGCTATAATCGTTAAAAAAAAAGAGATCTGAGGGAGTGTGTTGTTCTATACACATTTTTCTTCTATTTTGTAACTATAGTAACTAAAATAAAATTAGGAAGAAAATACACTGTTTTTATTATATAAATTTTTAAGTATTAGCTGTATTTCTTCAGCTAAAATCGTTAAAAAGAAAAGAGATCTGAGGGAGTGTGTTGTTCTATACACACATTGTTATTCTATTTTGTAACTATAGTAACTAAATTAAAATTAGGAAGAAAATACACGGTTTTTATTTTATAAAGTTTTAAGTATTAGCTGTATTTCTTCAGCTATAATCGTTAAAAAGAAAAGAGATCTGAGGGAGTGTGTTGTTATATACACATTGTTATTCTATTTTGTAACTATAGTAACTAAATTAAAATTAGGAAGAAAATACACGGTTTTTATTTTATAAATTTTTAAGTATTAGCTGTATTTCTTCAGCTATAATCGTTAAAAAGAAAAGAGATCTGAGGGAGTGTGTTGTTCTATACACACATTGTTATTCTATTTTGTAACTAAATTAAAATTAGGAAGAAAATACACGGTTTTTATTTTATAAATTTTTAAGTATTAGCTGTATTTCTTCAGCTAAAATCGTTAAAAAGAAAAGAGATCTGAGGGAGTGTGTTGTTCTATACACATTGTTCTTCTATTGTGTAACTATAGTAACTAAATTAAAATTAAGAAGAAAATACACTGTTTTTATTTTATAAAGTTTTAAGTATTAGCTGTATTTCTTCAGCTATAATCGTTAAAAAAAGAGACCTGCGGGAGTGTGTTGTTCTATACACATTGTTCTTCTATTTTGTAACTATAGTAACTAAATTAAAATTAGAAAGAAAATACACGGTTTTTATTTTATAAAGTTTTAAGGATTAGCTGTATTTCTTCAGCTATAATCGTTAAAAAAAAGAGATCTGAGGGAGTGTGTTGTTCTATGCACATTTTTCTTCTATTTTGTAACTATAGTAACTAAATTAAAATTAGGAAGAAAATACACGGTTTTTATTTTATAAAGTTTTAAGTATTAGCTGTATTTCTTCAGCTAAAATCGTTAAAAAAAAAGAGATCTGAGGGAGTGTGTTGTTCTATACACATTGTTCTTCTATTGCGTAACTATAGAAACTAAATTAAAATTAGGAAGAAAATACATTGTTTTTATTTTATGAAGTTTTAAGTATTAGCTTTATTTCCTCAGCTACAAGTTAAAAAAATTAGATCTAAGGGATTCTTCAGTTCAATAGAGGTTTTAATTTATAGGATCTGCCTGTATTACTTTATAAGATGGAGATGGGATTACCATGAAGGAAATCAATTTTGAAATCGGGAAATTTTTATTAAATTTAGTGCGTTTAATAACATGAATAAAATATGTATAAATGGCCGCCATTTGGACATTTCCAATTCAATTTTTTGAATTTCAATAGGGTAAACTATAGTAATATAGGGTAGGGCCTATATATATAGAAATATGCGCACACTATACCAAATTTCTTGTTCTTATCTTTATTTTTGTGGTCACTATTTTGTTTACCTATAGACGACAACGGACGGTCGGGATGTCAAAAATAACTTTTTTGGTTTCCTGATCTGTCAAAAACTACGGTCGAACTTTTTTTCGATTACCAAACTTAATTTGTACTGAGTAAGATCAGAAATTAGCGCCCTCTTTCATTAGCGTTATATTTAAGATTGTACAGAGACATTCTTCGTGTTGTGTATAAATAGGTCAAACCCCCATAAAGCAGAGTCGCCGAGTCTCGACATTATTATTGGAATCGATATCAAAGGAAAACATTTTGGCGCCACAAGCTTTTCCTATCCTATACTACGTTTCATGTAAGTGACAGTGTGTGAGGTTGTCTTATTATTCGTTTTTAAACAATCAAAATATAATTTTATGTTAAGGTGAAAAAACCTCTCGGCCTTATAATAAAAATCCTGAAAATAAAATAATTCACTCTCTCTATCCTTCGAATGCTCTAATAGCATCAGGGTTGGAAAATAACAAGAGTTTGTCAAGATAGGAAAGATGAAAGACAGGGGTGTAACACAAAACTACATAAAAAAAATGTGCAGATCCCGCTAGGTACCTCGGGATTGCCCACAAGTCTTGGGTTGGAGGAGGGGGAAGAATCAATCAAATTACATGTGTTTGCTGTAGACGAGACACAAAACACAATATGGTAACACCAGTTAAGCGGTTTTAAAGTTAATGGATTATGATGGATTGTTCATATTATTGATATAGTTCATTCTGATATTTCAATACCACGACGTTTCGTGACTACCAGTCAACTTCCGTTATCACGTTATGAACCAACGTAGTCTAGTATAGCTGGCCAAACATAAGCTGGCACTTGGCTGCTAGGTAGAAAAGTTGTATTCGTCTTTCTGAAAACATCAGCTACTGTCAACAACCGGTTTCACGGGGAGAGAGCTGGGCTGAAGCGTACACACTGTAATTTTCTGGCTCCCCTAATTGAAATTTGTATATTTATTGTGTGCAGCTTATGTATTGCTTAAAAGATCTGACATAGATTACAAACCAATTTCGGCATTATACAAAGAGGCGAGAGTCAATGTATTCCGAAAGTATTTATACCTGTACTTCCACCCTCCCCTCGCCCCAAGTCCGTCGTCTCAGCTCGCCAAGCCCAAGTGCCAGCTAACGTTTGGCCAGCTATAGCCCAGGGCCGTGTTGGAAAGAACATTAAAAACAGTGATCTAAGAAAAGACTTAGGGATAAAGCTATAATCCTATCTACCAAACCAGTGTATTAACAAGGCCATTACGACTGGTGAATTAAAAATTCCTCGTTTAAATAAGACTATTTTTTCCGGTTAAATTACCACAAGCTCTGATCACAAGGTTACTTGCTGAATTTTCGCGAGAGATCAAAATATCGTACGCCCTGATTAAATCCAAGAGGTAACCACGGCGTTAGCATACAACCAACACTTATTTAGTTTATCATTGTAAGTTCTATTCAACTTGGTGTTTATAATTTTTATTACTTTCCCTCACATACACAGAATAGAGAAAATACGATGTGGGGAAAATCAGTATGTTGCTAAGACTGGCACAGACTGGCAACACTGTTCCACCAGTCACTGTTTTTGTCTAGTTTTTAAAGTTATTGGATAATGACTTGTTCATAGTTTACGTGGACATTTGTCATTGTTTGCGTATATAAAAACCAATACACGACGTTTCGAGTCTGTGAATCAACTACCTTTATCAATTGATATATCTAGAACATGATATATGTGAGAAGACCCAACGTTACATAGAATCCAAGGTTGAAGGTAGGGTTGAGCTGTTAAAATAACTAAGACTAAATGTAAACGTGATTGAAGACAATCTCAAGTCACAACACAAGAAATTACAAACACCAAGTTGAATAGAACTTACAATGGTAAACTAAATAAGCGGCGGTTGTATGCCAAGGCCGTGGTTACCTCTTGGTTTTAATCAGGGCGAACGATATTTTGAAGTCTCTCGCGATAATTTATCGAGCGACCTTGTGATCAGTTCTTGTGGTGGTTTAACCGGAAAAAACGAGGAAGTTTTAATTCACCAGCCATAATGGCATTGTTAATAAACTGGTTTGGATCAGTAGTTTTACTGTTCTTTCCAAGATGGCCCTGGGCTATTAGACTACGTTGGTTCTTTTCATATTTCTAATATTTTAGGTTTATAACTTGATAACGGGAGTTGACTGGTAGTCACGAAACGTCGTGTATTGAAATGTCAGAATGAACTATATCAATAATATGAGCATCCACCATAATCCATTAACTTTTAAAACAGACAAAAACGCTTAACTGGTGGAACAGTGTTGCCATTTGTGTCTTGTACATAGCAAACACACTTTACTTGATTATACCCCTCCTCCAATCCAAGACTTGTGGGCAATTCCGAGGTCTTAGCTGGATCTACACATTTTTTCATGTAGTTTTGTGTTAAATTCCCTTTCTTTCCTCTTTGCTATCAGATCTTTCTTGATCAACTCTTGTTCTCTGCCCACACTGACGCTATAGAGTATTTGAGGGTTGGTTTTTTTTATTGATTTTTTAAAATAACGATGAACGATTTGTTTTCCCTTTTAAAAAGGGAAAACAAAGCAATCCCTTTACAGTATAAACTAATTTGTAAATTCATTCATCATCGGAATCTCTTTAAAGTTCAACTGTCATTAATTACTCTTGGTCATTTAAACTTAATGGAAGTTAGGCCTTTAACATCAGATATCGTACTTGTGTAGTAGTAATAACTGGAAAGAGGTCATGCCTAGGCGCAGATCTTATCTATTGGATAAGTTTGTTCTTTGTTGAGTCGAACATCAATCACAATGATCTACGTAAACCTCCAGGACGTATGGGGTTTTATAAAAAATGTGTATATTGAATCTGGACTCAATGTATGTGTCCATAAATACAATGGTTTTGAATAATATAAAATAATGGTTTTGTAATAACTTTTATTTACAAAATTTTTAAAAAACCATGAAACAAATTAAATGAAAGCGCACATCAAAAGTTTTTTGGGTTTTTTTACGAGTTCCTTGTGGACTCCAGTGGGTAGCTCGCTCTGAAGACGTCCAAACGATATTTCACCTCTTTCCGTGTGTAGGAACGAGGGCCAGCCGACCCAAAATTTGACAAGGCTAATACAAATAATTTTCCGTTTGGCGGAGTGAGGGCCAGCCGAGAAAAGCCATTAGTCATACGTGGGGAGGTTAGAAATTTTCAGAATAGTTGCATTTTCTGTCTAAATAGACACCCAAGCTAGGGAAAATATACATTATTGTTATATTGTACGATTTTAGTTTTATTATACATGTAACAATGTAACCTAACCTGTTTGTGGTATTTCTTGCAACCATTAATCTAATCTTATTATTATTATATTCTACGGTTTTAGCATTATTATATACATGTATAATAACCTAACCTAATCTTTTTGTGGTGATTCTTGCAACCACTAATCTAATATACATATTTGATTACCCAAAAACTCCACATCCTCTTCAGTTTCGGCTTCTACCTGGTAGCTGGCCCTCGCTCCTCAAGTGCACATTTTTTATATGAACTGGATCATATTAAATGACAATGGTTACCCAATTAATAATCGAACTAAATTACTGATTCACGCACTTACAGTGTTTCCATAACAATTTGAACTGCAACTCGACTTTTACAATGTATATCATCTATTTTTGAAGTTGTTGATTTATTAGGGGGAAAAACCCAGACTGAGGAACGAATCGTATTCGGGAATATTTTTAGATGGTAATTTTTTTTTTAAATTTTATGAGGAATCTATTAGTAAAATTTCTCCCTTGTATTTCAGTATACTACATAATTTATGAAAAAATAAATACGTCATTTCAAAATTCTCAGAAAAGTTACCAACACATTTCCCTTTGTAAAGGTAGGTGGGTAAGGGTTTATATCTGTATGACAGCTGTATAGTCTCGATAATAAGATAGGGAACACGTGTGTAGGCCCCTACTGTTATATATTCAGTGGATCACAACTCCATTCTTTTAATTTTAAAGCAAATTATATTTTAAAATGTTGCTTTATTTTTGTGTTTTGTTAAGTGCAATACTTTGAGACCACTTGTCACACAAACTGGGTAAAGTTTTGTGATGAGGCAAAAAATCAATTTTTAAGTTTTTTTATGGAAATTTCTGTTATTAAAAAAAGAATACATGGTTTTTGGAATTATGCCTAAATTTCGTGTGCTGTTTCTTTCAGCCTAAAGATTGGTCCGATTTTAATTACGCGAGTGCGGATATTTTAGTCAAATCTTAGGGTATTTTTATTTTTGTATAATTTAAAATTTAAGGTTAGCTGTTCATAACATGAATACAAAATTGTGATTTTCTAAAAATCGCTGTTATGGTTTTGATCAAATGTAACGCCTAAGGTCTCAAAGACAATGTATTACGTCTCATCTCTTAAAAAATGTCGATTTGGGAGTTGCAAATTATAAAATGCATAATTTTTGAAAATCTGATTTGGTGAAAACCCCCCAAATCAGTATTCAAAGTTCATTAAAAACTTTTAGTCTCCAATATATCAATAATAATTTTTGGACGAGTTTCCGACATAAGCGAAACTAGCTTCTATTTAAATATATTATAATTTTTTTTTAATACAAATTTTGTATAATTTTTCCCGTGTTGATTAAAAGCAAAACCTTTCTATTATTCTCGCCTTTAAAATAAAATTTAATAATAATAAGGTAAGACCCCGAGCCTTCAAATACTTTAATAGTGTCAGGGTTGGATTAGAAAAATAGTTGGTCAATAGCTGATAGGAAAGATGAAAGAGAGGGTTCTAACCCAAGACTACATGAAAAAATAGTAGATCTAGCTAGTTCCCTGGGGATTCCCAAGCCCGTTAGAGAATCTTCGGAAAAGTTTTTCAGAAAATATTCGTTCCCTAATCCCAACCTGTGTTCTTCCATATCAAACTTGACTGGTACATTGATCCACTGAATCTCTAGTTTAAACTTCACACTACACACTTTAATGATCGCCTACTCTCTTCATATCTTATCATAACACACCTGTTGTTGGAAAGATAAATACAGAGTGTGTGACCTGCACACAATCTGTTCTATGCCTCAGATAACGAGAAAATTATAAAATCGAAGTCTAGTTTTTTTGGGATATTATCCGTAATTAGCTCCCACGAGTCCAAAAACTGTTTTTTTTTTTTTTTTTTTTAAATGGTGTCTCGGTCTGTCGACTGTGCATTGTTTTACAGCTCAAACGTGGGGACCGATTTTAATGAAATTTGGTATGTGGCCTTGTTATGGACGTTTGTTTAATTTTTTCTCTATAACCCAAATTTTTGGAGTAGCTGTTACATTAAAAAAAAAAAAAAACTATTTTGATTAGATTTTGTTCAAATGTTGCCTCAAAAGATACAAACAAAATGGTGTCGCAAAAAAAGTACCAGTGAAATAAACGGCCACATAGGGTTAACAATACTTCTCTTGAGTTGTGGGTGGTGGGGGGGGAATAAGTGTTCGGCTGTATAACGTCTATACAGTAACGGTATTGTGTATAGTTAACGACTCAAATTAATGGGTGTATAGTAGTATTGTCAAGTCATTTTTACTTATTTATATACACTTATTTTTGTAAAAACACTATAATTCCCATTATACTTTATCTATGTTGCGGACTGACTAAATTATGGAAACGTATTTATGTCATTTAAACGTGTTTAGAATATAGCTTAGGTTAGGTTAGGGCGTAAGTCGTAAATTCTTTACTAGCACCAATGACTACATAAATACTATAAGACACGACATGGCCATGTTAAATATTCTACGCTTATTCTTGAGTTGACCAATACCCGTTAGGGTGTGCTGCTAGAGAATCTGAAGTTGATGTGACTGGCGCTAGGTGGCTCTACGGTCAAACAATGTTTCAGGCGGGTAAGAGAAAACGCACTGATGCCACATATGGGACCAGAGATGCGAGGGAAGGTCGAGAATCGCTTATCTCAGCGCACGAACTGACAACACTGACTATGCTGACGGAAGTAAGTGAGAAGGTTTGTGAGAGAGAGGTCAACAGTTGTACAGTCTCAACCAAGTGGGATGCGTACAGTCAAGCACCTGCTGCTAGCGCTTTCTGATAGCTGTGTGTCAAACTAGTGACGAACAGCACCCGTAAAGCGTAGACTATTTCCCTATCCTATGTCGTGTCTTATAGTATTTATGTAGTCTTTACTAGTACACATAAAAGTTAACACCGGATAGAACCTAACCTGGCTCGATCCTTACACAACGTAAGTTAACACAGGTTTAGCATGATGAAAAAGTGATGAAGTTAATAAGGGTAGAAAGTGGTTAGCCGGGTATCATTGTTTTTAACGGACAGTGGTCGGGAATACCATTATAGTCGCGTATTTCACTGGTCGTTTTTTCTGCATACAAAATGTATTGGTCTATCTAAAAATTCCTGTATTTGTCTATATAAAAAATATAAATCGTCTATTGGTGATGAGGAAGAAGTAATTTTTCAAAATCGACTGTATCGATGTTCACATTGTAGCGAAATGTTGATATTAATGACCCTATTTGCAAAATCCCAAGTAATATATATTCATAAGTAGCAAAAAACAAAATGAACCTTGACTGCCGTCAGTAAATTTTCTATTTTAATCAGAAAAGCACAAGGGAAGCAAGTTCAGAGTCTATTTAAATAAATTTTTCATTAATAGAGTCCATGATTCATTTTCACTTTTGGACAGACTAGCCTAGTACAAAACCGACATTTAAATGTGTAGACCTTAAAATTACGCGACTTAATGTCTGTAGGTGTATAGGGTCAGTTATTTTTATGAAATTGAAATCTCTTAAGCGGGTTTCATTGTAGACAGACTCCCGCGTGAAATTATAAAAGTCCTTGGTTTTACCTATGGATCCTAATAAAGAGAAATTAATTAGAAAATGTAATCCATCTTTCAATGGCTATTGAATTATTTGTCTCGCATCTCCCATAAAAACAGCTTTTAAAACTTATATAAAACGCATTTCTCATTGTGTGGTTCAATTATGTTGTTTTCGTCATACAAAAAAAAAATTATAATACATAATTTTACACTGCAGTAAAATTAATTTTTTTTTTCAGATTTGTAGGTCACGCCGTGTCTAAGTTGGGGGGGGGGGAGATTCGAAGTCAGAAAAACTTCTAATTATATCAATGACTACATAAATACTATAAGACACGACATAGGATAGGGAAATAGTCTACGCTTTACGGGTGCTGTTCGTCACAAGTTTGACACACAACTATGAGAAAGCGCTAGCAGCAGGTGCTTGACTGTACGCATCCCACTTGGTTGAGACTGTACAACTGTTGACACAGCATAGTCAGTGTTGTCAGTTCGTGCGCTGAGATAAGCGATTCTCGACCTTCCCTCGCATCTCTGGTCCCATATGTGGCATCAGTGCGCAACTGAAACATTGTTTAACCGTAGAGCCACCTAGCGCCAGTCACATCAACTTCAGATTCTCTAGCAAAGAGCGACAGCTCCACACCCTAGCGGGTATTGGTCAACTCAAGAATAAGCGTAGAATATTTAACATGGCCATGTCGTGTCTTATAGTATTTATGTAGTCATTGATTTTATTTGATACACCACACATAATATTTCCAAAACAATTTTTCAACTCGATAATTTTTGCACCTTAAACTACCCCAAGGTCATTTTATGTCACCGCTATATTTTTACTATATGTACAAGTATGCACATTTGTAACCACCAACGACTCGTACATAACTCGAGCATTGCAAAAAAAAAAAAAACTAGCTTTTGGAATTTGGAAGTGACAACTTTTATTGGCGCGCTTGGTACGCAAAGAAACCTGCGTCATCAAAAATCGCCATACTCTGTGTTTATTTATTTGTTTTATAACGTTTTCAGACTTCATACATATTCAAACTTAGTAATCAATGCAGAATATTGCACAAACTTTTTTTTTTGAAATGAAACAAAGTTTTCATTTCTGTCTACCGCTCAACGACGGTAACATTTTATATTCAATTTGCAACCAATTCATTTACTCCTTTCTCCGCTTTAATCTCACTGAACTAACTTGATATTATTTCAGATTTAACAGACAATGGCTAGTAGCGATGATACAACATTTTTCTATTTCATTTTGGTCGCGTAATAAATGAACTCACGTCGTGTTTAAGCAGGTAGAGGGAACTGATCAGATTCGTTACACTCTCAGCTTTCCGGGATTCTTTGTCCAAGAAGATGTCATTCAACCGACCAAATACCGTCGGTCTACATGTGTGACAAAGGAACGTTTCCTTGACAACAAGCCACGCTGTTGATACACTGATAGGAGAGGACGCGGAATACTTTTGTCCATGAGCTCCTTTGTCAGCTTTGACTTTGGTATTGATACAGGGTGATTCAGTCAAATCTGTGGAGAAGTTCTGGAAGATTCAAAACGGCCAGAAATAGGTGTCATTGTTGAGGTTGCTAAAATGATGTGTTATTGGTTTATTTAACCTTTGTACTGGTGGTTATTTATTGTGAAAACATCCTGGATTAGCCCCAGACTTGTTGGTAGCCACCCAAAGATCCTTTCGGAGGGTGAAAAACCTCTTGGTTATCATGGCCTTGTAAAAAAAAAGGATGAGAAGAGTTTAAAATGAAGGCCTCTTAGCTCTCGAATACTCTACTTGTATTAAACACAGAAGTGTGCAATTTTTGATGTAAGGATTTACGGATCACTGTTTTATGGGTTTTAAAATGAGTGGGTCATGAAGTAGTTGCAGTCAGTAGTAGGTAGTAGTAGGCTAATAAAAACATTAAGAAAATATCTGACAATGAAAAAAGATCTATAGAAAATGAATTAAGAGTGGTATGTAGTGGCGCTTGACCTTCATCGGGCAAACAGGTTTCCGTCGCTTTTTAGTGGTGGGGGAAGCTAGTGAACCAATGTTCCGTCGTTATTTCGTCAGTGCGTTTCTAGACAGTGTATTACGAACAATATCCCCACTCCAAGCCAGACCGCCCTCCCTCCAAGCGCCACCACATAACAAATGAGCAGGTCCATGATAAATTCTTTAATGCTTTTAATTCTTTTTCTTCTTTTTTCATGATTCTTCGTCACTGATGTCTCATTTTGGGTCTTTCTAAACCGCGTCTACCGATAGATGAATTGACTCGAGCAATTTTTACCATTCTTCTCCTTCCTACTTAAAATACCTTATGTTTTGATTGTTTGATGATTATTAATTTTATTGAACATTAAAATTTGATAGGTAAGAAGTTGAATGTACTTTATTTTATTTTTACATTAAATAAAATGTAAATAAACGGTTTGAGATATGGATGTGCAGTTTCCACCATTGATTTTGTCTATAAAATTCTACATTAATGTACATTGTCTATAAAATTCTACAGTGATGTATCACACGACCACCTTCCCATAAAAAAAAAAAAAAAAAAAAAAAAAAAAAAAAAATATATATATATATATCAAAATGGCAGATCTAAGATGGCGGGCCAAATTTTTGAAATCATAATAAAATAATATTTTTAAATGGAGTAGGTTTTTAAATCACAATCTACCTTCAAATTTCCCCTTTATATACGAGATATTAAGCCGTTCTAATACTTTTCACCCACCCTGTATACTTCAAAAATAATAATTTTAAAATAAATGTTGAACAAAAAAAAGAAACCGGCGTAAATTACCCTCATACTATTGATGATATTTGGAAGGGGTTCACATAATTTACTTCACTTTTATCGATTTCTATTTTGTATATTTTGAATCCTTGCGTACTGGTTTATAAGAGGATGGAATGCTTTAAAAACGCTGTCTATATCGATATTGCAAACAGCTGTGCTCTGGAATCTATTATGCAAAAATTATACACGGACAAAGCAAAGTACTGTTCACACACAAGTACATCTCTGAACTATATACAAACCTACAATACTCGGCATTCAGTAAAGAAGAGGATGTTTTACTTTCTAACTTACTGCGTCGTATTATAGAGGAAGTTATATTGACGTCGAAAATTATTGATGATGACACGGCGCTTTGTGATCGAAACAAGTAATTTTAAGATCGGTATTTGTCATCTGTGTTGTTTTCTGCAGTTCAAACGAGTGGGCGGATTTTGATGAGATTTGTTAAATCCGTATATTTAGGTTATATTTCGAAACTTTTTTTCATTTATTTATTTTATTCCCGTAGCCTACAGGTATGAATAGTAAAAACATTTATGAAATTTAAAAACATTATGAATATTTGCTTGGAATATACGCGAGGAAATCAAAGTTCCATGTATGTGTGTTGGACAATGTAGCAGTGTTAAGATTAAATTTAGAAAAAAATTAAGATTAAATTGTGAAACAAACTTGAAATTATATGGCACTCTAGCTGTACGCCTTTTTTAACGTAATCTTGGGTCAGATCCCCTCTTCCTATCAAGTCATCTCTTGACCAACTCTTGTTCTCTTTCGATACTGACGCTATTAGAGTATCGAGGACTAGGAGTCTTGTAAAGCTACGATGACCGAGAGGTCTTTCGCCTTTGAACAAGAAAACCAAAAATCTGAACACACAAACAACAAACATAGAATTTAATTAATAAAAGTGTCATGGATTCGTTCAGGAAACAAAAGAAGGTAAAAATGTGAAATAACAATACAGCAATCATATAAATGCTCAAAAACACACTTTACATACGATTAGAATAAGTGCTTAACTTCTTTGGAGCCATTTTTTGTGGGTTTAAAAAAATTCATAAATCCAATCTCTCTCTCTCTCTCTCTCTCTCTCTCTCTCTCTCTCTCTCTCTCTCTCCCCCCCCCTGCTTCAGGCGTACCTTTGAGATAGAATTGACCTTGGACTCTCCAGTGATAAAGTTGCATTTCAGAACATATGTCACTTTATCTTTAAAAAAAACTGCTTTTACATGATTCTTTGATTTTTATAATATTAAATTTTAAAATGAAAGCAACAATTCCTGAACTCATTTTCTGAGAAATCGCTATTGTTTTGATTGGGGAGGTAGGCTACATTTTATCAAAATCTTTATAGTAGTTTTCCCCCCTAAGTTTTGAGCGTCTTTAGTATTTGCAATTGTGTGTGAATTTGTGAGGAATGTTGTGCAGTATTTATGTCTCTTTTTGACTCGAACCTAAATTATCACCAAATATCATCATCCATTATTAAATGTATGAACAAATTCGGTAAAAAAATGCGTCAAAAAATATCAAAACACAATTTTTCGGTTGTTTTTGACTCCTCCAAAATGTCATGAACAGGTTTGGTGATTCAAATTTAATTTACAACTTATCATTTTTATTTTATCAAGCGTAGGTCAGTGTTGAGGTTTGATCCACCTTCGTCACCATATTGGTCGGTTCATGCTGTGTTTAGTCGTCCAGAACGGGCATGGGCGCCGACTCCATGGGGCCCAAGGGGTTCGAGCCCCCCATTGTTGTAGGAAGGGGGCTCAGCCCCCGCAATGTTCAGAAAGGCGGGCTCAGCCCACTTCCCAAAAAAGTACCATTCAAACCATAAACAAACTATTAAAAACTGTAAACAAACTTTCGTATCTGTATTTTGTTTAATAAAAATGTTCTATTCACTTGCACGAATGAATACATAATCTACTGCCTTTGTAATGTAATGAAACTTTGTTGTGGAAAACAATCGTGAAGCATCTTTGGGGGAGTCGGAGAATTTTCAGTTTGTGCGATAAAAGTTATCGTTTTAGGCTGTGCATTCTACATTCTCGCTGTTTAAAAATCTTGACTTGTTAAGTCAAGATTACCCCCCTCCCCCTCCATCACATTCATGCCCCCCCAATAATTTTTAAAAGTCGGCGCCCATGAGAACGGGATTCATCTTTGGCTGTTTCACGACGACCCGCAAATTGAATCGTAAATCATCTCTCCGTAAGCTTGTTTTAACTCTGTCTTGAAGTTTTACAAAATTTGATAGCTGCTCAGTTCTGTTTTGTGACGTAATGATAAACTAACGCTTACAAAAAACTTTAGCCACTTATATATATATATATTTTTTTAACATTTACGGAAGTAGACTACATGTCGTGTATTGTAACTTCGAGGAATGGGACGCTTTTTAACATCAACGCGACGGTTGTTACGGTACGGGAAACGCTATAATATCGAGGTCACAATAATAATACAGTTTTAATGTGATGAATTATCGTTTTATTTATACAACAATGACGTCATCCCGGCGTGAACGCTCCAATGGGTGAAATGACTGATAGCCAGGTTAATCTACGTCAAGGTTTTAATGGCGAGATTAAGGATTTCTTTCGAGATATTGAATTAAGACGATGTTAAGAATAACTCGAAGCATTTAATGGCGGCTGCACACTAGAATGATAAATATCGTAAGCGATATGCGATATTTATCTTTTAAGATAAGTGCGTTTCAAACAGTGTTACTCCCAGAGGTTCACTTTATTTCAAGTGTCCATGGAATAATCCCATGGTGTTCAGGCTGTGGTTTGTTACGAAGCTTAATAATGTCCCCACATTTCGTTTACTTTGTGAAGTGACGAATTTAGAGAGTTTCAGATCTGTTTGGACCAGTAATGCGTATGGTTTTCCCGTGGAGTATTTTGTCCATCGTTCCTCAATTTCTAACTTTAGCTGTTTGGCTACAGCTTTAGTTATTCCACATACAGGTTATAGGCCTATGGAGAATCTCTTGGTATCATTTTTGGCCAGTTTTTTTGGCTTTTCGTTTTCTTCGTATCCTCTGTGATCTGGTGTTTAAATGAGTTTTACCTGGTTTATTATAACTTAATATGTGGGGCCGTGTCGTTACTTTTTGAAGCATTATAATTTTGAGGATTTAATCGAGTAAATTCAGAAACTAATTGTTTAGGACAAAATATAGCCTACAAGAAATCCCAAATAACATGTAAGCCTAGTCATATCTTGGTTAGTTTTCCGTTCTGCCAATTTGTTTTTTGATTTTTACAAAAAAGTTTTGAAAATAGATTTTTAGAGCTAAGATTTGATATACGTATTTTTGTTTTTATGTAACTTTTTACCGTCTACCAAAAACAAGGAATTTCTTGTCTTCAAAATGGCTTCCGCTTAATATGTTTAAAGTAGAATATCTTGAAAACTGTTAACTTTATACAAAATACAGCATAGGCTACAAGAGTCAAAAAGTTTTCCTTTTTAATGACGAATAGTTATAACTTTGAAAATAGATTTTTAGAGTTCAGATTTGATATACGTTTTTTTTTTTTTTATGTTACTTTTTACCGTGTACCAAAAACAAGGAATTTTTTGTCTTCAAAATGGCTGCCGTTTAATATGTTTAAAGTAGAATATCTTGAAAACTGTTAACTTTATAAAAAATACACAAGAGTCAAAAAGTTTTCCTTTTTAATGACGAATAGTTATAACTTTGAAAATAGATTTTTAGAGCTAAGATTTGATATAGGTATTTTTGTTTTTATGTAACTTTTTACCGTGTGCCAAAAACAAGGAATTTCTTGTCTTCAAGGTGGCTGCCGTTTAATATGTTTAAAGTGGAATATCTTGAAAACTCTTAACTTTATAAAAAATACAGTATAGGCTACAAGAGTCAAAAAGTTTTCCTTTTTAATGACGAATAGTTATAACTTTGAAAATAGATTTTTAGAGTTCAGATTTGATATACGTATTTTTGTTTTTATGTAACTTTTTACCGTGTACCAAAAACAAGGAATTTCTTGTCTTCAAAATGGCTGCCGTTTAATATGTTTAAAGTGGAATATCTCAAAACTGTTAATTTTATAAAAAATGTACAAGAGTAAAAAGTTTTCCTTTTTAATGACGAATAGTTATAACTTTGAAAATAGATTTTTAGAGCTAAGATTTGATATAGGTATTTTTGTTTTTATGTAACTTTTTACCGTGTGCCAAAAACAAGGAATTTCTTGTCTTCAAAATGGCTGCCGTTTAATATGTTTAAAGTGGAATATCTTGAAAACTGTTAACTTTATCAAAAATACAGTATAGGCTACAAGAGTCAAAAAGTTTTCCCTTTTAATGACGAATAGTTATAACTTTGAAAATAGATTTTTAGAGCTAAGATTTGATATAGGTATTTTTGTTTTTATGTAACTTTTTACCGTGTACCAAAAACAAGGAATTTTTTGTCTTCAAAATGGCTGCCGTTTAATATGTTTAAAGTGGAATATCTCAAAACTGTTAATTTTATAAAAAATGTACAAGAGTCAAAAAGTTTTCCTTTTTAATGACGAATAGTTATAACTTTGAAAATAGATTTTTAGAGCTAAGATTTGATATAGGTATTTTTGTTTTTATGTAACTTTTTACCGTGTGCCAAAAACAAGGAATTTCTTGTCTTCAAGGTGGCTGCCGTTTAATATGTTTAAAGTGGAATATCTTGAAAACTGTTAACTTTATAAAAAATACAGTATAGGCTACAAGAGTCAAAAAGTTTTCCCTTTTAATGACGAATAGTTATAACTTTGAAAATAGATTTTTAGAGTTCAGATTTGATATACGTATTTTTTTTTATGTTACTTTTTACCGTGTACCAAAAACAAGGAATTTTTTGTCTTCAAAATGGCTGCCGTTTAATATGTTTAAAGTAGAATATCTTGAAAACTGTTAACTTTATAAAAAATACACAAGAGTCAAAAAGTTTTCCTTTTTAATGACGAATGGTTATAACTTTGAAAATAGATTTTTAGAGCTAAGATTTGATATAGGTATTTTTGTTTTTATGTAACTTTTTACCGTGTGCCAAAAACAAGGAATTTTTTGTCTTCAAAATGGTTGCTGTTTAATATGTTTAAAGTGGAATATCTCAAAAACTGCTAACTTTATAAAAAATACAGTATACAAGAGTTAAAAAGTTTTCCTTTTTAATGACGAATAGTTATAACTTTGAAATAGATTTTTAGAGCTAAAATTTGATATACGTATTTTGGTTTTATGTAACTTTTTACCGTGTGCCAAAAACAAGGAATTTCTTGTCTTCAAGGTGGCTGCCGTTTAATATGTTTAAAGTGGAATATCTTGAAAACTGTTAACTTTATAAAAAATACAGTATAGGCTACAAGAGTCAAAAAGTTTTCCCTTTTAATGACGAATAGTTATAACTTTGAAAATAGATTTTTAGAGTTCAGATTTGATATACGTATTTTTTTTTATGTTACTTTTTACCGTGTACCAAAAACAAGGAATTTTTTGTCTTCAAAATGGCTGCCGTTTAATATGTTTAAAGTAGAATATCTTGAAAACTGTTAACTTTATAAAAAATACACAAGAGTCAAAAAGTTTTCCTTTTTAATGACGAATGGTTATAACTTTGAAAATAGATTTTTAGAGCTAAGATTTGATATAGGTATTTTTGTTTTTATGTAACTTTTTACCGTGTGCCAAAAACAAGGAATTTTTTGTCTTCAAAATGGTTGCTGTTTAATATGTTTAAAGTGGAATATCTCAAAAACTGCTAACTTTATAAAAAATACAGTATACAAGAGTTAAAAAGTTTTCCTTTTTAATGACGAATAGTTATAACTTTGAAAATAGATTTTTAGAGCTAAGATTTGATATACGTATTTTGGTTTTATGTAACTTTTTACTGTGTACCAAAAACAAGGAATTTCTTGTCTTCAAAATGGCTGCCGTTTAATATGTTTAAAGTAGAATATCTTGAAAACTGTTAACTTTATACAAAATACAGCATAGGCTACAAGAGTCAAAAAGTTTTCCTTTTTAATGACGAATAAAATGGTTTTTGTGTTTTTACTGTAGTTAGAAAGATAATCGAGTTATCGACAAAAAAACGGTAAATAAAATTTCTTGGTAATTGCCTACAACACTCAAGAATAAGCTGAAACCAAAATATTTTTGAATTCTGATAATTTTTAATAACAATAACAAAATCCATGCGTCTAATTTTATCTTTGAAAAGAACGTATAGTAACTTACCCTTATATATACCCTTATCAACTACCGGTACTTATTATTTGTCTCGTTTAATAATAATATAATTGTTTTTATAAAGTTTTCGATACATACAACGATAAACGTTTTCAGTACACGTGTAAAAAGTTACATGAAAAATGTCTACACTAAATCTGAACTCAATATCTTATCTATTTCCAAAGTAAAAAAAAAAAAAAAAAAAAAAAAAAAAAAAAAAAAAAAAGGCGGAAAAGTAAGCAAGATATGACATGGATTCTGTGTATGTATTGTCGTAGCCAATCAGTTCCTGAAATTTGATCGAGTAATTTCTGGAGATAAGTGTTATAACCTGAACGGTAGTATTTTATACATGGCTTCTCTAAAAACTAAGTAGTTTTGTTTTTCTCACAGAAGAGAAACCAACAAAGGCTGATGCAACCTTTATTGACATACAAATAAATATTTAACTTCCTAACCATAATAAATTTTCCGTGCGATTGTTTTTCCCTACGTCACAAAAACTGAAGCTCATAATCGTATTATAAACTTGAAAACAGAGCGACCAAGATGATTTACGAAGATAACGCCAAAACACAGCTTTAATGGAACAGGCCTAAGAAGGCACTTTGGCAGATCGGGTGAAACGCTGTACTATTCTCGAAGTAAACGTTAAGGGGGTGCGAGGAGGGCAAGTCTCAGGTAGCTGGCGATTCGGAGGCAAAGTCAATGTTTGTGGAACGGTGTCATTTTCCGACATAATCCACCTCTTCCTCTACCGCCCCGCACCGGGCACAAGTGCCTTCTTAGGGCTGTTCCACTATACTAGTATTTCGTCGGCAGAAATCATCTTTGAGTAGCCGTGAAATTGTGGAGGAAGACCTCTTTCTGGAAGAGCAAGCACAGCACGAAATGACGAAAGAGAGTGGATCTCATCAATGAATCAACCGATCTGTTCATGACTTTTTTGACGCATTATTTGTGCACGCGGAAATTCGGTACAAAAATAGATCTCAAAGAATCTCAAATAATCTCAAAGAATTCAGTTCCAAAGAATCTCAATTATAGGGGAAGGAGCGGTTTTTTAACCTTCTTGGGCGTTTTGAAGATTACTCAAATTATATTTAAGAAAATGTCGTAACGGGCGGTGAATTACGGTTTTTTAGATTGCTTCAGAAACTAAATTTCAAAGTGAAAAATGACACTTCAAAACTCGTTACGTCAAAGGGAAGGAAATTTCAACGTTAAATTATTCATTAGTTTGTTATGCAAGTACGTGTAAAAGGAATTTGTGTCAATAGCAGAAAGTGAATGAATTTTTTCCTTGTTGTTGGTGTAAAGCGAAATAGTATGTTCATCACTAGTACCGAAAGTGGACTTTTTCCTCTGTATGACGAAAGTTCACGTGTGAGGGGAAACCGAAAAGACACTTAAGGGACGAGTTATGAACGATTCTTTTCGTCATACTGCAAAATTACACAATAAAGCTCATAAATTGTTTTAAATATGTTTTGAAACTTGTTTACAAAAGTTAAAAGTAACATTTACTGTGAAATTTTGGTTATTACTAATTTTGATAATTTAATCATTCTAAATAATATTATTCTATAATTAAACTTTAACTAAACAGTTAGTATTTGTAAAAAAGATAATAAAACACAATTATTTATTTTGTATATCCACTTATAATTAGTCTAGCCGACCAATGGTTTCGCCTGTTAAGGCATTGACGAGGCTGTATTACAGACTGACATTGGTCGGCTAGACTAATTATAAGTGGATATACAAAATAAATAATTGTGTTTTATTATCTTTAAACATGGAATTCCACCAAGAACCATCGGTCTCAACAGTAATGAAAAAAAAAAAAAAAAAAGTTAGTATTTGTTTTTACGTTGCTATGAGAACTATGATTAAAAGCGGGATCAGCTGTTTTAATAGCTTTGAACTGAAGAGAAAGAACACTAGCGCAGACAGTGTTAAAAAGCGTAACTAGAGTCTAGAAAACTTTCGGAGCAGTTGTAAAAATGATCTGCAATCAGCTGTTTTAAAAAATTTTGTAAAAAAAAAAAGAATAAAAGAGCGTACAATAAAGATTCTTACCCCTCGAATATTCTAATAGCGTCAGAGTCGGAAGAGAACAAGAGTTGGTCAAGTCAAGGTAAACCTGATTGGAAAGTTGAGAGGGTCCTAACCCAAGACTACATAAAAAATGTGTCTAGAAAGCCTATCGGTTATGCGTTTAGGAGAATTTGTAATTTAAAGGTGGAAAAAAACAGTTTCTAACGATTCAGGTTTTCCGAAAAGATGTCGACTTTTTGTAAACAAACGATATGGGCATCTGAACGAGCGCAATTGAAGGGAGAACATTCGCTAAAAATATTGGTTTTAATATCTGTTTAGCTTTAGGAGAAATTCTATTTTTTTTTGTACATTTCAAGTTTTGCGGAAAGATTCATTAGAAGGCCGGCATTTTTTAAAAACTAATATGTTCGTTTAAAGGAGCGGAATTAAATGGCAACAATACCGGAAAGTTTAGTTTTGATATCACTCTGCGTTTAGATAAAATAAAAGCCATTTTTTTAACATTTCGGGTTTTTTGAAAATATTTATAAAAATATCGTCTTTTTTTGTAAACAAATGATTTTGGTGTCTAAAAGACATGAATTAATTGAAAAGAGAATAACACCTGAAAATTTGGCTTTGACTTCTCTTTAGATTTTGGAGAAATTGTAATTAAAATGTGTAAAATAAAAAACCAGTTTTACAACATTTCAGGTTTTGCGAAAATATTTATAGAAATGTAGTCTTTTTGTAAACAAAATATATTGTGTCTAATAGCCGGAATTGAAGGGAGAATAACACCTGAAAATTTGGCTTTGACTTCTCTTTAGATTTTGGAGAAATTGTAATTAAAATGTTTTAAATAAAAAACCAGTTTTATAACATTTCAGGTTTTGCGAAAATATTTATAGAAATGTAGTATTTTTTGTAAACAAAATATATTGGCGTCTAAAAGCCGGAATTGAAGGGAGAATAAAACATGAAAATTTGGCTTTGACTTCTCTTTAGATTTTGGAGAAATTGTAATTAAAATGTGTAAAATAAAAAACCAGTTTTATAACATTTCAGGTTTTGTGAAACAATTTTAAACAGTCTACATTTTCTTTAAAAACAAATGATATAAGCGTCTAAAGGGAGCAGAATCGGTGGGAGAACAATTCCGTATTTTGGATTTGCATTTAGGTGAAATGACAATTTGAAAGTGTGAAAAAATGCCACATTTGAGAATTTCATGTTTTGCGGGGAAAAAAGTCAATAATGATATGGGCGTCTGAAGGATCGGCATTGAAGGGAGAACAATTTCTGAAAATTTGGCTTTGCTTTTAGGAGAGCAATTTAAAGGGACGAAAAATGCCAGTTTTTAACATTTCAGGCTTTGCGACAAATGTATAAAAAGGTCAAATTTTTTTTTTTTTTAAATCCAATGATGTGGTGGGCGGCTATATCAGCCGAATTAAAAACTGGAAATTATTTCAAAATACTATATATGTTTACTTCAAGTTCAAGACACAAATGAAGTAACTTTAGGCTCTATTTAAATATTGTTTGTTTGATATTTCCCTAAACTTTGAAATTAATAAAAATCTTCTATCCAACCAATCTTTCGTAAAAACACATGGGCAATTCTCTCTCCCCCCCCCCTCTCTCTCTCTCTCTCTCTCTCTCTCTCTCTCTCTCTCTCTCTCTCTCTCTCTCTCTCTCTCTCTCTCTCTCTCTCTCTCTGAAATTTGTTTTATTTACTTTATGATGGATGAAAGTGCGCGTGAATGTATAATATAGTTTATATTTAGAACAGTTTATTGTACTCTGGAAGAAATTGTATTAGTTTAGGATTTTTCTTTCTTGTAATTTTTTTTTCATTATTGTTATTATTATTATCTTTGTGTGTGTGTTCTTTGTACTTAGTTTCTTTTCTTTTAAATAGTTAAATTTAAATATTTTTTTATTTTTAGACTTAAGTATGTTAATTGTAATTGATTTTGTAAAGACGATGTGTAAATTAATTGTGTAGGCTATGGGTTAAGTGGAAGAGAGGACCTGATGGTCCTAACTTCGCCCAGAATAAAGGCTCTCTCTCTCTCTCTCTCTCTCTCTCTCTCTCTCTCTCATGTGATATTAAATTTTGTGTTTGGCTATTTGAGAATGTTGGTGCACAAGCCTCGTACGTTACCTAGTGGTGAACAATTCCATCTTTTGTGTTGATGACTGAAAGAATTATCAAGCTCAGAGACGAAACTAATTGACTGCGCGATTGTAACAAACAGCTGATTCTAATCACAAGATGACGTCATGTTCGCTGAATTGACAAGTTTGCGGTTATTTAAACTCAACATCAGCATAGAATAATAATCTAGGTTATAGATGACCCAGTTCATATCGCTTTACGACAAGTTTTCTTTTCTCATTGATCTTGTCTAATGTTAAGAAACTTTACACTGTAGCTAAAATCTCTAGGAATTGAGGATGGTTAATTTCGTTACGAGCTTGTGTGTCCACCTTGTTATAATAGGTATTTTACGTAATAGAATTAACGTAAAAACAAGGTAATGGGACATCATGGTACTTATCCAGTCCCACCGTACATAGTAATACAAACAGTTCCCCTAAATATATATTTCCCAAAAGTTGGTTTCTTGGGGCTAGTAGGAAAAGTTAAATTGTATTGGTAGATCAAAAGGTCTTATCCTATTGTTCAAAACATTTGTTATACACGGTTTCACCCTGAGGGCTTCTAGTGGATACGGGCTTGGCAGTCCTGGAGTTGCCTAACTGAATCTACACCTTTTTTCCATTTAGTTTTGCGTTAGATCCCTTGGGTCCCGTTCAAGAAGAGTACCGCCACTCAAACAGTGGTACCCAGAAGGTTTCCTAACCTAATCAACAATATACATAATATATGAATACACACTTTATTGTTCTGGAGCCCAATCTAAATTGACATCCTCCAGATAGTGTCAAACTTCATCTTTGTTTCTAAGGGGCCGCATGAATTCACATAAGTAGGAATCTAACAAATCTCTACTGATTCCACATTCTTTCTGTTCCTGGTAAAATACTGTCCAATGTACGCCAACAACGTTTCAGCTGTTCAGGTTCTGTCTGTTCTATTTATGTCAATAGAAAATTGTTTACGAATGGCGGTCCTCTTCTTGAACAGACCCAATCTCTTTATTTCGTTAGGTCTCTCTTGACCAACTCTTGTTCTCTTTTGATCTGACGCTATTAGAGTATTCAAGTAGGCTACTAGGAGGGAGGTGTTTATTTCGGGATATTGTAATTCATTGTATATGTCAATACTTGACGAAGCTGCACAGCTGGGCCTAGCAACTGTACATGTGTGAAACCCTCACTTGCTACGCTCGTATCTGTGACGATAATGACGGATCACAGTGCCATACGAATTGTGTATAATGCCTAGACATTTTGTAAATTACATATGGTTCTTTAGGCAAAATATTAAATGACCAGATTTACTCAGATAATGATTTATTTACAATATAAAAAGTATGAAATGGAGAAAATAGAATATGTGTGATTTACTAAAGTAAATGAACCCAACCTAATGTAACCTGAAAGCCATGGAAAACCCGGTATTCCGAAGTGCAGGCGGTATTCTATAGAATTCCTAGATAAAGTATGAAATATACTTGTTACTTTGCCTGTCAACTTCAGACAATTTATATAATGCCTAGACATTGTTACAATGCCTGATTTTATACTTGCCGGTAATATTGGTATTTGTTTACTTATACAGACCCTCCATTTTTTTGTAAGTTAGAAACTCTAACGATTTTTTTAGGATTTGTCATATGTCTACTGCCATAACAAACGAAAATAACATAACATCGACTTTCATTCACCCCCACCAGTCATCTGGTCTAGACCGCGCCACTACGAGGTCAGTGTTCCTATACTCCTACGAGAATCATTGTTTATATTTAATAGCAGTTTGTGTTGATATTTTCCTGATTTATTAACTTATGTTGGTTTTAAACTGAACAATTTCATAAGTCTATTTGGATATATAACATAACCTGGCCTAACCTAACCTATTTGAGTTTATGGTAAAAGAAATAATTAGCTCAGATTTGTAGTAGTATAAATCGCCACAAATAGATTAGAAATTATTTGTTAATGATGGAAGTTCAATTTTATTATTATGCATTTTTCGGACATTTGCCATCATTTGTGTGTTAAAAATCAAAACACGACGTTTCGGGAGTAAGAATCAATGTAACCCGCTCTCGGGCTAGGAAGCTTAATACAACTAACAATAGGCCACTCCCCTAATAGTTTGTCACGCCTTCTGGGCCACGTCACTTGTTGCTGCATCTTTGATACAACAACACGTATTTGCCGTTAGTTGTGTGTTACCGTGATTGTGTGTTTTTTTGACTTCTCAGTTTTAGCTCTGAGATGCATGCTTAGATATTAAGGTTGGTGGTATTCTTATTTAATTTTACTTCTTACATAGGCTTAGTTTCTAGTTTCATGTTTCTTTAGTTTTTAGTCACTTGATAACGGGAATTGATTCTTATTCCCGAAACGTCGTGTTTTGATTTTTAACACACAAATGATGGCAAATGTCCGAAAAACGCATAATAATAAAATAAATTATTTTAGATTATACACATATAACGAAAATTGCAGTATTATTTTTAATTAGTTCCTGTTTGATGTACAAAATGGGGTCGGTATGATACCCAACTACCATATATTTAAATAAGGCCTTAATGTTGCTGATTTTTTCTTTGATTATTTTGACTCGCGATTTTGCGTTTTCGCTCATTTCACTGACGATAACTTAAAAACGGATATAGATATTCGAAAACGGATTTGACCATCGTTTTTTTTCGTAAAATCTTGAATTTAAATCATTTATCACACGACTACCTACCATTAAAAAAAAATGACGTTCATTTCAACATGGCGGACAAAATTTCAATCTCACCAAAAAGTGGTTTTCTTATGACTGTGAATAACTGCATTTATTTCTATCTCATAAGACTTATACATTTTGCGATATTAAGCCGGTTCCAGACTTTTCAAACATCCTGTATATATATATTTAATTTTTGCAAACAAGTTTGGATCATTAGTCTCCAAATTGCACTAAAATTTGAAACAAATAGGTAGAGCCGTCTTTATAACATATAAGAGCCCAATTGTCGTTTTTTTCTTCTCACCCTTAACTAAAAAAATAGTTTAATAAATATACAACTGATTTGTAAGACTTAATATTTAAAAAAAAATTTTTTAGTCTTAATATCTCAACACATTGAATATTTTTTATATAAATTTGTAATGCTGTTTTATTTTTTGTTTCAGGTAAGCGTGCTTACTATCGATTTCATTCATTGGAAATAAGGTATTTATAATAATAGGTTTGGATAGTTCATGGCAAACTAATTTAAAAATATGATAGTGACTCAGTCCGAAGCATTCAGTGTCATACAAAACAGATCCTTTAAATGTAATCCCCAAAGTTGGTTACTTGGACCTTGTAGGAAATGTTAAATTGTATTGGTAGATCAAGGGATCTTATCCAGTAGGGTAAGTTTGTTTAAAATAGTTGTAACACAGGTTTACTGAAGGACTTAATTGTGTATATAAGTACTTTCTGGAAGTCGGGTAAGCTCTGGCGGGTTTCGTAGATGTGTATTAAAGAGTCTCAACTCGCTTCGCTCGTGTCAGTGTCTCCTACCTAATAAGCATCGAAAGTGTGAAGGAGTCTCCATTCGCTTGTCGGTGACCCGGTTTATGTAACTATGTGAATATTGCTTTTACTTATGAGCATGAAAGTACATTTTAGACAATACCTTCGCCATTTGTCAACTTTGTAGAGGTGTATAGCTCAATTGTTATGTGGTGGCGCTTGGAGGGAGGGCGGTGTGGCTTGGAGCGGGGTGGTTGTTCGTAATACACTGTCTAGAAACGCACTGATGAAAGTGTTACCAGGGGACTTAAATTTAAGAAAGGCGGAACCAAATGGTAACAATGTTTGAAAATAGAAATAAAAAAAAGACAAAGACAAATTTAGTAATTAACAAGGCTCAAGTTTATTGAACAAAAAAAGAAATTTCGACGTTTCAGATTTTATCATTTACAACTGAGAAAGACATCCTGAGACAAAATTATCATAAACACCTTATGATTAACAATATTATATTTTAAAAAAAGATTATACGCCCTTAAAGTGAAATATTATAATTAAAAAAAAAAAAATTAATCAATAGAGTCTGAAAATTTATCCCCCCCCTTTTTTTAGTTTATATATTTTATAGTTACAAAATTTAACAAAAGACAATGAGCACAGCTTAACGATTAGCTGGATTATAATTAATCCAAAAAAAAAAGATTATATGCCCTTAAATGTAAAAATTACAAAATAAAAAAGATGAAAAGATACTGATTTTTATTCCCCCCCCTTTTAACTTTATGAAATGATAGCTTTCTAAAACAGTTACATAATATTACTTATTTTATAAATTTCTTAAATGCTATATTGGCCAATAAATATATCTATGTTTTAGCTAAAGAATTTATTATGAAATGTGTAGTTTATTTTAAAAGAAAAGAAGGAAATTTTGAATATTAAATTTTTAAATTGACGTCAATTGTTTTAATTTAGAAACTAACCTCTGGGAGGTTGTTAGGACCGAAAGTTTGCATGCAGGCTCCACCCAATAATTTTTATATATTTTATAATTAATTACACAAGTCTACATCTAAAAGAATGTTTTAAGAAAACATATTCGCTGAAATAAATTTTAGGCACATATACAATATGAGTTTAATTAAAGTTCAATAAACTTAGTTTTTTTCTTTTTTTTTTTTTTTACATCACTTTTGTGCACATGAAACTGAAGCTAAGTTGGATAAAACGTGTTTTGGTTAACAGGACGAAACATGTCTAGATCTTTCGCTGTGTTTCTTCTACCAGCATATTAGCTATAGCAAAAAACATGTTTTTTAGTGTCTGTACAAAATCGGACATGTTTTAGCATTAATGTTCATTATTAAAGAAAATATCTGGTTATTTGTCAAAATCAAAGAAAATTGATTGTATAACAGAAATTCGTTAAGATTGTACTTAAAAGCTTCTTAGATGATCATAAATCTATTTATATATATTTAATTTTGTTTGAAACAAAGCTTGTATAAGACTTGCAAAGATTTGCAAAAGTCTGCAAAACGAAATTTTCTGATTTAGAACAGATTTCTTCAATTGTTTTATATTTGACATGTACAATGAGATATTTCGATCATTCAAAGTTCAACATTAGTTTGCACTTATTTCACATAATTGTTCCAAACTCAAAATGTGCCTTTACAAGATTTTGTAAAGTATGTTTTAAGAAAAGTAAATTTTTATAATCATTGAGTTTCAAAAGAACATTGAATATTAAATAAAACATGAAATACATATTTTAAAAATACATGATAATTAATAAATTGTTTTAAAGCATTAACAAAAATTTAATATATGATAAAATCTGTACCTGGAAAATCCTGTCGCAGTTCACGTAAGCTTGTGCCGTGAAAACGAAAATTTACTAAACATTATAGAACTAAAACGCACAAAACTTGTAGATTAACATTGCCAAAAAACTAGGGTTGAAATTTTGAAGTCCAAAAAAGAAATTTTTCTCTAACGTAGCTGAATATGGATGTCAGACATTGTGTGACTACAGGTAGACTAGATAAAGGTTTTAGATCGGCTCGCTAACCAGCCGTTGTACTCTGTACTTAGATAGAGACGGAAGATAAGGGGCACGGCGAGTGGACTGCCGATAACAAAATGCAGATTTATTTTATGAATGCTACAGCTCTCCCCCCCCGAAAGACGGAGTTAGAGTAGAAAAGAAAAGGGGCCAGAAGGGCCTCCCGCAAAATTTAGAAAAAGGAGAGAGAGAGTGTGCTTGAAGGGGTAATAAAAATTTCCTCTCAGACAGGTGTTTTAGACCTCGAGATAAACAAAAAAAAACTAAGACTAACATGCATAGCGAGTGCCACATTAACTATATGTAGTTCGACAGAACCGGTCAGTATACCTTCACCAAGATAAACAACCAAGAACAAATACACCAAACTTAACTATTAAGGAAATGGACTCACTATGTCCTCGTCCGAAGACGTTATGGTGACGAAGAAATAGAAGAGTTCATGACGCTCTCTATATTCTCGTCGCATCGATTACACCCGCGAAGTGCTCGATGATAAGATATGTCTAGATAGGGAAACATGTCAGGTACATGTAGCGGCCATTGCCGTAAAGTGGAACCTCATAGTTGATCAGACTATGGGTTGAAAAGCGTCAAGTCCGGGGAACAGTGAGATATATCACTGGACAAGGAAAATCAATATCTCTTCGCCTGCAAACATCTATACAGAATACGGCACGGAGGGGCTCTAGGAGAGCTCAGCCCACCGATGCCCAAACATACAGATGTGCATTTGGCTTAGAGGAAATACGGCTTGGTTCCGTATTTTATTATGTTCTGCAGTGCACAGAAAGAAGACTACCAGATGACAATTTGTGCGGGCCAAGAAAGATCAGAAAGAAAATTAAATCGTAAAGGAGAAGGTTCTAGAAATTTGTTAATATTTAATTTATATGATGAGGTTTGAGTTGCTCGACGTGTGCTTTTTTAATAAAACGAGGTGAATTGGCGAAAGAAAGCGCAACGGTAACTGGAGTAAGAAAATCAATGATCCGGAAGGGACCTGACCATCGAGGCATCAATTTAGCAGCTCGCTTGTCTATGGCAGAGCTAAGAGGGTGTGTTTTACACCAGACAAGATCGTTGATTTTATACAGATGAGGCTTCCTGAATTTGTTATAGGTCTTTTCGGCCTTTTGGTGCGCTTTCATTATATTGTCTTTGGCCTGGCGCCAAACTTGTGATGGATTAGTATTAGGTTTTGGAAGGAGATCGTGTATGTTCCAGCTGAGACTCAGTGGTGTATTGGGGAGAAAATTAAAAAGAATGCTAAAAGGTGTTGCTTTAAGAGTCTCATGATGTGCGAAATTGAAAGCCAGCTGAAGCCAGCAAAGGGAATCGTCCCAAGAGGATTGATTTTTGGAGTGATAGGCGATAAGGGCTGCCTTAAGGTTTCGGTTAAGTCTTTCCGCATTATTAGGTTGGGGGTGATAAGGAGATAAAGTTGCATGCTTAATACCGCGAGAAAAACAAAAGTTGCGGAAGACATGTGATACAAAACATTGTGCATTGACATCCAGACTCATCAAAAGCTAGAGGAAAATTTGTGAGGAGACTGGTACACGAAAAGGTGACATTTTCTTCGTTGAAATTTTCCGGTTCAAACATGCGCGAGAGGGAGTCTGCTATGATGTTCTGAGTTCCTCTTATGTGCGCTACCTTAAATTTCAATGAAGTCAACTTGGCAATCCACCGGCCTAATTTACCAAGTTGACGAGGACGTGCTAAAAGCCAAGAAAGGGCTTGGTTGTCGGTTTCTAATAGGAATTCCCGATGTTCTAGATATTGCCTAAATTTCTCTACTCCAAAAACTACTGCTAGGCATTCGGCTTCATATGCAGATGAGGCTTTTCTTTCTGCAGGTGTTAAAGTACGTGAAGCGTACGCTATGGGCTGTCGTGAGCCGTCAATTTCTTGAAGTAGAACTGCTCCAAGGGCCACCGAGCTCGCATCCGTTTGCAGGATGAATGGTTTGGCGAAATCGGCCATCCGGAGAACCGGAGGCTGTGTTATTGCCTCCCGAAGATGTTTAAAAGCTTTCTCTTGTTCAGCTTGCCAAGAGAATTTTTGGCCCTTCCTCCGAAGCAGATTTAGAGGCGCAGCGTGCTCCGCGAAATTTGGAATGAATTTAGCAAAGAAGTTGACCATTCCAATAAATCTGGAAACGGCCTTAGGGTTCTTGGGTTGCGGAAAATTTCTAATTGCTTTTGTTCTAGATGGGTCGATTTGCACGCCACGAGAAGAAACTAGGTGTCCTAAAAAGCTTATCTCATTCACAGCGAAACGGACCTTATCTGGGTTAACAGTCAAGCCAGCCCGCCGCAAACGAGTAAGGACTTCCCGAAGATGTTTTTGATGCTCTTCCCAAGTTTTGGAGTAGATGACTAGGTCATCCAGATAATTAAAAATGAATTTGAATTTGATGTCATGGAAGACCTGATCCAAAAGTCTGGTAAGCACTTGGGCACCAGTACAGAGTCCAAAAGGGACTCGAGTAAACTGATAAAGCATCCAAGGAGTACAAAAGCTGGTAATTTGTTTGGACTTTTGAGACAAAGGGATTTGATGATAAGCTGAATTTAGATCGAAAACTGTGAAATATTTGGCACCGACAAACCAGTTAAAACTTTGATGTAAGTTAGGTAGCGGCACCGCTTCGACGACGATGTTTTGATTGAGCCTCCGATAATCAATCACCATCCTTGTTTTCTTTTCGGGATGTTGAACCAGAAAAACAGGGGATGCATATGCCGACCGGCTGGGTTCTACTACTCCTGAATCTAACAATTCGTTGATGTGTTCGCGGAGGTATTCCATTTTGGGAGGTGCCAATTGGTATGGAGAACACTTGACCGGAGTGTTGTCCTTCAGTTGAATATCGTATTCAACTAGATGTGTTAGACCTAACCTTTTTGTGAGTACCTGAGGAAAATCATTAATTATTTTTTGAATGGTGTTTTTATCGTTCTTTTGAAGATGACCTAAAGGATCAGGAGCAGTAGATTCAGATGTTGTGGACACTATAGGTTTATACGCAGAATTACTGAAATTACATAGAGGAAAAACAATAGACCTTGAAAATTTAAAATAGAAGTTTTTTGCTGAAAGATCAAGTACCAGTCCCGTTTTAGATATGAAATCTGACCCGAGGATCAGAGGACACGACAACTTATGCGCCACCAGAAAATCCACATTCCAACTACAATGTTCCATTTTAAGATGAAGACGACAAGAGTAGGAAATGGGCAACCTTTTTCCAGAAGCCGTGACACAATCAGCCTTCACCCTGGTTATGGATTTAAAAGCCTTGGTGTTCTTTAATTTTTTAAAAAGGGCTTTAGAAATGACGCATCTTACTGAACCGGAGTCCAGCAGAGCTTTAACTTTAACTTGCCCAAAAGCTACTTCCACCAAAGGCAAAAACTGATCGTTCAGACCCCTAGATTTAAGAGAAATGTTATTTTTTTTTTGAAGTTTATAGTTGGAAAGCTTAGAGCTGGAATAGGTTTGCCTGGACCTATTCCGTAGAGAGAAGAATTTACAGCCCCAGATATAGTGACCGGGTATGCCACAATGATAACAGATGGGAGTAACGTAATTTTGAATTTTATTGCCGAAATTGTTTCTTCTTAAATAGGAAATTGAGTTTAAATTTTGAAAAGATGGTTTATTAAAGAAATGTGGTTTCGTGTTATGTTTAAATCCGATGTGGTTGGTTTTTGAACGGGAGGCTGGCCTGGAGCTACCAACTAGACTCCAAACCTGCCTCCGTTTTTTGGAGGATATTGCCTTGTTGGAGGCCGGTTCCGACACTCTGGGCTTCTATGTCCCGGCTGTCCGCAACTGTAACAGACCACTGGTCTTGTAGGTCTAAAATCAGTACTTCTACCTTCGGGTCTCACTAATGGAGCCCTTTGCCTGTCAGTATACATGACGTTATTGACATGTGCGCAGAGCCGATCTAAGTCTGCAAAGTTTTTAGGTTTGGCAACAAAAACTAGGCAGTTGCGGACTTCCGGAGACAGTCCCTCCAGAATGACGTCCGTGACCTCCAATTCGGACTTATCTAAATTTAAAGTTTCTGCAGCCTCTTTAATTTGATTAACAAAAATGTGCACCGCCTCGTTAGTCTTCTGGGGCCTATAAAATAACTCCTGCACTAGAGAAGCCAACCTTTTCGAAGGTATGAAGAGACTTAAGGCCTCTTTGTGAAAAGTCTTAAATGTCTGATGTCTAATCAGACATGAATTTAAAGGGCCCTGAGCATAGGGCATCAGAACATTATTAATGTTTAAAGCTACGTCCGGGTAGGTTTTGACTATTTTTAAAGAAATTTTAAAAAAATTCAATAATTTGTCAAGGTCGAACCCATCTGTCTGAGGAATTGTCTTAATTATTTGTTCGGCAGGATGACTTAATTTTCCGTATAAGGAAATGTATTGACAGCCTTTCGAACTGCTAGGTGTGGTTTGCTGAGCCTCAGCCTGCGGCGTGTCCGCAAGGAGATATGGCCCATTAGACCGAGATGGCTCTGCAGAGCTGGCTTTAGTGGTTCCCCCAGAGGGCGTTAGCGGGATGCTTACGTTTAGTTTTAGAGGAGCAACGGTTTGCTCAAAGGCTTTGAATTTTTCTTTGAGCGTAGCGAAATTGTTATGTAGCTCGGCCAGATCCCGTGGCACATTGTTGTCTGCTACTTTTAGTTGTTCAGTATGCACCCGATTTAGGAACTCTAACCGTCTTCCGAAAACGTTTATGCGCGCACGAACACGAATCATTTTGATTCCTCTTTCGGAATCGAGGTTCTCCAGGTCGTCTTGTAAGACAAACAAGGAGTTCCGGGCTAACGCTATCTGTTGCAAGAGGATGTCTTCGGTGAAGTTTCCCATTTCGGGCTCGACACTATTCTGTAGAAGGGACCTGAGAGAGGTTCGCATTTTAGCTACAATGTCTTTTTCACCACCTCTAGCTACTACCTCAAAAGCAAGCTCAGTATTCTTTAACGAGTCCACTAATCGCAGCAAATCCACTGCCATTTTAACTGTTGCTGATAATAATAGATAAAAAAAAATAAACCAAGTAATTAAAAAAAAATTTCTTTTAAGATGATGCAAAAAATGAAAGAGCCAGAGAAAGACTCAAGAATTATATGTAGTGTAGTTGTTGTGTATATGTGTGTGTGTAAGTATGAATTAATACAGACAAGCGAAAGAAAACTCGAGAAAATTTTTGAAGGAGATTTTGAATTTTTTTTGTTTTTTTTTGTTTTTAACTATTTTTGGATTTTATTATTTATTTAAATTTTTTTTTGGATTCCCGAATGAGCCCGCTGTCTGGATCAAATTCAGTGAATGACTAGTGTGCAGTGTTTGTAAATATATATATATATATATATATATATAAAAATATTTAAGCAGACAAAATAATAATAAAAAAAAATTTATCAAAATTGGTTTAGAAGTTTTTGTGTAAGTGTTTATAAAAATAAATAAATAATAAAAAAAGAGACTATAGATTTATAGACATCTAAATATTTAAACTAAATATATAAAAAAAAAAAAAAATTTCATCAGCAACAGTTGTGCAGTATTTGAAAAAGCTGCAAAACATAAAAATGAGCCTTGTTTAACAAAGATAATTTTGAATTTAAATTTAGATAGTTCCAATGCAAAATTTTGAAAATTAACTACGGTTCCAGAATTTAAAATTAACCACGCTCTGCTACCAGAAACATGTTACCAGGGGACTTAAATTTAAGAAAGGCGGAACCAAATGGTAACAATGTTTGAAAATAGAAATAAAAAAAAGACAAAGACAAATTTAGTAATTAACAAGGCTCAAGTTTATTGAACAAAAAAAGAAATTTCGACGTTTCAGATTTTATCATTTACAACTGAGAAAGACATCCTGAGACAAAATTATCATAAACACCTTATGATTAACAATATTATATTTTAAAAAAAGATTATACGCCCTTAAAGTGAAATATTATAATTAAAAAAAAAAAAATTAATCAATAGAGTCTGAAAATTTATCCCCCCCCTTTTTTAGTTTATATATTTTATAGTTACAAAATTTAACAAAAGACAATGAGCACAGCTTAACGATTAGCTGGATTATAATTAATCCAAAAAAAAAAGATTATATGCCCTTAAATGTAAAAATTACAAAATAAAAAAGATGAAAAGATACTGATTTTTATTCCCCCCCCTTTTAACTTTATGAAATGATAGCTTTCTAAAACAGTTACATAATATTACTTATTTTATAAATTTCTTAAATGCTATATTGGCCAATAAATATATCTATGTTTTAGCTAAAGAATTTATTATGAAATGTGTAGTTTATTTTAAAAGAAAAGAAGGAAATTTTGAATATTAAATTTTTAAATTGACGTCAATTGTTTTAATTTAGAAACTAACCTCTGGGAGGTTGTTAGGACCGAAAGTTTGCATGCAGGCTCCACCCAATAATTTTTATATATTTTATAATTAATTACACAAGTCTACATCTAAAAGAATGTTTTAAGAAAACATATTCGCTGAAATAAATTTTAGGCACATATACAATATGAGTTTAATTAAAGTTCAATAAACTTAGTTTTTTTCTTTTTTTTTTTTTTTACATCACTTTTGTGCACATGAAACTGAAGCTAAGTTGGATAAAACGTGTTTTGGTTAACAGGACGAAACATGTCTAGATCTTTCGCTGTGTTTCTTCTACCAGCATATTAGCTATAGCAAAAAACATGTTTTTTAGTGTCTGTACAAAATCGGACATGTTTTAGCATTAATGTTCATTATTAAAGAAAATATCTGGTTATTTGTCAAAATCAAAGAAAATTGATTGTATAACAGAAATTCGTTAAGATTGTACTTAAAAGCTTCTTAGATGATCATAAATCTATTTATATATATTTAATTTTGTTTGAAACAAAGCTTGTATAAGACTTGCAAAGATTTGCAAAAGTCTGCAAAACGAAATTTTCTGATTTAGAACAGATTTCTTCAATTGTTTTATATTTGACATGTACAATGAGATATTTCGATCATTCAAAGTTCAACATTAGTTTGCACTTATTTCACATAATTGTTCCAAACTCAAAATGTGCCTTTACAAGATTTTGTAAAGTATGTTTTAAGAAAAGTAAATTTTTATAATCATTGAGTTTCAAAAGAACATTGAATATTAAATAAAACATGAAATACATATTTTAAAAATACATGATAATTAATAAATTGTTTTAAAGCATTAACAAAAATTTAATATATGATAAAATCTGTACCTGGAAAATCCTGTCGCAGTTCACGTAAGCTTGTGCCGTGAAAACGAAAATTTACTAAACATTATAGAACTAAAACGCACAAAACTTGTAGATTAACATTGCCAAAAAACTAGGGTTGAAATTTTGAAGTCCAAAAAAGAAATTTTTCTCTAACGTAGCTGAATATGGATGTCAGACATTGTGTGACTACAGGTAGACTAGATAAAGGTTTTAGATCGGCTCGCTAACCAGCCGTTGTACTCTGTACTTAGATAGAGACGGAAGATAAGGGGCACGGCGAGTGGACTGCCGATAACAAAATGCAGATTTATTTTATGAATGCTACAAAAGGACGGCGGAACAATGACTCACTCGCTTCCCCCACCACTAAAAAGTGACGGGAACCTGTTTGCCCGATGAAGGTCAAGCGCCACTACATACCAAATGATCTCTAGTTGATACCATTCCATGAAGGATTATAATCTTTAAGTGGTTGAGTAACACACGAGATAATTATGTATATCACGTTGGCTACGCCCTAACGGATCTCATAGACATAGATGTGTATACAGGGTGGGTGGAAAGAAAGTACCACTTTCTTTAATTTGTATTAATATTTGAGATGTATGAATTTTGTTTGCGGCGATTTCTATAGGTGTGAAGGTCAAACTAAAAATGGAAAGTTTTAAGTTATATTAAATTGTGGGAGTGGTGGGTTGCTAAAAAAAATTTAAAATGGCATGTATAGGCATGTGATACTTCATTTTAATCTACTCTCTGTGTCTGTGATACAAGAAAAATTACATAAAGAAAATTAAATTTTGACCAATCAAAACAAAATGGCGGCCAAAGAGTTATTTTATTTACAAAATAAATTGGTATGGCACATGACCTTGTTTGACATTAAGTTTTCTCACGTTCTCAAAAGTTGGATTTGTTAATCTTTTGAGTAGAGAGGTTAATAAACCCGGCTCGGGGGGATTCAAAGGCTCTCACAAAATTTTGACTCTGTTTCCTACCCATTTTGGTGTTTTTTACCCCAACACCCTATGCGTATTCAAAAAAGGGTAGATCGAGCTAGGGACATTGGTAGTGTCAAAGTTCGAATTTTGACATTTTGTTAAGAATCTCGAGATTGCCAATGATTGAATTTTGGTGGAATCATTTTGGTACATACAGCTCCACAGGAGCCAGGTAGCGGGATTCCGGAACCTCCTTCCCCGAAATTGAACCCCTTTCCCGAATAAATATAGATTCAGTTAAATCGATTTAATATGTTGAAACTTTTTGATCAAATATTGGTTAAAATTACTTGAAAAAATGTAGATCCAGGTAGGGAGTGTTAAAGTGCACATCCAGCTAGGTATCTCGGAATTACCAATGAAGATCCAGTTAAAGCGATTAAATGGCGGCTAGGGGATAGAAGGAGGGTTGTTATAAAATTTCAAATTGCACGTATGGGTTTGTTATACTTCATTTTAAACGTCTCTGTGAGAAAACAAAAAGAAAAAAAAGAAAATTTAAACCCTATATCTACCAGGACATTTGTAATACAGTAATTACCTTTGCAATATGTAAGTAGTTTATTCTACTCCATAGTTAGATTTTCCAACTAAGGTCATATTTAGACTGAATATATATATTAAAATATTAGTTCTTGTCAAATTTCGTTGTAACTTAAAATCTTTATGTATTTTGGGGAAGCTGAGTTATAATTTAACATTGGATTGTACGTACCTCACCGTTGTATAACAATCACAATGCATGAAGCAGACCACCAATAAAACATTTAAAGTGTATGGTGTTTTGTTCAAGTCTACATTAATTGCAATTCATTCTTTGAGGGCTCACTCAATCGCAAACTCGAGGAATCTTAGCTGTTGGGTTAGATAACTTTCTTTCACCTTGCCTATCACGTCTCTCTTGACCAACTGTTGTTCTCTTCCTACCCTCTGACCATCTTCCTTATCTAGAACCTGCGCAAGACATCAATCTGTCGTTTTGTGCAATTGTCGATCTGCGAACATTAAATTGAAGGTTGATTTTGGCAAGCAAAGAGAGAAATTTCTCTTCCTGTCATAACAACTTATCTGTACAAATTTCGATTGATCTAGTCATCTAGTGCATTCTAATAATCTTAAGAATCTACTGCTTATATTGGATTGTTGTTCGTCATTGAACATTGCGTTTCAATTTATCTTGTGGTGTAAAGATCAACTATTAATAATTATTGTCCTTGAAAACATGAATACGTGAAGATGACATGGGATAAATATTGGGTAAACATTGCACAAACTTTCTTACTTATACATATGTAAAGACATGTTTAAAACAGGTAATTTGATATTTGATAGAACAGAGTGAAGAACCTTTTATAAATAATCGAATAAATAATGGCATGTTCGTGCGTTTCCATAGCTCTGAATCAAGGAAATGTCGAAAGTGGAATGTGTGTCATAGTTCTGAATATATATATATTGAATTCGGAGTTGTGGCAGTCAAACACTATGAAATTTTTACGAAGCTATGTCACCAACACTAAAATAAGTAGCCGACTGTCTTATAACAGAGAGGTTAGCGACAGTAAGAAGGGAGGGAGAAGGCCAGCCTTCCACTGAACAAAATATTGTAATTTTTATAACAATTTACAGTATCCTCAAGGTAGGAATGTGTCTGGGGTGGAGAGGAAAAGAGGGGCCCCAACACTTTGTTGCGTTTACTTTCAGCGGTACAACCCCAATAAAAAAATATTTACCGCAAATGCTTCTGTGTATAAACACGTAGCTTACTTTCGTATCTTTTATCGGTGTAAATAAGAATAAAACGTTTACAAAACGTCTGTCACATAGTTGTAACTTTAGGAATTAAATGTAGCTAAGCAGTAATTTGTGTACCTATAGTCTGGCTGAAGCTCCATGGACTCTAGCCGATTAGGCGACCCTTCGCCCTCGCACGCGCACTCACCAGCAGCGCTGTTCAGTCAGGTAGTGGAGAGTTCAGTAGACCGTTCATAAAAGGGTTCGGGGCCCACCCCGGCACGTGTGTGTGTGTGTTTGTTTGTGTGTGTGTGTGTGTGTGTGTGTGTGTGTGTGTGTGTGTGTGTGTGTGTGTGTGTGTGTGTGTGTGTGTAGTGGTGAGGGTCGCCTAATCGGCTAGAGTCCATGGAGCTTCAGCCAGACTATAGTTTTCTTGGAATAGGTTGTACCGTCAAGTCAGGGTAGGGAAACAAGTAGAAGGGAGGACACGCTCCTTACACCAGACACACTTCTAGTCTGAGGCTACGGTACCATTTACATAATTTTTCCATTTATAAAATAGTCCGAGTATCAGAGGCGCAGAAATGGAAGAATAGGTTAGGTTAGTTGAACGACAAGACGTTGAACGTGAACTGGGCAATTTGATGTCCAAACATGATTTTGTTTTTAGAATATAGTAAATGAAGCCATGAATAATTATTGGAGTCTTATTTATTGACCAGTTCCCAATGTCTTATAAATGTTGAGATTTACTTTAAAGTTAGAAATTAATACATAAATAAAATTATAGGTTGTCATTACATGATCTATAAACGTTCTTTCAGCATTCACTAGACAAAGATTCTCTGAGTAGCGAAGGTTTTGTAGCGATGGGTTCAGCACCTCCCCCATTGGGTGTTGCTCTTCTTCAGCACCTCCCCCCCCCACACCAACCAATGACGAGCCTCGTACCCCTCCTCTATTTCTTCCTTCACTGTGCAGACCTCTACCACAATTCAGACATGCGCAACATGTCCTTCCTAAAACTTTTCATAGCTATGGAATTTTATCATATTCGGTGCTGTGGCAGGGTTATAAAATTCGATCTTGTTAATATTCGGTCCTATAAGACATTTCTGTTTTTCGGAGTTGTTAAATTAACTCACTTTTCGGTGCTACGTCATTGAACCATGTGTGGGGTACAATTATTGCAAAAACATTTTTTGAATGTGTATTTTTTTTTCTTCAAACAAATTCATAACTTGAGATATGGATGAAATATTGTGTCTCCATGTTTTATGTATAACCAAAACGTACAAGAAACCAAAAAAATTTTCGTACTTTTTGAAAGTGGTGATCATTAAAAAGTTTTAATGCTTTTTGCAACAACTTTTTCGCACTGAGTGGAGGGGAGAGGGGTTATGAGGATATTAACTAAATAGCTATTTAATTAAATGTAGACATCGTGCCAATGCAGAAAACAGACAAGCTCTAAACTGCGATGGAGAAGAAATAGAGGAGGTCAACACTTTTTCTTACTTGGGAAGTGTTGTTTCAACAAGTGGAAGAGCTGATGATGATGTGAAGACTCGCATTAAAAAAGCAAACGCCGCCTTTGTACAACTGTACCCGATTTGGCGAAACCGAAACATTCTTCGCATCTTCAACACAAATGTTAAGTCTGTTTTGCTGTATGCAAGTGAGACGTGGAAAGTTACAAGTTTAATTACGTCTCGGCTGCAAGTTTTCATCAATAGGTGTCTTCGCCGTATCATTAACATTCATTGGCCTGAGATCATTACAAACGAACCCGCAAGGTGTCAGCAGAAGATGTCGACCCCGAGAAACCTGGAAGAGGACCATTATTAAAGAAGCAAATGATGTCAACAAGACTTGGGGAGAAGTGAAAGCACTTGCTGGAGACAGGGACAGATGGAGAGCTCTTCTGGACGCCCTATGCTCCAATAGGAGATAAAAGGAAATAAGTCAAGTAAGTCAATCGTGCCAACAGTTTGTACCATGATGTTACTTCATCCAGAGGGAAAATTATTCTACCGAATCGGTCTTAGCAACAGCCATTGTTTCAACTTGAACTTACCTCACACAAGCCAGTTCTACCTACAATCAATTCACGACACGTCTACAAGTTTAATTATAAAATACAAAAAACGACATTGTGGTCAAACTCATTGCTCGGTCATGTTTAGGTCATAATGACGTAAAATTATTATTTCCTGCCAAACCCGCAGTAACATGCCAGACGTAGCTTCTTGCTTTGAGCTCAGCGAGAGAGACCGGTAAGGGTGGTTTATAAACTTTATCTTTGATAAATTTCCAGAAGTAAAAATCGAGAGGTGTTAACATCTGGTGAACGAGGTGGCCTTGCAGTCGGCCCATCTCGACCTATCCATGTACCTAGAAAGCTGCTATAAGGGAAATCCTGACCCTCGGTGAGGTAGTGCGGCGGGAATACGCGAAAAAAAAAACAGGAACTGTAACCTAACCTGACCTTACCTGATCCGACCAAAACTGTAGTTGCTATTTTTATTTAACCCCACATTATGTAGGCTATATTATTTAAATTTTAAAATTGATGTAACTATTGGTTATAAGTCAGTTCCAATACTCGTAAGTTTTATGTAAACAGTAGGAATTGATTTGTTGCTTAAGTCAAATCTTTCTATTCTACACCGAGGCGGGAGGTGGATGGATAGGGGGGGGGGAGAGAGAGAGAGAGAGAGAGAGAGAGAGAGAGAGAGAGAGAGAGAGAGAGAGAGAGAGAGAGAGAGAGAGAGAGAGTGAGAGAGAGAGAGAGACAAACACAAAGAGAGTTACCTTTCCAGACCTGTAGTTCCTTAACTAGGTCTCAAAGAGCGATGTAAGATTCAACAAGCGATCACACATTGACATTGACTGAGTTATTGGGTAACTTAAGTTGGATTTCCTACTCTTATATTTCTTAATTTCTACTAAAATAATGTATTTTGTGACTTGAAAAGTGTCTTCCGACACAAAATATCAACTGATTGTCTGAATACAAGGTAAATAGTTAACGATTTAATAATAAAATCCGATGATAATGTACAATAGATATTTTATCCATAGTGGATTTTAGTCAATCATTGTGACGGTTCTGGATTGAAGGTTTAAAAAATTTATCGATAAGTATAATTATATACAGGATGTTTCCAAACTACGTTCCAAAACTGCAGGATATGGTTCCTTGAGTCAAAATAAGTAAAAAAGTTCCTTTGAACAAATGCTAGTTTTTCGTCTGTCCGCCATTTTGTTTTTTATATCGACTACAAATTTGGTAAACATGTTTTCTATGTGACGTTTTATCAATGTACCAAAACCGGGACTTATTTATTGCATATTTTCAAAATGATGGACGAATATAGGCTACGAAAATTTTCTTAATGTTTAGTGGCGAAAAACCTCTCGGTCATCATCGTCTTATAAAAAAGAAGTAAAGAAGATAAAATAATGACTCCATAACATGGAATACTCTAATAGTGTCCGTATCGGAAAAGAACAAGAGTTGGTTAAGAAAGATCTGATGGGGAAGATGATAGGGAGGGATCTAACCCAAGACTACTTGAAAACAGATGTAGGTGCAGCTAGGTTCCCTAGGGATTACCAAGCCCGTACTCACCAAAGTGAGCTCCTGAAGGTTATATCTGACGGTTTCGTTTTTATTTTGTCATCATCGTGTGTATTATATACATAGAATGTAAACTATGTATTGCTCCACTGGGTGTAATTTTCATATTCTCGAGTCCAAGCGTTTTCTACAATTTCAACTGGTCTTGCCAGCGTACGGTAATCCGATACGCAATTCATTTCTAATTCATTATGTAGCAAGTAGACCAGAATAATACTGGTATGGTACAGTACAGTTGCAGTGCACTCTACCGGTCAACCTAGACAATCAAACTGTATCTCCATTTGTTACAGTTTAACGGAATAACAATTGAAAAGTTAGGCAAGAGAAAATATCGAAATGCGTTATGATTTCACATAACATAGGCCTACTATGTACAATCGACCTAGCTGCTTGAAAGATTTAATACCTTCAATGAGTTGTTTTTGTGAACTCAATGCCCTCAGGGGCTCATTATAATGAGTAGGAGCGTGGAAATTCCGAGGGTTAGTAGCTGGGATCACATCTTTTTTTTATTTAATCTTGGGTTAAATCCTTCTTTTTTATCTTTTCTATCAAGCCTCTCTTGACCATTAAAGAAGCAAAAGAGGTTAACAAGACTTGGGGAGAAGTGAAGGCACTTGCTGGAGACAGGGACAGATGGAGAGCTCTTCTGGACGCCCTATGCTCCAATAGGATGACTTAGGGTCAGGTTGTGAGGAGAGGAAAAGAGGTGTAGGGAACGTGAAGTTGGCCCTGAAGTAGAAGTAGCCGAGCCGGGAGGCGACTGGTAAATAATGAACGAGTAAGGATTTGCGATTCGGGAAGGATTCGAGAGCTTAGTGCGAGGAATGTTGATAAAATAATAACGGAAAATAGGAGTGTGCTGGCCCTAAAAAGGACCAGTTGGACTTAGGTTAGGTGAAGGGAGATAGAATATTATCTGGCCTCTATGATGGATGTTCACCCGAAATCGCCGGCGCCAAAGCACCTACAATTTCTTTTTCAGGAGGCGACTAGGGTGAAGCAAGTGCTGCCGTTGCCCGGATTTCTCCGTTTAATTTCCCTTACGGAGGCCACGGGGCGAGTCTTGAAGAGGCGTTGTTGAGTGGAATGACAGCAGGAGTCAGGTGTTGAAAGAAGTGATTCCAAAACGAGTATTGGTTTAATGATGTTGGAATGTGGCAGGTGGCAGCAAAAGGGTGTAGTGGAGCTTGCGAGTTGTCTTCGTGGTGTGTGGTGTGAGTTGGTTGTGGGGTCTCTCGGTCTTGCGTAAGAAGACCGATGTGAGAGATGGTCCCGGTGAAGTGTGTTAGCGAAGGGTCTCTTGGCCTTGCGTAAGAAGGCCGTGGGAGAGATGGTCCATGCTAGTCTCGCGTCAGGAGAAGTGTTGTGTAGGTGTAGAGCTGTGATGTGATCGTAGTTGGTCTCCTGGTTGACAAGTGTTGATTTTGTCCCTGGGAAATGAGTACTTATATCATTTTGGCTCTGCCAGCTTGTAGCTTAGATTGCCTAGGATGTTAACATCAAGATAAAAGGAAATAAGTCAAGTCTCTTGACCAACTCTTTATCTCTTCTGACCCAGACGCTATTACATTATCCAAGAGCTAAGAGTCTTTATTTGACTTTATCTTCTTCTTTTATAGGGGAAATGATGTCTGAAAGGTTTTCGCTTTGAAATTAAGGAAACAATTCTACCGTTTTCCGCACACTTTTTTCTGTTTTTTTCTTCTCAAACTACAGGTTGCCATGACAACAGTTAGTTTCTAGGCTACCCAAACGATGTAGACTAAATATATCTTATATATAATTCAACAGAGTCTAAATATGTTCATTAAAGAACTCCTCCGTTCCCACACAACCTACACAGATGGGGATGGTCTCATTGGAAAGCTTGGAGTCTGACGATTTATAAAACGTGACCACGTGACCTAAACCAGTCACAAGGGTACTTTAACCGTTTTTTTTTTTAATTGGTTTTTACGACAACGTTATTTTTTATTATTGCCTATTTCCGGAGTAAAACCGGACCGATTTTCATGCGTTTTTTAAAAACATTTTGCCATTATTTGCAAAATATATGAAAAATCAATATTATTTCGTTTTTGTATTTTAAAACATTTTTTTAAAGCACATATTAACAACCCTATTGTGACGGTTACAAATCGCACCGCAGGCACTATGAATGCATTTGATGCTGACCTAATCAGATGTTTTAATTAGGGATTGTTAGGTTGCTATGGTAACGTAATTTGTAGCCTATTTAAAATCAAAAAATCTAGTTTAAAACTCTAAATAATTTATTATTTTGAATTATTTATAAAGAATTATTCCGAGAGGCAAGGGGTCTATATCCGTTGTCCTAGGACAAATGTGTTCCTAACTCTTCCGAAATAGCGGAACTCGTTAGTTTGTTTTACCTATTTTCCATTTTATAACCTCCAATTCGTACCGTATAACCTGTAATTCGTACGAAAAATGTCATTTCCAAACTCCTCAACCTAATCTAACCTAACCTAACCAAACCTAATCTAACCTAACCTAACCAAACCTAACTTAAACCTTTTCCCACGTATGAAAATGGTCACTCGGCGCACTTATCACACAAATAATGATTGCATGTGCTACTGACTGTACCTGTTACTGCACCGGTTTTGGTTGTAAGCCTAAAGTCAAAGGTACAGACGTCAGTAGTTAGGTTTTCCTGCAACTATCACCGATTGTCGCTTGCTCGTGTTAACCTGAAATTGTATAAACATTCCAGGAAATGAATGACTTATTAGATACGTCATAAGTTTCGTCATTTAATGTATGTTTTTAATATTTGTCATTCATTGTAGAGGCATTTAGCTCGAGTATGTTTGTACATCCGGTTTTCACTGATTAGTCATTACGAGATAATCGCCACATCTTCCAATAATAGACGAGCCGTTATTATGTTCACAAGTGAAAACAAGTTGTTTGGGCGCCATCACGGTACTTACAGACTAGGAGTGTGTCTAGTGTAAGGGGCGTGTCCTCCCTTCTACTTGCTTCCCTTACCTGACTTGACGGTACAACCCGTTCCAAGAAAACTAGGTACACAAATGACTGCTTAGCTACATTTAATTCTTAAAGTTTAATTTTGTAAACGTTTTATTCTTATTTACCACCGATAAAAGAAATGAAAGTAGGTTAGGCGTTTACACAGAAGCATTAGAGGTCTATATTTTTTTTAATTGGGGTTGTACCGCTGAAAGTAAACGCAACAAAGTGTGGGGGCCCTTCTTTCCGGTAAAATGACGGTGAGCAGCCGGCCAATGCCACTGTAAAGGACCGGTGCCGGGGAAGTACCGGCGACACAGTGGCGTACGTGACTAAATACACGCTTGCACACACACCGATTATTTACCGACCGACCTCTGTAGTTCTCGCTGCGACATTTCCATTCCAACCGACTGCTCTGTTGATATACGACTACATTTTGGTAGTGCGTGCTAATTATAACGTATATTGTAACGTTTGAAATGGATGACCTGATAGACAATGATGTTCTTATTTCGTTAGTGGAGGAAATACTTGTTTTGTGGGATAAAACTTCTGACACCTTTAAAGACAGAAATCTGACTAGGGATGCATGGAGTGAAGTCTGCTGCGCTCTGAAAAACGATTACTTCCCTCAATGTTAGAGCAAGCCTTTCTCGTGAAGGAATAGAGTTTCTCATTTTCGTATTTTGATGTTGGATTTCTTTTTTCAACTTCTCATGAAGTTCGTCAAAGGATGCAATAGACATTCTGAAGAAGTTGAAAAACTTACTGCCATCAAGCCTTAGTTCTTCAAAAAGAGTGTAAAATGTTCCCGTGGTTTCTCTGTTTTGATTGATAGGGTGAATCCTACGGCGCTTAATACGGCGATACAATAACCACATAGCAACAACTCGTTTAGGATTCATTATTCAATAATCTCGTGTCACCAAGTGATTGTTTGACCGATAAAAATCCGGTATGTCTGCAAGCACCTGCTACCGATAAAATATCGCCCGATTTTTTACCGGCCGTCCAAAATCGGTGTGTTAGCAGGTGCTTGCAGACATACCGGATTTTTACCGGTCAAACAATCAGTTGGTGACACGAGATTATTGAATAATGAATCCTAAACGAGTTGTTGCTATGTGGTTATTGTATCGCCGTATTAAGCGCCGTATGATTAAGCTTAAGTGCTGGATTCACCCTATCAATCAAAACAGAGAAACCAGGGAACATTCTACACTCTTTTTGAAGAACTAAGGCTTGATGGCAGTAAGGTTCACTCCACGCATCCCTAGTCAGATTTCTGTCTTTAAAGGTGTCAGAAGTTTTATCCCACAAAACAGGTCTTGCCTCCACTAAAGTTACATTACGTTACTAACGGTCATCCATTTCAAACGTTACAATTACGTTACAATTATAATACGTTATAATTAGCACGCACTACAAAAAATTAGTCCTATATCAACAGAGCAGTCGATTGGAATGGAAATGTGGAAATGTCGCAGCGAGAACTACAGAGGTCGGTCGGTAAATAATCGGTGTGTTTGCAAGCGTGTATTTAGTCACATACGCTACTGTGTCGCCGGTACTTCCCCGGCACCGGCCCTTTGCAGTAGCAGTGGCCGGCTGCTCACCGTCATTTTACCGGCACCGATCAGCGGTCGGCGTGTGTGCAAGGTTCCGTTCCCTCCAATGGTTCACTATTGGAATTTGGATGGTCGGTAAAAAATCGGCCGTCCAAAATCGGTGTGTGTGCAACTAGCCTAAGTAAGCTGCTAAACTTTAGAAATCTGCTGTGGGTTAGGATAAAGAAAAAAATAAGATTTTTTTTTTCCTTTTTCTTTTTTTTTCTTCAGAAAACGTTTAGTTTTCCAGATATCCGCCATTTTATTTTTTTACGAAACAATTTCACTTTGGTGAATAGAAATGATAATTCAGATTTATTATACGCATTTTGTAATAAGTGTATCGAAAATAACGACTTTAGATTGTATATTTTCAAAATGGCGGTCGTTTAAAATATTTAATTTGAATATCTTAAACACCATTAACTATACAAAAAATTCACATGTGACAAAAAAGTTTCCTTTTTTAACGACAAATAAAACGATTTTTTGTATTTTTTTTTCCTGCAGATTAAATTATAACCGAGTTATTGACAAAAAAACGAGAAACTAATAATTTCTTGGAAGTTGTCTAAAACACCGAAGATAGACCTAGAACCAAAATATTTTAAAATACATTGTTCTGGATTGCATAAAAAATTCAAATTTGACCCTTTACAATTTAAAAATGGCACCTGTTTATTTCTTTTCCCTTCTAAATAACACGAAAATAAAACAAATGTATATTGTATTTATTAAACAAATTGCAAACATACAAGTTTGAAGTGTCATTAATTTGTATAAATACAATTTACATTTGATTTAGTTCCGAGATATTTAGCACGAAACAATTTCCTAAAGTTGGGCAGCTTACTTGTGAGGACACTCTGTATAATATCCTCGTTAGCAGGAACGACACTTTCTCTGGTTATACTACTAAATTTGTTGTAGCAAAAACGTATCTCGACCGTCCTCCAAGAAAAGAAAGCGTGTCCCAGAGGAAAGAGCGTGATCAACGTACGTTTTATGCTTCGTTAGGAAATTTGATTTAGTCTTACTTATATAAACATTTCCTTTACATCACAAATATACCCTTCCTAAAACCTAACCTAACCTATTTTTACTTATATAAACATTTCCTTTACATCACAAATATACCCTTCCTAAAACCTAACCTAACCTAGTTTTACTTATATAAACATTTCCTTTACATCACAAATATACCCTTCCTAAAACCTAACCAACCTAACTTAACCATTTCCTTTACAACACAAATATACCCTTCCTAAAACCTAACCTAACCTAGTCTTACTTATATAACCATTTCCCTTACAACACAAATATACCCTTCCTAAAACCTAACCTAACCTAGTCTTACTTATATAAACATTTCCCTTACAAAACAAATATACCCTTCCTAAAACCTAACATAACCTAGTCTTACTTATATAAACATTTCCTTTACAACACAAATATACCCTTCCTAAAACCTAACCTAACCTAGTCTTACTTATATAAACATTTTCCTTACAACACAAATATACCCTTCCTAAAACCTAACCAACCTAACTTAACCATTTCCTTTACTACACAAATATACCCTTCCTAAAACCTAACCTAACCTAGTCTTACTTATATAAACATTTCCCTTACAACACAAATATACCCTTCCTCAAACCTAACCAACCTAACTTAACCATTGCCTTTACAACACAAATATACCCTTCCTAAAACCTAACCTAACCTAGTCTTACTTATATAAACATTTCCCTTACAACACAAATATACCTTTCCTAAAACCTAACCTAACCTAGTCTTACTTATATAAACATTTCATTTACATCACAAACATACCCTTCCTAAAACCTAACCAACCTATCCTAACTTAACCATTTCCCTTACAACACAAATATACCCTTCCTAAAACCTAACCTAACCTAGTCTTACTTATATAAACATTTCCCTTACAACACAAATATACCCTTTATTAAATTTAGATAATAATATTAAAAACACTTGGAGATTTGTCGCCGCAATTCGAGCGTATTTTCGTGTGTATTTAGATATCTTAAACTATATGATAATATTAAACAAAATAAATCATCAACAATTTGATGGGCATCATCATGGTACTTACTCAGCTCCATTATACGACGCAATAGAAGCAGAATTTCTAAATCTAATTCTCAAAACTTAGTTTTTTGGGCGACTCTGCCTGCCGATTCTCGTAATTTAGGCCTTTACGAATTTCACATTTCCTCAAGGAATCATGGTTAAATTACATTTTTTGACCATAGTTGTGTTATTTGTAGAAGGTAGGGTTAGGTTAGGTTAGGGTTTGCCTTTTCATTTTTGATAACTTCGCTATTTATAGAGAGGCAGAGTTAGGTTAGTTCAAGTAAAAAAATGGTATTTATTCAGACAATACATGAGTTCACAATAATACGGTGAGGTGTTAAGACTTACTATGTACTTGTTTTATATTTTTCTTCCGTTTTTCATTTCTGTAACAATTTCTTTGAAGTCCAGTGCTGAAGTAACGGCATTTTCAATTACCATTGTGGGTAGATCATTCAACTTTACAATGCCTATAGAATTCCACAGGTAGTTTTTCCCAACTTTACAATGCCTATAGAATTCCACAGGTAGTTTTTCACTGCTTTAAAGGTTGAACATCACCTTTCTCCTGAACAGTTATAAGTTATAGTGATGGACATGCTCAATAATATTCTCAGAGTAATTTCAAAGTTAAAACTTTTTTGTTGAAATTTTGGCGCCTCTACTTTTCGCCCAAAAATTTTGCGCTCTGGGTCCGCCGTAGACTACCTAGTTGATTTAGTAGGAAATAACGGCCCTAGGCTAGTGAGAAAGTTTGTGCAATATTTTTGCACTATTCCTTATACAATTACAGTTTAAAATGATTTTGGTACTTTTCCTTTTTACAATATGCAACTATTTTAAAATGACAAAGGCTTTCAAAATTTGTCGAAATTATAAAATTTTCAACACCGAAACAAAAATTAAATGAGTAATAGTATTTAAAGTCGTCGGATAAATACAGCTGATGATGTTAGAAAATTGTGCAATGATTATTTTGTTTGTTAAAATTAGCGATGTTGATACTCGGGTTAAATGGATAATCGAATTAATCGGTTTCAAATGATTTCAATATTCGTATTATTATTTCGAAATCGAGTATCTGCGCAGAATGATTTCGCGCATCTGATTCGAACTCAGCTTTACCAATCAGCGAATTACTAACGAATATATCGTCTCCTTGTTCCTAGTTAGTAATATTATATTCCGAAATCGAGGATTTTAATAATCGGAACGTTACGAGAATTTTGATACTCGGATTCACCGAATATTTTTATTCGAACTCGCACATCACTAGTTGAAATCATATCCTGCCCTGGAACTCGAACGTAAATCGGTAAACTAATCTGTATCTGCGCGTGCGTGCGCGCATACAGACAAACGTGTCCAGAAAGTCTTGTTGCAACGGAAACAAAAGACAAGCACTTTAATGAACGTGCTCACATTACGGAATGAATCATTCTCGGAATGTGACCATGGGGGCATTGCCAACATCCAACATCGATTAGTACTGGTTACATCTGATTCCGCAATACTGTACCTCGATGTTAGCTTGATCGTGATCGTAGCTTGGAAGAAGAAAAAGAAGAAGAAAGAATAGGTAGCGTGTGGAGGCCAAGAGAAAGTAATATCGATAGACTGCGAGAACAGCTGTTCGGTGACATTAGAGGATTCATATTGAAATGTTGTTTTCGCAAGTTCTACATTGTAAGATAGATTAACTACTTTTGTAAACAGTAACTTGGCTCTTTGGATGTCAATAGTTCTTATAAACTCAATGTGTCTAATAGTTTAATACGCAACGTGGGGACAGTAACTATACAGGGTGGTCTAGACATAGTGTTCAACTTTTTTTGGGTGATAGAACAAGATAAATGTGACTCAAATACACAATTTAAAAAATTCTATTTCACACACCCACTTGAAGAGAAATTATTTCGATTTTTCCCAAAGAAACTGTACATTTACCTAAAAATGTAGGAATTCTGAGGTATTTCGATACATTACTCAAACTTTAACATTCCCATCGTATTCTACATTAAATTTCAAGTAAGGATGTATAGCTTTTGATGAGCATGCATCTACGAAATCACTAGTTTAAAAAGATTGGAGCTGTGGAGGTATTATTTTCCTAAATAAATTAAAGAAAAACCTTACACACACAAACAATTCTTTTAAACAATTGCTAGTAACAAATGCTATAAAAAGTTCTCGCCCGCTCCTTGTTTGGGGGACTATGAAACTGCCCCGACATTTTGGGTGCTTTTGAAACGATGAAACTGCCCCGCTCATTAAAGAGGATCAAGAAGGGTCGCCTCGCAAGACCAGAAATGCTGAAATTGTCTCGAGCGCAATTTCGGTAGTATGTGTTTAAATTTAACCTCAATCAAGCATAATATAAGCCTGTAAGGTTAGGTTAGGTCCCGTAGCGTAACACGTAAAATAAAATTTTCAACAATATTATTTGGGCGCTCGGGGCAATTTCAGCATTTCTAGTCTTGCGAGGCGACCCTTCCTAATCCTCTTTAATGAGCGGGGCAGTTTCATCGTTTCAAAAGTATAAATGGACAGATTTCATCTGAGCTGTGAGCTGCGCGTGGAAGGGAGGTACAAGTTTGTAGTTCGAGGCCGCGTGGGGACAGAGGCATTGTAGGGGAAACAGTCGGCGCCGACTACTGTCCACAATCTAGCCGTCTTGCAGATATCGTTGTTAGTACCAACACCCAACACAGACTGAGGTGGCCGCTTCCCCCACCACCTCACTGCTGCCTAGACCCACTGCGCACCCAAACTCCACAGCTCAGATTCAGATGAAACCCGTCCATTCATACCCAAAATGTCGTGGCAGTTTCACTACGCCCTTTGTATGACATCGGAGTATCAGCTGAATGCTTAACTTAATTTCTTTTAACAATTGACTGCACCAATAATGTAATAGTTAATGAAAAATGTCATCCGTGGTAACTGTTAGAACACAGAACAAACAAACAAGCTGTGGTCACGGTGAGATGGTTGTTCTGCTCCTTGCGTCTTTAGCTTGTTGAGGTTGTTCACCTTTCTGATGAGTTATAAACAGATTAGGGTAAGCAATTAAGAAATATCTTTGTTAGCGATAGCAGAAGATATCCTGACATTTTGAAGGATTGTAAATAAGTCCCGGGGCGGTCTAAATAATTTTAAACTTGACAAGGTAGAAAGCTGAAATTTTGTATTTTTTTGTAGCATTATAAGATAAATTCAGTTCTCTTCCGACCCTGACGGTATTAGAGTATTCGAGGGCTAGAAGTATTTTTTTTATGATTTTTTCTTTGCAAAACGGGTTTTTAAGAGCCATGGGAAAAGTAAGGAAGGTGTGCCATTTAAAATGTTTCACTGGACCAATAATTTACGATATAGCCTACCAATAGTGTCCAAGATAAAATCGTCTGCTTAGATCTCACTTTCATTGTGAGAAAGTGAGATCTAAGCAGACGATTTTGCCTTTAAACTACAACAATATTGCAACTAGTTATTTACAGTGTACTGTGAACTGCTTAAAATGGATAAAATTAATGAAGTGAAACATTTAGGAGTGTAGATAAATATTTAAACTGAAAGCAACACATGTTAAAAGTAAGGAAACATGTTTGCTTTAGCGAGTAGAATATCACGGATTATTGCTTTAGGACTGTATTAGTAATTGTTTATTTTGCACGAATTGATTCATTACTACGTTTTGGTATTGCATTTGTGAGAGGACCATGTGCTTCCATCATCAATCCACTATTCATCGGCCAGAAGAAAATAGTAAGAGTTAGTATTCGTATATGGGCCGCTTGTATTCCTTTTTAAAAAGTTATATTTTGTCCATGAGTTTCTGAGATACGTTTATGTTAGCTTTTTATGTACGCTCTGAAAATTGGGCTAAAATAAGGTTAGGTTAAAAATAATAAATTTTAATAAATTGGGCTAAAATAAGTGGAAATCATAATCTCTGAAGATGTTGATTAATCATTCACTTTCAAACAAGTTGATGAGCACCTACACTATCCCCACCATAGAAGCTCTAGATGTAATGCCCAAAATTTGGTTTCCTGAGACTTTAATAAACTTTGAGCTTGATGAATGACAATAATAAACTAACTCAAATTCTCACACAGAAAGTTTCATCGCCATAGTCGTCATCTTCAGTGATCATTGAGCTACAGTGATCAGATTATACGAGAGGTCATTTTTTAAGTAAGAACCGTTTGCGCATAGCAACCACGCAGGCTGTCACGTGACGCCCGCTCAAGGTTAGCCACTCTTGCCCAGTCCCCAACTATGCAGTCAGTTGATTTCATGTCTCTGCCACTGTTGGTTCTATCGTAATACTGCTTCGTTTGTCGCCATGTTAATCAATAAACCCGCCGATTGTGACGTTCTGCCAAGAGGAATGACCATAAATGCTGAGAGATATTGCGAAACACTAACCAAGCTTAGGCGCGCTATTCAAAACTGCCGGCGGGAACTTCTGTCTAGCGGCGTCGTGCTGCTTCACGATAACGCTCGGCCTCACGCTGCAGCAATGACCAAGACGCAACTGGCCAACTTTCGATGGGAATTACTGGACCATCCTCCCCCCCCCCCTACAGCCCTGACCTGGCACCATTAGACTTTCGTGTGTTTCCTAAACTCAATCAATATATTGGTGGAAAGCGATTTGAAAATGGTGACGTGTTGAAAGAAACTGTTACTAACTGGTTAAATGCTCAGGCGGCAGAGTTCTATGATGAGGGGATCCAAAAGCTAGTGCCACGACTTAACAAATGCTTAGATTTTATTGGTGACTATGTAGAAAAATAAAAATATGTTCATACTTAAGTTTTTGATACAATTAATGTTCATAAATAAAATTGCTGTTACTCCACTTAAAAACGGTTTTTACTTAAAAAATTGACCCACGTAATACGGAATCCGTGCGATATCGTTGTCTCTACGCAAGCATGATAACGACTACAAAAGAAATAATAGACAGGAACACGAAATTTAAGGGACTATAGTGTGCTCATGTATAATAGTGTCGTGTTTGGTATCAATTTGCTTATATTTTCCTAAACATTTTAACTATGCTAAAAAAAATTTAAAATTGTGTCTCCCATAAAAAAGTTAAACAGAGCAGTGTCAACGCTAGTAGGTGAGTCATCACGGAAACAGCTGGGCGAGGAAGGGAGTGATGGAGTTAGCCAAGGGTTCAGACGCCAAGTTAGTGTATACAGACTATAGAACCTTATTGAAATTCAGACAAAATCTAAACAAAATTGTAAACGTCAAAATGGCGTCCATTTTAAACAGTTTTTTTATTCATATCTCGTATGTTATTAAACGTATAACGGAATAAATTGAAAACAAATTGTTGATTTCAATTCTTTATGTAGTGGTACTTTAAACAATGATAAAGGAGAAAGTTTGTTAAAAATGTAGCGTAATTTCGAACTCCGATCTACTCAAGAAAACATAATATTCGTATAAACATGAGATTGATACGAGCGTAGCGAGTAGAGGTTCTTTCACATATCTAGTGCCTTAACGCCCTTTAAAACATAATTTGATATTATACCCTTGCATAACAGTTTTTTTTTCTTCAAATAAAAAGCATTGCTTTTATTCAATGATATTATGAATGAGAACGGAGTTTATCAGCCGAGTTAAGAAAGTTTCGTACTCGCAATGGTTTGAGGATCGGACTGTGCAGTGTAGTCAAGTATAAAATGCTTGTTAGTTTGAAATCACTTACTATCTTCGGTAAAATAAGCATTTCCGGATATAATATGTTGATAGGATTTTTTTCCTTTATTTTGACCCACCTCTGAATTTTCTCCGCGCATTACAGAAACACTATTATCGGTATACTGTAACTTGGCGTCTGGACCCGGACCGTCCACCCCTCTCTCCCTCCCTCACCCAGCTGTATCAGTGATGAGTCACATACTAGCGTTAACATTGCACTGTTTAACTTTTTTATGGGAGACAAAGTTTTAATTTTTTTTTTCAGCATGGTTAAAATGTTTAGGAAAATATAAGCAAATTGATACCAAACACGACACAAATGTATGTAAATAGTACGTAAACATGTAAACAATAAGTATGTGATTATGAATATAGTAGCTGTGTAAAGAGCTTTCTACTGGCGGCTTTTACAAACGGAATAGTGTCGTGTTTGGTATCAATTTGCTTATATTTTCCTTAACGTTTTAATTATGATGAAAAAAAAAATTTAAATGGTGTCTCCCCTAAAAACGTTAAACAGTGCAGTGTTAACGCTAGTAGGTGACTCATCACTGAAACAGCTGGGTGAGGAAGGGAGCGACGGGGGGGACCTTTCGGGTCGCTCGCAGGTAGCCAAGGGTTCAGACGCCAAGTTACTGTATACAGATTATAGCAATGACTACATAAATACTATAAGACACGACATGGGCCATGTTAAATATTCTACGCTTATTCTTGAGTTGACCAATACCCGCTAGGTCGCTCTGCTAGAGAATCTGAAGTTGATGTGACTGGCGCTAGGTGGCTCTACGGTCAAACAATGTTTCAGGCGGGTAAGAGAAAACGCACTGATGCCACATATGGGACCAGAGATGCGAGGGAAGGTCGAGAATCGCTTATCTCAGCGCACGAACTGACAACACTGACTATGCTGACGGAAGTAAGTGAGAAGGTTTGTGAGAGAGAGGTCAACAGTTGTACAGTCTCAACCAAGTGGGATGCGTACAGTCAAGCACCTGCTGCTAGCGCTTTCTGATAGCTGTGTGTCAAACTTGTGACGAACAGCACCCGTAAAGCGTAGACTATTTCCCTATCCTATGTCGTGTCTTATAGTATTTATGTAGTCATTGATTATAGTGTATAAAAATTATCACTCGTTTCGTTTGTGTCATTGTATCAACGTTGACGGCCTTGAACTCGCTACGCTCGTTAATATAGGAATATCAAATTTTTTTAGGAGATCTGGGTTAGAAATTATATTTTTGACAATAACTTCTGTATTTATCATCGAAGAGAATTGAAATCTGCAAATTTATATCCAATTTAATGTTTTGAATAACACACGAGTTATGAACTAACAATATGCCCGCCATTTTGTGGTTTTTTTTAGTCGATTTTTCTGAATTTCTCAATAGGGTTCCATACGAGCACACTCTAAGTCCTCTGTACCAAAATTCAAGTTTCTATCTTAATTTTTGTGACCACTCTCGTGTTTACGTGCAGACGACAATGGCGACGGACGGACGAAATGGCGGAAATTATATTTTTGGTTTCCTGAAGTTAAGGAAAATCTATCAAAAATCGGAAGTCGAAATTTATGACGATTACTTCGCAAATCAAAAGAAGAAGAAAAAAAGAATCCTAGCCCTTGAATAATTTAATAAAGTCAAGGTCGCGAAAGAGAAAGGATTCTCACACAAAAGTACATGAAAAATGGCGTACACCCAGCTAGGGGCCCTCGGAATTTCCTACCCTCGTACTCATATAGTGAACTCCTGAAGGCACTAAAACATGTTAAAAGTCTTCTTGAAACTCTCCAAATTTTTAAGTTTCACATGTAAATAAAACATAGTTTTTATAAACTGTTTAAAAGGAAGTACTGTAATTTAAAAAAGGTTTCAAAAAGTCAAAATCAGTTACAGTATCGTAACGCTCTAGAAATCGGAGGATGTAGCGGAAAAACTTTCTTTCTTGCAGAAGAAATCGGTGGCGGAAGTTGAGCAAGAAACCGGAAGTGACTTGTTCTATCAACACGATCTTAACGGACTGTGTTAATTAAAAGGATCTTATAGGCCATCCACCTACACTTGGTAGAAATTAGGAATAACTCACAATTTGTGTGGGTTTCAATTGGGACGTAAACTGTGGTTAATTCAAATTTTAATAATGTTACTCATGAAGGAAACTAGAAAATCCATCGTTTTACTCTCTCATATTTATGTAAAGTAAATATTTTTGAAAAATGGATGTTGAGTTGTTCAAGAAAATACCCATTTTTGACATCCCTGTGTAGAATGTTTTACATCTTAAACTAGGGGATCGGTTTTTGGGTCTTTTTTAGAAGAGCCCCGCCACTTCTATTAAGTGATCTTGTTAAGTTCATTAAAACGTACGAAAGGTTTAGCCAGGTTATTATATATATATATAGCAATCTGACCAAACCTGTCGTGACTTGAAATAGCGATCTAGCTTAATCATTGTGTAATGGCGTAAACGAAACAAAGAAGAAAATCTATTCGAGACCATTTTTAGAGACATTAATCTCTACTGGTCTCCAGAACAATAACTCATATTACCAATTTGTGTATAGATTTTTTTCTGTGTTTTTCTACTCAATAAATTTTCTATGTAAAAATTTTGTCTACTTTTACTATAATATCCCTATAGAAAATATTTTAAAAGTGGCGGGGCTCTTCTAAAAATGACCCCGATTTTTATTAAATTGGTTATTTGTATACAGGGTGGGTGAAAATAAACTACCACGCTCAATACATATTTTTAAAGTATTTGTGATTTTTGAATTGTGTTTGCGGAAATCTGGGTAATTATATAGCAGAGCTGCCTCACTTCAAAATCAATTTTTATGGGTTTTATTCGTCAAATAAATGTTGGAAAAATATTTTATTATCGAAAAAAAGTGTCGGAAAGATGATTACATAATACAATAATACAATTACACAAGTAGTTTTTTCGTGAAAAAATTAACTCTGTGTTATCTTTCATACTCATGACATTCACTTCAATAAACGTACGGAAGGTTTGGCCAGGTGGTTATATATATATATATGTAGCAACCTGGCCAAACCTTTCGTGACATATAATAATACAGCCCTACATATGCGTACACTGAAGCACATACGCAGACAATTGAACGTCAATGGAGGGAGGTGCGAGGAAATGTGCCGCGATATGGAAATTCAAAACAACATTTCCATGGCCATATAGCCGAATTTATGTTTAAGAGAAAGTACAATGAGTATAATACTCGTTTTCATCATTTATGGCGAATTACGAGTGAAATACATTTAAATTCAATAAATTCCTCATCTACTGAATTTGCAGCAGAATTTGACTCTGATTAAGATTTTCTTGTGTAATCTTGTGTAATTAAATTATGTAATCATCTTTCCGACACTTTTTTTTCGATAGTAAAATATTTTTCCAACATTTATTTGACGAATAAAACCTTTAAAAATTGATTTTGAAGTGAGGCAGCTCTGCTATATAATTACCGAAATCTGTTTAGGTGAGACGAGCAACTTAAAAAAAGTAAAATTTTTGGTTTTTTAATTAAAGAGGTGGGGAGGGTGTTTGCTAAAAATATTTCAAACGGCACGTTGTTATACCTCATTTTAAACTTCTCTGTGAGATAAGAAAAATAAATTCTAACTGCCCAAAAAAAAATGGCGGCCAAAAGAATTATTTTGTTTACTAGATTGTTACGGTATGACATTAATGTGTCCTTACCTCATATTAAATGTTCAAATTGTTTTCCCTGTACCTCCATGTAGGGAAGAATCACATACAGTTGGTTTCCAAAGGTGCAAAAAGGAATGAGGATGAAATGGTTAAGTGTAAATCATTATTTGTCGCAGCTGTTTTCCGGGCATGGGGATTTTAAAGGCAATCTGAATAGATTTGGTCTAGCAGAAGAACCTGGATGTGACTGTGGACATCATAAAGAGGATGTATGGCACATACTGAGAGATTGTAAATTATACGACAATGAAAGAATGATCCTTAAAAATGATATGAATACTCTTGGTGTTGATTGGGAGGAGTCAGTAGATGTCTGGATTTCGGGACCGGAGGTGGTTTCCCTTTTGAGCCGGTTTGCCGAAAACGTTCTTAAAGAGAAAAGAATAAGAGAGAATGAGTAATAAATTGTATAGTATAAAATTAGCATAAATTAGGTTTAAGATGTAATACAAGAGCCAAAGACGAGTATAGTCTTTGGGCCTTGTAATTAAAGGCACAAGGCACATAGGTATAGTAAAGGCTAGAAGTCAAGCTTAACTAGGTTTAGGTTTAATTTAATTATAGTTTAGAGTTTTGTTTTGTTTATGTTCATGATTAATTGTTTTGTTATTGTTATGTTTATTTCATTAAAGTAATTAGTATAAGGCAGTGGTTTCGGCAGATTGCGATGTCCAGTTTGTTTTATAATGAATTTGTAGACGTCTAGGGCATTCACCTTCGGGTGAATGTAATTTTTTCACCCCTACGGGGAAGTTATTTGTTTATTTTGTTTATATTATATTTGTTAAAGTTTATTTTATTTTTGTTAAAAGTTGATTTGCAAGACGCAAATAGTGCAACCATTAGTATTAGACTGTGATCAGGTTATTCACTCATAATGGGTTCTTCCCGGGTGTGAGTGATATAAGTTGAGCCACTCAATGAAAAAAAAAAAAAAAAAAAAGAAGAAAAAAAAAAAAATGTACCTCCATGTAGAGTCTTTTTTAATCTACTGAGTAGTAGAGGGGTTAAATATTCCTGACTCAGGGGGATTCAGGGGATGTAATGAGTCATTTCCCCAAAATTTTGACCCATTTTCCACACCATTTTAGTTTTTCACCCCCGCCTTCTCAAAAGAGTGTAGAGACAGCTATACCCTTGGGAATGTCAAAGTGTACATATAGCTGAGTACCGCGGGATTGGCAACGATTAAATTTTAGTTCAAGCATTTTGATCACTGGATTGGCACATTCAGCTAGATACCGCAGGACTTAGGGAGCCAGGGTCAGGAACTCCCTTCCCCAAAATTTTACCCCTTTCCCGAACCAATATAGATCCAGTTAAATTGATTAAATTTTGATTTAAACTTTATGATCTAATATTGGTTAAAATGGTGTAGGATTCGGGGAGTGTCAAAGTGCACATCCCGCTAGGCTGTCTCGGAATTACCACGTGAAAATACCTCCCCCCTCCCACCACTAAATTTTTACTTTTTTAGGTTGCCCCTCTCACGTAAAGATATTGCCGCAAACACAATTCAAATATCTCAAATACTTTAAACAATGGGGGGGTTGTAGTTTCTTGATAGCCACTATGTATATTGGACTTATAACTGTTTACAAGTCTGAGCCGTACTAAGCTAGATAATATGTGTCTATACAATATGGGTAACGCCACCTCTGTACAATAATATATATATATATATGTATATATATATATATATATATATATATATATATATTCTTTATTATAACATTAATATATAACATACAGCTCACACAAACAGACTAGGAATGAATTGGTTATCTTAATTTCTTCACCTTATATTGGTGGGTTCCCAGGACACCAAAATTCATCTAACCATATCTAGCAGTTTTTCATTTTCTTGACCCCCCCCCCTATAATTGGGTATAAAAAAAATCCGATTTGGGGTCCCCCACAGTATGTTAACTGTAGGTTTTAAAATGTATTTATAGGTTACCCCCAAGTTTTGGGAAATGGCCGTATGTTTTACATTAGTTTATAGAGTCACCCATAAATTCTGAGAATAAACGTGGTAAATATGTACACTTATTCAAATTTTTGATTTACAACGTTAAATTTTTGGGTTTAAATCTGTACGTAATATGGACCCATTTTACATTATTACAAAGCCCTATGTATAAGTTACTTTTGGAATTGACACTTTCCTATAATTTGGTTTCATGGAACGATATACAAGACGCATTTTTTCTCTGTATATAGTTAAAGTACATTTTAAAAATGTACAGATTTTAGCCTATTTAGCTTAACTTAGGCGTTTTTTTACTGTATAACATAAGGACTAATAACATTTTTTTAAGAACATTCGTGACAAATTACATTAAATTTTTCGACTGACATGTATGTTGCTAATTAGGGCATAACTTTTTTATATGTATTACTTTAAAAATAAGAAGAATTTTACAGGCTGTACAACGAGGTTTATTGCACGGTTCACAACCAAGATTTTGGATTAGATTGGTGTTATATATCTTTTGAAAGTTTAGGGCTCTTATAGACAACACTTGGGATTTTAGAAAATAAATTTTAAAATGTAGAATTTAGTTTGAGTATGTTGTGAGGAATTATTGGAATGAAAAACTCCTAAAAAGTTGAGTATTAGTGTTTTGGAAGTTACTCTTAAATTTTGAGTTAGACAAAATATGCCCAGGAAATTCCATAAAAATTGGTCCACTCATTTGCACCGCGGAGCTGTGCACAGGGGGCGGATTTATTTAAATACTGTTTTAAACTACCGAATTGACATTTTCGGCAACGTCTAGTTTTGTATTTGATTTTCCGTGAGAGAAAGTTAGAATAACGTTTTTGCACAGATTTAAAAAGAAAAATAAAATGAGAAAATAACATGAATCTTATGTTATTAAAGAAACAAAATAGGTTCCAATCTGTACAGACGAGGAAGCCCGGTTGCGTGTTCCTTGAAATCCGCGTAGGCTGTGCGTAATTAAGTAAGGATTGTCAGCGTTTATAGAATTACTTTTGTTACATTGTGGGCAGTGAAAGAGGTCACGTGGGTTTAGAGTGCAGAGGTTAATTATGAATTGAGTAATTGATGACCGCTCGCTTCCGACATGCCAATCATTGTCAGACAGTCTCTTAAGGCCATTTTTTTATACGTATTTCTGTCGGAATAAATTATGAGTTAATGAGATGGTCAAGAGATATTAAGCGAAAGACATATTTCTTGTGATTTTATTTATTGGCTGTATAGCTGTCCACCTTTGACATTTTATACAAAATATGTACAGAAGCGATAGTTAAGTTGAGAAAATCTAGCTATTGCTGTTTCTTTCATGAAGAAGCAGAGTCCTGTTCAGGAATAAATTCACCCCCAGACCGCCTTACCGCATTACTGATCCCAGTTGAGCTCAGCTTTATCTGATGTTATCTTCACCATTCTTCCATAGTGTCTATTCCAAACCTAACCTAACATAACATAACCTAACCTAAGCTAACCTAACTGTGACACTTTCGTATCTCCAGCTCGAGCTTGCATTACTTTAAGATCCCAGTTGAGCTCAGCTTTCTCTGATGTTATCTTCACCATTCTTCCATAGTGTCTATTCCAAACCTAACCTAACATAACATAACCTAACCTAAGCTAACCTAACTGTGACACTTTCGTATCTCCAGCTCGAGCTTGCATTACTTTAAGATCCCAGTTGAGCTCAGCTTTCTCTGATGTTATCTTCACCATTCTTCCATAGTGTCTATTCCAAACCTAACATAACCTAACCTAAGCTAACCTAACTGTGACACTTTCGTATCTCCAGCTCGAGCTTGCATTACTTTAAGATCCCAGTTGAGCTCAGCTTTCTCTGATGTTATCTTCACCATTCTTCCATAGTGTCTATTCCAAACCTAACCTAACATAACACAACCTAACCTAAGCTAACCTAACATAACATAACCTAACCTAAGCTAACCTAACTGTGACACTTTCGTATCTCCAGCTCGAGCTTGCATTACTTTAAGATCCCAGTTGAGCTCAGCTTTCTCTGATGTTATCTTCACCATTCTTCCATAGTGTCTATTCCAAACCTAACCTAACATAACATAACCTAACCTAAGCTAACCTAACTGTGACACTTTCGTATCTCCAGCTCGAGCTTGCATTACTTTAAGATCCCAGTTGAGCTCAGCTTTCTCTGATGTTATCTTCACCATTCTTCCATAGTGTCTATTCCAAACCTAACATAACCTAACCTAAGCTAACCTAACTGTGACACTTTCGTATCTCCAGCTCGAGCTTGCATTACTTTAAGATCCCAGTTGAGCTCAGCTTTCTCTGATGTTATCTTCACCATTCTTCCATAGTGTCTATTCCAAACCTAACCTAACATAACATAACCTAACCTAAGCTAACCTAACATAACATAACATAACCTAACCTAACCTAACTGTGACACTTTCGTATCTCCAGCTCGAGTTTGCATTACTTTAAGATCCCAGTTGAGCTCAGCCTTCTCTGATGTTATCTTCACCATTCTTCCATAGTGTCTATTCCAAACCTAACCTAACATAACATAACCTAACCTAAGCTAACCTAACTGTGACGCTTTCGTATCTCCAGCTCGAGCTTGCATTACTTTAAGATCCCAGTTGAGCTCAGCTTTATCTGATGTTATCTTCACCATTCTTCCATAGTGTCTATTCCAAACCTAACATAACCTAACCTAAGCTAACCTAACTGTGACACTTTCGTATCTCCAGCTCGAGCTTACATTACTTTAAGATCCCAGTTGAGCTCAGCTTTATCTGATGTTATCTTCACCATTCTTCCATAGTGTCTATTCCAAACCTAATCTAACATAACATAACCTAACCTAAGCTAACCTAACTGTGACACTTTCGTATCTCCAGCTCGAGCTTGCATTACTTTAAGATCCCAGTTGAGCTCAGCTTTCTCTGATGTTATCTTCACCATTCTTCCATAGTGTCTATTACCTAACCTTCACCATTCTTCCATAGTGTCTATTACCTAACCTTCACCATTCTTCCATAGTGTCTATTCCAAACATAACCTAACCTAACCTAACCGTGACAATTTCGTATCTCGAAATTTCGTAGCTCGAGCTTGCCTTTCTTTACTACCCTTCTAGCACGTTTAAGTACATTATTTCTAGAATCACTACCCCATCGATGGTTTTCTCTTGGAATAAAGAAAGGGCCGTAAACTTTGCTCTTGTTTCGGCACACAAAAACTTAACTTTTGGGCTATCACGGACATGTTCCAAGGATTGTGGATTTCCACTGCCCCAAATCCGACAGTTCTCTTTATCACTTAAGACTGATCACTGTATACTATGTTTGCAAATAAAAAAGTTTTTTCAAGAAACGCCATACAGTCGCTTGTAGAACGCACAGTACTCTAGAAGCATCCCGGATGGATTTTGAAGGACTGTTATCAAAACTTTGCCTCACTTGCCCTACGACAACGTCAGACCTGAGGACGCACGTGGATGCCCTGAGGATTTCTTATGGCTCATTGAACACCCTATTTCAACCAAACACTTATGCCACTTATAAAGGACTACTGTGGCAGGGTTTTTGTCATAATCAGTATAAAAATTTCACAATTGTCGCAGACTTGGATTGTTCGTAACAAATCACTCTATTCTGTACTATTCACTTAGCGAGTCATAATTTAATCTATATTGCTACAAAGCGTCATCAAAACCAGCCCTGTAAGTAGTATCAGTACATTTATATGAATTTACAAAGTTGTAAAGTCCTTTTTTGAAGAATATTGTATTAACTTTCACGCACACCCGTTCGCAGATCAAACAAAAGTATAAATCATCAACTCCTCAAAAAAAATTGCGGTTATAGGTGAAAAAGTGAATTTTAATTTTAAACACTAAAGGTCGAACAACTCAGAATTTTCGAAGCGTAAATAATGTAAAAAGCTTCGCGAATAAATTAAAAAAACCAAATGAACCCGATCATTGGAATGAAAACGCTTCGATTTACCAATAGAGCGAAACGTCACCTTAACCGCAGTATTCATCTCCAGTTCGCAGTTAACGCGAGTAATGAACCCTCAGTACGACGCCGATATTTCCTGGTTGCCTTGTGTTTTTGTTTGTACGGTTATGCTAAGTTGCACTTGAATTAACACAAGCTCTTCGGAATCATGTAAGTTAATTGGGATCTAATAAACCGTAACGTGATTCTTGTTTTGGCTGAGGTCAAGAAACTATCGTGATAGAAACGGAACCGATGTAGATAAACAGGATAAGAGTTTGTTGGGGAAAGTTTGAGGAGACGAAGTGCATTAAGAAAGATTCGACAATTTGAAGTTTCTAGAAGAAACATGTTCTTAAGGATGATTCAGAGAAAATATAATTCGAGTGAGGTTTCTAGAACAAACATGTTCTTAAGGATGATTCAGAGAAAATATAATTCGAGTGAGGTTTCTAGAACAAACATGTTCTTAAGGATGATTCAGAGAAAATATAATTGGAGTGAGGTTTCTAGAACAAACTTGTTCTTAAGGATGATTCAGAGAAAATAAAATTCGAGTGAGGTTTCTAGAACAAACATGTTCTTAAGGATGATTCAGAGAAAAGACAATTCGAGTGAAGTTTCTAGAACAAACATGTTCTTAAGGATGATTCAGAGAAAATAAAATTCGAGTGAGGTTTCTAGAACAAACATGTTCTTAAGGATGATTCAGAGATAATATTATTCGAGTGAGGTTTCTAGAACAAACATGTTCTTAAGGATGATTCAGAAATAATATTATTCGAGTGAGGTTTCTAGAACAAACATGTTCTTAAGGATTATTCAGAGAAAATATAATTCGAGTGAGGTTTCTAGAACAAACATGTTCTTAAGGATGATTCAGAGAAAATATAATTGGAGTGAGGTTTCTAGAACAAACTTGTTCTAAAGGATGATTCAGAGAAAATAAAATTCGAGTGAGGTTTCTAGACCAAACAAGTTCTTAGGGATGATTCAGAGAGAATATTATTCGAGTGAGGTTTCTAGAACAAACAAGTTCTTAAAGATGATTCAGAAAAAATATAATTGGAGTGAGGTTTCTAGAACAAACAAGTTCTTAAAGATGATTCAGAGAAAATATAATTCGAGTGAGGTTTCTAGAACAAACATGTTCTTAAAGATGATTCAAGAAAATATAATTCGAGTCAGGTTTCTAGACCAAACAAGTTCTTAGGGATGATTCAGAGAGAATATTATTCGAGTGAGGTTTCTAGAACAAACATGTTCTTAAGGATGATTCAGAGAAAAGACAATTCAAGTGAAGTTTCTAGAACAAACAAGTTCTTAAAGATGATTCAGAGAAAATATAATTGGAGTGAGGTTTCTAGAACAAACAAGTTCTTAAAGATGATTCAGAGACAATATAATTCGAGTGAGGTTTCTAGAACAAACAAGTTCTTAAAGATGATTCAGAGAAAATATAATTCGAGTGAGGTTTCTAGAACAAACAAGTTCTTAAAGATGATTCAGAGAAAATATAATTCGAGTAAGGTTTCTAGAACAAACAAGTTCTTAGGGATGATTCAGTGAGAATATTATTCGAGTGAGGTTTCTAGAACAAACATGTTCTTAAGGATGATTCATAGATAATACTAGTCGAGTGAGGTTTCTAGAACAAACATGTTCTTAAGGATGATTCAGAATAAACACTTTCAGTGAGGTTTCTAGAACAAACATGTTCTTAAGGATGATTCAGAGATAATACTAGTCGAGTGAGGTTTCTAGAACAAACATGTTCTTAAGGATGATTAAGAATAAACACTTTCAGTGAGGTTTCTAGAACAAACATGTTCTTAAGGACGATTCGGCGAAAAGACTATTTGAGTGAGGTTTCTCCGAATATGTTGGATATATGTTTCCGCTTGAATTAGACCCTCGACGTTTTCTCATGACCCAAGGAGATTTATGAACATTTTGATGAAGGCTGTAGAACATTCATCTGGAATTATATTTGTATTTATGAGGTTTATAAAGTATGTCTGTAATAGGTCTATTATTTTTGAGCTCAAGTGCTCACGTCTAGGGTTGAAGACACGTTTTGCGTTTTCATTTCTTTATTTTATTAATTTTATGAGTGGCTGCTGGAGCGAGACTAGTTTTAAATGGTTCGCCCTGTTCGAGCTTACAGTAAATACATTATACTTCCTAGTATCCTTGTAATACACTTCACTGTTGTTGTGTTACTCATGCCTCAGCAAGGTTGACGGGTTTGTTCTTTACATGGTAAGCTGACAATAAATAGTTCCTCATTCTGACGCAGATACTGTTTGATAAGGTGAATCGCCGACTCAGACCAAATTAAACTATATTTTATATAAGTAGTAGAATGTTATGTAATGGGGGGGGGGGTGAAAGAACAATCTTGAGTGTTTCGTGAAAATATCAGTTTTGAATTTTCCTAAGTTCAGTAAGGTATTTTTTTAAAAATTTTGTCTGACATGCAATCAATGTCCTGCAGCTTAAACGATTTACTGTACAGTATTCCTTCTTATTAAATTTAGTTATGTTGGTCTAAGTATGTTTTTTGAGGCATAATAACCTCTACGTCATCATTCCCTTATGAAAAAAGAAGAAAAGAACATAAAAGATCCCTTGCCCTCGAATACTCTAATGGCGTCAGAGTAGGAAGAGAACAAGATTGTGTCAAGATAGACTTGGTAGGAAAGAATGAAAGTAATAGATCTAACCCAACACTACATGGGGGAAAATGTTGATCCAGCTTGGTTCCCCAATATTACCATGCCCGTACTCGCTCTGAATTGAGCCCATATGTATACTTTAGGCATAGCTCGATACGATTTTTCTTTTCTTGGTTAACTCAAAATTAGTGGGTATCGGCCGTTTAAGAACTAAACAAAATAATATTTACTCAGATATAACCTTTTGGAAACTGAGCAATACCTATTGTAACCCCCCCCCCCCTATGAGTTTCCGGATAAAAGTGAATATTAACCGCGACGTCGACTTAGAAAATAAAATCGATTGTCTTAAAATCGTCTAAAGCATAATCGATTGAATGTTTGTGAAATGCGAAAGTTTATAACTCGACCCCCCTTTTATTTGATTAGGTCAATGGTTTTATATATAGGTGTGGGAGAATGTTTGCGATATTTCCATCACCATATCCGACCATATCACTGTATAATATGTTTTTAATTCAAATGTTCATGGAGCTTTTTTTAAGAGAGCACGAAATAACTTTTAAGTATTCAGCAAAACATGTTGGGAGGATCCAACATTGGAACGTATGGAATGACAATGCTTTTAATCTGAGTTTATTGGGGTCCCCATATAGAGTTCCGTATATTATAGTGACATAATTTTAGCTTTCGGGATTAACTGACTATCACTTTACTTCATGATGCTGTATCAATACCGTTAAATATTATAAATCTGTGACGATGTCACTGGTTAGGCGCCGGAATCTTGGTTGCGCCGGCGAAGGCATTGCAGTGGCAGTGGAACAGCTGATCTACAGTCCAAAGACCAGCCGCTAGGAACGGCGAAAGTCTTGAGGTGTCCGGTATAGAATAGTGTCCTATTCGAGCATCTCCGATTTTCTCTTAAAACATTCATATATTTACCAAATGACGATGATCACGTGATTAATGGCGTTCGGCCACTTTTCTGGAAGGCATAACCAGTAGCGGCCGATGGTTAAGGGCAATGGGAGGACTCTGTTTTATTTTATACACGTAAGGGAAGGCAAGTTATCATTCACTTAACATTCACAATCACAAAGGGTTAAACTTAAAAACATAAACAACAACTCGTGTGAGTGGCGAGACACTATTTAGAACAGTTGCGCCAACTTATTTTGCCCATCGAAAACAAGATTTTTAGTAATACGGAACATCTAATTTATGGTGGCTTCACCGACTGATGTCTGCGCGCGCAGCTTCGGACTCTGCCCTAGAAGCCCATTACACGCTGTGTAAATGACGTCACGGCACCCTCAGCTCTGTCTGCTGCTTGCCTCATATGACTATGAAACTGGGACGATCTGGCCACCGTCCGAACTCCAGAATACATTCGTCAAATATTTTATATTGTAAAACTTCCGCTACAAATGATGGTGAAATCCATAGCGGCAATTCATAATTCATTTATCTCCACAGAATTAAATACATATAGGTATTTACATTATTAAAATAATATTATCATTGGGGGGGGGGGGCGTCCGAGAGTCCTTATGAGTAAGCCGCCACTGGGCATAACCATTCAACCGGACGGCTACGTATTTCATGTTATGTACAGTTTTTAGTATCAATACAATAAGTCCCTTGTAATTATTTAGTGTATTTTACTTATCTAAGGTGGTTTACCCAAGAGTAGTGTTTGGTCAGACGGAATAAGTACCTCAATAATGTATTGACAATTAGTGCGTTTTCCAGACTATGCCTTAGATTTAGGTTGAATCTTGATTTAAGGTACTTTGACTGTCTTAATCCTGACTGTAAATTAATTTTCTTGGTTACAAGCCCCCCCCCTCTGTTTTTGTAAAGAATTATCGCTTTTTATAAATATTTTTATGCCCTTCCCCAGTTGGTTTCAAGCCCTCTGTGTTTTTGTAAAGTGAATAGTGCTTTTAATCAATATTTTGAGGCCTTTCCCCAGAATGCGAGTTTATAAATGCTAAGTACAGAGTGTTAATCACAAAATTTTCTCAAAAAGTAAATAATTTTTTTTTTCAAAAATGTATGCAGTTCTTCTCGTTGATAATAGATAACTTTGTCCAGCTAAACTTAAAATGTATTGTCCCCGTTTTTTGTTACATTATTTTTTTTTAAGAAGGATATTTTGAGACTTGTTTCTAGAAATAATTGTTATATTGTCATTTAACATTTGGAAAACATTCTTCATTAAACATTTATTTGAATGGAATAATTTGTACAGATATTTATTTTACGTCGGTCAAATAGTAATTTGTGAAGATGATATTGGAAATAAATTTGGTTAAAATAAAATTCAGGGTGTGTAAATTATATTGAGAATAAATTAAAATAATTGTTCTTACTTTTTGGGGGTTAGAGTATTATATTAATAAAATAACGGTTTTATATTTTGGCTTCTTATAGGGGTAATGTTTGCGGCAGATTTTCGTAATATTTTGATTCAAGGAATATTACATAATATAAAATATATTACGAAAAATATGAAAATTTTAAAATGTAAATTCATTCACCAGAAAATCGAAAGATCTGAATTTGATTTTTAAATTAGATTTGTTATTTTTTTAAAGAAAGAATGCAAATAGTATTTATAGTAGTTTCTAATCTGATTCAACATCCGAAAAAGCAATAGAAGAATACTTAGAAATACACATGTCATTAAAAAAGATATATTACTTATTTATCTCAACTAGACTTTGAATGGTATTTATTCACTTCATTCAATTCCAAGAACTTTTTAGGCATAGACTCTACACATATTCATGAATCAGCGTATACATAAATAGAACTGAGTAACAAATATATTGAGAAACTATAAGTTGAAATATTTGGTCGACATTTTGTTTTTTTAAAGCTGTTGATAAATTCATGTACAGTACAACACGTCCTTAAACGATGTAAATAAGAATAACACGTTTACAAAAGTCTGTCAGGAAGTTGTAACTTTAGGAATTAAATGTAGCTAAACAGTAATTTGTGTACCTTGTTTTCTTGGAATGGGTTGTATCGCCAAGTCAGGCTAGGGAAGCAAGTAGAAGGGAGGACACGCCTCTTACACCAGACACAATCCTAGTCTGAGGCTATTGTAATTCAGTAAATTAAAAAAAAAACTATTGTACCTGTAGCAAATGTGTCATTGCAGTGTTCTTTTTGTCTCAACCGAATCATCTCAATTTAGTGCCCGCCATATTGAAACGGATTTTTAAGTCCAAGATATTACAAGACTGCGAGTAAGTGTGTTGAAATCGGTGTGGTAGTTTCCGAGAAAACAAAACAGAGAGATAAGGAGATGTATACACCATTACCTTTTAGTCCTAAACGATATGAAATGAAACATACAAATATGTTTGAAATGTATTTAATAAAATAATAGCACCGTTCTTTGTTTTTGTTACTAAGGAAGCTAACAATTTGGAAGTCAAATCTTATGATTCTTGAAGAGTTTCTGTAGATTATAGTGAGTTATAGTTTGGAGTGTAGATCGTGTATCACTGAAGAGGGCGACCTTGTCGTTGAAACGCGTCTGATACTTAGGCGTATTTTTTGTGAGAATTGTGTTCTGTGTTTGTTATACTGTAGTTTCTGTAGAAATTTAAAAAAAAGAAGTTATGCATGTAGAGAAAAATCGTTGACTTTTTCGCGGAAATATCAGTCTTTAGGTCCCATGTGCCTAAGAATAAACGTATATATATATATATATATATATATATTAAATGATGTTTATGTGACATCCATGAAGTTCTCTGCAGCCCAAAAGAGTGGACCTATTTTGATTATAATTTGTATGTGGGCGTATTTTTGGCCATATCTCCAGATTAAAATATAATTTAAACTTTTGGGGATGTGTCACGTTCGGACACACGGTCACCCCTCGGTTATGATTTGGGATCACCGTGGTTGGGACTTTGATTGCGGTTTGGGTTCGAGAGGAACCTAGGTTGCCGCCGAGCTTACCATTATTCCAACCGGATTCGAAAGGTCTCGGAGACGCGAGAACCCAGATGTCCCGGCTAGCGATGTTGATACTCGGTATGAAATGGATACTCGCATTACTCGGTTTCAAATGATTTCAATACTCGTATTATTATTTCGAAATCGAGTATCTGCGCAGAATGATTTTGCGCATCGGATTCCAACTCAACTTTACCAATCAGATTAGCGATGTTGTTACTCGGGTGAAATAGATACTCGCAATACTCGGCTTCGAATTATTTCAATACTCGTATTATTAATTCGACATCGAGTATCTGCGCAGAATGATTATGCGCATTACGTGTGTGTGTGTTATATTTCTGTTAGACTGATCCACCAAGTAGCCTATTTATTTTTTAAACAATATGTGATTGACACTTGTAATACGTAATTAAATGTTATCCTGCCTCGACACAAATTCAGTAATTAAACGTAAGTACAATTATTACCAACATTAATAATTTAGTTATTATTTAAAATAAGTTAATTTACTATATTTTTTATAAAGATGGTAACCTATAAATATTTATTTAAATATAAGTAATAACAATTAAATAATAATTTAATTTACTTTTTGTTAATGTGGAAATAAATTAATATTATTGTTATTTTAAATTGAACTTGTTACCGAATTCAAATCATTATAACTCAAAATCGTAATGTTTAATTAATGTGTAGTGAAAAATCAGCTTAGAAACAAAATAAATGTAACCAAAGTAAAAACACCGAGTATTTTGTTTGGAATTGACACAACACTAACGAATATCGTTGTCCGAGGAAACTCGCACACCGAGGATACTCGCTTTGACTCGCACATTACCTCCTCCTTGTTCCTAGTTACGAGGATTTTGACCGAGTATTTTAATTCGAAACCGAGGAATTTAATACTCGGACTCTTTCGAGGATTTTGATACTCGGAATCACCGAGTATTTTAATTCGAACTCGCACATCACTAAATCAGATAGTTTTAGATAAACCTACACTTTTGCGTTCTATCTGTTAGACTGATCCACCAAGTATTTATTTTTTTAAACAATATGTGATTGACACTTCTAATACGTAATTAAATGTTATCCTGCCTCGACACAAATTCAGTAATTTAACGTTTGTACAATCATTACCAACATTAATAATTTAGTTGTTATTGAAAATAAGTTAATTTACTATATTTTTTATAAAGATAGTAACCTATTAATATTTATTTAAATATAAATAATAACAATTTACTTTTTGTTAATGTGGAATTAAATTAATATTATTATTTTAAATTGAACTTGTTACCCAATCTAAATCATTTTAACTCAAAATCGTAATGTTTAATTAATGTGTAGTGAAAAATCAGCTTAGAAACTAATATAACCAAAGTAGAAACACCGAGCATTTTGTTTGGAATTGACACAACACTAACGAATATCGTTGTCCGAGGATTTTATTTCGAATTCATCCTCGCACATTACCTCCTCCTTGTTCCTAGTTACGAGGATTTCATCCGAATATTTTAATACGAAACCGAGGATTTTAATACTCGGAATGCTCCGAGGATTTTGATACTCGGATTCACCGAGTATTTTAGTTCGAACTCACACATCACTAGACTCCCGGCAGTTGACTCTGGGACCTGGACTAAAAGATTACTCAACAATGCACGAAGCTATATTTTGAAACTGTAGCAACCAGAATATTATATTTTGTGTTAATATACTTCAAGTAAGGAATTATTAAAGACGAAGGTTCACCGAAATAACATGAAAATACAGACATAATCTGAAAATAATAAAAACAATAATAGAAAAATTCCCACTGTTCCTACTTAATTTTTTAAATATGAAAAAAGTATGATAAATATGCTCTCTTGCATAGTTTAAGTTGTAAACGTGTTTTTATAGCAATACAAAAAGAATCATGTACAAAAAAAATTTGGTGGGCATTTTCTGAAAAGTATCAAGGGAGCTAAGGTTGTAAGGTGTAGGAGATACGCGGAACCTTATTTAATGAAATAAAATTAGAATTAAAATAGAATTTTATTTCATTAGTAGATATGTAAGTTAAGATTTAGTTTATAAGCAAGACCCTCCGATGATGATAACCATGTTATCGAAATGTACATCAGGGCATTTAGTGGAAATAATTAATTTAAACAATTAATTAATCAGATAATTGTGTTTTATTTTAAAGTTTCTAGTGATTGTGGTTAGGGGTCAAATTCGAATCATTATTGTGAATTTCACCACAGTGCTCAACAAGATTGTATCTTGTTCATATTGATTAAACTCGCTAATCCCACCCTAAACATAAATTTGGAACAAACTGTTTTCATTTTATCTAGCGGCTAATTTTCTTGAATGTACACTCTTGTCTTGTTTAAAGTGACGCCTGTATCCTCGCTCTGTTCAGTGTGGTTTCGTAGCATGACATTGAGATTATACCGATAAAGTTTATTCCGGATATGACAGTTAGCCAAGCGTTACTACCAGGTGCCATCTGGTACGGAAGGTGTCGTAACGGCTTCTTTGTAGCTTTAAATTTAGCCAAATGCAAATAATTTGCATGGAAATTACAAATCCTAACACTGAACAGAGATAATGGAACCTAAAATATTCAGTTTTTATTTAACAGTCTTATTGTGTTTTAATTATAGTCTCAATCCAATCTGCAAAACTAAAAATAATCTACTCGTCACTACTTTTCTGAAAATGTTTCTATTCTATTTATAAGTTGATGGGCCTCAACATGGTACTTACCCAATACCATCATACAATACATGGGCGTCATCACCAGTTCATTATTGGGGGGGATATGTGCCGGGGGTCTGGGGGCATGGAAATTTTTTAAATTAAACTTCTCAAATCATCGATTTTATGCATTTATTTTAATATTTTGTCAGTAAATGAAGTACACTAAAACTATAAATCTAATTATTATAACTTTGAAGTCACCTAAATAGTACCAAATGTTACTTTTTTTGAGTCATTTTTGTGTATAAATATTTTAGCAATTTTCTTATCGTCTAAATTGTCTAGAATGGACTTGTGGACATTTCCCTACATGACATGGTTCAGTCTCTGCTGAGTCATAGTAGAACGGAGATAGTTTTTGAGCTTCCAAAGAGCACTGAAACTGCCTCACAACTTGAAGCTGGTGACAAAAGCAAAAGTCTTACTAGGTGCTCATCGTAAAGACAAAGCCCGATGTTTACCTTTTATGGTTTAAAGTAAATCATTCGTTTATAGCAAAAATATTTTTACATCTCAAATATTGGGGGGGACACGTCCCCCCCGGCGATGACGCCCATGATACAATGTAATACAAGCATATTCAAAATGTATCGTTCAAAAGTTTTCCTCTTGGGTCGTCAATGTCAAATTGTATTCTACTACGAACCAGCTTTCCTGTCGACAATTTGGTAAGTATTTGATTTTTGTCCCGACACACTTCTCGTATCCGGAGACCCGTGATTTAGTTTAGTTTCTGTGCTTAAAAATTTTACCCTGTAGGACTTTTTCCAGCTCACTGCGGGTTTTTAGATATAATAAGAACCAGCCGTGTAACACCTTATTAGTTTTCAAAATCAGAGTCCTTTTAGGAGCCGTGCTTCCGTATGTAAAGGGAAATGTTTCCCTCACCGTACTGTTTTTTGGTACCCAACAATTCCCTTTTCCCCCTTCTTCTTTTAGTTATTATAGGGGTCCGTGCGCTGGTTTTGTCTCGCGCAAGGTAGAACTGTGGTGGGAGAGGGAGAGCCCAAGTTAGACCAGATGTACCCGCCCGCTGCTTCATTGCGTAGGGCTTAATATTTTCTTTTTCAAGACCTACTACAGCGCAAAAAAAAACTGTAAATAAATGTGTATCGTTTATGTTCCTGACAACTGCAATTAGTAATTTAAATGTTTTACAAAGTTAAAGACGTAAAAAGGCATTAAATTATAGGTATAATTCCTTTATATTATGGCAAAAGTGTAACAATATGCCCCCATCACCGCTCCAATCCCCGCACCGCCATCGCTACTACACGCGTGCGCGAGCCACTCTCGAGATGACGGTTCTGCGCAGGTTTCTTACTGTCTGGTAGGCTTATAGAATTATCCCTCTTTCGTCCTTCAGTTTTAAGTAAATATACGATTTATTATTTAATAATTTAATTTCTATCTTTTTACATTATTTATTATGAGTTATTTACTTCATTTTTATTTTATTCCTTAATTAGCATCATGAGTATGGTTTGGCGATCATTTTCAGTTGCTTAAAGTCCTGCTGCCCTTTCCACGTCCTTGTACTCTTGGAAACTTCCCTATCTTCCTCCAGGAACCTAGGATTTTCTCTAAAAGACGTTTTCCGTATTCCTTTCGCTTTGGTGACTTTGGTGCATCTCTGGAACTACGATTCCTCGCCTATTGTTCTAAGATTTCGAATTTCACACCTCGAGAGTTTTTTGTCTTTAGTTCACTTTATTTTGGCGAATGTTAGGACAAGTTCTCTACACGTACTGCGAATCCCCCGCACGTATTAGCTTTCGCACTCTGCACTATTGTTTCTACAACATTCTTGTTTTTTGGAGCTTATTAAATTAAAATTTCGGAGTTTTTAACATTATACTATCTCTTTTATAATATTTCGCTTCTACTTATTTGTTTTTAATACTTTACTTTAATTTTTGAAATCGTTTAAGACGTGGTTTATCTCACTTTCCTTAAAACAATTAAAAATTAGTCAATTTAGAAAAAAAAAATTATAGCTCTGAAAGTTGACGTTTCCCCATCAACATCTCAAATATGACTTTTTTGACAAAATTCCAACCTTTACTTTTTCTTTAGATTACTTTGCTTTTTGTAAAAAAAAAAAAATATTAAAATGTTTAGGATTTTGTGGTTTTTTGAGAAAGTTTCAATCTTTACTATTACGTAACTCTTAAACAACACAAGATGGAAAGAACATGTAGTGAAGTAGTAGAAAGTAGACTACGCTTTGAGGAGCGTATTCTGACAAATTCAAAACCAGTTTTTTTTTTCCAAATGTAAATTCATTAAATTAATTCTGTTTATTGCTAAACATTCTGTCAGGAAATAGTTTTCGACAAATCACTGAGTCGAAGGCCACTCAGTCGAAGGTTAAAACCGCCTTGCTTAGCTTTAGCCACGTGCTTTCAGAAAAATTTGCACGGTTCTATAACCGTTGCAATTGGTAGATCAAGGAGTCTTACCCGGTAGCGCAAGTTTGTTTGAAACCGTTGTTACACAGGTTTTCCGAACCTTGTAATTGTGTTTATTACTACAGTAGCCTCAGAGTAGGATTGTGTCTGGTGTAAGGAGCGAGTTTCCCTAGCCTGACTTGACGGTACAATCCATTCCAAGGAAACTAGGTACCGGTACACAAATTAGTCTACTGCTTAGCTACATTCAATTCCTAAAGTTACAACTTCGTGACAGACTTTTGTAAACGTTTTATTCTTATTTACACCGATAAAAGAAACGAGAGTAGGGTAGGCGTTTGTACAGAAGCATTTGAGGTCTATATTTTTTTATCGGGGTTGTACCGCTGAAAGTAAACGCAACAAACGAAGTGTGGGGCCTCTCTTTTCTTTCCATCCCAGACACATTTCTAGCTTGAGGATACTGTACTTTCTGACATCTCGTGGATATATTTTACACAGTCTCCACTCGCTTTGCTCGTGTTAGTGTCTCGACCTTGAAGCTGTTAGTACGTAAAAGAAGCTTTCTTCACTCACTACGCTCGTGTCGGTCACTCGATTCTATACGTAACTATACGAATATTAAATTATCTTGGGGGATCAAGGTTAGAAATAAGGTTTTGACAATAACTTCGCTATTTGTTATCGTAGAGATGTGGGATTGGTATCATTGCATGCAGAATTAAAATCTGCAAATTGTTATCAAATTGTGTATTAATATTATTGTTTGTTCGGACATTTGCCATCATTTGTGTATAAGAAACAATACACGACGTTTCGAGAGTATAAATCAACTCCCGTTATCAAGTGCCTAACTTACAAACTAAAACATGCGCACAGAACACACGTTTAGATGTCTAGGTCTATGTTCAGAAACTAAACCTAATGAAAAAACATCCAGGATAAACCGTGAGCGGTCAAAAACTAAAAAGAAACTTACATGTGATCAGGAAACCACAACATCTAGGCGTGTGTTCAGTGTGCATGTTTTAGTTTGTAAGTTAGGCACTTGATAACGGGAGATGATATATTCTCTCGAAACGTCGTGTATTGTTTCTTATATACAAATGATGCCAAATGTACGAACAAACGATAATATTAATACTAATATTCCATCGTTAATTAATAATTTAAAAAATAACAACTGTGTATGTTATAAGTTGAATTACACACGAGATATGATCAAAAAATTATTGCTATTTTTCACACGGTTTTAAGCATAGAAGAAGGAATTAGAATAAGAAAGTCACAGGTATAGGCTCTAGCGTGATACAAAATATCCTTAGTTTGGCTACTGGACAACAGAAAGCGCTAGTAGCATCGGTACTTGTGATACAGTAGCCCAAACTTTTTGTCCCGAAAGCTACTAGCGCTTTCTGTTGTCCAGTAGCCAAACTAAGGATATTTTGTATCACGCTAGAGTCTATACCTGTGACTTTCTTATTCTAATTCCTTCTTCTACGCTTTAGGTCATTAATCTTGAGTAGACTCTTTTAAATATTTATATAGCGCTTTTGCTAGAAAGATAAAAATGAAAAGTTGATCCTATATGGGAGTTTCTCACACTTATTAATTCAAATTGTGTATTCTACAAGGGCAGTGCTGAACACAAATTGTGTAATACTGATTTCAATGTGAGCAGAGCCGCGGGATAAAACAAGTCTCGTGCTTACAGTAAGACAAACTTGCTGGCAAATTCCTACATCTCTGTAAGATCGTAGTCCCTTTTTCCTTCTTTTTTTTAAGGCAAAAAACCTCTGTTTACATCGCCTTATAAAAAAAAAGTTAGGAAAATAGCATTAAAAAGTCCCTTAACTATCGAATACTCATCTGGTCTGGTTCGAAAAAGAACAAGAGTAGGTCAAGATAAACCAGATAGGAAAGATGAAAGAGAGGGATCTCGCCTAAGGCTAATTGAAACAAGGTGGAGATCCAGCTAGCTACCTTAGGATTGCTACGCCCGTATTCACGAAGATGATCCTATAAGAGTAGATTTTCCTATAAAAAGTTGATTGTAGTCTCGTGAATAGATGATGAAGATTGCAGTAGATAAAAATGGCTCTACTATAAATTCAGTAAAAGTCCGTCTTCCCATTCCAATAATAGTACTGATGAGTCCATTTGTCTGTGCGCGCGGCTTGCTATGGCGCGGCGGGGAAGAGGGGAGTGGTTATCGCTCATTTCCAAAAACATGTGGTGCCGCGCGGCGCGCCGGACGTTGATTATTCACCTGTCTTCAATGTAGCTTCGAGTTGTTTGTAAACATCATGTATCTATATGCACTACAAATCTTGTAAACTGTAATTATGTGTCGCGAAAGGTAGACAAACATAGTTGGGTGAGCGAGCCCTACTTTTACAGAACGGCTAGTAGCGTCAGAGCCGCGCGCGCACAGACAAATGGTCCCATCAATACCTATATTGTTTAAATGCATGTTTATATTTATTTGGCGACGAATTTCCGGTTGACATCGCCTAAGGTGAACCGGAAATTAATGGTAGGGTGACAACAATGAAATAGGAAACGTGATGTTGGTCGTACTTTGGTGTCATGTATATAAACACGCAAGCTAGAAGATCTGTCTGGCAGAAAGTTTAAATCTTTGGGAAATTAATTTGTAAATAATTTTCACAATTACAAATATATATATACAGGATGTCCCGTAAGTATACTGCCAAGTTATAGGAAGTGATTCAACGAGTCAGGATAAAAAAACAAAAAATTTAATAAATATTTTTCTTAAAACGCTATTTTGTTAAAACAAATTATAACTTTGGAAATAGAACAGATTGAGTTCAGTTCATATTTAGTATACGGATTTTGTATGTTACGTTTTATAAGTGTACCGAAAATAAAGAGTTTACTTTGTATATTTTCAAAATGGCGACCGTTTAAAATATTTACTATTGAATATCTTGAAAACCATTAACTTTACTACAAAACATTCACAACAGAAAAAATTTCGTTTTGTAATAACAAAACAGTTTTTGTATTTTTTCTGTAAGTCGAAAAATAACCGAGTTATTGACAAAAACCAGGAACAAATAATTTCTTGGCAATTGTCCTAAAATTAACCTAGAACCAAAATATCTTTGAATTCTAATTCTTTTTTCTACTTTGGAATGTTTAGCAGCCATTTTGACACTAACTGTAAAATTTTTAAAATGTGGTTATATAATACATTGTCCCCCCCCCTGTCTTTTGTAAAACTAATGTTGCAACCAGTTTTTTAATAATTCGTTTCGCTCTTCAGATGTCGGCCATTGATTGGGTTGTGCTTATTATTTTTTTCAGAATAAAATGTAATTGTTAAAAGTAAGCTTGAAATATGAATAATTCATTAGATAATGGTTCATTGATTACTTATCATTCTACCGACTTCATGCATGAGAGGAAGTTAAGTGTGACAATAATTTAAATAAATTGAGTGGCGTGGAAGGTGGAGGCATGCATAATCCAACCGACGGTTATTAGCTATGCAATGTCAAGGACACGTCTTATAATGTACAAGTAGGCTATTTGGTCGAAATAGCTCGCACCGTTTTTGTAGTAAACCTTTACGATGGAGACTTATAGTTTATTTCTCCTTTTATGCGATAACTTCCGAATCCGATTTGGTTGGGGGGGGGGGGGGGTCAATGGGTTTTGTTTATAGTTCATAGGAGACTTAATAAGTGTGATTAAAATTGGTTTGAGAAAATCGGATTTTGAGTTTTGATGTTATAACAGCTAGGCTACAGTAGCCTTAGACTAGGATTGTGTCTGGTGTAAGGGGCGTGTCCTCCCTTCTACTTGCTTCCCTAGCCTGACTCGACGGTACAACCCATTCCAAGAAAACTAGGTACCGTACTGCTTAGCTACATTTAGTTCCTAAAGTTACAACTTCGTGACAGACTTTTGTAAACGTTTTATTCTTATTTACACCGATAAAAGAAACGAAAGTAGGGTATATCTGCGTTTACACAGAAGCATTTGAGGTCTATATTTTTTTTATTGGGGTTGTACCGCTGAAAGTAAACGCAATAAACAAAGTTTGGGGCACCTCTTTTCCTCTCCAGCCCAGACACATTCCTACCTTGAGGATACTGTACGTTATTAATGAAGGGTTGTAGCCAATTATTACACAGCCGGGTAATTATGTAGCAGAGCTGCCTCACTTCAAAATCAATTTTTAAAGGTTTTATTCGTCAAATAAATGTTGGAAAAATATTTTACTAAAAGTGTCGGAAAGATGATTACATAACTTAATTTCACAAGATTACACAAGAAAATCTTAATCAGAGTCAAATTCTGCTGCAAATTCAGTAGATGAGGAATTTATTGAATTTAAATGTATTTCACTCGTAATTCGCCATAAATGATGAAAACGAGTATTATACTCATTGTACTTTCTCTTAAACATAAATTCGGCTATATGGCCATGGAAATGTTGTTTTGAATTTCCATATCGCGGCACATTTCCTCGCACCTCCCTCCATTGACGTTCAATTGTCTGCGTATGTGCTCCAGTGTACGCATATGTAGGGCTGTATTATTATATGTCACTAAAGGTTTGGCCAGGTTGCTATATATATATATATATATAACCACCTGGCCAAACCTTCCGTACGTTTATTGAAGTGAATGTCATGAGTATGAAAGATAACACAGAGTTAATTTTTTCACGAAAAAACTACTTGTGTAATTGTATTATTGTATTATGTAATCATCTTTCCGACATTTTTTTTCGATAATAAAATATTTTTCCAACATTTATTTGACGAATAAAACCCATAAAAATTGATTTTGAAGTGAGGCAGCTCTGCTATATAATTACCCACAGCCGAAATCGGTAGAACTGACTTTATGAACAAAGGTCTTTAATAAAAACTTCATGAATAACTTTTAATTATGTAATCGATACTTCTGGAACTACTATTTTTTGTAGAAATAACGTATGTTGCGCCTTTAGAGGGTTTATTTAAGCAGGGGGTAGGTATCAAAATATACCCCCATATATAAAATGTAACAAAAATCAGTCCATACGTCAGACAGTCGTAATTTTTTCTTCTTTTTTTAAACATTTTTGGGTTCACGAGATCTCAAAACGGATTATTTTCAATTTGTTCTAAGATTTAAAGACTCCATAGCGTTTAAAAATGATTTGATGTCATATAATATTGATTAAAAGTGTTCTTATTCTTAAATTCCTGTTTTTGTATTGTTTAGAAAAATATTTACTTTTTACCTGTTTACTTTGAGCTTTCAATTTATTATCATTAAAATTAAAATATTTAAATGTATATTTTTAACCATATAACATAAAGATACCTTACACGATAACAAAATGATATGTTTCTATTCAACCAAAACAACTGGAATAGAAACAAACACCTATTTAGTACCTTGTTTCTATTCACCCCGGCGCGGCGTGTGGGGTGAATAGAAACAACAACAAAATTTTTTTTTTTTTTAATTTTTGGTTATCTACTGAAACGTTTTACACTGATTAACTCTTAGAAGAAGTCAAGACCAACATATTGAGATAATTTGTAATGTATAATGTTGAACAGATTGAAAATGACAAGGGTTCAAAGTTGTAAAACTGTTTCTATTCACCCCATTTTACGGTAACTCTCTCTACACGTGTATGGGAGAAAGTAAAAATAAAATTACAACAATCAGTAATGTCGATTTTGAGAAAATCAAAATTTTGTGTTTAGAATTTATGGTAAGTATTCACATTTAAAAGGTAGCGCCAAATACCAAATTTGAACATGTATAGTAGTTACAATTTAAATTTACAATGCGTACTGTGTTACTGCAAAACACTACACATTTTAAAAAATCGATAGAGAGTCCCCGAACAAGACACACGTTGCAGTTAAGACTTGTTCGTCAGCTGTTGTTACGTAGCACAACACAAGGTTGCTATGGTAACAATATGATTACTGTTCTTCACTGGCATGTATGAAAATAAGCCATGCACAATACTGTACATCGACAAAAATTATCCACACAGTTGTCAAACCCACTTAACAAAAAGGTGAAAACCTTTTTTAATATTTTTTTTTGTATTTTACTTATCTCAGTGTACGAAGGTAATCGTCCAAAATTTCTACCTCCGTTGTTTGACGAATCTTCACGTTTCATCCTCTTGGAAAACAGAAAAAAGTGATTATTGACATGCCATCCGTTCGTCGTCATTGTCGGCGGAACGGAAGCACGATAGCTGCCACAAATACTCTCACATAGAACTCTAAAGAAATTAAGTAAAATTGAAAATGTCAAAATGACGTCCATTTTAAACACTTTTGCTCATATCTAGTGTGTTGTTAAAGTTAAAACACGTTAAAAACGTACAGATTTCAACTCTACATTCCATGATACCAACCGGACTTCTCTACGATGACAAATAGCGAAATTGTTGTGGAAAATGTAACTTCAAATCCTGACTTGCTAAGCAAATTATGCGGGTACCTTAGAAAAGAACCTCGCGCCGGTTGTGGCTCGTACAGGTAGAACTGTGGTGGGAGAGGGAGAGCCCGAGTTAGGCCAGACATGCACGCCCATTGCTTCATTGCGTAGGGCTTAATATTTTCTTTTTCAAACCTACTACAGCGCTAAAAAAAAACTGTGAATGTGTATCATTTATGTTCCTGACAACGTTTTACAAAGTTAAAGGACGTAAAAAGACATTAAATTATAGGTTTAAAATTCCTTTATATTATGGCATAAATGTAACAATTTATCCCCACCACAGCTCCAATCCCCTCCCCTCCATCGCCCCTACATGCGTGCGCGTGCCACTCTCGAATGACGGTTCCGCGCAGGTTTCTTTCTGTCTGGTAGGCCTATAGATATTCGTATTAGCGATGTTGATACTCGGGTGAAATCGATACTCGCATTAATCGGTTTCAAATGATTTCAATACTCGTATTATTATTTCGAAATCGAGTATCTGCGCAGAATGATTTTGCGCATCGGATTCGAACTCAGCTTTACCAATCAGTTTTAGATAAACCTACACTTTTGCGTTCTATCTGTTGGACTGATCCACCAAGTATTTATTTTTTTAAACAATATGTGATTGACACTTGTAATACGTAATTAAATGTTATCCTGCCTCGACACAAATTCAGTAATTTAACGTTAGTACAATTATTACCAACATTAATAATTTAGTTGTTATTTAAAATAAGTTAATTTACTATATTTTTTATAAAGATGGTAACCTATTAATATTAATTTAATATAAATAATAACAATTATATAATAATTTAATTTACAATTTTATTATTATTTTAAATTGAACTTGTTACCCAATCTAAATAATTTTAACTCAAAATCGTAATGTTTAATTATTGTGTAGTGAAAAATCAGCTTAGAAACTAATATAATCAAAGTAGAAACACCGAGCATTTTGTTTGGAATTGACACAACACTAACGAATATCGTTGTCCGAGGATTTTGTCCGAATATTTTAATACGAAACCGAGGATTTAATACTCGGAATGCTCCGAGGATTTTGATGCTCGGATTCACCGAGTATTTTAATTCGAACTCACACATCACTACCTCCCTTGTTCCTAGTTACGAGGATTTTGTCCGAATATTTTAATACGAAACCGAGGATTTAATACTCAGAATGTTTCGAGGATTTTGATACTCGGATTCACCGAGTATTTTAATTCGAACTCACTCATCACTACCTCCTTTGTTCCTAGTTACGAGGATTTTGTCCGAATATTTTAATACGAAACCGAGGATTTAATACTCGGAATGTTTCGAGGATTTTGATACTCGGATTCACCGAGTATTTTAATTCGAACTTACTCATCACTACCTCCCTTGTTCCTAGTTACGAGGATTTTGTCCGAATATTTTAATACGAAACCGAGGATTTAATACTCGGAATGTTTCGAGGATTTTGATACTCGGATTCACCGAGGATTTTAATTCGAACTCACACATCACTACCTCCCTTGTTCCTAGTTACGAGGATTTTGTCCGAATATTTTAATACGAAACCGAGGATTTAATACTCGGAATGTTTCGAGGATTTTGATACTCGGATTCACCGAGTATTTTAATTCGAACTCACACATCACTACCTCCCTTGTTCCTAGTTACGAGGATTTTGTCCTAATATTTCAATACGAAACCGAGGATTTAATACTCGGAATGTTTCGAGGATTTTGATACTCGGATTCACCGAGTATTTTAATTCGAACTCACTCATCACTAGTTACGACGTCCACGTAACCGACACGAGCGTAGGGAATGGAGGCTTCTTCACTTGTGAACAGCGGTGAGGCTCGCCAGAAGCTAAACGAGTGGATACCTTTTAATATCTACGATGTTCATTGGGGCCTCGCGCCTCGCCGACGTTAAAAATTATTGATATACCCTATTACGATGATCTATCAATACAAGGCCCTATAAACTAACATTTCATTTAGAGGATCTGCTTGTGTAACGGAGCTGAGTAAGCACCATGATAGCGCCCAACTTGTTTTTCATGTGCAGTTGTAATTATTTCATTAGAAAAGAAGGAAGTAAAACTCTCTTTTTCTAATGTAAATCCTCCGGATGCTGGGAGTCTAGCGTGATGGATGGTTCATGTGAAATTAACGTGCATTGTAAGGAAACGCGTGGGACTTTGTTTAACCTACAATGGAAAGCCATTGTACAGAGAGAAAGCAAGACAATCCTTGAAAAGCTTTATTTCTTAGCTCACCTTTGAACAAAGTCCAATAAATCATGAATTAGTCTACTGGCTCAAAGATCTGAGTTACTTCAAAGTCGGTGGCAAATTAATTCCAAATAAACTGTGCAAAACAATTGTACTCTCTTTCTCACACAGACATCTAACAAAAATCATGCTATTTACCCAGTCCGATCGTAATGCAATATACAAACGTTGGTTTCATAAGCATTGTTGTTGAATTTTATTGATAGATCGAAGTGTCTTATCCAGTAGGGTGAACTATTTCACAGTTTTTCTGAGCCTCGTAATTGTCTATATCACTACTTTATTTGACTTTTAGGTTAATTTAATTTTCCTGGAGCGGCTGGGAAATTCAAATGACACGTATAGGCTTGTGATAACTCATTTTAAACCTTTCCGTAAGACTTATTTTATATTAGAAGCTAGATTGGTATGATACATCCCCTTGTATGCCATTTGTGTGTCACCTCATATTAAATGTTCAAATTATTATTATGGAGTGACATGCGAAGTCCCAAGCAGGCCATGAAGGATGGTCGAAACCGTAGCCAGGGAACCATGTGGGTCGACTGGTGGGCTAGTGACCAGTCTAATCCTTTAAGATGCGGGTTCCTAGGGACCCAAGCCACACTGGTACCACGGGTCCGTGCCCAAGCCCCTAGGAGTACCCCTTGGGACTCCTCCGAGTGCACGGTAAATGGAGTAAGTTTTGTGGGGGTAGTGTCACTGCTAGATAGTGGATGGTCCTCTCCATCCATGTATTTTTATAGAGTGGGGGGTTGGCCGAGAGCCGAAAGGACTAGATACGCCAACTCCTTTAGGTTGTTGTATACTCAGGGGCGGATCTAGACTAAAGTTTGGGGGGGGGGGGTCATACTTCACTATGACTATTTTCTTACATCGAACTACCGGGGGGTCCGGGGTGCCCTCACCCGGAAAATTTTTGGTATTTTTACGTCTGGAAATCACATTTTACACTATTTTATCACAAAAAAAAATTAAAAATTAAACAGTATTGTTTTTCTATAGAAACGCTATTTATCTTAAGGTAAACGATAATTTTTGTGTGCTGAATCAATGTGAAATAGGAAAATGTTAGTGTTATATGGATTTTTAATTTTTTAATGTTCATTTTTTTGCCTATTTAAAACTATTTTTTCGTGTACATAATATAGTAAGAAATGCATACATTTGAGATAGTGCCAGAGTACAAGCATTGTCAAACATTATAGTATCATAGATCATATATCATAGAATTACAGATCATACACAGCTTGTGGTATGTAGGAGAACTATAGTGCGAGAGATATGGAGAATGCCCTCTCCACTACCTCCAAATTAATTAGTAATATTTGATATCGACTTATTATGTAAACAATAGTAAATAAATCTAGAAATCGTTAGTAGTCAACTTTAACACAGTGATTAAAATCATACATAATAGAAACAAACATCGGCAAGTTAGAGTAACGTGATAAATCTATGACGCAGTTGACATTCGGGAGGACGAGTGACGAGTGTAGAGCCGTTGTGCGCATCCCGCCAAGCTGACACGCTGACGGACGCCGCAACTTAATATGCAGCCTTTCGCTCCAACTGCCATATCACACTCTGCACTTTGTGCAGTTACAACGTTCTGTATATATTCGTGTTCAGTATAAAATTTCCTTTAAAACACTATGTCTTTGAATTTTGAAAGCCCAATTATAAAGCTTCTGCTTAGCTTTCTAATAACCCATTCTTTTTACTATACATCTAACTAAAGGAGCCTCTATGACCTCATGTTTTTTTAAAAACGCAACTAATCTGAACTAGCCATTTTGTAGAGAAGGAAATTCCAAAAATATTTTGTTTGAAGAGTTTCTAACTACAGTGTTTGGTTTATTCAGTATAAGCGTTAGTATATGAATCAACATAATCCGCTGCCTGGACTTGGACCTATGCCTGGTAAGCGTTTCGTTCCATCACTTTTGGTTTTCTTTAATCACTGATATGCATGAAATAACAATATAAATACATTTATTAAGTTAGTAAATACCTAGTTTTAACTTTAGTTATTGGGAAATATCTATATCAAACAAAAAATTAACCCAGCCTTTCACGATTCGTGAAACATCCACAGGCATAAATATGTCTTTTAAGGTGTTTAATTTCAATTATTTTAAAAATTTAAATTTAAACATTTTTAAAAAAGATTCACTTTTACATTATTTTCTTTACGGTTATTTTAAAAAAGATTCACTTTTACATTATTTTCTTTACGGTTACTGTACATCTCTTGACAATTTTGCTTTCTGACGGTTTAGCTTCGTCTGAACTACTTTCATCGTCCGATCGCGATTTGTACTCCGCTACTCTTTTTAGTCCTTTTTCAAGTATAGCCAATTTACTACTCATATAATCTTCTACAACTACATTCTCCAACGTCAAGGGATGGATATTCCCCAAGGTCAGTATCGGTGGCCGGTGCGAGTGCGCACATCGCCCTACTCCCGACGACTTATTATTATTGTGTGGACAATGACAGCTCAGCTCACCAGCCGATTCCGTTTTGTCTCGTCTTGGAGCCGCCTTTCCGTTATTGATATTATGTACGGTAGCCTTGTTCGGCTGACAAATTAATGTTTTTAATCATTTATGGTTTTGAGTTTATTCCAGAAGTTGGTTTTAATGTTTAAAAAAAAAACGTATGCTCGACCCGTTTGGGGGAGGTCATGACCCCCGTGACCCCCCCTTGTATCCGCGCCTGTGTATACTCTTATATTACACTGTTCAAATTATTATCCATTAGTACAGTCATTAGTTCACACATGTTTTCAAAAGCTTTGTTAGGTTGGGTTATGATTTAAGAGATTCCCCACAAAACAAGGAGGTCTTATTTGTGTTTGAAGCAGTAAGTAAACCAATATTTAGAAAAATCGATTGTTTTGCTTTCCGAGTCGATTTTTCGTAGGCCTACTAACTTCTAGCTTCGTAAATAAAATAACTATTTTAGTCGCCATTTTGTTTTGTGTGGTCTGAATTTAATTCCCTTTATGTCATTTTTCTTGGCTCACAGAGGCGTTTAAAATGAGTTATCACAAGCCTATACATGCTATTTGAAATTTTTAAACAAACCTTATCTCCTACCCCCCCCAGATTAAAATAACCTTTAAACCTTTGGTTTTGTTAGGTTGCCTCTCTCACCCAAAGAGATTGCCCTAAACAGAATCAAACATTTTAAGAAATAACAGGGTGTCATAGTTTTTTTTCAGCCACTCTTTATATTAAAAACTCTTCATTCGCTTTGCTCTTGTCAATGTCTTGAACCTGGTGGGTCTCGAAGATGAAGGAGCCACCCTCTCTATGCCATCATTAGTGACTTGGCCCTACCCGATCTGGTAACTTTACGAACATCATATTTCCTTGGGAGTTCAGGGTTTGAAATGACATTTTTGACAATATACGGAAGGAAAAACAAGATTTTTTTATTCTTGGGTTTTCTCCACGTCGTCATTAACAACGGGTAATTCTGTCTTGTCAAGTTGTCCATTACAACATCAAACTATTCCTGCCTATGCCTTTATCTTAAATCTTTCTCTCTCTTGAAGATTCTGATTTCCTCCATCCTTATAATACGTCTTCAACGATTGCAAGATGCAAATGTCTCCTCTTCATTGTCTCTTTCAGCGAATCAACCTTAAGCCTGTTCTTTAAGTTTGTCTGGGCTATGGAGTCTTTTTCTATTTCGCGTTTGTTAGACTAAGAAGTAACAATATCCAGCTACTGTACACTTGAACACAACCACTTACTGTGAGAAATCAAAGTTAAATGCTTTGTGTGTCTTGCTTCTTGCATTGTGATTGTGGTTTACCATTCAGTGGGATTATAATGGTAGTATGCTGTACCTATCGATTTAAACCCTGCAGAATATTGACTGTCTTAAGACTAGGTTCCATATAACAAAAATGTCGATGTCCGCTTGTTAGGTGTCACCAAAAACGGTCTGCTTTTCGGAGGAAAACTCGGGTGACAATACTCTCGTTGATACCCATATTTTTCCTTCATTCTTCATCCGATTTCGTTGATTTTTTTTTTTTTTTTATTGAAGAGAACAAACTGCTTTATGTTAACTGCGAGAAAAATCCTTCGTATCTTTAAAGGTACTTTCTTAAAAAATTGCTAAAGTAAAAAAAATGTTATTTTGGTTTTCATGTAAAACAGAAAAAGATATTTTAAATTTGTTTCAACAAAACACATTCAGCTGTACAATACCTTTATATTGATATCTCATTTATATTTATATCTTTAAAAACAAGGAATTTATGGGTATTATTCTATTGCATTAGTCTTATGGGCGGCAGAAGGCACCAGTTGGCTAGTGGAGCCTCCTCTTAACAGAAAAACAAACACTTATCCCCACTGCTGGTGGGGTTTGGTGCAGGTGATCAATTCATTGGGTGCATAAACAATCTTATTACTGTTTTTCTTTCTCTAATTCACATTGTTGTATATATTCAAATTACATCAAGTTTTAAAGGAAATATCAGTGAAGAAATGAAGTGTAACTGTCATGTAAATAGCAATTTATTTGATGTTTTTGTAACGCCAATCTTGAAGAGGTTTTTAATTCATAGTCTAAATTTTTTTAAAGTTGTAAGTATTTTTTACATTTTTTGATCAGCTAAACATTTTTTATTTGAAAGAGTAGCTTTTATAAAACTCTTTGTTATGGAACTTGGTCAAACCAATAGTTTTTATACTTTGAACGGAGAATGCACTTTATACTGGGGAGATCCATGAATTTCATAACGATTGGTACAAGAATTTGGGCATAACTGTATAACAAACAACCAGATATAGGTGAAATACCAAATGATCAAATGATAGAGTTACACCAGTTTCTCTGTTCAATCAGTTAAAATTTTAATTAAAGTAGTATTAATGAACAGTAATATTTATTATAACATAATAAAATGTTGTTTGCACCTCATATACATGGGTCTTTCTGCAACAGGTCACTATTTAATTATAATATTTTTGTTACTTCAATATGGATGAAGGAGCATGATGTTCATTTTGTTGAGAGCTAAATTTACCAGGAGGTTTAATGATATTATTATCGAGAAATTTATTACTTTACTACAGTTACGACAGAGTTCCACGTCTAAAAAGTCAACAGTATGATTAAATTATTGATCTTTTCTTGCAGTAAAGGTTACACCCTATTTATCAGACTACCAATCTTTGCAAATGAATGTTATTGTTGTAATGTTGGTACCCTATGTGGGTCTAAATCCCTCAAAATAACAAATACTGGCAAATTTTTTCACATACATGCTCCCCCCCTCTCTCAAACACACATATACACATATGCACAAATATCAACATTTATCAACACATTTTAAAGAAGAAACCAGTAGTTTTCAGTTAAGAATTTTAACAGTGTTTGAATAACAACATGTGTGTGGTTATTTCATCAAATATGTATCATATTTTATTGATGTTATATTAATTATAACAAATCAAATAATAAGTATTTAAACTGTTTAATTTTACGATATGTAAGCAATCAATTGCGAGAAAATGTGAATCTCTGCACAAAGCACTATAAATGTTGACCTAAAAATAATTTAAAACAGCTGTTATAAATAATTCTAAAGCAAAATGTATTTGAGACTTTATAACAGTAGTTTTAAATTATTTTTGTTGTGAAACATGTTATTTACCCATAACAGGCATATTATTTAAACAATATATTTATTGTTGTCAAAGAAAATTAATATTATTCAGCGAATCCGCAGGTAACGCTGTTTAATTTGAGACCTCAATCATTAAAATTGGCTCTATAGTAAAGAAATACGCAACTAGTGCAGAAATTCCTTAGCGAATTCAATATAAGTAACGTGGTTCAAAATTTCTCATACACAAATTCAAGTAGTAAGTAGTAATATTATTCATCTCGGTCCTCCAAAAACTGTCATTTCAGGAGTTATCTCAATAAATGAAAATAAAGGAAAGATTTCACAAGTTGTGTACTTTGTTTCACAAGTTGATTAAGAGTAATAAATCTTCAACTTAAGGAGCTGAGCAAAAACAACAAAGTGACCTTTCTTCGGGTACCAGGCCACAAAGGTGTAGAGGGAAATGAATGTGCAGACAAACTTGGGGGAATGCTCTCAGTACCCCTCCTCCTCAAAGTACCAGAACCATTTTGTGGTCTTGGAGATTCTGATTTTAAGGTGGTACTATAGAAAGAAGAATAGTGTGAGAGAGCTAGCCTATGGGAAAGAACATCTGTGCTGACAGAACAAAGAGCCTGAGAAATTAAAACAGGAGATAGTCCAAAGCATGTATTAGACTCTTTAAAAATATTGTTAGGGTTCTTACCGGAGGATTGTAGACTTAGGTAGGAGATTATTAGAGATTGATAGAAACTGCAGATCCTGTCAAGAGAGGAGAGTACACTCCAGACTATTTATTAGTCGAATGTGGTGCAGTGATGTATAAAAGGACTAGACATTTGGGGTGGTACCAGATTAAAATAGAAGGGATATCCACTCTTGACCTCCTTCATGTTGCACTTCCTAAAGGAGTTGAGACTTGGAGGGGCTTCTATAGACAGAACTTCCTCAGTTGTGTAAAAGTAAGGGTACAGTAGATTTCTCAAGGCTCCAGTATAATTCACCCACCCCCACCCTCTATCACAACAAGAACCTTTATATTTAACCTAAATGCTATAAAAATAGCATGTACTGATTTTCAGGACGTTAATTTCACGTTTCAATTATGAGCATTGAACAGTCAATTTTGTAGACTTGGTGACTTAAGGACTTTCTGGACTAGAGTTAAGTAACATAACATTTTAAGAAAAAACATTAGAGCTAATTTTAAGAAAATAGGAATTTTGGATTTATGACCGGTATTTCCAAAAAATAGTTATAATATATATTCAGAGTAATTGGAATTTAGTGTTAAAAAAAGTCGGGTAAAATTACAGACTATGCGAAGTTGAATCTCATGCTTGAACATTTTTTCTCTCTATTTGCCTTCGAACTAATAGAACTAATAGTCTCTATCGTGACTTATAGATGAAAAGTTCAATTTTGTAAAATAGTTATTTAGATTCACAGGTTTATTTCATTTTCTTACAATTTTTTGTTCTATGTATTTTATACTGAGGTTCAACCTAAGCAGGTAATTTATTTACAGTGATCTAATTACCACTGTTGTATATTTTATTTATTTTCTGTTGAAACACAGTTTTGTATAGCTAGTGTCAAAGCATTCAAAATAAGGTTATGTTTAAAATACAATTATTGCAAAGTAAAGAAACAAACAATTACACAAAATAAAACAGTTATAACTAAACAATAACAATATGTCAGTTGCAATATAATAATAATAATAAATCAATTTTGTTAAAACAACATGTAGATTATCATTATTTAGTCATAAGAAACTCCTCAGTTTTCAGCAACTGGTTTAATATAGTTTGAAATATTCTGACTTTCATTATGTCTGTAAACTCCTTCAGAAGTTTGTTCATTATGAAGACACTCGCTTCAGATGGTATTTTTTCAAAAGCCGGCAACCTGTTATGTAGTCCTCAGAAATCATATTTACCATGGGTGTTTTATTTGTGCATATTAATATTATTATATTGAGCCAAAGGAATAACTAAGAGTTATACCAACGAAGGCGTAGTGATTTTATCCGATAGTCAAGCTGCCCATAACACATTGACTGCTAAAAGTCATGCAATATTGGTTGGCACATGCTAAAATAAAAAAAAAAATTTTTTACTTAATATCAGATGTGTTATGATGGAAAAACATGTAGGAAGACAATTTGGGCAAAAAAAATTATTTTAGGCCATTTTAGTCTGCGTCCACTATCGTGGACGTGAGCACCTAGAGACGTCCACATAACACATATTTGTTACCATGGAAACACGGGAACTGAAAACTACAATAGCAAAAATGGAAGAAAACTATCTCCCCACATGCGCAAAACCAGCCGTCCACACCACACAAATGCTAGACACACTGACGAATCTAAGCAACAAAACTATGGCGTCCATTATCGTAGACGCGCGCACTTGGCGGCGCCCACTTGAGTCCACGATCGTGGACACTAGCAATCAACGTGTTAAGGCTCTCGACTCAGATCAAATCTTTCTAAGCTGGTATGGGAGTGCTATCAGGCTCTTAATACACTAGCCTGCCACAACTCCCTAAATCTAAGCTGTGCAACAGGTCATGCCAGTGTCCATTTTAATGATCATGAAGATGAATTGGCCAAAAAAGGTGCTAAATTACCCTTTCTAGGTTTGGAACCAGCCTGGGATATAACAAAGTCTACTGGCTACAGCGTCATTAAGAGATGATGGAAAATTAGGCATTGTCAATGCTGGCAGGTTTACTCTTGACAAATACTAGGTAAAAAAGCTGGTCAGAGGCACCAACTGGTTAGTGAAGTATTCTGAAACAAGTTATAGTAGTGCTCACTGGACATGCCCACTTCAGGAAACATGTACTAACATTCCTGATCATCAATAGTGATCCTGTTTGTAGGTTATGTACAACAGCCTGAAGAGACTGCTAAACATATCATCTTTGAATGTAAAAGGTTCGAGGCTAGGCGAAGGGCCCATATTAGTAGCTTCACAACCAGGTGATGATGATAATGGTAGCATCGAGCGAAAACTCCTAATCCTCATTGAAGGGACTGGAATTGTCTTGGCTTGCTAGTAGGTCCTTGGGGTTGACGTACAAGGATTTTGAGTCCTCATACCCCAATAATCTAATATAATATTGAGCCAATGAGCTATAATCTATAGTATGAAGTAACTTCTAAATGTGCATACAAGGAAAAGTTAAAACACTCATTTTTTTTGAATATATGTACAGTATAAAAGTATTGAAGGTTTATAAATTTGTGTTTTGTGTTTAAAAGAATAACGTAAATTTACAAAAGATTCTATAAGAGAAATTTTGTGGGAAATAAATTAAACTTACTTACTTTTTTAAAAAAATTGTAATTTTTGACACAAAGCTTTAGACAAAAAAGGAAAAATTCTTACCTATAATAGATTGAATCTTTCCTTGAATAAAGGAAATAGAAAATTGAGTGCTTATAACAGTATGAAGTTATTGATTTCTATTCTTTTTATTTTATTTTAGTCTTGTTATTATTTGTTCCATATACATTTAAAAGAAATACTTACATAATATTTGTGCCAACCTTTACCATATCACTGTGTATGTGTGTTTCATTGATAATCTACATGTATTTAAAAAATGGACCTAGGATAAAATAAATCATGGTGTATTTTGCTCCTCATTTCATTTGAGTTTCATATTTACTAAATAAAACATATCCTGTTGCAGGGAACATCTGAAGAAAAGATTGTTTTCACAACTTTGCACGAACCCGAACGAAGTCCTCCATTGCCTAAAGTACGATTAGTTGATGGTCCGACAATTCTCAGCGGTAGGCTGCAGGTCCTACATAATGGAGTATGGCGTGGAGTGTGCACAAATTCCAGAAAGTAAGTAAACCAAAATTTAATATTTTAATTTTCTTAGTGGTTCTCTAAACTGTACACTTTGTTTCTTATTGGATATATATATATATATATATATATATATATATATATATATATATGTGTGAGCGGACTACTGTTTATATTTTACTCATATACAAATTGTTTGTTATATCTATAATGGCTCTGGACTTCTTGTCAAGTATGCGGATGACATCACTCTTAGTTTTAGAGGACAAATTATTGAATAACTTGGGATTCAAACCTTTTAGCATGTTGTACAGTATTTATCAAAATTTAACGTGATAATAAATAGAAATAAATTAATTTTATTTACAAAAATATATAGTTGTGCAAAAATGAAATTTGTATGGACACAGTGATAATTAGATTATAATACAATACAATGCAATTAAATTATTAAAAAAGCAATACAATAATAAAGTGTGTAATGATCAGTCAACAGATATAAAACAATAAAATAAAATAATAAATAAATAAAAATACAATAATGAAAATTTTTATTGATGATATGTAAATAATTAGTCAACTTTTGTGAATTATGCACTTACTTTAAAATTGTGTCAGACACTTTAAATTTTTTTCCGAGTTTAAAATTATAAATTTTAATTAAAGGAAGACTTTTTTCTGCGTAGAATAAATAGACCAGAGTACTAAGACGTAGGCTACTAACACATTCTCGGAATTTTGTTCACATTTTTCCTTTGCCCCAAGAACTAAACAGTACATACTGTCATTCATACTTCAATCAATAATTTCCTGATAGTAAGTTAATGACATATTTCTTGGATTTCGGGTGGAGTATTTGAACATACACTGTCCATTTCTTCGAATTTATTTTCTACTTCTATTTTAAATTGATCAACACAATTAATTATTATTAACGTTTGTGTAGTTTAGAAACAACAATTAAGATTAGAAAATTTACGTTTTACTAACCTGCGGAAAACGGTAGAATGTAGAAACAACTGTTTTGCGAACCATTTATTGATTAAAAAAGTAAACTTTGTATAGGAGCTGTAGGAAAAATAAATTTTCATGAATACTTCATTTTAACTAAAAAATTATTGAAAAAGAAGAATTGAATTCAATTCGTTTCATTGAAGACTTGACAAGTCAATTGCGGCCTTGCTATAGGTGCGAGTTTTGTTGTATGCCGATACAAAATTTACAAACTAATTTGACACTTGGAATAATTAATTTATCATTCACCACCAGCCATCCAAATCTAATATATATATATATATATATATATATATATATATATATTACCTTTTTAGAATTTCCCCATCAGCTACAGGCTAAAAGCTATAAGTTTGCAAATTTTCAAGTAGTTTCTAACTCATCTGGAAGTAGGTCAGAACTTGTTCAGATAAGTGCGGCACACAAGGGGTTGTGTATATATATAGATATATATATACTTGAAATTTTGCAATATTATAGCTTTTAGCCTGTAGCTGATGGGGAAATTCTAAAAAGGAAATTATTGATTTAAGTATGAATGACAGTATGTACTCTTTAGTTCTTGGGGCAAAGGAAAAATGTGAACAAAATTCCAAGAATGTGTTAGTAGCCTACGTCTTAGAAAATCTAAAGTAAGTAAGTTTACATTCTCTGGTCTATTTATTCTACGCAGAAAAAAATCTTCCACACTTAATAAAGAATAATTTTTATACAACCTGCAATTGCAGCAAATAAATTGTGTGTAATTCTTGCAAAAAGTGCCATTTCAAAATTTGAGAAATTATTGTACTCATATATATATATATATATATATATATATATATATATATATAAATAACTATTTCTTTATTTCTTAACATTTAGTTTGATTGAGAGCCTTCATGTTTGATTTTAACTTTTCAACAATTTTTTCCACCATAGATGAATTTTTCAAACTATAAATTGGACTATGTTCAAAAATTACATACCACTATACTGTAAATTTACAATAATCAAACATCGCGTATCTAATCTCTTTACGAAACAGAATTTCTTTATTGTACATTTGAAAGACATGAACCATTTAGCCTTTTTTGGAGTATGAAAAAGAGAAAATGTTAGATGGTTGGTTTGATTTAAAAACACATATTTATTTCAATTTTATATTACTTTTACAATTGATCACATTTTTTTCTTTGGTTTTCAATTGTTGTAGACTAAATTATTACAAATCTCTTTTCTAGTTGGACTCTCGCAGACTTAGAGGTTATTTGCAGACAGTTAGGGTTCCAAGGAGGTTCTTGGGGAGGCTGGTGGGATAGACAACAAGGTGTTTCACAACCTAGATTACTTCTTGAGACACCTGATTGTAGAGGAACTGAAACTGCAATACAAGACTGTAAATGGTCAGACAGACAGCTTGGAGCTGGAGTTTGTGGTAAGTTATGGTTTTAATTATAAAAAATATTTTTCAAAAGTTTTAATACATTTAATAAATTGTTCTTGCAAATCCAATATGACTACCGTTTTAGGGATGATGTGACACACAACAATATTCATAGACAAAGAAGTAAAAGAAAATAATATCGTACACTTGAACAAAATGACCACAGAATAAGAAAAACAGTATAATATTAATGGGTGACTTGCTCCTTGCATTGTGATTACCATTCATTATCACCACTGTAATAGTAAATGTTATGTCGGTATTCATATTAATGGAAACTTTAAAAAGTAGTGAATGAGAACATTTTAAATTTTTTGGTCAGGTAAAAACTTCACCATGTAAAAGCTTTAAGAGTCAGTTCAAATTTCACTTTTCATTTGAATTACACCATTATAAAGTGAATAGTTTGAAATGCACAATTTATTAGCTGCTAAAGTTTTAATTTTGAAGTGCAACTTTTCAAGAAAATTTGATACTCTCTGAGTAATGTGAAATATGTGTTCAGTGCACCGAGTACCCTCAGATTTGAGTCTTAGTTAATCCCTTATCTTTTTAGATCAGTTATGGTGATTTCCTGTCCTTTCAAACAGAAAATTATTCTCACAGGTATGAAACTAGTGTCATTATATTAAATACTGTAAGTTTATCGGGTTGAAATTAATGATTTTAAGAGTTTTTATTAGTTTTGAATCATTTACTATATTTTAATAAAAGAGTTCAGAGTTCAGGCTCCAATCTGTACTCACCAGGCAGATTGCTGTGACACGTGAATGGTAGGATATACTCAATTAAGGTTTTACACACACATGTTTAAAGATTTGATATCTTTCCTTTATATACCAGTACTCTCAAGAATTTAGAATTTACAAAAAGAATCTCAATTAACATTCAACTACTTAGAAACTAGACAAGCAACAACATATTAATATTTTGTGAAATTACAAGCTTTGCACATGAGGTTTACATAACATGAATTTAGTTCTCTGTTCAAAGTTCAGACACATTTTATTAAAGTATTTGTTTTAAAGATTTCTACTCACATTACTCTCGAAATTAGTTATTTAATGAATGTAACACCTTTTTCCGATAATCACTTCACTGTACGATGATCTGTAATTATTCTTTATTTGAAACGCTCCATGATGAAATTTGTATAGAGCGATCAGAAGATGTGTCCTCCCTGCTAGGAACGCTAAGCTGGAATCCTTTATCTCGGTTGGAAAACGGAACGCTCGACTGCTTTGCCTAGCTTGTATTGGTCAATTCCTAGAATTATGTACTTTTTTGTTTCTAGTGGTACCCGTAATTTTTAGAGTTGTACAAACACGCACTTTTGTCAATTGTAGCCTAGAGGGTGTTACATTACATTCATAATGGCGCTTAATTTAAATTGATTGATTTTTAATTATTTGTCTTAAATGTTTTTTGTTCAAAGTTTTTTTTTATAGTTGTTTTTTATCATTTTAATTTTTATGTGAACTTCTTAATTATTAATATATGAATCTAATCCCTTAATAACTTAATTTATTACGGTACTTATTTGTTTTTTACTGGTTGGAGGATGTCCCATGCTTACAATAACGATACTAAAGATTTGAAAGGTATAACTATTTTAATTAACTTGATTAGCCTGATATATATGAACATCAAGTTTTTACGGTTAACTTAAATAAGTTTTTATTAATATATATATACTGTATATTTAAATACAAATTTCCTTTGAATCATTAAACAAATTTGTAAATTTAGTTAATTATTCTTTGCAGATTATCATCCAGATTTAGGAGTACAATGTCTTCCATTTCACGTAACGTCTTCTAACATAGTGCAGCACTGGAGAGGTCTAAGTTTTCTTTACGCACAACACGACAGAGCTCTCACACAATCTAATACTCTTTACGTATCAATGTCCAGATCTCAGTTAGCTTATGTTCATATAAAGTGAGTACCACATAATTAATAATTTAGCTTATTTTCATATTTGTTATTTGTATTTCATGAACGAAAATACACACAATTATATTAAAACACAATAATAATGGCATTGCAAATATACAACTTAGTTGTTTATTCCATCCATTAGTTCTAAGAATTGGCAAGAATGAAGTAATGTACCAAAGTGAACAGATTGTACTAGTGGCCGTGTGAAGTAATAAAAAGTTACATTCTTTATTGGCTGTCTTGTTCCGTGAATTGTGATTCTTTTTACCATTAATTGTGATCACAGTGATGACAGTAAATATTATGCTTTACCCCGTCACCGATAGACCTTTTTCACAGTGACCCAATTCATTGGTAGCATAAAGTATCCGACTATAGGTTATATTTTACTAATTCATATTCATGCTTGTTTCGTGAAAGTAAACTTTTCAGATGGGAAAATTCCCCAGCATCTTTCAAGTGGAAATTATGCTATTGACAGGTGTGTGTAAAGAAACCTTGACAGGTGATAACAGAGGAAAAAGATCAGAATTCTGTCAGACAGCCAAGATGCCATCAAAGCGCTTGAGCTCTCTAATCATCAGTTCAGCGATGGTTTGGTAATGACTACAAAAACGTAATGAGGTAAGCAGGAGTAATAAAGTAGCTCTCCTCTGGGTACCAGGGGAGTAGAGGGGAATCAAAATGCAGATGATATTATGAAGAAAAGATCATCCACCCCGTTTATAGGACCAGAACTATTCTTTGAAATTGGAGAAAACTACTTCAAGATGACTTGAAAAAAGATGATGAGGCAAGTATGTTGAAACGTTGGAAAGAAATAAAAGGACTGAGGGAAACTAAGGAACTGTTCGGGAATTATGACCATAAGAGATCCAGTGCTTGCATTAGTCTATGCAAGAATAGGCTAAGACTATCAACAGGTTTCCTTACAGGGCATGGGACATTCAGAAACATCTCTGGAAACTATACCTAATGGATGACATGACCTTTAGGTACATGTCAAGACCCTTGGTAAGATACCAACTAGAAGTAGACGATCTACCTCTCTAAATCACCTTCAAATCATGCAGTTTAAGATGGCTATGAAATAGGAAAGGATGATGTAACAAAGCATCTCAGGAGTAGTGTAAGGGGAAGACATTAGATCTATAAAGGTTACAGTGCAGTGGTCATCTCTATATACAAGACAGTACAATATATCACGTTTTAGCTGGAAATATCAGTGAACAAAGCATCATAACTGTTATTTAAATAATAATTTATTTGGTATTTTGACTAATTTCACTTGGGATGTGAGCCTGGTCAGAGATAAGTAGAGTTTGAGTTAAGTGACTTGTGAGAAACAGTTTATAAGGATAGATACTGGGGGTAGTGGTGATTTGTGCATGTGAGTGTAGAGGTAGGGTATGTTTAAGGGTGGGTAAAATCTCCAGAGGTCAGAGAGAGGTCCATGGTGTAGTGGTTGTTGCTGGTTTTTCAGTAGGCTATAGGGGCACAGTGTCTGGATTGGTTCGAGTCTTCTACTCTTGGTGCTGAAGAACCGACATGTTTCCTTGCAAATTTCTCTGGGGCAAAAGTTATCCATTATAATGTGAATAAAGAAAGTAACTGTAGGTCACCAGGTGTGATCTACATTGAGATGACTTTTTGAGCTATATATTACCCTGATTTAACTTTAATAAAAAAAGTTAACTTGTTGAGTTGCTCACAGGATGTATCCCGTACTTTCCCTAATGAGAGGTGATATGAAGTGTAATGAAAGGAAAGACAATTTTAAGGTCTCAAAGATGTTCTATCCCTCTTTTGAGATCAACCAAGTGTTGCAGCGTAGTGGAATTTGCTTATAGTGAGTAGCAGATAGAGTTATGAATAATTATAGCAAGCAAGTTGTAATAATGTAAAAAAATTAAAGTTTGTAATAGATGTTAAAATGAGCGGTTAATGGAAATAGAGGGGGAAGCTATTGAAATGATATGCAGTATTTGGTAAATTCTTTTATAGAAACAAGATAGATTTTCAAGACAACATAACAAATAACGATGTTTAATATTAGTATAGCTTAGTTGATTGCAAGTGTTTATTTTTAGTATAACATAATTAGGTACAAGTGTTGTTTGTTGTTATAAGTAATTAATAATTTGTGCAAATTGAGTAGGGGTGTGTGAACTGTTTAAAACAGCGGAAATAAATGAGGAACGTAGGACCGGTTTCCAGTGATAGGACAAGATCTCGTGGCGAATTGCTAGAACAGTCTGAGTTGAACAGTCTTAGTTAGACAGTCTTGGTTAGAGTTTCTTAGTAGAACTTTCAAGGAGGTGAGACGTGTTTTCGGTTTGGACAAGTATTTTCAAAATGTAGTTTAAACATTATAGACAGTCTTTGTTGAACAGTCTGAGTTGAACAGTCTTAGTTGAACAGTCTTAGTTAGACAGTCTTGGTTAAAGTTTCTTAGTAGAACTTTCAAGGAAGTGAGACGTGTTTTCAGTTTGGACAAATATTTTCAAAATGTAGTTTAAACATTATAGACAGTTTAGAGTCTCATCCTGGGAACAGTAATGTTCAGACTTATGGTAGTTTGTGTAAAAACAGTTTAGTTGAAAAGTTGAGACGTTAAGATGTAATTTTGGACAGTCTAGTTTCCGTATTCAAAGTGGTGATGCAATATTTGCACGTGTCCGACAAAAAACTAACAATGAACTAATTACGTTGAAAGACATTAGCAAAGTACAAATGCAAGGTGTAATTGTAGCAATTTCAATCAAACTAGTTCTACAGGTCGACAACGCAAAGGGACTCATCTTCGAGGCCACGTTTTTTCACATCACTACAAGACAAAGAATCGACATCAACGGACTGGTAACAAATGTGTTATTTAATACAAAGAACTTAATTTGTCTATTATGTGAAACTTAAAATGTTTTATTTTATAAAATTATAATCAAATATTTTAATAATTATGTTGAATCAATGAATAGATAATAGATGTCTATCGATATAAAATTTTTTATAAAGTAAACTCAATAATAAGTAACAGATGCTTCAGTCTGCTTGATTTTTTAAAATATTTCTTTAAAAGTTGCAACTAAATATAAATAATAAATTCATTTTTAAAAATAGTAAACCCTTCTTCAAAGGTAATAGTAATAATTTTTATTAGGATATATATTTTGAATGTATATGTATAATTCAAATGAACTTATGTTTAATAAACCTTTATGTTAATTTCAGCTACAAGTGTTTTCATTGATCAAATCCAAAGTCACTGTGAGTACACTAATAAAAGAACTTTCGACCCCAGAGATTTTAAAGTTAATAAATTCATTTTTTTTTAGATAAATAATGACCACAAGGTCTGGCGCCCAATAAGTAATTAAATAACCATTATTAAATTCAACTTAAATATTAAATAAATAACGTAGGAACTCTTCAAGTTAAAAAAGACATTTTTTTCATTCTTAAATAGCTTCACTATACAGAGAAAGATAAATTTTCAATTACCACAAAGTAGAGTCTAGCTGAATAGGTGTAAAGCTTTGTAGAGCAGTGTTTTAGGAGGGTTTGAGTTTGTATTTATATAGGGTCATAAATGAAGGTATAAATGACATGTGGGAGATTCAGCCTGCCTGAGTGAGTTCTGGTATCTTTTGAGAGTTGAGGAGAATATAGTCATGTGCACTAGTTTCCTGTTTAATCGGTTATAAATTTTTGTAACCCTTTGAAACTCTATAAGTTTGTATATCATATAAATTAAAATATTATTAAAGTAACTATTGAGGATGTTTTCTATTTTCTGCTCAATTAAAAACATTCCACTTTAATGTTTAGAAAACAGTTAATTTTTAATTTGTATTTTATTTTATTGAATGCATATGCTGGTGACTCGGCCTTATTGGATCTCGTAACTATATAAATATCACATTTTCTAGGAAAGTCATGGTTTGAAATTACAATTTTAACAAAAACTTCATCTCAACAAGATGAAGTTCATACTATTAGTTGCAGAATTGAAATTTGCAAATATGTAACTAATTTAGTTTGTTATAAGTTGAATAAAGAAGAAGATATGACCAAACAACTGGTAAAAATGGCTATCATTTTTAATTTGATTTTTCTAAATTTCAATAATATGAGCATACTATACCAAATGTCATATTCCTATCTTACATTTTGTGGCCGCTTTCGTGCCTGCATACAGATGAATAGCATGTCGGAAATCACTTTTCAGTCAAAAAATGGAGGTCAAATTTTTTTGAGACAACCATACTTACTTTTTCTTCTTATACTGTATAAGTAATACATAATACCTGTAAGTAAAACATAGCTGTTACAAGTGTAGTATTTGTAATGGTTAAAAATGCTGATACATTAATACAAAAGTCCAGTCTTGATTACTAACTTTGTTAAGACTTTTACTAGATATAAATCAGTCTATTTACTGATAATGTCAAATTAAAAGTATGGTGTCAGGTTAGGTTATAATTATTCTTTGTTGTTAAAGGTTTGCAGGTTCGGGACGTGACTACAATGCAACTTCAGCAATACATGTAGAAGGAGTGCCACCAAGAATGTCTACAGTATCCGTAATTAACTCGGCGTACAATGGTATCAATATCACTTCTCCAGGGGCTCCAGTTACTCTCGACACATGTACTTTGAGAAATTGTAGAGGTATTTATTTCAGTTATATTAATAAAGAATGTGTAGTTGAATACTTAGTTAAAGGAATAATTATGTATCATTTTTATGTACAAATTCAAAAAGTCATCACTTAAATATTTTGATCAAAACTTACTGAAAATTCATAATCAACAGTGGATTAACCTATTAGGAAAACCTACTACGGATTGTGGAGTGGACAGCCCTCACTTGGTTTTAAATGCACTGGAAACATGAGGGCAAGTCCGTCGTTCGGTCTTTAGCTTTGAGCTCTAATATTTTATATTTTATAAAGTATTAATAATCGTTTAGGTGTGTGATATTTTGACTTTCAGTAACTGAGTGACCTCATTTGTTTCAACCAATTTGGATACAATTTTGTTCACAAGAATTAGTAAGTAAATTTATAATAATAGTAAAAAAAATTATTTTGATAATAAAAAGGTCAAATAGTGTTTCAAAAAGCAAAAATCATGGTTTTGTTGAAGTTAATTTGTACCGACAGTAACCGCCATACCATATTTATATCGATCCTCAGTGGGTTAATGGAACACTCCAGTTTTCATAACAAGCGAATAAATGTTTATTTATCACCACAAAAACAAAAACAAAACATAGTTGTTACACTTAGCTGATATACAATAAATTACAATTTATATTTGGTGACAAATTAGGTAATCCTTAGGCACTGTCTTATTACCATTTACAATTACTGTTCTATTTGAAGTACAAAGAGAAGGAATAACTTCTACGAGTGCTGACATAAAATTTAAAAGATAGATTTCATCAATATTATAAAAGTGCTAGTCCACATTATGAAAAATAAATAACGTATTGCTTTTTTCACAACAATTACTTTATTGTTAAATACAATTTACAGGTTATGGAGTTTACATTAACAGTTCTGTAGGAGCAGCTTTATTGAATGGTTGTCAAGTGTCAGAAAATGGAGGTGATGGAATTAAGTATGTCAACCACGAAGAAATATATTTCCAGAGACAAGATATATTGGATTTCTGCAGTTTTGCAACAACATCATCACAGACATTTCCTATCACAGTGTCAATGCAGCAGTTCCTGTACAGCCCAACCAAGAAAGAATGTACTAAAGTAAGTTTTAATAATAGTGTATACAAATTAATAATGTAACAGTACATTAATACTGTTCCACAAAACCGCTCAGAGTTTCACTGCTGATGTTTTGTTACCCAGCAATGTCTGCACATTCATTCCCACTAATTCCAGCATGTCCAAGAATTCAAGAAAGTCAAGTATTGTTGCGCCTCCACAGTCATGATGTGATTCAGAAACAATCCAAGACCCAACTTGACTTGAATTTATTAAAATCCAAGACTTTCAAAGCCACCTTCATATATTTATATCCAAATCTCCAGTTTTCTCTGACAAATTTCATTAAGGTTATAATTTTTGACTGAAATATTCCCATTGGCAGGACACTTTCCTGCTCAGGTTTGTCTCTTTGATTTGCAGTTTTTTTTAGAACCATTCCTGTCCATACATGGGTTAAGGCTTCCTTCCATTTAGTCTTTCCTGCAGTTAGGTACCACAGTAAATTGTTTTAAGAAGTAACTAGTTGTGTCCAGTTGAATAACTGTGTTGACCAGAAACTGTTCATTGGTTTCCATGCAGTCTTCCTGCCATCGGGATTTTGTTTTATACTGTGTAAAACAAAGAATATCTAATCTCCTATGCAATTCTCACATTAACAAAACAATAAGGCACAAAAACTGTTAACTTTTGCAAGATGTAAGCAATAAATCACAAATATAGTAAACACTATTTAGTATGTTCAGTTAAGTTGGTAATTTTCGTGAGATAAAAATTAAAACACAATTGTACAGATTAAATGTAAACCATATACATTGTTTAGTTTTGTGAAATGTAAGCAATCAATCATAACACAATGTGAATCTGCACAAATAAACTGGCAACGTTAACCTAAAAATAATTTAAAACAGCTTTTATAAATTCTTAAACAAAACAACAAAATTAAACGTGTTTGAGAATTTATAACAGTTGTTTCAAAACATGTTATTTACCCATAACAGGAATGTTATTTAAATGTTGAATTTATTACAAAAATCGGCAAATTTGTAGGTAATACTGTTTAATTTGACACCTCAATCATTAAAATAGGCCGTGGCACAGAAATTCCCTAGGGAATTGTATATAACATTTCCAACATATAATCTACCATAAACATAGATATTATATTGGAGTGACATGGACAATCACATAGTCCCTCACATTATAGGGGTATACATTTCCCCTGGCCACTATCTTTATGAACAAATATTCTATTCCGTTGTAACCACACTTGTACAAACTTCCATCACCAAATGAATTAAAACACAATTTTCTACAAAATTAGATTAGTGTCAGAAGGGTTTACTGGCCATATAGCAACTAAGGATGATGACTTAGTCATTGAAATGTCGTCTTTGTATTGTGGTTTTTGTGAAAAATTGTGTTTTTATTCCATGTGGTTATTCTGTAATCCAAAATTTCTTAGCATCTTGAGAAAAAAGTCAAGATTTTGGTAGGAAATCTAGAATTATGGTGGTAATAACTTGATGTGCTTACCCTACATCACCCAAAGATAAAAACCTGTCTCCACAAGGATTTATTATTTTGTTTATGTATTTTATTGAAATTGGCATTTATTGTCACGCTTTAACTCACTTAGCTATATTTATTATAGTTTTTAATTATATATATTTAGCAATACATGACAAAACAACTTTACAACAATAAACAACTAAATCAACAACTTTACAACAATAAACAACTAATACAGCAACTTTACAACAATAAACAACTAAATCAACAACTTTACAACAACTAAATCAAAATATTTTATTTAAATAAGATCTTACTTGACCAGCTCTTCAGACAATTATTTACCTATAAGAAAATTCAAAATAACAGATTATTGGCATAGAAAAGTTTACTAATCTGATAATTTTTGTTTACAGAATTTCTTAACCAAATGGGACCAAGTGTTAACCGTTCATTTTCTACAAACGACAACAGATCGCAACGACAGCACACTTGTTAAGATCTACGATGGAAGTAGTCCTAGTGATAACCTTTTAGCTTCCGTTACTTTCAGGAACTCAACAAAACCACAGAGTGTAACGTCAACGAGGAATAGTTTATTTATTACTTATACTGCCGAGCCCAAGACTGATGTTGTTACGTTCATGCGTATTACTTCAAGTTACAGTAAGTGTATTTTTAACTTATATATAAAATTGTGTGATACTTAGCCATATTTTCATTTATAAAATCATATTTAAAATAAAATCATTATGCTAAGATTAATTAATTCCATAATGTAATAACAAAGATATAATAAATCCACAAAAGAATTTCCTGTAGAATAAACAATTATGAACCTCTCCATGCTGTTGACATGGATTTCCCCAATAAAATCATTTCAAAGTATTGTGTAATATGTAATCATGAGTTTAGGTAAATACAAGTTTAGAATCTAATTTAATTTTAAAACAGTCGGTACATGATGGAATTCCATGATAATGGAAATAATGAGATGATTATTTAATTCCACAAAACAGCTTTAATTGCGACATATGTTTTGCCGTTAGGCATTTTCAAGCAACTAAATTGAAAACAAACAAGTCTAAACTAAAAATGTGAGACAAAAGGAAAGGTTAAAAGAGTAAAGGGTAAAGGGGTTGAGAAATGACAAAAGAAAGGTCAATGATCTAACCTGTGGGATGGGAGTGGGGGTGTTTTAGAAAACAAAGGTTACATAATAGGTCTCAATAGTGGTGATGAGTTAAGATGTCTTTGTTCATTTAAGTTGGAAGTATGGTTTTTTAAAATTGATCTATTGATTTCTAAACATTCCAGGTTATTGAGTTTCTACTTTTTTGTTCCATATGCAGAAGTTTAACGTTTAACTTAGGATCAAAATTATGTCCTGTGTCTAATAAATGATTTGCAAAATTTGAATTAGATTTGCCATACTTCCAACTGTGTACATGTTCTTTAACTCTATTCTTAACTGACCTTCCGGATTGACCTATGTATTCACAATTGCAATAATTACAAGAAATTTTATACACACCAATATTTTCTAAACTATCTCTCTTAGAAAAGAGAGACAAACCTTTCCTTTTGTCTCACATTTTTAGTTTAGACTTGTTTGTTTTCAATTTAGTTGCTTGAAAATGCCTAACGGCGAAACATATGTCGCAATTAAAGCTGTTTTGTGGAATTAAATAATCATCTCATTATTTCCAAGTTTAGAATCTATATTATTCTAACCTTTGTAAGTTTTATAGGCAATGCTATATAACTATACGTTACTGTGGCGATGATATTGGCTTAGCAACAGTTCCATTACATTAATGATGTGGTTTCACACTGTTTTTCTAAGATGCTATACTTCACACTTTAGTAACTTATAAATACTGTGTAATGAATTCTGAAACATTCTGTATTATTTATAATTATTTCATTTAAAAATAATTCATAAAGTTTTTTGTATATGTAAATTGATAGTTTTAGTGATATTAAATCTACTGAATAGATAAGATATGTTTTTGTAACATTTATACAAATTCTTGGGAGGCATTTAACAATATCGCAATACAGTGGGTTCCCTCTCATGTGGGCTTGTGGGCGAATGAGGCAGCAGATGATTTGGCGAAGAGAGGAACAAGAATTATCCAAAAACCAGCAGGTGCCCTGACGTTGCAAGTAATTATACGAAAATTAAAAACAACCTCACAGCAGAAATTTGTTGATGACATGAGGAATAAACTGCAGGGCAAAGCTTATGATCCGTTTGAGCTTTTCAAAGAAAATAGGATGCTTCCGCGTTTGTGTCTGTAGCAAATTTCCGATTAGCTACTGGTCACGATTGTCTTGCCAAGCATTTATGCAGAATGAAAATACTAACCTCTGACAAGTGCACAATTTGCTCACAAGAATTGGACTCCATGTATGTTATGGACAAGGATCATCTACTGGTCTGCAGGGGTCTGGACGGAGAGATGCAAGGACGAAGGGACTTTCCTGGACTTTATTGGGAGGCAAGAACCAAGATGGCGTGAGCCAAAAGGAGCCATTGGAAGAAGAAGAAGAAGAAGAAGACATTTATACAAATGTATAGTTAGAAAACCTGATTTTCTAATTTTCTAACACCTTTATAGCCTAATAAACTAGAATAAAATAACTTTTAATAAGAAAGGAACCTATTTTCAAAACAAAAAAAGTGTGTAATCTTATATTTTTACAGATTTTCAATGGTGTTCAAAGGGTTAAAAAAGTAATTTTTTTTTCGAAGACATATTTTTTTTAAGTTAGGGTGTGTATATATAGGTTAGGTTAGGTCCTGTATAAGAACTTTCGACATTAAATATTATTTCCATCAACTAAAAAACATGAATATTTATACTTTATAGTTAATTTTTTTACAATTACTCTTCCAGACCATTATAAATTGATAAATTATAATAAAATAACGACTTATTCAAGTAAAAAATATTAGATATAGAAAAATTGATGTACATTGTGTATATCTTACAATATGTTTGATAATTTCAGGAAAATGGTATGACTTAAATGTGACAGACTCCACGGTTGAGGATAATAATGGGAGAGGTATAGCTATAGAAAACATTCGCAGTCAGATTCATTTGCAACGCACTGCAGTGTCGAATAATAACCATATTGCTGGTGTCCACGTTCTGTATGGAGCAGGAGATGTTAATATTACAGATTCAAGAATAGCTTTCAATGTTGGAGATGGTGTCAATATTAGCTTCACTGGGGGAAACACTAACGTCTCTAGTTCTTCATTGTCTTCTAATAAAGGATTTGGTCTTGCAGTGTGGTAAGTCAAGAAAAGTAATTTAAAAAATTTGTGGATATATCAAATTTGATGTAACAAATAATACATGTAATCTCGAAGGTACGTGACTGGGACAAGTGTATATATCCGAGATTACAGGAATGTATTAATCAACATATGTTCAATTTTATAACTAGTACAGTGAAATAATAAAATTTATGAACCACTGGTTTCATAATTGAATTAGAGTTAATGAATCATGGGCAGAAATGTAGAAAAAAAACCTCATAACTGAATGAATCTTAGTTAATCATGGGTGAGTATTTACAAAGAAACAAATTTCTCACTGTCTGGTCTGTTTGTTAGTGTTTTGTCAACGTCCACCATAGTCACAGTGCCCTCACAGACATACAGGCCGGAAAGAAATATATAGGGCAATTTACCCGCAATTGGGTTTATTATGCTTCCAAATGAAAATACTGCTAGACCTCCCCAGGAAGACCTATAAGTCCTTTTGTCAAAGATCTAGAAGTTTCAGTCCTTTCCCAGTCAAGGCATGACGATTGTGCTGTAGTATATTTCTACACAGAGGCTCCCCAGTGATTATACCCATCCTGTTTATATGTTTTCTCAAGTGTCAGTTCCCTGTAACGAACTTCCTTATATTGTCCTTGGCTAATTAGAGAAGGTCAGATGTAATAGAGAAGAGCACAAAGTGAACGTTTACTCATCTTTACATCTAATCTACTTCTCGACCTCCTCTCGTGCTCTCTCCCAAGTGCTGATAAGACTTTTATCTCACGTCTTGAATTTGTCACGGAACGGCTGAGGTTCTATGAGTTCAAACATTTATTCCTATTAATCCAAACATGTCCAGGAACCCAACAATGAATAATCCCCCCCCCCTTCCAATGATAATGTGATAATGATAATTCAGAAACAATTCCAGACTAACTTTGACTTGAATTTATTAGCATCCAGAGCTTTCAAAACCACACAACTGTTTATATAGATACATATTATAACTATATTTATTGACAGAGATAAACCATTATTACATTAGTTGTAGTATTTTTGCATGTTACAATTTGTTAATAATAATCATATTTTATATTTCAGGTTAAATGATACGAAATACTCAGAATATAAAGCTTTCCATCAAGAAACTGTTATCGCATATACTGAGATATTTCGTAACTTAGAAACAGGCCTACTCATTGGAAACTTCTGCGGCGACTCAATAGTCAACATCACCGGTAACTTTTTCAATATGAGTTTGAACACAGCCGTCGAAGTACAGTCATGTTGGAAGCAAAATGTACCAACTACAAAGTTACAAATAGGGCATAATATTTTCTTCAATAATAAGAAAACTGGGATTAAAATACGCCCTGCTGTGAATATGGAAGGAGTTATTGAGTATAATAGATTTAGCCGGCACGACTACGGAGGAATACTTTTGAAGAACGATCCATTTCAGGAGTTTGAAGTCATGCCGAGCAGTTTTCTTATAAGAAATAATGAGTTTTATGAAAACAGTGGTGTTTTTGTGGTGAATATTGGTTTGTCAACGTATAGTGATATTCATAGGATAATGTTTACTTGGAATTTCATTAAGGATAACAAGATCAAGGAACCATTTGACAGTAAGCTTAGAAATTTATTTTTAAATATTTTATATCTACTAAATAGCTCTATATTAAACTCATTAAAATATTACTCTGTCAGATAAGATCATTAATAACTCTGGAAATTAATTTTTCATACCCCTTTATCAAGCTATTGAGTATTTTGAATAACTCAACTGTGCTCTAAATAAAAAAAATATACTTTGTCCCTCAGCCAAAAATGAAATTAATTGCAGAGTAATATATGTTTCTGCAAAACAATTATCAATAGAGTAGATCGAGAGTACCAAATTTCTACATTTGACAGTAGAATAGATTAGATTAAAAAGAGAGTTTGACCCTCGAACTGGCTGACAGCCCGGTTTTAACAAATGACCGGGTCGCGGAAACTGTCATGGCTTAATTCACTAACTCTAAAACACGTATTTTGCAATTCACCATTACACCCACTTAGAATGGTCCTATCGCAATAAATAAATTACCGTTGGAAAGCTAATGTTCTGTAGATGCGTAATCATGCAAAAAAAAAAAATACCACAAAACGTTATAAATAATATTCCAAAAATTGGTGAAGTTCGCATATTTTTAATGCGTAAAATCGAAAATTTCAACTCTGCGCCTTTTCGTAAAACGCGGCTCCATTTTTCTCGATATGATTACAACTCTATTTATCTGTAATTAAACTCCCCTAACAGTTTGTCACACCTTCTGGACCACGTCACTTGTTGCCATATCTTTGATACAACAAGTGCTGCCGTTAGTTGTGTGTTTTGACTTCTCAGTTTCAGCTCTGAGATGCATGCTTAGATATTAAGGTTGGTGGTATTCTTATTCAATTTTACTTCTCACATAGGCTTAGTTTCTAGTTTCATGTTTCTTTAGTTTTTAGTCACTTGATAACGGGAATTGATTCTTATTCCCGAAACGTTGTTTTGAATTTTTAACACACAAATGATGGCAAATGTCCGAAAAATGTATAATAATAAAATTGAACTTCCATCATTAACAAATAACTTCAAACAGAAAAAAGATACTATATAAGTTTTCTTATATAGTTGCAAAAAGTGACAATTTCATTGTTTTGTAATAATTTTTAAACTTGGGAGATTTTTAGTAAAGGATCTTTGGAGGTGTTTTAGTGAGCGCTTGCAACTATTCATTCGAATATTTATATTTCATTTATAATATAAGCCATTATAAGACTCCACTACCAAAAACAATTTGAATTTACTAAAAGATTTTTTTTAAATTATAAACAAAAGTAATCACAGCACAAAAAATATTAGCCGATAAACACACACTCATGTATCTTTCAAAAACTATAAAAAGATATCAATAAAATGACAAAACAATCTTTGCATATAGTTTAAACACAAAAAATCACTTTTATTTTTTCAAAACAACAATAATACTATAAAAACTTAAGAGAAATACTGTAAAAAGATTGTAAAGAACAAAAACTTCCTCGTGTTTGGCACAATAGCACCAAACAGCTGTGGCCAAGACAGCCGATTAAGAAACAAACACTTGATTTCAGAATTTATTTCAAACTATAAAATCCACTGGTTTTGGCAGACACATTAGTGTTAACACTTTTTCTACAAGTCTGTATATTTTATTAGTTTATTGAAATAGACTCAATTATAGCCAGTAGAGATCATTAGCTAACGGAGTACATTTTGAGTACCGCCAAACGAGCAGCATTCAGAAATCCACAACTACAGTGGGTAAAATCAACTGAGCACTGCTCAGCAAACCATGTTAATGTAAAAATAAACGATATTAAAGGATTAAAAATAATACATTGTTCATGGTAGTTTTCAAAATGAAACATTTTACAGGCGAAGGAGAATACCGAAGACTTTTACCTCGGAGCAGAGTCGCAGCACCTTTAGTAATATCCTCTGCAAATGTGATAGTTTATCGCAACATCATTCAAAACCACGAGTCAGATTATGAATTAGGTTCTCATTTAGAAGATCAAGGCCAAGTTATTAACTGTACATACAATTGGTTGGGATATTCAAATGAAGAGAAAGTATTTGACAGGATATTTCATAGGTGAGTTGTATAAATTTACTAGCTGTGTATGCTGCTTCGCTTCACCTATATGAAATACATGATTTGTTTTTACACTTGTATAAAAAAGTGTACACTAAAAGTTTATCATGCATACATAAATTGTTAATATAAGAAATAAATTGTTTATATTATACAATTTAATCATGGTAAACATTCACGCACTTATGAAGAAGGGGGGGGGGAGAGAACACACTTAATTGTATTGAGGTATAGAATATCACTACTAAAGGGTACAATTAATTAAAGATAATCATACAGTTGACTCAGGACTACTTGTTGGATAAGTTGAATAGAAATATAAAAGGGGGGTTAAGCAAATCAGAGAAGTAGAAAAGATATGACATAGTTAGCCGTCATTCAATAATATAATTGAAGGGTGGATTTCACAAAAGGTATATTACTTAGAATATGGTTAAAAAAAAAATTAAATGCAGTTCATTTTGGCTGTAAAACGCTGTACGAAATATTGATATGTAAACATCATTTTATATATCACTTTTTGAGACTTGGGAGGGAGGGAGGGAGGGAGGGAGAGAGAGAGAGAGAGAGAGAGAGAGAGAGAGAGAGAGAGAGAGAGAGAGAGAGAGAGAGAGAGAGAGAGAGAGAGAGAGAGAGAGAGAGAGAGACATATAGAACTCCACACATACTAAATTAAGATTAAAGCATATTTTAAGCTCTGATTTAATTTAATAAATGTACACAAACTGCTGATTTCTACTAAGTATTTTTATTTACAGAAAGGACCGCTATAATTTGGCAAAAATTGAATACCTACCATACTTACTCCATAGCAGCAATCCAGGTGCATCTACCATAATGCAGTTCCCAACATTTGTACCTCAGTTTCATATAGAAGGAACTGACATTGTAGGCGGAGAAGTCGATGGTGTGGAGAATTTACGTGCTGGGGAATACAGAGTCCTGAGGGATATCAATATACGACCAGGAGGAAGACTGGCGTTACAACCTGGAGTTACCCTAAAGTGAGTTTTAATATTTTTTATCTTTGTAGGTTAACACTTTGAAGCCAAAGCCCGAGTATAGGTCGGGCAGTGCGACAGCGCCTACCGCCGAAGCCCGAGTATACATCGGGCTGCGCTAAATAATTCTATATGATCGCGATGTCGGCATATAATCGGGTTTCGGCACTTTTGCTTAGCTAATTGGTTATTTATCTTTGCATGTCTTTGATTTTCGAATAGTCTGTGCTGTTGATATGGACTAAATATAAATATTATAAAGCTGATGCGTTTACGAGGAACGTAGCAGATGTTTGTTTAGTCCAAAGTTAGTGACTGAGTAATCAAGATTCCTTATGTTTGTTTGTTGTTTTTCTTGAATACTAAATACTTTTTGAGTTATGGTGGTGCCCAGAATGTTCAGTACCCCTTCGTGTACCTGAATGTTTCAAATTGTATCATATAAAGGCCATTTATGTTTAGTGAAGTGCTGTGTAGCTATTTTTGTTTGTGTGTGTATTTTACCCTTTTTCAAGACTAAGGAGTGTTGACTGTGAGTAACTTATCTATTTACATGTATATATATATTTAAAAAGGTAATTTCTTTAGGTTTAAAATGATATATAATAAGTCATATATGATAAATATAACAAATACCACAATTTTTAAAAACATGTCCAAAACCCCCAGGCACAGTAGGAAAGCAGCGCGTTAGAGAGTTAGGCTTCAAAGTGTCAACTTATTTAGATCAGACAGCAGGAAAGAGAATTAAAAATTGTACCTTTTGTACCTATGTGCTATACCTTACTTAATAATAGCAACTGATAATTGATAACTGTGTACTGTCTTTGGCTATTTGAGAAGATAAAAACTTGTTTTGTTTGTTTATCAAGCTCAGATATTATAAGCTGATATATATTCAATAGCCATAAGGAGGAATTATGGAAAAACTATTATAAACGCATTTATTTCTTATGTTTGGGCAAAAAAAAAAAAAATAAAATAAAATTTAAATTTGGGAACAACAGTGCAAGTTTTTTGTGAGGTTATAGAAAACATAAAAATTACCATTTGTTAGTGTATATGTCAACTTTTGTTGGTGAAAATTGACATATAACCGAGAGAGTGTGATTCGCATAATGATGGTTCGGTTAGTAAAATCATTTAATGTGCATTTGTTTACAGATTTCCACCTGGTGTAGGAATGATGGTTGCAGGCAAACTGGAGGCTAGAGGTCGAGGAGTAAATGACATAATGCTTACATTACAAGAAGAAAGATTGCCTGAAATTGGCATAGAAGCAGAAACAGAAGCTCCACTTCCTCCAGAGAATGTTCCTCCAGTTAGGTTACTTGGAGGGAGGACTTTGAGAGAAGGGAGGTTACAGGTAAAGTGTGTTTATTGTTACATAGGTTATAATACTAGTTGGTTCATGTGTTTTTGTGAACTGTCATTATTAATTTGATTTAAATTACAACTTTATTGACAGTTCTCTATTTTGGGGGGTGGGAGCTTGATTGCCCACAAAGGACTCTCTTGACTGCAACCCTTGTGGATTTATCATAGAAAGTGGCCTTAAATATATATCCCATATTTGACCAGGACCATGGGATCATCATCACTGAAATCAACAAGCCCCTTAACACTTAACACTCGTACAGAAACTGTTCTCATAACTTCTTCCCATCGGAACAAAACCAGCAGGTATTCTATACTACTACCAAAACCATTTTCTTCAAGTGATATCTCACTGGCTTATCTTCCGTCTTGAGTTGTTCCTATCTAGTGATAAATATTTTATTGTTTCAACTTGGAAAATCAAATAAACCACTTTGCTTGTTTAAGCCCAGAAATTTCCACCAAATGAAGGGACCAGCATCTAGCTTTTCAGGCTTCAATCACATTTCTTAGATGATCCTTGGTCTTAGGTAATAATTAGGTGGGGTAGGAAGGAAAGGAAGATGAACGATGGTTGTACTCCCACTTTTAATTTTTTCCCTCATGATGCTGTATCGACACTGTATCTTACTTATCACTAATGGAAATGCAATCCAAAACTTTGGACACACATTAAGAGTGTTAGCCACTAAAGCAAGGGGGGGGGGGAGACTTACAATATTAAAAAAATATATAAATGTAAAAATAAATTTATGCCGACACATTTTAACGATTTATTAATGACACATATTTAACTGAAACAGATTTAGATTGTAAATACCTATTGAAGATTATGGCCAGCTAAATTTGAACATTTACAAAATTTTGATTGGATCTTTTGGAGTTCGTTGAAAATATTTTTAACAAATATTTAAAATGAGTCACTCTACTTACCCTCCATTTCCCTCTTATATTCTTACTATTAGATAGTTATAAAATTATCTAATAAATTTATATCATTTTCAGGTACGTTTAGGTTCAGAGTGGGGAACCGTGTGCAATTATGGCTGGTCTATTAGGGATGCTGCCTTGGTGTGTTCCCAACTTGGTCTAGTCCTTAATCCTGATGATTGGTTCCTTGAATCTGCTGATATACCGGATGCTGGAACAGCTGAGAAAATATTGCTCAGGTAATAATAATACTAGATTACTCAATTATTTATTTTCACTTTTTTCTAAGGTGCAATTAGTTGATCAATTGGTTGATTTTCATTGCTAAACACATTTTGTTTTGCCCTTTTTGTTGTCCATTTAATATTATGTTTACAAGTGTTTTATTGTGGTTTAGTAAAGGTGGTATTAGTTAATTGATTTCATCGGATTATTAGGACTCAACAAAAAGTTCTTTTTAAAAGAAATTCATGTCAGAGCGTGTTATTGTGCCAAGTATTTTCATTCTAAATTACCTTATATTTAATTTGCTAAGGAATTTCTGCACCAATTGGGTATTTCTTTATACTATAGGGCTGATTTTAATGATTGAGATGTCTAATTAAACAGTGTTACCTGCAGATTTGCCGAAAATTATTCATTTTCTTTAGAAACACTTATTTTGTAATAAATTTATCACCTAAATAATGTAATATTTATAAAATAACACCTTTATACCAACTTTTACAGGTCTGACCTCATCAGGTCCCCAACTAAGACTTTTTAACACAATCTTCCCCTCCAAACTCTGTTCCAAGACTCTAACTAAACACGTCTAACCATCTTAACTCCTCAACAAAGACTGACTAAACCACGAGATTTTCTCTCTCGCGCTTCCGCCAAAAATCCTTTGACACATCAATTTATATTTAATTATTCATCTTACATATCTACAACGTTTTACTATAAAACATTTATTATAAAATCATTTTAAAACTATTTATAACACAAAATTGTTCTCTTGGACGTTTTTTATTAATAGTTTACGGCTTTCTTTAATTAAATTTTCTACAGTCGCATGAGCTAGGAACCAATCAGCTTCTTTGACCTATATTCTATAGAGCCAATCACATCGTGTCTTTTAACCCTATTATTTACCATGTTACAATAACATGCCTGTTATGGGTAAATTATATGTTTTACAACTAAAATAATTTGAAACATATGTTATAAATTCTCAAATATGTTTTATTTTGTGAAATAATAACAGCTGTTTTACATTATTTTTAGATTTACTTTATTTGTGGGGAATTATATTGTATCGGTTTATATGGCTTATTGATAATCTTGTAATAATTTGAATCTTCCCTTCAGTTCTAAAAAAATTAAAGATTTTAATATTTTGATTGAATTTCAATTTAATCTTATTATGATAGGTAAGAAAATACAGATACTTAAAATAAAATAAAAAATAAAAAAAACCCCGGCATCATGAATTCCAACAGAAAAATGTATTTACACTACGTAAGAAACCACAGATTATACATACATTTAATGGTTAAAAGTTTATGTCGATCTTCTGAAAAGAAAACATTATACATGTATGTTTCGATGACCAAACTTTTCAGCATACTAACACTGTACTGCTTTTATCACATTTTTGGATCATATTATTTTTCACAAATTTTAAGCTAAAATTTTTATATAAAAAATACCTAAATTTGAATATTATAATTATCTAAGATATTTTTTCACCCATACAACACAATCACTCGTTGTTCTGTAACATTAACCAATTTTGAAATCTTGGCCGTCTGTCCATACTTTATCCGATATGCGATAGCTATACCTGTATGACGTATTTAGCTATACTTCACTTACTGAATAAGGTTTTAACTTGACCCAAAATACACAAAAAAAGGTGAAACTTTACAGTCTATGACAATTGCATAGGAGCTTAGATATTCTAAATGACCCCATGCAAACCGTGGAACGCTTAGTGGTCCTTGAGAAAATCCTAATAACAGAAATCGGAAGGCACTTAATTGCGAAGTAAACCATGAGTTTCAACTTTTTGATGCCAACATGAACCTCAGATTTTGACATTATTTTAAAATTGCACTTTCAATGATATTAACAATCCATATTTTGATGTAGGTGATCTTTATGTGTTTTGATGTTGGCAGAATGTCACAATGTTGTCAAAAAGGGATCTTAAGGGTAGATATTTCCCAGGCCCGTCTAAACTTACAAAATCTAATTACAAGTGATACACCACTTTCATGAAATTATCGGGAAAATATCAGGGTCTACAACAACGCACTGCCTTTCGCTTCATTAGAAGTAGATGTTGAAATGTGTGGGGCTTTACTGTTTTAGAATACATGGTGCCATCTAAAACAAAATAATCACTATAGAAGCTTGTCCAGGTGTTCCGCCAACCTTCAGTCAGTTATACATAATGGTTACTGATGAGACCAATAATAACCACACAAATGTAGTAATTCAAAACTGTTTGTTAAAGTTACGTCCATTTACATTTATGTTATCTTTCATTGTGGTAAAACACTGCATTGCAAGTAATCGTCGATCATAATTTAGCAAGCTATAACCTGCTAATCATTCAAATGAAATGGATTCAGCATATCCACACATCTGGTAATGTATGACGAAGCTTCTATTCATAAGTTTTTAAACAACTTGTTTCAATATCTGCAGCTAATAATCATGAAGAAAAGGATTTAATACATGTTGTAATCAAATTTTCTTTTTAAATTGTAGTTACAATGTAAAACAAAGTTTTAAAATTGATTAGTTCTCTTTTTAACTAACAATTTTAGTTTCTAAAGAGGTGAAAAGGATTCAAAGTTTCAGGAATAATATAGGCTTGTTGTACTTTATCTGCCAATAGCATTTTTTAAATTGTAAGTTTGAAATTTGTACTTAACACACAAAACTTGTATTCATTTATTTACAAACTTTACACGCTTCTATTTATAACGTACCTGTTGAATGTTTCAGCAATGTCCAGTGTACTGAAGATGACATGGATGTTACAGAGTGTAAGTCAGAGAGGTCGCCTCACTTGGAAAACTCTTGCACACATGATCAAGACGTAGGTTTAAGATGTTACGAACCTCATTGGGCTGGTCTCAGGTTAGGAGTATTGGCAGAAAGATGTGACCTACAATATATTACAATTGAGAAAGCTGGATTGTTGGATTATGCTACAAATGCTTTCAAACCTGGTAGGTTGTTCAATTTAAGTACAAGTTTGATGGGTGCTTATCCATATCAAAATCCAAACGGACTCGTACAGAGTTTTTTATGAATATTATTTATGCTTATATAAAACAACCTTCCTCCATTGCTATGGTCATTTTGGGGTCACTCTCAAGCTTTATGCATATGCAGAAAAACCTCCAATCTTTGTTCTCATGCTCTAGCAAGCTTGTGTGAAATAATTTGAGTCCAGGTTGCAAAATTTAATTTGTGTAAGCCTAAAACAAAATTTGATCAAACTAATTTTGGTGATTTTGAGATATTAAAACTGTTGGAAAGTTAGTGTAATAACATTTTGTTTTGTATATACTATATCTGTACATATGTAACTAACTTTTTACGCATGTCTCTGGTGTAAAGTAACGCCAATCACATGATGTCTCTCATACACCTGGACAACTAGCTTCTAAAGGACAATGTTCTTTAGGATTTTCTGGAGTGTGCAATCCAGTTACAGTCTCATTTTTAGTTTCTCTCTAACAGTATTCTGTCCTGTACATCTTTTAAGAGTGTCTCCTTTTTAGCAGACCAAACAAGTGGACGATGCGACATTTTCGAAACGGAACAATGACAACTGGGTGATCATATGTCCGGTTATTACTCTAGATACAAAGGTGAAGATTGAACTAGGGATATCACTATAAATTTTTATGTGATTTGGAGACTTCAAGATGGAGTGTAGTTTTCGTCCAGTCATTCCATTATCCCATTTTTCTATCTATCATGTTTGTAGTATTCCATTACAGAGGGCCAGACAGTAATTTAAAGATGAACTCTTGGAGGGAACCAGGCGCAAACTAGCTGTACACATTTAAATTGACATTATTTTTTTAAATGTTACCTCCCACCCATATGACATGTGTAAACACGATTTTTCTATCAGATTATTTTATTTTATTTCTAGTTGAAGATGGATCATTAACATTTTATATCAGTTGCTTTAAAAGTCATATTTTTTCAAACAGTTGTAACATTATTTTAAAATTTGAGGTTTTCAGTGTTGGAAGTCGATTATTATTAAAAAGTAAACCAATAGCGATATTAAATTCAAGTGTTTGGCCTTACCCCAACCCCTTCCTTTTCACATAGTTGAAAAATATTAATAATTTCTCTTTGAAAACAGATCCCAACTTTTAGATATAGAACATTATTGGACAACTCTTTTTCAGCCTTAGACTACTTTTAGTGTTTCCCTCTTCAATGTATGTTTTTAAGTGTTCCTTTAAGGATCCAAACAAAATTTGTTTTGTACTCTGTAGACTGTGTTCAGATTCATTTTAGTTGATTAATAATAAACTCTTAAATATTGGAATTTTTCAAAAAGAGCAGCAAATACTTTTCTTTGTATAATATTTGGGGTGAGAAAGTCAGTAAGTGTGTGAAAAAGTTTATATAATGTTTTTGTACTATTTATTTACCTTAGGTCCAGTTTTACAATCTCTTAATAAAGTTCCTATTAGTTATCCAGTGGGTTACCTTAACTTATTGACAACTCCAGCGACAGGAATATTCCGTTCAACAATGCTCTTTTTATTCTGCCAGTAGTAGCAACTTATCCGGTAGCCTTACACTTTTAAAATGTATGGAGGTCGGTACTACTTGCAAGGTTTTGATTGGTCAAAAACCAGATGGGAATACTCCTGGTGGCTGAAAAACGAACTATACTGAGAATTCCAAAATATGTTTTATGGTTACGTAAGTTGAAGTTGGTATTCAGTAGGTTACAATTTTTGTTTATTGAGTTTGTTCAATAAAAGAATCTGACAATTCAAAAACCAGAATATCGTTCCATCCTAACAGTTTCTAACCTCTAATCACAATATACTTTACAAAAAAGAGGACAATTATTCTATTTGTACATCATAATCTTTAAAAGTATAAAGAAATAGTTGTAAACATAACGTAGTAGCCACTAATCAAACATAACAAAAATAACCAATTTACGGATAACTACTTAACAGGAGCTTCAAGTAGTTGATAACTTTATCAAGTGTATAGCGAAGTTTAACCTCACGACAAGATGTCAGAAGATTGTAAACATATTTCCTACACTTATCAAGAAGATATTCATGTCTGGAACTTGTTGGGCAGTTTTTAGGAGATCGTAGAACTGGCCATTAATACATGTTGCGTGTTGACACTTGTTCTTATTATAGAGTAAAATCAATATACTGTTGATATTAAAATGGATATGTTTTAAATCTATAATTTTTATAACAATAAACATTATTCCTAATTTATTAAATCTAACTTTCCACATATAAGAGATTAAAATGATTGTTCCAGCTCTTCAAATTGATCTGTCTCGACATGCTATGGAGAGTATAAGAGTTGTAAACAACGTTCAAGATGGCCTTGGGATCTTGTATTCAGATATATATAGCACTGGCTCTGCTAATATAGTCAGGAACTCTGAGTTCGTAGAGAACAGAGGAAGTGGAGTTAGCTTCAAGCAGTTAGGCCTTAAAATTTCAGGTAAATATACTTAATAAATATAGATCATGTTTTTTCAGTGTACATTGTTTTAATTAAAAAAAAAATAAATAAAAATTGAACTGTAGAAATTATCAGTGTTTTTGGTTGAGAAAGGACCTTATAAACTGATTGACCTTTAAGTAACGAATTAATGAGGTGTGGAATTGTCAAGTTAGTCTCGTTGTTTTATCTTCAGATGCCTATAATTTTAAACTTGGGGTGAGAATGAATTCATTCAGCTGCCAGAAACTAACTATGTAAATTTTAAAGAGCATATAGATAGACATTAAAACAACAATGAAACAAATTTTTTTAACTATTTTCATTTTGGAGTAAAAGTATTTTATAACTGTCATTATTTTGTTGTACGATTATTGCTAGTAAAAGCAATGCCAAATCATATAAGCCCAATGGTTACTTATAGTATGCAGATATTTGATGGAAAAACATGGGACTAAAGTCGAAACCTATATTTTGGCTTTATATTTTCAGTGAGATCCGCAATAGTCTATATTGCCATTATGTAGTCCACAATAATAGGAGTCCAAGGATTAACGGTAAGACTGACAAGGATTCAATGACTGGTGTGTCTTGGGAGTTACAGAAGTGATTAGTAGTGCTTCTGCTGTTCTGCTGGAGTCTTGAACTGATGTCTTAACATCCTCCTACTGGATCTGTTGATAAAGATATAACGGATAATATAATTCTAAACAATGTTAGTGACAGTGAAAATGAAGTTACAAGTTAATGATGAACAACATGTTTGTCCTAGGCCTACAACAGTGCCAACGACCAGGCCTAGAGATGATCAATGGTATGATATAAACAATGACCCACAACCTAGCCATGCAATACCCAATCTGCAATGTGAATCATAGACCTTGTTTACCCAGAACTTTGATTGCGACACTAAACCAATAGATTATTTCCTTTTGTTTTTCAATAATAGCCTAGTGACTCATATATATATATATATATATATATATATATATATATATATATATATGTACTACTTAAACCTAAGAATCTAAATTAAAAAAGAATATTGAGAATTTAAAAAAAAACTCTAAATGAGCAGTAATCCATATTTTAGCTTAGCGCTTTAAGGGTTAAGACTTGGGTACAAGGATAAGGATGCATCTATAGTCAGACAGCTTTGAAAGACCTGAATTTGAACGAATTCAAGTCAGTCTGGGATTGTTTCAGAATTACGGGGGGGGGGGGGGTTACACTTTCCTGGATATGATGAGATTATTGCGAATGAATGTGCAGATGATCTGGTTAATTGTTAAGCAGGGGCAAAATAATTGTAGGTTTCATTATACAGCACTGTCACCTGAGAAATATATGCACAAGATGGGCATATTCACTAGGGAGCGAATTGCAGAAAATATGGTCTGCAAGAGAAAACTGCAGAACATCTGATCTTCGAATGTGAATGGGTCAATTGAAAAAGAACTGAGACCCTTGGATCTTTGACAAAGGGACAGACAACCATGGCAGAACAATTCTGTAGTTCATGGAGCTTATGGGATCTCTCTGAGGATGTTTTGGGCCTCAAACCATTTGTATTTATTTGGGAGTGCAACAAGCGCTTTTAGTTGATGTGGAAAAGGGATAGACTGCTCAGTTGGAGAAGAAATATATACTATGATAAAAATTCTATTTAAAATGCTAAACCAATCATTATATTTAAAGCTTTTCGAAATATTACCAATTTCACCAAAAATAATTATAATAATATGAAACCAGTTGGTAGGACAATTATTATTTTTACCCAGTCTTGTCAAATAATGTAGAATTAGATCCTCTGAATGTATTGCACAAAAGTTGGGTTCTTGGGTCATCTAGGAAATGTTAAATTGTTTTGGATAGATCAAGGGGTATTAGCTGGGTATTAAAAAAACAAAATCAATCTTACGGTCGCGCACATACGCTAAAGTTTTACAAATTATGAAAAACGTCATTATTGCGATTATTTTTAAAATTTGTTATTCTAGTTGTTTTTGTAATGTAATAGTTTTAAACGTCTTCAACTAGAGCCTTAAAACATTGTGTTTTAATTTGCTTTGGATCAGCTGATATCTTTCGGCCGCTCATAAGCCCCAAAATCTGTGAAAATATTGAAAAAGTCACATATTTACACATTTTTTGGTATCTGATAAATAATTAATATTTAATTGTAATAGCCGTATTGGTTTTTCAAATGATGAGATACAACAAAAAAACTGTTAGCGGTAGACATTAGTGAAACAAACAAGCGTAACAAAGCATTGGAAAGGAAGTTACGTGACAGTAATTTATATGTAGAAGATGTTTCAAAACCCTCATGTTCATATTCTGATTTAAATTCAGGAGCAACTGAAGATGAAGGACCTTGTCTTCCTAGTACGGAAACGGACAGTGATAGTGACCAAGATTATAAAGTTGAAACAAAAAAGTCTTCTAAACCTGTTTGCAGGATGAGAGTTCAGTTAAAATCGACTGCAATACTAAGCAACCGTTATGATGTTTAGTTGTCGCCAAAAATCAACTTCAATGCACAAGAATACTCAAGAATGATCACTGGATCGACTGTGAGTTATCTTCTCCCCCATTGTTGGTAGAAATTAGTGACAAGGAGATTAAATCACACATCGAAAGTGACTCAATCACCGACTGGAACATTACTTTCAAGAAATTCCCAGTTCACACGCAGGCTGTTGAACGTTGTGTAAAACTCGTCACGGAAGCCTCAAGAAAGGTCTGTAGAGCTGAATCTTGAGACGGATTTATAAGAATCACTCTGCTGTCCAGATCATCTATGCCTAACTTCACCAACAAATCAGTTTTCAAAGTCCTTTCGGCTACATGTACTATTTTTTTCAGAACTCTGTTTTTTGTTAAAGTAGCCTATGTTTATTGTTAAAACTATACAGTAACTTTAATAATTAAGCTTTCTAAATATAAAACAAGTAAAAAAAAACCATGCCCGTTGCTACTGTTATCATCCATCATGTCATAGGCCTACCTATCCTTTTTAGGCACAGTTTGTCTCTGGCATTGGGGGTCATTGCACGACCGGACGTTGTTGATTTAATCATTCCATAATAAAATACTATGTTCTTATGTTGTAAAATAAAAATACTTGAGCTATTACGTTAAAATAAAAGTAAATTAAAGACTTTAAAAAAATACATAAAAATGTGAAACTTTCAATATTTAGGCCTTAGGCGCGACCGAAAAATTAACCTAATCTAAACCTAACCTAACTGATCTAAACCTATATTAAACCACAATGTTTGTAGGCTCTAGTCGAAGACGTTTTAAACTATTATATTACAAAAACAGATAAAATAAATTTTTTTTAAAATAATCGCAATATTGATGTTTTTCCATATTTTGTAAAAGTTTAGGGCCTGTGCGCGACCGAAAAATTAACCTAATCTAAACCTAACCTAACTGATCTAAACCTATATTAAACCACAATGTTTGTAGGCTCTAGTCGAAGACGTTTTAAACTATTATATTACAAAAACAGCTAAAATAAATTTTTTAAAAATAATCGCAATATTGATGTTTTTCCATATTTTGTAAAAGTTTAGGGCCTGTGCGCGACCGGAAGATGTCAACCGATTTTGATAATTTATTTTCCCCTTGTTTGTCTTTCTAATTCGCAACTTTTCCGCGCTATTACAACTTTGAAAAAAAATAATGAGTTTTTTCGGCCCACCCTACTTGGGTATGTTTCTTTAAAATAGTTACATGTTTTCTGAACCTCATAATTTTGTATATCACTACTTTCTAGATATCGGCTAGGCTCTAATGACCTTGTAAATGTGTACATATTAAAACGTTTCCACTTGATTCATTCGTGTCAATGTTTCAGCCTTGCTGGATCTTGTAACTATACTAATATCACATTTTCTTAGGGTTCAAAATTACATTTTTTACAATGTTATCTGTCATTGTATATAAATCAGGTTTGTACCATTAGCTGTAACATTGAATTGAAATTTTATCTAATTTAGTGTGTTATAAGTTGAAAAATACACAAGATATGAACAAATTAAACTGTTTTAAATGACACCAGTTTACAATAGATTTTATGAATTACAATAGTATTTTATATAAATACATTATAGTGTATACATATACTCATCTATACTAAATTTCACATTCCTATCTTAATTTTTGTGGCTGTTATCTTGTTTACCTGTAGATGACAACTACAGTGGATTTGGAATTTCGAAAATATCTTTTGGTTTCCAGAGACCATGAATCGTGAAAATTACTTAGAAAGAGGTGTTAAGATTTTTTACGATTACTAAATTTACCTTATACTGGGTATATAAAATGTGTGAACTTCATTTGGTAGCTCCACTTGATGTTTGTAGTTCCACTAGTACTCCGAATGCTATAGGATGTCAAGACAGTTATTTATTGTTAAAACTTAAAATTCCAAAAATATTGCTAATAAAAATATACATTTCTGTTTCTATTCAGTTATATATATATGTGAAATGTTTGTTGTTTTCAGGTTGTAAAATAGAAAACAACAAAGTCGCTGGTGTGAGACATAACCCTGCATTATCAGGTCTTCAACAGCGTGAATTAGCTGGTTGGTTCAAGCCTTTACCACAATATGCACCCTATGTACTTCTTTTCATACCACAGACATATTCCAACATTGAAGTAGAAGAAGGGCAGACAAAATATCTCATTACCCAGAGAGTTTTGCAAGATGCAATTCAGCGAAATTTTATTATTCGGGTAAGTTAAATTTATAATTTGTCACAGAGAAATTAATCAAATTGTACTACACTATTCTTGTAGTAAGTTCTTGACATTTGATTTTAATTATGTTTGTAACTAAATAAAACTGCAAAGTATTTTTTAATATTTATGAATTGGCGTTGTCTGTTTTAAAATTTTAATATGGTTCTACGAGTATATGATTATGAGCGATTTTCCTATCTTAATTTTTGTCGCTTCTATCGTACTTGCGTAAAAACAACAATGTCAATATGTTTTACAGTAAAATTGAGAAAAAAAAGCAACGCACAATACATATACTATGAAAATATGAGCTCATCAAATCAGTTCCAAATGTAAAACTTCATTAATTTACATTCTGATAATCCCAACCCTTGTGAAAACATCTAATTATAAGCTAGCTCTGTGCATAGATTAAAGGGACTTATGTGATGGGTCTAAAAATTGATGTTGAGTTTTCTGCTAATATAACTGTTTTGAGATCCCATGAGTTCATAAAAGTGTTTTTTGAAATGATGATTGTCGTTAATTCATTGCTTTAAAGTCCGTGATTTTTAATCAAATTTGGATGTGGGCAATTTTGGCCAAATATCAGGCCAAGTTTTTTCAGTTTTTTTTACTTCAAAATTTGTAGGTAGCTGCCATAAAAACAAAAATCATGATTTCCTCAAAATCGATTCTTAACAGTTTTGATAAAATTTTGTTCAAAAAACACTAAGAACCCCAAAAACAACGTATTAGTTGCCATCTCTCAAAAAATTCCAGTTCGTGAAATATCTGTGAATAACAAAAATTATCCATGGGACTGTTATAAAAGACGTCATTTTTCAAAATCGACTACCGGTTTTGTTCAAATTTTTGGCGTAATGTGAAGATTAACAACTCTAATCCAGTGCAAAATCACAAGTAAAATAATTAAATTTCAGAAATAATTTTAACAAAAAATATGAACCTTAACTGTGGTCATAAGAACTTGACCTTAATCAAATACAATTTACATTGAGAACGTTTTACGGTACAAGTAAGCAGGTATTATTTAAATATTTTTTTAAGGTTGACGACCAAAAGTATTATTTTCACTTTTACCAAAAAGTTTTATTTTAGTTTTATTTAAAACTAAAATAAAATAAATAAAGTTTTAATAAAGATAAAAAATAGTTTTATTTAAAAGTTTATCGTTTTATTTTATAGACGATTACTGAACTGGTATTTTTGGTGACAATTAGTTACAGTTCATTTAATTGGTATTTGGTTTTGGGGAAGGGTTAGTAAGAAAGTTTGTGCAATATTTTTTCACAATTTGTTAAACTTTCTTTTGTAAAAGTTGGAATTTAATAGGGCACATAGCCTATTAGATTGTAAACAGCCAATTTTGTAAAAGTTGGTAAGTTGAAATGTGATCAAACTACTTGTTATATAGTCAAATGTGTTCAAATTAACATAGGTAAGATAACATAGTAGCTGCATTTCTATCATCTAACTTTGCTGATAATATAGTGTAATTTTAAATAAAAATTAAGTATAAGATATATTTTCTTTGTTTCAGTGTAAACCTGGGTTTGTATTAGGCCTACAGCTAATCAACCCTATACATAATCGTAGTACTGAAAATATCCTAATTTACGATAGTCCTACTCTACAGACTAGCTCTACCGTATGGCGACTTCGCACTGATTTACTTGTGTTTCCTACAACAAGTTCTTCATTCGGTGTTGTTTTGGATTATAACAGTGGTGTCAATGCTTTGGGCGGAGCCGTTCTTGTTATTTCTTCTCTCAGAGGTTAGTATGCTATTGGTAAAATATTTCTTACAAAATGTTTTCTTGCAAATAATCACTATTGTTTGCAATATATTTAAACATTCAAAATAATTTTAAAAGACAAGATATTTTGTAAAATACATAAAATAACTATATAAGAGAGGGAGTCAAAAAGTAAGTTGCATATGTTTGTATTGTTTTTTGTTAGAAGTACATTTTGATTACACTTGTTTGTAACGTTGTTTAAACTTCTGTAAAATCAGCTGCAAAATTTGTATAATCCCATTGTTGACAAATAGGAGTTAGGTGTAATAATGTGGCATCACTTGGAAGTTGTATCCAAATTGGAAATCCGCACTGTGAAGTGATGATGACTCTCTTTTTTCGATGATCAAGGTGTAGTGCATACCAAGGGAACAACAACTAATGCAGCAGCTTATTGTGAAATCTTTAACAGACTAAGAAAGGCAATTAAAGACTGCCACCCAGGAAAACTGACTGTCAAAAGATGTTGTGCTTCTCCATGACAATGTAACCGCTCATTTTGCTCATGTCACAAGAAATCAAATTTTCTTGCTACGCATATTTTATTATTTTAAAATATGTACTCTTTTCTGTTTACAAACCATTGCTTAAAAATCTATAAAAGTAAAATATACTTCAATAAAATTAATATTTTTTTGTAAGATTAAAATTGTACTAAATTCTTTAAATTGTGTATATTTATTTCAACAGTGTGTCTAGTTTTTTATATTTGTGGTTTGGTTATATTTATGAAATTTACACCCTTGCGTTCGTCCCATTTATTACTCTTATCTTTATCTTTTATAACATTTCATTATTTTTCTTTTTGCAGCACCAATTCAAAATATTGAAAGGAGGATAGTCAAAGGTCCAGTACCAACATTGACAATTGTAAATACTCGAATTAAAGGCAACAAACGTGGAATCTGGGCATCTTTCTACAACAGGTAATTTTAACATCAAGTTGTCATCTAATCAATTAATTTCAATAAATATACATGTACTCAATATTTATATTATTAATGCATGATCTGAGGATTTTCAGAAGCTCGCAAAGGAATACTGGAAAAGTTGCTATTTATTACTCATACCTTTTAGTAGTTTTATTATTATTATTTTTTTTTTTTAATTACAACTTGTATGTGATCACTGTGGTGCCTTATAAGTTTTTTTCAGTCTTAGAAGAAAATTTTCCATGACCTCGTGAAACATTTTAGGATTGTGGTTTAAATCTTCTATTTCTTGCCACATTTTGTCCTTCAGTTCTTGTTTTTTGTGTGGTTTGTTTCTGTAAACTTTGTCTTTGTAACCCAGATAGAATGGTTTGGATAAGCTATACTAGAAGATCTTGTAGGTTACTGTAAATCGCCAAATCTCAAGTTCAGCTCCCCGTTATGGTATCTTATTGAAACTCAAATTTTGAAAGCAATAAAATTTATTTTAATTATATTATACTATCGAATTTAAAATTGAAACCAGTTTGTTATATTTGTTGTTATTGTTAATAAAATTATACTTTGTAATTGTTACAATATCTTTATTACATACATGTACTATCTACAGACAAGGCTGTTGCCTACGACCTGCTTACACCCGTCTTGCCTCCAGACTGCTGCAGTGTCGTCAACCTAATCTTATCTCAAATACAATCATAACATCTCTCTTATTATTATTAAAAATTAAATTAACAACACTTTTAAACTTCTTTGTCTTTACATTACAAAACAATTTAATTACTTAAATAAAATTAATTCCTTGTATATCTAACTTAATCAATAACAAAATATTCATAACTTAATCTTTTTTCATTTATTACTTATTATCTAACTTTTTATTCCTGAGGATATCTTTTAGTAGTATTAACCACTCTGCCATATTTAGTTGTATATTTGTGTGGGTCTGTTACAGAAGTGTCTTCTGTACTAGTTGACGGTATGGGCAATTGTTTACTTAGACTATTTTGATTATTTAATTCATTGTAATTATCAGAATGATTATTAATGCCATGTTCTGTATTTATTGTATTGTCTGGTGAAATATGAATAGTATTACGTCTGTATGAATTTCCATTTTGATCTTGGATCGTAAAGGATCTGGTTTGTTCACATTTATTTACAATTCTACCTGGACACCACAATGATTTGGGATTTCTTTTAAACCATACATTATTGCCACTAGAAAAGTTTTCCTTCATATCCTTAGCTCTAACATCATGATGTTGTTTCATAATACTTTTGTTTTTTATCATTTTTTGTCTATCTTTCTTAAAATTAATTTTAGGTTTCAGATGGTTTATGTGTCTAGGTATAGTGGTTCTTAAAGACCTTGACATTAATAATTGAGCAGGCGAACTTAAATTTTGTCTTGGAGTATTTCTAAATTCTAAAAGCGCAAGATAGGGGTCCTGCTTAGAATCTAAACATTTTCTAAAAATATTTTTGATGACTTTAACAGCCGACTCCGCCATTCCATTAGACTTTGGATGGTGGGGGCTAGAAGTTATATGATTAAAATTCCATTCTTTCATAAATTTTTTAAATTCATCGGACATATAATAAGTTGCATTATCCGAATAGAAATTTAATGGTATGCCATGACGTGAAAAGAATGATTTAAGTTTATCAATTATTGTTGTACTAGTACAATTAGATATGTGGGAAACTTCTATAAAGTATGAAAAGTAATCTACTACCACTATGAAATATTTTTTGTTTAGCTCAAAAATATCACAACCTACATTTTGCCATGGTATTTCAGGTACTTTATGACATATTAATGGTTCATTTGATTTGTTTCTTTTGTATCTAGCACATGTTTGACAACATTTTACAAAATTTTCAATATCATTTGACATGTTGGGCCAAAATAGAATATTTCTTATTCTAGACTTACATCTTGAAATGCCACTGTGTCCTAAATGTATTTTGTTTAACATTGATAATCTTAATGTTTTAGGAACAACAATTGCGTTATTTTTAAATATGATTTTATCTATTATACATAATTGGGATTGCAATTCAAAATAAGGTTGAATCTCAATCTCTACGTCTTTTTTATATTTAGGCCAACCATTTTGAATATATTTTTTTAATTTACACATTACTGCATCTTTCATGGTTTCTTGTTTAATATTTAGTTTGTTGGTCTCAGTAATGGGCATATTGCTAATTAAAAGATTTACCTGAACTTCAATTTCCTCATCAAAAGGATCTATTTCTTTAGAAGCTATATTACATGTTCTGGATAGAGTATCCGCCAAAAATAGGTATTTACCGGGTATATATGTAACTTTTAAATTATAAGGTTGTAATCTTAGTAACATTCTTTGCAGCCTTATTGGAACATCACATAAAGGTTTTTTTAAAATTGGTATCAATGGTTTGTGATCTGTTTCTACTAGTACATTAATACTACCATATACATATTGTTTAAAACGTTCACAACCAAATACAATACTTAACAACTCTTTTTCTATTTGAGAATATCTCGTTTGTACGCTTGTTAGTGCTTTTGAAGCATAAGCCACTACTTTTCCATTTTGTAATAATACTGCACCTAAACCAAATTGAGATGCATCGACTGATAACGTACTCTGTTTATTGGGATCAAAATATGTTAGTACAGGCGCTTCTGTAATATATTTCTTGAGTTTCACATATAAATTCTCCAAAGTTTTATTCCAGACAAAAACATTATCTTTTTTTAATAAATCTCTAAACGGTTTAGTTAATTCTGAATAATTGGGTATGAATTTCGAAACGTAATTTACCATACCTAAAATACGTTCAAGAGCCCTTGCATCTCTTGGTGAAGGCATATCAACAATCGCTTTTATCTTATTTTGATCTATTTCGATACCTTTAGCACTAAATTTATGACCTAAAAATGTTACTTCTTTAGCATTAAAAATACATTTGTCTTTGTTAAATTTAATTCCAGAGTCTTTAGCTCTATCTAACACTAGCTTCACTCTATTATTTAATTCTTCTATAGTATCAGCATGTATTAAAATATCGTCTATATATAAAATTACACCTGGTATTTCATCAAAGGTTTGTAACATAATTTTATAAAAAATTTCACTTGAGCAATTTAGACCAAAAGGCAATCGTTTAAAAATATATCTTCCAAAAGGAGTTTGAAATGCACATAATTTAGCACTTTCTTTTTCTAAAGGTAACATCCAAAAACCTGCACTTGCATCTAACTTAGTAAAATACTTAGCATTTGTAAGCTTTGAAGAGAGTTCTTCAAAAGTTGGAAATTGTATATGAGACCTTTTGATTGCATTGTTCAAATGAAATGGATCTAAGCAAATTCTTAAATCTCCATTTTTCTTTTCTACAATAACAATTTGATTAAGCCATTCTGTTGGTTCATTAATCTCTTTTATAATGTCTAATTTAACTAATCTTTTTAGTTCTGCTTTTAATTTATCATATAATAAAACTGGCATTTTACGAGATGGACTTACAACTGGTATTGTGTTGTCTTTTAATTGTAATTTTACTTCAATTGGTATTTTACCGATTCCTTCGTCAAATAATTGCTTATATTTCTCACACTTAAAAATCTCTACAGTTTCAATTTTTTTTATGAGATCTAATTCAATACAAGATTTTAAACCAAGTATATTAGAACAATTAATATTTGCAACATAAAATATTAATTTATGCACTTCTGTTTTACCCTTTACTTGACAATTAACACTACATGTGCCTAATATAGGAACACAATTTTTTGTAAAAGACGTTACTGATGTGTTTGTCTTTTTTACAAATTTATGGTTAATTTTAAGTTCTTTAAATGATTTAATTGATAAAATATTAATTTGTGCCCCTGTATCTAATTTTAGTAGGCATTCTTTTCCATTAATAACTAATTTCTCATACCATTGTTCTACTTCAGAATTTTGATTACTATTTATATTTACTATATCTATAATAAAGTTTAAACTAGGATCACTTATTGATGCTAGACTATTAAATTTTTGAGTATTGTCTAGAGTACTTACTAATTTGCGATTATATCTACACATATTGGCAAAATGATTCGCTTTTCCGCACTTATTACATTTTTTTCCAAAAGCAAAACATTCACCAAACTTATGTTTGTAACCACATTTACCGCAAGAAATTTGTATAACACGATTATGTCGTTGAACTTGTACATCTGTTGTTTGCTTCTGTTGAAACGACGATTTAGGCCTATGTTTACTTTTGACCTGTCCTTGTTTGAAGTTACTATCGCTGCTTGACTTTGATAATAAATAATGCTTCTTAGTTTTGTTGATAGAGTCAATATCGGTTGATGACGTACCCGTTTCAGTTTTAATATCTAGATGGCGTGCTCTTCTATGAGCCATTTCCTTTGTTTTACAAATTTCCAAAGCTGATTTTATATCGATATTTTTTGTCTTTAGTAATATTTCTTTTGCTGATGAATCTGTAATTCCACTAATGAAAATATCTGTTACCAGACTGTCCCTTAAATTTCCAAATTCACATGTAGAACTTAAATTTCTAAGTATAGCCATATATTGTTCAAATGATTCATTATGTAACTGTTTCCGGTTGAAAAAAATATGTCTTTCATACGTCACGTTGTTCAACGGAAGAAAGTATTCATCGAATACTGTTATGACATGTTCAAACACTTTTGCACTTTCCTTTGTTAAATTAAAAGAATTAAAAATTTCAACACCTTGATCACCCATTGAATGTAATAATAACGCAATTTTACGTTTATCTTGTACATTTTCAGTTAAAAAAGCGTCACAATATAGATTAAATTTATGTTTAAACTTTGTCCAATTTTCAGTCAAGTTTCCTTCAAATGACATTTGACTAGGAATATTAGCGTGATAATCCATTGTAAAAAATATGTCTTTTGCTTCAGGAATATCTAATTCTTGTTGTTGTAATTTAGCCATATAACACTAACGATTTATAAATTTAGCTTTACACTTTTTTAGGCTTACGTGTCTATACTAAAACTTACCGACAATCGGCCAGCTGTTCACATGTCTTATATAATAATGCTTTTTAAAGTAGGCATTTTATAATTAATAATCACTTCACTTGTTCACCACTGCCACCATGTTATATTTGTTGTTATTGTTAATAAAATTATACTTTGTAATTGTTACAATATCTTTATTACATACATGTACTATCTACAGACAAGGCTGTTGCCTACGACCTGCTTACACCCGTCTTGCCTCCAGACTGCTGCAGTGTCGTCAACCTAATCTTATCTCAAATACAATCATAACACAGTTCTAAGCCTTGTATCATATATTTGTAATAAAAAACAGCAGAAATCATCACAAAAGTGGAAATATTTTAGAAACTGTAAAAAGTTCCGTTTGTGCAATCTTTTTACAGTAAAAAAGAAATAAAATTAAAACAACAAATTTTTTAGTATCAACCACAATGTTTTAATAGAAACTTGCCGACCATGGTTTCGCTAGTTAAAGCATTGTCAAGGACTTATACAAGAATGAAACAATAAGGTTCAGTACACAATATATACACATTATAACAATAGCTGGGTTTTCCCTTATAACCTAGATGAGAAAGATAGAGGAAGGGAGTGGAGAGGAAGGTCAATGACTTGACTTGGTTAATGGTTTCAAAAGTGGGGAATTACTTAAATCTAATTGTTCATTTAAAACTAACACATTTTTATTTTTAACTAATCTATTAATTTCTAAATTTTCCAGAAGGTTTAATTTTTTAGATTTATTAGCTATGTGTAAAATATCAAAATTTATATTACCATGAAAATGTGAAACATTGTGTGTTTTTAAATGATTAGAAAAACTAGAGTCCTCATGTCCTAACCTCCAACTCCTGTCATGCTTGACCTTCCTCTCCACTCCCTTCCTCTACCTTTCTCATCTAGGTTATAAGAGAAAACCCAGCTATTGTTATAATGTGTATATATTGTGTACTGAACCTTATTGTTTCATTCTTGTATAAGTCCTTGACAATGCTTTAACTAGCGAAACCATGGTCGGCAAGTTTCTATTAAAACATTGTGGTTGATACTAAAAAATTTGTTGTTTTAATTTTATTTAAAATGGAATACCACCAAGTACCTACGGTCTCTAGCATAAATAGTTTATAAAAGAAATTATATGTTATATTATCACTTTTATATTTGGAATTTTAAAGTTGACTTCACAAAATTAGAGAAGGTGTTCCTAGAATTTTCAAATGAATGAGAGTTGGTGTTTTTGAGTCTTATAATAAATAGTTTATGTGAAAAAGCATCTGGCGAAATCTATGAAAAAAAGTTGGTGGTTGAGTTTTTGTCCCCCCTTGTTTATTAAAAGCGTAAAATCTCTAGGTTATAATTGTCTTATAAAAAAAAAGAATAAATTAGGATAAAATAAAGATCCCTAGCCCTAGAATACTCTTATAGTGTCATGTTCAGAAAAGAACAAGACATGAGGTCAAGAGAACTCTAATAGGAAAGATCTAACCAATAACTACTGATACATTTTTGTTTAGGTACTTAACAGAGAGTGGTGAACATTATCTCCGTAAGAGCAATGAATCAATACATGTAATTGGCTGTGATTTATCTCACAACACTGAGGAAGTTGTCTATATAGACTCACCACACTGGAACTTGGCTGAAAGTAATATATCAGAGATTTCTGTTGTCATTAATAGTTCCTTGATTACTGATAATGGTCGTGGCATTCTCCAGTTCAGTAGGTAAGTGCAAGGCTATGACCTCTAGAGTTAAGGCTTCTTCTACTCTGCTTGTCCATGCTAATATTGGGTTGAGATTGCTCTAGGGTTAGTATTATAGTATTTTAAGACACCAAAATATCATTACTCAAAAAACAAATTGTGGAATTCAAAACTCAAAAATGTTATTTGGGGGACAATATAAATATACCAAAAATACACACTAGTTGGGTCACTTTACTTCCTACCCCTCAGCTCATCTTTATATGGGTAAAAATACCAATTTTTTGTCTTAATAGTGGAATCAAATTGTGTATCGTAAAAAAGTATTTGAAAAGAACATTTTTTTGCGAATGTGTTGTAGACTTTTAAAAATATATTTATAAATATACATTGAGTAAAACACAGTAAAATTAAGTAGCTTAATGTTATACAGAGCTAATTGCTCTCTCTTGACTCCAAATATTCACTTATAGAAATCAAATTAATTGTCATAATTGAATAAATTTTGCTATGGACATGTGTGTGTGGAGATGTGTGACATAACGGTAAGTGTTAGAAGTGATCGCCATTAACATCAAGGTATGCCTCCACCCACTTCTGTATGTTAAGGAGGATTGCTACAACATATTGGGATTCACAGCGTCAATTTCTTGTCGACTGTTGTCTTTTAGTTGCGTGGGAGTTCTTTTTCTTTCAGTATGCCCCATAATTAGAAATTGGGAGGGGTGACGTCACATGACTTTGGTAGCCAATTCCCTTGGAAATGACTATTTTTAAAGAAGCTCTCAATTAATTTCTTTCAATATGACGTTGGAAGTATAGCAAATGCGCCATCCTGTGGAAAATAGCCAGTACGGAATTCCTCAACTTAACTGATTTACAAACTCATTAAAAATTCCCACGTAGACTTCAAATAATGCAATGCCATAATACAACACATTGTATGCCATTTTAAATCATAAAGCTGTGTCTCTTGCATGATGTAGGGATTTTCACTAGCCCTTAACTGGGTATTCTGGGAATTGTCAAGACTGTTTAGATGGAACCATGCTTCGTCCTTGAACCACATTTAATCAGTGAATCATTGTTTGTGCATTGACAAATCGCTGGGCCATCCTGCGGAAAATAGCCAGTACGGAATTCCTCAACTTAACTGATTTACAAACTCATTGAAAATTCCCACGTAGACTTCAAATAATGCAGTGCCATAATAAAACACATTGTATGCCATTTTAAATCATGAAGCTATGTCTCTTGCATGATGTAGGGATTTTCACTAGCCCTTAACTGGGTATTCTGGGAATTGTCAAGACTGTTTAGATGGAACCATGCTTCGTCTTTGAACCACATTTAATCAGTGAATCATTGTATGTGCATTGACAAATCGCTGAAACTAATTACAGTAGTTCATTATTTTCTGTTGTTGGAAGGTTGCAATTGTTGCACAGAACATGTTATGCATGCAACTTTGTTTCTTCAAGCTTGTTGGGATGTTCTTCTGGAAACCCCCATTTCCTGTGTTCATCTATACAAGGACTTATTTGGTGAGGTCAGCTGTTTTTCACAACCTACACAGTTTTTTTCTGTCAATTTTGGATGTCAAGAATTCTGTTTTATAGTTTGAAATTCTCCATATTAACGTCAAGGGTAAAAATTAAACATTTTAGAAATATTAGAAACTAAAAGACTTTCTTGCAATAATGTCTTACGATCAAACAGAATTCTTGTCTTTTTCTCCACTACTTCATCCTTTGTCAAAGCATGTCTAAAATAGTTTGACTTGCTGGGTTTCCCAGCTACAGGTTCCATTGTCATATAATGGGACTTGTGGGTTTAGCCTCAAAATGTGTATAATATTTTCTTCTTAGGTCATTTTGTTTTTTTATAAACCTTGTCAATGCTGTAACTGGCGAAACCATGGTCGGCTAGACCTAATTAATGTAGAATTTTACATAAAAATTTGTGAGTGTTTTATTTGAATCTCTATTTTCTTCATTGGTATTTTATCAAATTTCTTTTGTAAATATAGCTATACAATGACTCTTATGACAAAGCAAAGACGTGAGAACATCAAATGATCATCAATCATGATCCCCAGAACATGTTTTTAAGTGTTAATTGGAATTCATATATATGTTTATGTGTGTCCACTGTTATAGTCAAAATAATTTTTGTCTGATTTTATAAAAAAAAATTGGTTTAAATATACCTTTTTTATCAATATTCTTGGATAAATTCAAAGGCCAAGAAAATCTGTTCATACATTTCAAAATGGCAGCTATTTTAATGTTTTTTTGTGGAATTAAGTCCCACCTATATGTCTGTAGGTAGGTTGTTGTTTGCACTTGAAATTATACATTCAACCATTTGTGTTTTTATTATAAATATGAACATATTTTTTGCTGAAAAAACTTCTATTTTCACAGCATAAAATACAAGTTTAGAAAAAAACACTAATCTACCTAAATACTGAAATTTTAGTGTGATATTAATTAAATTTATCATATAAGATAGATATTACTATTCTTGCTGACAAAGTACTTCAAATTTTAAAATGGTAGCTATGTAAAATAGTTTTTCCAAGTTTCTTTTTACCTATGGATCTTACAGTAGCTATAATAGCTCATTCCATTCAGCTTGATGATCTACACTTATTAATACTATGGTCCTTTAATGGTCCACAAACCTCATAATAAAAGAAATTCACATCAACATTTTAGTTGTAGGCCCAGTTTTTATTTCTTTTAATCAATTTTCCCCGAAATTTGTGTAATTTTAATTCTGAATTCCAATTATAATTAAAAATTTTTTTTAGTGTTGTGTTCTTTTGTTATGATTGTTATATATATGTTGTATTCTTGTGTTGATTGCTATATGTTCTATTTTATTGTGATGTGGTTTGCTACACTTAATGTTGTATTTGTTGTTCTAACATGCTGCATGTTTCGCTTTATGAAGCGAATACAGGTAAATGTTATAATTTACCTTTAAGCTTTAATTTGCACAATTTCTTTTATTCATTTTGTTGAGTTGTATTTTTATTGGTATTTAAGTTAGTTTAAATAACAAAGACACTGGTTTAATTAAAGTATTATTGGTGCAGTCTTTTCCTAGTAATAATCAACATAATTAATTTGAATTCCAAAGCAGTCATACATACGTCTGCTTCATATCTTCACTCAAATTAGGGCTACAGAAGTCCAAGGGTGTAGCTATACTTAATTTATTATTGCTTCGGACTTCACCTCCTTTCCGGGGTAGCAGGACATCAGGGGTTCGCCCGCTCTCCGACCAATTAGAGGGTGGCTGCGAGTTTACAATCCTGCCATGTTGTTACGTTTCCCAGACAGGGAGAAAGTTTCCAGTCTCGCCAAAACACTTGTGCCGTAGGCATCTGCTGTGTCAAGTTGACCTCCCCCGTCCGCACCAAAATTGACAACAGTGTGCTAACGGCTCTCCTCTCCCAACGCGAGTCCCAAGTCCAAAGCAATAATAAATAAAGTATAGGGTGGTGCAACCGATGCACAACACCATGGCCCCCAATAACGGCAGGGTTCCTAACTCAAGAATGTCTAAGTGGTTTGGCTCTATTGTTAATGAAAATGAAAGGGCACAAAAGATTAATGTTAATAAAGTCGAAGATATATTTGCCGACATGAAATCAAGAAAGAATATCTTCAAATCTCAGATTAATTCAATGTTTCTACAGTTGAATATATAATTTATTTTCCTGATTTCAAGAAAATCCGGATTTTAAACTTATCAACTATTAGTCTTTGTTTTTGTTACTTTAAATTTATGATTGTTTTACCTTTATTACATAATGCCTACTAGTAACATAGTGAAATAATATTTACCGATTTTAATTTTATAAAAAGTTCAATTAATTTGTCCTTGCTAGATCAAGTTATTTTTATTTTGAAAATCCTATTATTTTACTTTGGTAACTAATTAAGTCCTAAATAACACCTGTTCTGATTCTATTGATATTATTGTAACAATAAGTGAGTGTTAACTTTTTAGACAAATAAAAACCTATATTAAACTATTATTAACTTTTCATTATTTGGTACCATTGTTCTTCAAATTTGTAAAACCAAGTCTTATGTATGCATAATTGTTTATGTATGGTTAAATATAATTTATAATGTAATCTGTATATAAATTAGATTTAAAACTCTTAAATTCATGTTTGGAAATCGTAGTTAGGAGCTGCACTGGGGCCTCCGAGAACCTAGGAAGTCTTGGATTTTAATAATGTGCACGAAAAGTCACAGAATTTCACACTGAGGTCACCAAATTTTGGGTTGTCATTTTTCATCTGGAGAGATGTAGAAATCTGTTAATATAGCTGATTTTAAACAAATAATGATCTATTTCATCATATTTTTTCACAATAATCAAAACCAATAGATATGCTTACTCACATGACATGTGGATCACAAGTGACAGAAATAACAGCTGTCATTAGAAATATGTTCGACTGATTCATTGACTTTTAAATGACTCATGATATTATGTTAAAAATTAAAAGAAGAATTAGGTAGTAATGGCAATGGATGACGTAGGCCCCCTACTATAAGTTGAGAAAAGAGCAATTATGAAATTAAATAATTGAAATTGTAAAGCAAACGGTAGTGTTGAACAAGAACGATGAGTTATTTTGAAGTGATAGCTAGCTAAGTTTGTTCTGAGAAGAGACCCAAATTCAGTTATACATATATATATATATTTATTACAATTCTTCCACAATTTTACAATACAACCTGATATGTTTTTATACAAGAATTAAACTACTAATATGGTGGTTTCAATAATTCTAACCCAGAGCAATAACAATTATTGTGACAAGAAACTTAATCAAGCTAATCTCTATAGAATGTTCATATAATTTAGCCAGTTTAGGTTCAATAATTAAACAAATCACACACGAAGTTTGTTCACTTCTGTTACTGGAGCTTAACACATTACTGTAGTCCTTTGCATTCCTTGGCTCTCTAGACTATTCCCCTGAAGAGCTTAATGATGTCGGTGGCACCCTGGCAGTGTTTGATTGTCTCTCTTTCTTCTGGTAGCTTCTCTGCCTATGTTCAATTCTCTCACTGAGTGATTGACCTTGATTTCCTCTAAACCACATCTTCGAGGGGTTCGTGAAACGTTTAATGGTTTCGTAAATTTTTATGTCTTGTTTTGTTGCAACAATTGTTGTTAACTATTGTGATGACCTAATAATAATAATTCAAGCTTAAATGTAAAACATAATTCTTAATACTGTACTAGCTTAATTCCTAACATTACTATTCCCTCATTTCTTAATAACTAAGCTTTAAAATATCGATTAAGTTTTTAACACTTATTGTTTGCTTGTAAATATTCTTACAGAATTGGATTTGTAGATGTGTAACATATTTTTGACTATTGTAAGAATTAAAAGAATTATCCTATGCTAATTATAATCTTCATTACAGAGATCTTCGAAGTTCAAACAATTTATTTCACTGGTCTCTTCATGACAACTCGATTGAGCGTAACTCTGCCGGAGGAATGGAAGTATCACTGCCCTATGTTTGGCAATACAACGAGAACTTCACACATTCAGTAAGGCTTCACAACAACACTTGGCGTAACAATAACCAGTTTTCTCTCATCATAGGTGGACATTTTGCCAGTTTTAACCTCACTAGTAATGTATTTCAAGAGAACATTTGTAGAACTGGGTTGATCTCCGTGCAAGGGATGGAAAAGCGAATGTGGATCTATGAGAACAAGATTGAGAACAACACTGGTATTTTTATGGTCGAGTTTAAAGCAGACAGCCAGTCAGAAATCATGGGTGAACTGAGAGCTGAATTCTTTGAAAATTCAATCAAAAGAAATAAACCACCTTCTCCACAAGTAAGCAATTTTTAAATTTCTTATATTTAAAATATATAATTTATCTAACTTAACATGTTAACTGCCACCATAAGAGGGTCCTACGAAATCCCGTAGTGCCAACTTGAATTATTGGTGTATTGTTGCTGATATCGATTTTTTATTGTTACAAAGGCTATTTCAATTTTCTTCAATTATTCATGCAGAGAAATTGGAGGTTAGTTTTAGATCGATCGGGCCGGCACATTCATTTTTCGTCGCAAGTTCGCTTAAAAGCGAAGGCGCCGACACGATCGGGCCACGACTTGTTTCCGCCTCAGATCTTTGTTAGTTAATTTGGTATAATACATCAACCAAAATATGTTACTAACACTTTTATAATAACTAATGTATACCATTATATTAATTGTTTACATATTTAACAGCTTGAAACCAGTTTTCATATAACTTAGAGTTGGTTTATCTTTAAAAAAAAAAGTGCCGACCCGATAGGACCGCGAAAGTTTGCATTTTTCAACAGCGAAAAGAGAGTTATAAAATAAATCTAAACTGGGAACCGAGTGTTCTGCGTTTAAACATAGGATGTGCAATGTCCAAATAGTACAGCTTGTCCCCGCTAGAATGTGCTGTAGTGTTGCAGTCGAGCAAAACAACAACAATGACGTATTTGAGATGCCGGCCCGATTGGGTCGGCAGATTGCTCTACCCACAGAAACTGTGCCGACCCGATCGGGTCGGCGTGGCGGTTAACATGTTAAGTAAGTTAAGGACTTATGGTTTGCACATCTGGTTTTTTTTCCTTTTCTTTCTTTTTTTCTTCTTTTTTTTCAGGTTAGGTTAATGCCATTAGTGTTTTTCATTTAAACCAATTTTGATGTTGGATTCTCTAAGAGAGTGGTGTCAAAAAATACCTTTAATTTTCGTATTGGAAATTAGTTCAAAATTGTGAACATTCAGATTCATAAATTTAACAGCTAAATTATAACAAGTTTTAAATTTAATTTAGCCACTTAATAAAGTCAAATTTATTCTTTTTTTTTCTAGTCTCCATCAAGTGTCATAGTATTTGATGGACTCCAACGAGTGAAAGTTCGAAATAACTTAATCTCTGACAATAGTTTGGCCTACGCTCTGGTGGCAGGAGTTAGAACTGCACGGTTGGATTCAACTCTGGATGTAACTAAGAACTGGTGGGGTACTACTGATCCATATGAAATAATCAACAAAATATTTGATTTTGATGATTGGAATGATCATGCAGCAGCTATTTTCAGACCTTTTCTTATTGAGGACAGTTTTGGAGGTTCTTTATCAGTATGTATATTTGCTAATAATAATATCACCCTAATTTTTAATTTTAATGTATAGCATTCACATGTTGTGGCTGTGTGCATATATTGCTAACTGCATAATTTATTTTTATAAATTTTGCAGGTAAACATTTTAACAGTTTAGAAAACTATATTTAACAGTTTTAATTATTGTTATTGTATACTTCATAGTATTTGGTACAACTACTGAAAATTTGAAGAAAATGTGATTATAAATAAGATTATTGGGTGCTACTTTTCAAAACCAACCGGCCGTGCAATTAGTCTTTATTTCTACACTATTAACCTAGCATATAACATACGGTAATCCTATATATTATTTCTGTTGTCAACATCCTTTTTACACCTCTTACAAGCGATGAATCTTTACATGTGATTTATCAAAAATAAAAAATAAAATCCTAGAGCACTGAAGAATCATACTTTCATCTCATAAATATAAACAGTTGGCTTTTGTTTAAAAAATATGTAAGAACCTGTATAATAATACTCACTTATAACAGCTGATTAGGTCCACCAGCTTTAATAGTTCCAAATGAAGATAGGTTAGGTCTAGCCTAAGTCAGTGTGAAACATTTTGGAAAGTGTTTTAAACTTAATTTAATTTAATTACCATAGCAACCAATATAATACTGTATAATTAATAGGTAATTGAATACCAAAGCCATACTACCAAGAGTGAATCATTTGCAAACAATCATTCAACTTCGTGCACTTCGGAAATGTTCTTATTTTTCTAACATTTTCATTACCAATAAGGTTAAGAATAATGCTACAATTTAACATATGTTTTCATCATAATTTATCAAAACTTAATACGAACTACAAGCCATAAAGCTTAACTTAATTTTGTTTAATATGTAAGCATCGCCAATGTTTAAAATGCACAGACCTCGCTACAAAAGAATCAAAAAGTTCTTATATTTATATATGTAAGTATTTTTTGTAAACTTGGGTAAATGGCTAACCAACCTAACCCCGATTTCGTACTTTTTTCAACACACACACACACACACACGCACGGATACATACACAAAAATTGAATAATATGATTATATTTTGATATCAAGTATTGTATTCAAAGAAGTATTGTAAATTGTAAATACGTTCAGATCAATAAACTCTATTTGCTATTTTGTGTATACACTTAACTGAGTATTTAATTTCAACAAAAGTCTAAATAATTTGTTTGAAAGAGAGGAAAAGGGGAAGGTTGAATGTTTGAAAGTTTCAAATGGGTTTACTGGTAGTTATATTTACTTTTATTTTGTTTGTAGCAGTAAAACACACTGACATTAAATTTTTTGTCTTGCCTTCAAACGGTAAATGTTCAGATTCCATAAAAAATTGATAAAAATCGGTAGAGTTTATTTAAAAAAAATAAGTTGTTTATAACTACTCCAAGAATAATGTTTTTGTTTTTTCAGTTGAGTATTACAATTTTTTTGATATGCTGACCAATCTGTGTGTTTCGGTGTTTAGAGGCTCTATTATACGAAAAACATATACAATAATCTCAAAACAATCTTTTACTAATATAATAGCGACAAACTGAGTTTATACTGAAGTAACAACTACGATACAAGCTGTCACTCTCGGATCTTCTTGACTTTATCAATGATAATCTTTATTGAACTATACATAAAAATTAAAATTTTTACCATTTTTAATGTAATGTACTAGTAATTCTTTTTCATTAAAGACAAATTTTCTAGAAATTGTTGAAAAATATGATTTCTACAACAATAAGCTGAAATTTATCGAAAACAAGCATTTCAAAATGTGGTATATTACACATTTTCTTAAAATTCCATTTGCAACCTCCACTTCCCAATTAACTATTACAATACCAAACATATTATTATACCATAGAAGAGATAATATTATTTCAAGAATTTGTATATTTTGTGTAATTTAACAGATTCCATTGGAGCAAAGCATACCAATAGATTTGGACAATCTTCCTGGTCGTTTACTGACATCATTGACTTTACATCCACGAGACAAGCCTTACATCATTCGCTCTGACATCACTGTGATGCCTGGTGCGACTCTATCTATTGCACCAGGAGTTGTGTTAGAGTTTGCCCCAAGGGTTGGTATACTTGTGTTAGGTCGACTGTTAGCGAAAGGAAGGAGAGGTGAAGAGATCATAATGAGGCCTTTACCTGGTGGTATAAATGAGAGACCACTGTTGCCAATTTCAAAAATGTAAGTTGAATAAAATTATACAATTATTATCATATATGTTCGTATACAAGTACATTTAATTTTAAAATGTCCATCCATCCCACTGTAGTAAACAATATTGTCTATTGTTATAAAGGAAAACAAACATTTATCCTGTAAGCTTCTGAAAAAAGTTATCAGTATCATAAAAAGACTGACAAATCTAAAAGTTGCAAAATTGTTTGGTGCAGTGTTAAAAAATGAAGAAACAACTGAAAAATGTGTGAAAATTTCTTTCATGTTTTCTGAATTATTTGGTTGAAAACTAGAAAAGATTTTCTTAAAATCAAAAGTTGCTAACGTAATTTGTTTATTATTTTTATACTTGTAAAAAATTAACATAAATTTTCAATATTTTATAAATAGCATAAAAAGTAGTTTTAACTTTTAATAATTCTTTAAAAAAATGCAAGGAATGTTTTTTACAATTAGTAAAAAAAACTTTAATTAAAAAATATTTGCGGAACCTATAGGGTTTTTTTTTTCTTACAAAATTCTATGCTTTATGGGGGTGGTACATATTATTATAGTGTAATGTTTCTTCTCAGTTTGGTAAATAATAGTATATTTGAATACATTTTATTTAAAAAAAAGGCTGATTTACTGAAAATAACTCTAAAAAATCTAGACAATGTATCCAATGTTACTTAATTGTATTTATAATATTAAAGTGTACAATTAATAACACATTCATTTGGTTAGTTTAGTTTAATACAAAATAGAATAGGAAAATCGAAATGTTACATATAGGGTGTTCAGAAAATGTCATTCCCAACTTTAATAGTAGTCAAAATAAAGAAAAAAGTACCAATAAACATATGTCTGGAAACACTTGGTTTTCCATCTGTCGGCCATGTTGTGTGTTTTTGAAATTATTAAGTTGAAATTTGGTGTACACATTTTCCAAGCTATATTTTTAATAGTTTATCTCAAAAATCAAAACGTTATCTTATAAATTGTCAATGTAGCGACTGAAATTTTTAATATTGAATATCTCTAAGATCATTAACTATATAAAAAATGTGAAGATCAGCCATTTGGAAAATTTTTGGGATAAATTTTTGATTCTTACTATACTGATAAACCGTTGCAAAAAATATATATGTATTTGAACTCATCTTATTAATTTCTAAAACTATAATTATTTTTCAAACAACAATAAAATTGCTGACAGATGGAAACCAAAGCGTTTCCGGACATATATTTATAAGAATTTAAAACATTATTTTGATCCATATAACCACCACTTTAAAGTTTGGCACAACATTTTCTGAACACTCTGTACAAGTTGAATTGGTTTTGAATAAAGAAAACTAACAATAAAAAAAAGGTCATTGCCCAAGAGTTACCCAAGCATACGTCTGCTGTCTATCTATCTGCTAACTATCCTATAGTGTTTTATTTCCGTTTATAGCGAAAAATATTAATTTCTTAGTCTTTTTAAATTAACTGTCTATATTCGTAGAAGAAAAAAGTCAAAACACCTAATTGTTCAAAATATCTAACAATATTAATAATTTGTTTTGAAAATAATTAACATTTTTCAGATAAAAACTTTTTTTTTTAAATCTACTATGAATTGTTATAATTAGAAATGAGTAAAAAAATAATACGAAATAGAAAAATTAACAAATAAAATTGTTGTATCATTACATTATTAATACTCACATTAGTTGTTGAAAGTAACTACAACAGGTCAACTCCCTTATGCTACTCAGATATAAATAGTATGTCTGTGAAATATTCTGCTTAGAACGTTGGAGGATATTGTAAAGACAGGACACAGGACATTACCAAAGAAACACAATTTTGACCAATTCCATTAAGACTAGATTCACAAAATGATTCCTAGTCTTTGCCTATTTACCATTTCTATGTTCTACTATCCTCTACCAGCAAATTTACAAACTATATTTATTGCTATGGTTTAAAATATGTGCGAGCGGATATTCCATATTACACATTTCCGTCAAATTATGTGCTGGCAGAATATTCCATATACCACATACAAAGGATAGACTAAAACTTGAACACAAGATCTCACAAAAATGTTGTTTACTTAATCAAACGCATTTCGACGACAAAGTCGCCAACCTCTATAATACATGAGCTACAATAACTAAAGTATAACTGTTTAGTTTAGTATTTCTATATCAACTGATTTTTATAAACAATTTAACACATTAACTTCCACCATAAGAGGGTCCTACGAAATCCTGTAGTGCCAACTTGAATTATTGGTGTATTGTTGCTGATATCGATTTTTTATTGTTACAAAGGCTATTTATTTACATTTTCTTCAATTATTCATGCGGAGAAATTGGAGGTTAGTTTTGGACCGATCGGGCCGGCACATTCATTTTTCGTCGCAAGTTCGCTTAAAAGTGAAAGCGCCGACACGATCGGGCCCCGACTTGTTTCCGCCTCAGATCTTTGTTAGTTAATTTGGTATAATATATCAACCAAAATATGTTACTAACATTTTTATAATAACTAATGTATACCATTATATTAATTGTTTACATATTAATAGCTTGAAACCAGTTTTCATAATGACTTAGAGTTGGTTTATCTTTAAAAAAAAAGTGCCGACCCGATAGGACCGCGAAAGTTTGCATTTTTCAACAGCGAAAAGAGAGTTATAAAATAAATCTAAACTGGGAACCGAGTGTTCTGCGTTTAAACATAGGATGTGCAATGTCCAAATAGTACGGCTTGTCCCCGCTAGAATGCGCTGTAGTGTTGCAGTCGAGCAAAACAACAACAATGATGTTTTTGAGATGCCGGCCCGATCGGGTCGGCAGATTGCTCTACCCACAGAAACTGTGCCGACCCGATCGGGCCGGCGTGGCGGTTAACGTGTTAAACAAATGAAGAAGCTCCATATATCATATCTCTATTTAGATGATTTATAGTGTACTGTCTAGATAATTACGGTATACAATTAATAAATATATTTTTCTTTTTTAGGAATTTTTTTAAATAATATATTTTAAAATTATTTAGTTTGCAGTAAGCTACTTAAATATTCAAATTTCATGATATAATTACAAATTGTATAACACATCAAGTTTGTGTTATATAACTTCAAATTATGTACAACTTTAATTTATAACATGTAAAATTATGTATTAGTATATATTTGGACAGGATTTAGCGCACAAATATTCTAGTTTTGTTTACCATTTGCCATCAATAATTAAGGCAAATTCTATTTCTTTTAAATTTAAATAATATATTTTAAAATCATTCAATTATTATACAATATTTCTATGTAGAATATTTAAATCAAACAACATTCATTGTTAAAGTTTTAGTTACTTGTATTTTTAAATTTCTCCTGTCTGCAGGTCTTTGAGGTTATGTACTGGCCGTAACAACTGTTCCGATACTGAAAATATGAAAGAAGGTTTTCTTGAATACCGCAACGCTACAACATTGCAATGGGTTCCCATCTGTGACTCAAGATTTGGTGAAAGAAACGCACAAGTTGTCTGCCGACAGATGGGTTTTGAAGCTCTGAATGCTTGGGCTTCTCATGGCCCGAGAGTGGAGTTCCATATTAACTCTCTGACAAGGATATGGTCATGGCCTGAACCAGTTCAATGTACAGGTAAAGTATCTTGAAGTTTGAAGGCTTTTGAGTTTTTACTTTCTCACATATATTGAAAGCTGTGTTATTGGTAAAAAAAAAACGATGTTGGGGTTTTTTTGCGGATATGTCTATTATGAGATCCGCAAAGTTAACAAAAAGTGGTTTTGGGATTGACTTCTGTCTACCAACTGTCGTATGTGCATTGACCGATTTTAATCACATTTTGTATTTTGGACAATTTTAGCCATATCTTGAGATTTTTTTATTTGTTTGATAACTCATAATTTGCAGGTAGCTTAGAAGAGATGAAACGCAAATCGTTGTTTTTCTTAAAGTCAGCTCCAATGATTTTGTTCATGTGTAGCCTCTATGGATCCAAACAAAAACATATTGATTACCATTTCTCCAAAAATGCCAGTTTGTGAGTTAACAATAAAAACCAACAAATCGGTATTGTAGTGAAATTTGAAGATCGACTCAAACCCTTGTGGAATATTGCTTGTCAAAAAAAATATATATATTTGGTTATGGAATAATTGAGAGTAAACAAAAATGAACCTTTCCTACCGTCTTTGAAAAGCTTGATTATAATCAAATACAACTTATGCTGAAGAAATGTTAATGGCACAAGCAAAGTAAGTTGGGGCACTATTCAGTGGCGGCGATAAGAACCCGCGGGCCCCCCCGCAAGTTTGTTCATCGGGCCTCCCTCCCTCTCCCAATAATCTTTTCCCGGATGTTTATCTTTGCGCCGGCCGGCGCCGGTGATGAACCGCGATCCGCGACGTAGCGAAGCTGCATTACTTATCGGCCAACGGTAAACAATACACATACTTCGTATCATGACATTAAATAATAAATACTACTCTCTAAAAAATAAAGGTTATTGCCGTTTTGGATGCACGATGCACAATCTTTGTAACCTTTTGGATACAAAAAATATATTTGAATTTAGTTTGAAACTTTAAAAAAAAAACTTTTTAGGCTATGTCGAAATTTTGCTCAAAAATAAAAAAATAAAAAAATTTCTTTCTTAATAATAAACAAATAGTGTGCAAACCTATTGCAATGCACTTACCTTTAGGGTATGTTCACCTACTACTGTATACTCGTGCATACAATGATATTGCAGTTATCACCGCATGGTCAAACCAATATCATATCTTTGAATATCTTACACATCTTTTATTATAAAACCTTGAATCTACATGAATAAATCTCGTGCGTGGTTCTTAAAGCTGAAGTGGTACTGTTTAGGTAGAACTATGGACTCAAATAATAACTCAGAATGACATGGCAATAAAACCTATGGTGAATTTATTTCATCATCATATTTTTCTCTTGCTCATTTAGTAATTTAAATAAACTTAATTTCAACATAACTTAAGCCTAAACAAATCAATTAAAACAACAAATTTATTAATCGAGACAGAAACTTTATACAATTTTAATAATACTTCTTAAACTAGAATGGACGCCATATAAAAAATTCTCTTTCAAAAACCTATACTAAACATTGTAAATATTTTAAATTTATAAAACCCAATTGTTCGCATATTTTAATTCTCTTGTACTTATCTGTACGTAGTGCAGTTCAATACAATTGTAGCCTCTATTATTTCACTTGAACACAGTTCGCATAATGATTTTGAAACAGCAGAGCACGTGTGCACACCACTAACACTCCTATGTCTTAACGAATCGACGAAAACTTTTTATTATTCTAGATCCAAACACACTCAAAACCTTGTTGTTCAGTTACAACACACTCTCATGTCTCTCATTTTCCAGATTGCACATACTTGTTTGAATTCATGCGACTCGGCCAGTAACATGACTACATCCATTTTTTTTCACTGTTCCTCTGTTCCTTCTACCTTTTTCCAGTCAGCTGTCCCACAACATAGCCTCCTGTATACTTCTGTCTCTTTCGGTGTTCATTGTTTTTCAGTCTACATTATTTTTATTTAAAGTCCTTACTATTGTTTATTCCCTCTAATTTTACCTTATTTATTAATTTTGAATTAATTATTTAATCTTTTATGCGTCCACTCTAACAATCCTTTAAACAAATTTATTTAATTTCATATTTTTATTTTTATTCCAAAAACCTATATCTTGTGTAATGGCGCCACATTCAAATATTCAAATAATACACATTCAGAAGGTGCATATCTTACATCTTGTCTGAAGACATTTTACCTTATTTTAGTAATTTCTTGACAATACTCATAAAAATATTATTATGATAGGGGGGGGCGTATGGCATGGCCCGTCCGGGTCCGGGTCCCGGTCCCGGTCCCGGTAAATTTTCCCGAAAAATCTCGGTCAAGGCTCGCGGGCCCCCCAGCTCGCGGGCCCTGCGGGCCCGCTGTCGACGCCACTGGCACTATTTAAATACGTATACTTTTTTTCAAAGACATCATGCTTGTTTCATTTTCACGTTTTTGATTGACAACTACAAAACTGATATTTATGCTGATAAATACTTTTTTGGGATGGGTTAGTGAGAGAGTTTTAGCACTGTTATTAATATTTATCATAAAAATGTGAGTTCAGTAGTTGTTAGTAAAAAAAGTAAAATCAACAGTAGATCCTGTCTGAAAAATATTTCTATATTAAATAGGGCCAAAAATTTTTTCACTTGTAGCATAAACAAACATGGCCTCAGCGTAAATTGAATTTTAATGACAGTAGTCAAGGTTTATTTTTTTCCCAATTATTCTTGTACTGTAATCATTTTTCACTTGCGATTTACACAAGGGTTTGGTCTCTTTAATCTTCACATTTCACTAAAATTTAATCAAAATCTATATAACCAATTTTGAGAAATTATATATTTTATAACAGCCTCGTCACTGATTTTGTTTTGTTTTTACTGATAACCCACAAACCAGCATTTTTATGGAGAATGGTGATCAAAATGTTTTATTTTGGTCCTCAGAAGCTACAATTAAGTAAAATTTGTGCTGTTTTATGGAAAAAAACTTCTGAGTTTTAAGTTATCAATGATATGGGAAAAGAAACCTCCCAAGACATGGAACCTAAATACGTCTACATTCCAAATTTGATTAAAATCTGTCTGATATTTCCGCAAAAACTTGATTTTTTTATTGATTTTTTGACACGTCACATAACTTGCTCTATTACTACAACAGAGAAAGTATTTTTCTTTGTGAGTATAAATAAAAACACCAAATAAAATTTGCTTCTTATCATGCCAGTATATCAGGTGAATACTGAATAACTTTGAAGAAATAAGAAACTAAACCAAATTTGGCTTTCAAGTGGAGAAATGGAATATTGCACACAGAACTTAATGTACTATTCACATTCCACATCAACGATTTTAAATGAAAAGCCTAAAATTGTAATTTATATTTATCTGTTTATTGCTTAATACCTATTAACTGTGAAATTACCATAATTATGACAGTTGTTTTGTAATTTTTTTTTTCATTACTAGGTGAGGAAAACAGATTAGAAGATTGTGAAATCCGTCTAAATGGACAACTCCACGGGAAACGTCATATATGTGCTTGGAATACTGACTTTGTTTTTGTACGATGTGGAGAACGGAACTTACCTAAGAATCAAGACTACTGGGGTGGCTTAAGGTAATATCAATCAATAAATTTTCCTTATTGTCACTAAGCCTATTTTACAGTTATTGAATATAGTCAATAAATATAATTAAGAACTATTAGTTGCAAGACGATGTCTTAAAACTAAATTATGAAAAGAAGCAACTAGTCACTTGCTTAGTTTAAATAAATAATTAAATGTACAACCAGTTATAAATTAGTTGAAAACAACAGAAGAAACTGTTTAAAAATTCCAAAATGAAAGACTGTTTCATATAACATAATTCATTGGCTAATAAAAAGCAGTGAAACCAAAGTGGAACAAATTAAAATATATCAAACCACATCAATTCTGAATAATTCTGTCAGATCAATTTAGAAAAGCCTAAAATTGTATTTATATTGTATTTATACAATTTTAAATTGTAATGCATATTTATCTGTTTATTAATTAATACCTATTAACTGTGAAATTACCATAACGAAACCCTTTTTTAATGTAACTTAATAGTAGTTTATATTAATTACTATAATTCATACATAAAAGATACAGTCGTATATTGAATTGTTAATGTCAAGATATCCAAAATGGATACATTTATTATCAGATTTAGAACAGAAAAAATACTTAATATTTACATCCAATCTGAAACACATTTTCAAAATAGTCTGAAAATCTTAACCTAATAAAAATGTTCATAAAATAATCATAAAATTTAATCAAATCAAAATATTGATAAAATAGTGCTCAGATTCAACCAAATCAAAATGTTTTTTATAAACAGTATTTATGTTTTTCATGAAAAACTCATAAAAAACTACCCAAACATAATAAAACTACTTTACACAACTCTATTAGCAATGTAAAATGTCGGAGGCTTCGTTCGAGTGGTTAGCCTTGTGCAGGGAGTTGTTCGAATTGACAACTGTACGCTACTCTTGCTCTCCTATTGACTGTTAGTGCTCAACACACTGATAACAATTTAATAAGGCAGATGACAGCGGACAGCTGATAAACAGTCAAATTTAATATCTGTCGGTTGACATGTACAAAATTTGTTTTTGTCAAACACTTGTTGTTACATTTTACTTGTTAAATTAGTTTATATATATTTGATTGACAATACATGATATTGCGCCAGTCTGTCCTAAAAGGATCGATTCAAATTTTATATTTTTAGCCAAAGTAGAAACTGTAAAACACTGTTGTATTTAATTTTGATTTATGTGTTAAATAGTACATTAGTATTTTACATTTTCTGTTCACTTTTAAATGATGATTTGGTTTGAGTTCAATTTAATATTGAAAATTTCAAGTTTGCAAACCTATATAGAATAGAGACTATATGTTAAGAAAAGTACTTGTCTACTTGCAGATCGTCCTTATTAGAAGCATCTCTTTACAAGGACATGATTAGATGTGGTTTGGTTAATCTAAAAAATCTAAAAGGACCTGCTAGTTTTTCTGTCAGTGTTTGTAACCTTGAAAATTGTATTTTAATAAGCTAAACGAACCTTTATTTGGGAGCTAATCATAAAAGATTATCTTTGACTTAACCTCTTCTGGGTGTCTCTTTAAGATTAATGAGCTGTTCTTTGTGATAACCCTCATCTGTATTATATTTTTTAACATCTTATTCTTTGAAATGAACATCCTTTTTTCATTTCTTATATTTACATTGATATAGTTTAGGTACAGTAGAACCCCTCTAATCCGTCACTGGGGGGCATGGTCGGAATGCAAAAAAGGTCGGATTATCCGAAAAAAGTCAATATTTATTACATATTATATAAAGAGATTTTTTTAAAGTGAAATAAGTGATATATAAACTTTTAAAAGTCTATATATATATATAATCTTTGCAAGTACTGTATATAGCAAATCAATACAAACAACACGAGAGATGACACAGCACTGAAGCAGGAAAGCGATAACAAACCGGAAAGAATGGCACTAGACGAGCCGTGAGTCATCGGCAAATCGGCACAATATCGCGAGCTCGAGCACGGTCGGATTAACCGGACTACCCGAGGGCGGATTAGAGGGGTTCTACTGTAAATGATTTTTTGGAGTGATTTCTGTCTGGCATATGTGGAATACTCTACAGCCTAAACAGTGAACTGATTTTAATAAAATTTAGTATGTGGACATATTTTCACTGTATCTTTAGGACTTTTTTTTTAATAATTCAATATTTTGAATAGCTGCCATAAGAAAAGAACACGAAATTACAATTTTCTTAAAATTGGTTAAAACAATCTTAATCAAATTTTGCTCAAGTGTAGCCTCTAAGGATCCAAACTAAATTTATTGGTAAGTCATCTCTCCTAAATTGGCAGTTTGTAAATTACATGTAAGGAATTATATGTAAATGGTAAAATACGTAATTTCTCAATCGACTAATGATTTCATTTAAATTTTAGTAAGATGTGAAGATTAATGACCCAAACCCTAGTATAAAATCAAAAGTAAAAATTATTACGTTTCAGGAATAATTGGCAAAAACAAAAATTAACCTTGACTGTCATCATTACAAGCTCGATTTTAATCCAATACAATTTATGGTGAAGATGTATGATACAACGGAAGCAAGTTTAAGCCCTTGATTGTTTAAATATATAAATATTTTTTCGTAGTCACATCCATGGTTTATTATAACTTTTCGATTGACAATATCCGAACTGACATTTTTGATGACGGTTAGTTTTTGTTCATTTTTATTTGGTTTTGACGATGATTGAGTGAAAAAGTTGGTGCAATGTTTTTGCTTAATTTATTTTGAGTCACTACAGTGCAATTGGATTTATTTGATACTTAACATAATTCTGTTTTTTCAGATTTGCTCGTGGAGAATTTGAACAAAACTCATATGAACAAAGAATCCATGATGTAGTGACTCATGAAACTGTAACAAGCAGCGAATCAGTGATAGAGTTTGTTAATATCACAGGCGCTGGTCTACTACATAACCAACGATCTCCTGCAATTTTGGCTGTTTCTAAGAGCCCTTCCGTAACTAATGTTAATATCAATCATTGTGCTTCACATGGTATTTCTCTCATCTCACCAACAGACACTGTTAGCCTTTTGTATAATTGGTGAGTAGTTTTATTTTGTATATTTAATTTATTTAATCTTTGGTCCTTTTTACAATTTGTATGGCTACAGACATAATTCAGTTTTGACACAATACATTAATAAAAGATTGTCTATCATAAATTGTCCAACAGATGTTTAAAAAATACAACACAATACTAGTGTATATACACAACAATAATAATTAATTACTTAAAAAACAATAATGGAAATATTATAATGTATATAATTATAATATATTTATTAAATGTAGCATTAAAAGCTTGTTATAAATAATAAAAGTGCACAAGTAACTAAAAACTGTTTAAATATATTTATCTACTCTATAATAGTTTATTTGGTTGTAATAACACTAGCTTTATTAGTCCCAAATTTTACACCCCCCCCCACTACCTCGTCTTGAAGCAATTGTTTACATAATTTTATGATTTGTCTTGTCAGGGTATCTTGACCAATAATCAATTAATTGTAAATAGCCTAACTTCACTTTGATTTGAAGTGACAGATTCTGTATAGTAAAAATCAGCTGTTACGCATTGTTCTTGCAAAATACTTATTGTCTTTCTGGAAAGAAAAAATATATTTTGAGGGGGGAAAATTGTTCTTGAAGGTTTTTTTAGAAATACCTGTTTTTTGGAACTTCTAAGTTTAAATAAGTGTTATTTAATAAAACGTAAATGTATGACTATTTGTTTCAAAAACCTATTAACCCTTACGGGTCCTAGGGTGGGGATGTACTTCATCGAGAAATTTCTCTTCCTATGCAGTGTAGGGTAACGCCCGCTGGTACTATTATTTTATTACTACTAATTACTACTATTTGTTTCATTTCATTATAAATATAATTAATATATGACTAAAACATATTAATCTTTTTTACGCAAGGATACAACATACTCTTGGTGTTGGCGTGACCTTGGCATCATTGACAGGAGACGGAAGAGAGAGCGGAGAAAGTTCTTTTACTCCAGCACGTCATGTTCATATTCCTTACCAAGTATTCAGTCTCATTGATATCTGTGATCCTGCTAAAGAAATAGTCGTACAAGAGAGAGTTCTGGTTTATTACAAATATGACAACAAGCCTGTTACTTGTGTCAAAATATTTTATAGTGCCTTTAGAGTCAAACATTTTGGATTTAGGTAAGTTAATGGTTATGAATATAAATTATGTTATTAGTATATGAATGTATGATGATAATTGAACATTAATTACTAAATTGCATCAACTAAGTAAGTAGGAGTTGTTTTATAGCATGTCTACAATAACTATATTACTTGTGTAGTAATATCTAAGAGCTATTGAAGTATCAGTTATTTTTCACTGTTAAATTGACTATAAACTACAAAGAATACACAGAGAGTAAGTTCCAATAGACTATTTGGGGAAAACAAGAATATACGTCCAAACTATTTATATTGCTGTTTAATTATTTGATGTACTTTACACTATTTTTTGCAATTGTTTTTGTCATTATTGTAACACTTGTTGTAACCTGACACCTGGTTATATTTTTTCATCATACAAAAATGCTGCCTAAGATGGACACCACATACATGTTATGGCTTGTTTAACCTTATTGTTTTAATGAAACTACTGGAAGACAAGGGTTTCCGATGTTACAATATATGAATCTCTTAGTGTGTTAGGTTAGGGCATAATTATTTATCTCCATAGTAACTAAGTAAGTACCACACAAATAAAATACACGAGTTAACTCTGCTCCTTCCAGTATATTATTAATAATACTAGGTGTTGTTATAATGTTGATCAACATAACACTAATTGTGTTGTGGACCTAATTTACCCACATTTTCCCTATGTCATTGCTATTTAAGGAGGCTGTGGAATTGTCCACTTTAGCAAACTCTTCACTCTACAAAAAAAGGGTTATTAGATTGAGAAGAAATGAAACTTATGAAGACTCTTTCAGGATGACGGACATTCTTACACTCCCCTGTATCTACATTCAGGAAAACATTTATTTTGTAAAACTAAAGCGAAATTTAATTTGAAATAGGGATATTGTATAACACTCGTCATAAAAATGACTTCCGAGTGAATAAATATCACTTATTGGTAGCTGAAAGATTAGCTACTCAGTCTGCCATCATACTTCTATACAACTTCCTGGTCGTGTAAAAATATAAATGATAATAATCTTGTAAAAAAAAGCTTGCAACACTTTTTCATGTCTGCCACATATTACACTGTAGGCGAGTTTGACACTGCTTGGGGTGTTTGAGTGGTGAACTGGGCTGTTGGGCGGTCTGGATCTGATTGGGATTTTGTTCATATTTAATTTTATCGTTTCTGTAACTAATCTTTTGTGCTATTATTTTGTTTATTTGGTATTATATTTATATATATATATATATATATATATATATATATATATATATATATGATTAAGTTTTATGATTGCTATTTATTTATATATGTAATATTTAGTTATAATTGTAATATTTGATGTGCTAATTGAAATTTGATGTATTGGGTGATGTATTTAGATTGCTATTGGTGTTATAAGGCCTTATGTATAATTAATCCAAATTTACTTTTGTGATACATTTGTAAAATGTCACCAGCAATAAACTATTATTATTAACAATGTTTAGGCTACTTCAGCTGAATCTACTCAATTCTACCGACAAGATTTCGTTGTACGATGGAGATATTTACAACAAAGCTCAGTTAGCAGCCGATGTCACAATGGAATCAGGACTAGACAAAGTATTCATTAAGACAAAAGGGCCCAGTCTCAGCATCAAAATGGTGGCTAGCGGAGCTTCAGAGATGCATGGGTTTATTGCTGAAATTGTTACATTACCAATTTCCTCAAGAGGTTTCAGTAAGTATCACAGTAAATTTAACTTTTGTATTATTTATTCAATATAAAATGTACAGGGTAATTTTGGTAATCATCAAAAATATTTAGGTTTTTTATACTGATCTTAAAGTTTCATAGTCTCAGGAAACTGAAAGACTGATTTTCGATATACCGACTGCCCATGTAAGCATGGGACATTCTCCAACCAGTAAAAAGCAAATAAGTTAAAAAACAAATAAATTAAGTTATTAAGGATTTGGTTATACATATTTAAATAATTAAAAAGTTTACATAGAAATTAAAATGATTTAAATGACAATTATAAAAACTTTGAACAAAAATATTTAAGACAAATAATTAAAATCGAACAATTTAAATTAAGCGCCAACTGTGAATATAATGTAACACCCTTCAGGCTACAATTGACAAAAGTGCGTGTTGTACACAACACTAAGTGCACGGGTACCACTTGGAACGGAAAAATACGAAATTCCAGGAAATTCACCAATGCAAGCTAGGCAAAGCAGTTGAGCGCTCCGTTCCAACCGACTTTCAAAAGACTCAGGCTTAGCATTCCTAGCAGGTAGGACGCATCTTCAGATCGCTCTGTACAAATTCCATCATGGAGCGTTTTAAAAGTAAAGAACAACTAGAGATTGTCATACAGTGAAGTGTTTATAAAAAGGTGTTACATTATTTAATTAATTTCGAGAGTAACATGTGAGTAAAAATCCTTTAACATGTACTTTAATAATATGTGTGTTTGAACTTTGGACAGAGAACCAAATCCATATTATGTAAACCTCATGTGCAAAATTTGTAACTTTTTAATAATAGTAATATGTTGTTTTGTCTAGCATTTAAGTAATTGAATGTCAATTGAGATTCTTTTCTAAAATTTATAAAGTCATGAAAATAATGGTACATAAAGGAAAGATATCAAAATTTTAATTATGAGTGAGTAAACTTTCATTGAGTATATCCTTCCATTCACGTGTCACAGCAGTCTGCCTGGTGAGTACAGATTAGAGCCTGAACCTTGAACTCCTTCTTTCAATTATAGCTAATAAATTAAAATCAATAAAAACTTCATAAATTAAATTAGAACATCTTACACCCATCATCATCGTTATTGCTGTCTTTACATAAGCTTGATAGAGCCTACAGAAATTAAGATGTAATTTGATATAGTATATAGTGTGCTCATATAAAACTCTATTTAAATTGAAAAAAATTTAATTGAAATATCAAAATGGCAGCTATTAAACAGTTTTATGTTCATATCTCATGTGTTATCAACTTATAACACACTAAATTAGATAACAATTTTTAGATTTCAATTCCGCATGCAATGATACCAACCCCACCTCTCTACAATTACAAATAGTAAAATGAAATTTCGAACTCTGACCTCCCAAGAAAATATGATATTCGTAGGTAAAAGATCCGGCAGGGCCATCTTACCGATACAAGCTTAGTGAGTGGAGGTTCCTTCACAAATTTACAGCTTTGAAGGCCGAGACTCTGACACAAATGAAATAAATGAAGGCTTTTTAATATATACATATTCACGAGGCCCGTTAGGGCTTAGCCGATATGTAAGATATACACTATTAAAAGTTTAAAAAACATGTGTATCAACTGTTTTAAACAAACTTATTCTAGACCTCTTGATCTACCAATACCAATACAATGTACCATTGCCTTCAATTGCGAAGACACCAACTTTACATATGTAGAGAAAGTAGTGTGTTTGTAAAAAAATAATCAAGGTTGAGAATTTTGTAGAAATATCAAACGTGTTCCCAAGTGTAAAAGAAAGTGATTTGTACAAAATATCTGTCTATATGCCATCACCTCTGACTTCTCAGACACTGCTAGGATAATTTTGTCTTTTTTTATAATTTTATCACTCCAAATTATGATCTCAAAATAAAATTATAATTCAAAATTTGGGCGTAGCTACCACAGGACTCAACAATAAGATCTCTTGAAAGTCTGCTTAGTTGTAATTTCATTAAAATTGGTTCAATTTGATATAACATTAGAACATATTTGTCTAATGTCTCTAACAGTAGTTACTGTATTTCTTCAAAAATAAATAGTTTACATCGCACCAACTTTTTCACATAACTGTATATACAGAATCAAATTATTTTCTCTTTGATTAATATCTTTAGTTATCAATTATTTTTAAATGAAAATTCACTATGGATAGAATATTTTAAAATCATCAAAGTTATTTTGAATATTTTTTAAAATTTCTGTGTTAGAAAAAAATATATATGTAATGTAATTATTTTCTTTGAGTAATAAACCATTATTATTATTATTTTAAAAAATTATAAAGAAAAGTGAAGATTTATGGCCTATACCAATAAACCAAACATGAAAAATATATTTATAGTCCACGAAAATTAAATTAAACCAAGTGTGATAATTGTCAGATTCCATTTTGACACATTAAGATATCAAATGAATGAAACAAATGAAGCAAAACTTACAAGGGTGTCCGTTTTTATCACATATTAACCTGTGTAGTATTATTTTAATTTCTAAAAAATGTCTGTACCAGTAGTTCTTTATTACACTTCTAATTTTTTTCTCTAATAAAGCTTTACTTGATACTTCCAGACCGTGATGTCCAACATAATATTTCCTACTCGGAACTGTCTGACAACTGGTTTGGTGCGATGCATTATGTAAGCGCAGGTGAAGTGAATCCTAGAGTAACACTAGAATGGAATCAGATCAAAGATAACTGCGCCAAGTTGTACGGAAACTTTACAACTTGTCTTGGAGCCGTTACCATGGATCTTCAGAACACACAGAATCTTCATTTCAGGGTTAGTCTCATTGTGTGGAAACATCAATCACAAAATAAATGAATATCACAAATTTTCACAACAAATATTTGATTTGAGATAAATTTATGTTTCAATGACTTAAATCATCATCTTCAGTTGTTACATGTGTGCCAATTTGTGCGTTGAACCAAGCTAGGTTAGGTTTAAGTTTGGTTGCCTCTTTTTTGGATTAACTATTTAACTACATAAAACCTTACTGACTAACTGGTCATTCAAATTCTAAATAACTACTTGCAGCAAAAAATATTTTCTTAAAAAATCTTGGAGCAACTCTAGAAATGTCTAAACATTCATCATCTGTTTAAAAAAAAAAAAATTGTTTTCTAGATTCAATAATTTTAAACCTTGTGGTAAAATGAAAAAAATAATATCTTAAGAAGCTATTTTTTTCCACGTTTTAAAATAAAAAATGATAAGTATCAAATTGACATTTAAATAGGTTATGTAAAGTAATTAATGTCTAGGTAATTGGCTTTGATTAAATTACTTACAGGTTACGAGCTTCTAGATATTATAGAATAAAGTTAGCCTATTTATTATTATAAACAATTTTTAAAACTACTAAGGCAATGGTTGTATGTTTTAGATGATCAGCATATCTTATTAATTTTTTTTTTTAAGGTTAAAATCGATAAATAAGAGGTAAACTATAGGAGGGTACTCTCAAAACAGGCTTGGCAAGGCATCTAAATGAGGTTCATTTCCTGTGTCCAGTGGTTTATGTTTTGAGTTTGAATGTTTTATTTTTTAACTGGAAGTTTTGATTTAATCTGTGTATTATCTTTGTAGTTTTAGATTATACAAGTAAAATTAATTAATTTTTTTTTTTTTTTAATGTTTATTTCACAGAACAATCTTGTAAAAGGCAATCAAGGTGGTTTGTGGATAAGAGCAGACTCTAGTGGTACAGCAACTTCCTTAAAAGGTTGGATCCACAATAATCTGTTTGCAGACAACCGTAACATGCCAGCTCTCAGCATGGAAGGAAGGCAGAGCAGTCCATACCAGGAAGTCACCATCTACAGGAACTATTGGGCACATAATCAAGCACCATACCAGAATGTTATACGACTTAATCAAGTAAGTACAGGGTTGCTAAGGTCAGGAATAGTTAGGAAATGTTGGTTAATTCTGTAAAAATACAGGGGAAAATGCGAAATTCTATAAACGGTTTTGAAAATGTTAAGAAAATTTTGTAAAACTCAAGAAAAATATCAGGAATTCTGTAAAAGTCAAGGAAAACATCAGGAAGTCCATAAGAGGTCAGGAAACCATTAAATAATTCAGAAAAAGTCAGGAGGTTTTGTAGGAGATGAGGAAATTTATAGGAATGAATACAATATTTTTAAAAAACTGGGAAACCCAAATTAATGGCGACAGACTAGCAGTAGCGGCCGATGGTTAAGGGCAATGGGAGGGCTCTGTTTTATTTTATACACGTAAGGCTCTGTTTTATTTTATACATGTTATCATTCACTTAACATTCACAATCGCAAAGGGTTAAACTTAAAAACATAAACATACAACTCGTGTGAGTGGCGAGACACTATTTAGAACAGTTGCGCCAACTTATTTTGCCCATCGAAAACAAGGTTTTTAGTAATGCGGAACATCTAATTTATGGTGGCTGCACTGACTGATGTCTGCGCGCGCAGCTTCGGACTCTGCCCTAGAAGCCCATTACACGCTGTGTAAATGACGTCACGGCACCCTCAGCTCTGTCTGCTGCTTGCCCCATATGACTAAATGCAATGAAACTGGGACGCTCTGGCCACCGTCCGAACTCCAGAATACATTCGTCAAATATTTTATATTGTAAAACTTCCGCTACAAATGATGGTGAAATCCATAGCGGCAATTCATAATTCATTTATCTCCAAAGAATTAAATACACATAGGTATTTACATTATTAAAATAATATTATCATTGGGGGGGGGCGGCGTCCGAGAGTCCTTATGAGTAAGCCGCCACTGCAGACTAGGCTTAAATAATATTAGTGAATTGTAAATTTGCAGCTACCAATTTGTAGTGTGACAATTGCTCTGCTACCAATTTTGTGACACTTGCTAACAAATTTGAAACAGTAACGTTATTTAGCCCTAGCCTATGGTGAACATTTTGGAAAAAATACTGTTTTTGGCCCAAGCTCATTTTGAGGACTAAAACACTAACCATGTCTTCCCTTACACCATTGGGAAGCCAGTTTTCAAAAGATTATTTTTAATACATTACTGAATTAAAATTAATTACTAATTAAACAGTCGCACACAAATTAAGAACATAGCTACCCTTGGGCAAAACCCATTCTCAAACATGTCTTGATTTAAATAAATTAACGCTTCCAAAAACTAGAGATCGGGCCTTTGGTAAAATTCTGAACACCATGACCCCAACTATTTAACCAGCCATGGTGTAATATAGAATTAAATATGGAAACCAAAAATTATCATGACAACAGAAATAACACCATGTCTGACTGCCTGGACGGTCCAAATACTTTCATCTAACATAGTCTGATCAACCCAGCCAACAAATTAGGTGGTATTCACTTGTTGGAAGAAACATTACCACTTAATACGCTGAGGAGGGCAGGATGCTTTAACCTAACATAGGCTAAACATAGGAAAACATGGTTGGCCTTACCCTTTTAGGTCATAAATCACTCATGAGCATCAGAACAATAACCACCGTATGTAACCAGCTCTTAATGAGGTAATTAGAATAAACTGATGTGGAGGACGTACATTTAATTGTAAAAAATAACTGCAAATATAATAAAGACGGTCTAAAGCCTATTGCCTATTTTGACATAACCTCTCTTTAAATAATAATTATAACTACCGTGTTGGGACATATTATTTAGAGATTCTCAGGGAAGGTAATTTCTCAAAAACTTACTCTGACTAATAATAATAATTCAGAAAAATCTACTGGATTAAATAAACTAAATAAATTCAAGGGGTTGATGACGGTCTCTCTCCCTAAAACAGGTCATAGGCTTTCTGTACCAGCAGCTGATCCACTGTCATTTCAATTCCTGAGGTATTACCAATCCAGTTGATCATAGTTAGCCACACTACCAAGATTCGACCAAAGATTCATTCTATACTCAACCTGATTATTAGTGACACAAGTTGGATCATTATAGCTACAAAAGAGAAAATATTAATAAGTAAATTTGTATTGTTTGTAATAAACGTATTTACATATAAATATAATCATGACAATCAGAAACTTATACAATTCAAAAACTTTAGTTACCCTAATGTAAGTAATGTTAAATATGTTTATAATAATATTTTGTAACCAAACTTTGCTTTCTTTTCTAGGTTGTTTCAAACTTTACTTACAACTACTTGCATAACAACTTGGGCAGTCATATTCTGGAAGTGTCAGGATTTGAAAGAGTTCGACTTGAAATATACCAAAGTACATCACATAATGGTTTCTATTGGTAAGTTCGTACAATCAGTATGTTTTTGTGGTGTACTTTATCATACGTAGAAAATCTTTTGTTTGGGAAAATTAATCGATGCTGAGTTTTTTGTTGAAATATTAGTTTTGAGGTTATGTGATTTCTCTGTTATGCCAATTGTGATCAAATTTGTTATGTGTACATATTTTGGCTGTATTTACAGAATTTTTCTTTCTTATTTTTTTATAATTTAGTTTTTACCACTGAATTTGTCACTATAAAAATTGAATACATTATACTTGTGATTTCAACATTTGGGAATACATTATTTTAATAAGTTTGTTCTCTAAGAACAACACATACATTAGTGTTCTAAACATCTATCAACATTTTCCTTTGCTCTTTTGAGTATTAGGATGAAAATTATGAGTTTATAAGAGGTCTCTAGGCAGCTGTTGTGTACTACGGTACATAATTTATTCTCTTTATAATCAATTTTGTGTTACTCATCTGTTACAACAACTGTTTATTTTACAGGAACTACGCAACTCAAAGAGATTCTAAAGGTACAGTGATCGCAGGTACGGCAGGACAACATTACATTGACAACATATTCTTCAATCCTGACAACGATTATGAAATAGTCACTGTCAACAGATCTCTGTAAGTTTTGTCACCTTTCATTATAAAAACGTAGATTAAGTTGAAAGTTTTATTTTAACATAAGGTTCCATTGGCTAATTGATAGGATTATCGTAATCCATATTTTGTAAAAACAACTTGCATTTTAATGGTCTTTATCTTGAAGAGAGAAATGTCAAATAAGGTTATGATTCCTGCTGTATTGTAGATGACATTGTTCAATCTTGTCCCTCAGTGATTTAATGAAATCATGGAAGGAAGCTAATTTGAGAGTAGTGTAAGAGAAAATTCATCTCTACGACATAGATTATCGTTGAAAATTTTCTTAATTGAAGTTGAATCATTTAAAGGATTTTTGGATTCATCAGACGAGAATGAGGGACTCAATATAACTGTGTTGAGGATTATCAGAAAAGTTTTAACAATGAGCAATAGCTGAAGTGACCCTATTTTGTAGGTAATGTCAGCAGATAAAATCAAAGAGATGGAATTCCACAATAGCTTTAAAATGGGAAACATTCCATTTAACCAATAAAGTATCATTCATTGAGCAAGGAGGACATAGCCAGACGTTGTATCTGCTAAACTAAACACTGCCCAGCATTTGATCTTTATTCTAATTATAACACACCACCAGATCTCCAAGATTCTGCGCAGGTATCCCTTACAAATACTTCTTTGTTAAGGTTGTTGATGCCTTCAAAGAAATACTGACTAGATGTTTTAGGTTAGAATTTAATAGGGCACATAGCCTATTAGATTTGTTAGATTTTGTATGGACAGAAGACAGGCTTGCCTTGGAAAATGGTCCTTGGTATTACCTAATAGTACACAAGTAAGAAAACACACACACACACACACACACACACAAAAAAACACTAAAGTTTTGAAATATTCTGTAAACACTGTTCACTTTCTTAACTCTACTGATTGAGAAAGTGAACAGTGTTTACGAAATATTTCAAAACTTGAGTGTTTTTGTATGTGTACCCATTAGGTAATACCAAGGACCATTTTCCAAGGTAAGCCTTTCTCCTGTCCATACAAAATCTAACCAATCTGACTAGACGTTTGTGTTATAAATATCCTTAGTTTGATTGCCATTTTCAATTCCATGGATTTCCTTATTGGCTTCATCTGTGCAAAGATACCTTTCATCTTTTTGATCCTCCTCTCTACATCCTCGTGTAATCCAATCAGTGACACTACAGTGCCCAAGTACACTAACTTCTCCACACAGTTCAGAACCACACCATCTTCTGCTGGATTAACATTCCTAACTTTATTTTTTTGTTAGTTGACCTGCAGACCCAACTATTCCACTTAAGTCTCTGTTGACTAAAGTTCTCATTCAATTTTATTATCTAAGAAATCAATAGAGAAGTAAACAACTAGTTTTTGTAGCTTTCCAAAAGAGAGATAATGGTATAAAATCATTTCATCTGATTAAACTGTAAGAACGATTCATATGGATTTGATCATCCGTATAGATTTGATCTTTAAATAGGTCTAAAACTAAATTAGTTTAGTTTAACTTTAAAGTCATCAATTAGTTTAAACAATTTTAAATGTCAATAAAAAAATGTTGATAAACATAAGATTTTATCTAAGTGCCATAACTAAAACCATAATATGCAATAATGTGTTTTTTTTAGATTAGTTTAGGTTATGAATAAATTGGCTTTAGAATATAATAATATAATTATAAATTCTTGTTAAATATAAACAATTGTTTTAACTTATCTGTTTGTTCCTTGGCGTTGGGTGTTGATGGATTCAGACCTAGCATTGAAAGTGAAAGGTAAGAAAAAACAACAACTCAGCTTCTATCTGTGTTGTGTTACACTGTGTGTGGGCTTTGCTTAGAAAATATAGCAGCTGCAAGCAAAATGAATATGTTGCTTCATCATTTGTAAAAAAAAAAAAAACAATGAGGAAATATGAAAAATCTAGAGATAAAATTTAGAAACACTACTGATAAAATTAAGAATCATAAAGATTCACCTACACATTAAAAGAAAAATGTGGAGAAATTTGTGTGCTTCTTAATTTTATCAGTGAGATATTTCAGCTCTACCACACCAATTTGGTCCAAGTCAGTAAACAAATGAAGGAAAACAGAATAGGGTGATTTTTTTTACACACATCCTACATGATTATGTAGAATTTGTATAAATGGATTTATTAAAATATCTCACGTTCGATTTTTGCCTACTTTGTGAGGCTTGTCCAATATTAAAATTTGACATAAGGCGTCCTAAATTTTTTACATTTCTTTTAAACCAAGTTTAATAAATTTAAACTTTCTAAATTATCAACACTCTTTATTTCCATAATGTTTCTATTTTAAAAGTAATAGTAATAACTCAAACATGGGCGTACCCAGCGAGGGGCAGCGGGGGCAGCTGCCCCCCCTGGAAGCAAAAAAATTAATCTTTATTATACATTTTGTTGCTGGAATTTAATACAATTCTTGAAATAACTATTTTAATAATCAATTGTATATTGAATGACCATGGCTTGCCCCCCCCCCCAGTTTTGATCCTGGGTACGCCCTTAAACTAAAATTATATAATATGCAACTAACTAATTAATAAACCATAAACAAACTTTTGAACAAATGTATTGGCCTCACAACACACAAGATAAAACAAACTAGGCTGTATTGATAGTGGAAATGAAATGGACACTAAACAAAACTGACTCTGAATGCACTGACCCCATCCCAAAGTTCCATCTAATCCTGCAATCCTCCCTACCACTCCTAGCTGCATACTGTGATGTGTTCAAGTCAGGCACACCCCAGCCAGTAGCTCATACTGATTATTACATACTTACTGTATCAATTCAAAATGTTAAGTTTTTAATAAATTCAGATAATATAATATGTATTTATTGAATTAGGAAGGGCTGCAGCCCTTATGGACTAGTCACCACTGTTATGCATCTTTATCACTGCATAAATAAACTAAAATTTAGCATAGAATGTAAATAGAGATCAGTTAATTTGATTTTTCCACTTATACGTTTTTACTAGCAAGTATTGATTATACAATAATATTTCAAGTAAAAAAAATATACGATCTAGACTGGGAATCGAAACTAGGACCTTTGGCTTTACACGTCAATGCTCTACCAACTGAGCTATCCACTGTCGCATATGCGAGGTAATTAATTTGGAAACTCAAAATTGCAGCAATTAAACGTAAAGTCAAGTGAGAAGTCTACGTTCTGTACTGGGAAGCGACTAAGGATAGCTCAGCTGGTAGAGCATTGGCGCGTAAAGCCAAAGGTCCTGGGTTCGATTCCCAGTCTAGGTCGTATATTTTTCACTTGAAATATCAGTTAATTTGTTATTTATTCCTTCCCACTAGAGTGTATATAATGTATAGCTTTTTATACTAAACATATGATATGTATAAATAATTCACAACAATATGACTTTTAAATAAAAGTTGCTATGTAAAATTGAAATATTGTCTGTCAAGTATTAAAAATCAATTAATATTTATTTAATCATAAATAAAATTAAATATGTTTTTATTAAAAAAACTTTAGTTAAAAATTTGCTTGATATGCAACTAAGTATTTGCTTATGAGAGGATTTGTAGTGTTTTGTTATGAATTACCTTGTAAATAATATTGATACGGTGATTTGTCAGTGCACATTATGTTTTTAATTTGAGAAGCAAAATTTAGAATATTAACCTATGTAAATATTTTTCTTTTATCCTATTTCTGATAAAAAAGTTTTTATATCTCTCATCGAAACACTGATATTTTGAAACTATGAAAATTTGTTAGCCCTAGAGGTGACAACATGTATCTTCTTTAAGTGGTAAGCTTTTAAGACTATTTGCAGTCTTAAAATATTTTTAAATAAACTTTTTTCCAAAACATACAAAATGTTGTTGGTTGAAATATGTAAAAATATTTAGACTAAACTAGAATTGTAGAATTTCAAAACCAACAAACCACAAGGTAATAGTGACCATTGTTTTTGTAATAATTGTAAAATATAACCGACGGTTATTTTAAAGAAATTATTACTTAAGATATTTTAAAAAGAAAAGAATGACTTTATTTTTATTAAATTTAAACTTTGCACAGCAATTATGGGCGCCAGATGTGTTAACATCAATTTAGAAAATGAATTTAATTATGTTTAACTGAATTTATGAATTTAATTATTTTTTACCTCAGGGCGCAAGTTCTTTTTTTAGTGTACTTACAGTGATTCCTGGTTTAGAATGAGCAACACTTGAAACTGAAATTTTAACATGAATTTATTAAAATAGAATATTTACATGACATTTGTTATAAAAAAAAATCAAATAAATCAACTAAAACTAACATCCTGTCAAATTAACTTTTTATTACCTTAGAAGAAGGTCTATTTTTAGAAAACTTGACTTTATCTTTATTTTGCAACTAGCAATTTTATATTATTGCTCATTGTTGCTCATTTATATTATTAAAATAATTTTGAAACTTTAGCTTTATTGCTTTGTTTAATCCTTGAATATGGAGTTGCAACAAGAAATATCTGCTGTTACATTAAATAGGCATGACTTGTTGAATGTGATTGATAAAATTAGTCCTACAATTTTCAAATGGTGGCTATTTAAAAATAACTTTTTACTGATTTCTCATTAAGTAAGACTTATGAATCTATAATTGTAAATCTACTTAACGATCTGTAAATATTAATACAAAAGTGATGTTAGGCAATCCAGTAATAATAAAAAAAAAACAGCATAAGAAACTTATATCAAATAATGTCATTGTATTAGTTGTACACTGAGGGTTTTTTGTCATGGTATGTTGCTAAGCATCTTGTATCTAATAATAAGGGTTGTTATAAAATTAAAGCTTTCATGCGTGTAAAATATCATGCTTACATACCAATAACATATATTTAAATAAAATAATTGATTGCAATGTATATGTATTTAGTGTTACTTATATTACAGTCATTAAAACTCTTAACCATTAGAAGTATGATTATTTTTACATTGGTGTCCATGATTTCGTGATAAAATAATTAAGCTTATGGTTTAGCTACATTTTTTATTTTTATACCAAAAGATATAGAAAAGAATCAAATTTTTTATAATAGTCAGTAGTGGTGGGCATTAACGCTAACAACGGTCAACGTCAACACCAGTTGATGTTGAGCGTGATTTACTATTGAAAAAACTGCTAACGTTAACCTGCCAGACAAAACAGAAGACCAAGCGTCTTTGTTCAGTGTGCACATATAAAATAGTAAAATAGTAGGCTACAGCAGAAACATACGTTGATTCGTTGATGTATAAATGTTGACGTTAATTGATTCGCTTTAGTTGCTCAACTAAACCAACAGATGACAGACGTGTAGCTGGGTGCGCAAACAACCACTGATGCGTCACCTGCAAGCACTAAGCAGTTAATCAACGTTAGCAGTTAATGCACTTCTTCATCAACTGCATTGAGCATTGACGATGGTCAACGTTGACGGTTAGCTGTTACCCGTTAATGGACACAGCACTAATAGTTAGTAAGTTTCAATATGTGGACTCCCCCCTTGCTTAGATTATTTTCAATAATTTGTAACTTTTCTTACGCTATTTTGAATTTGGTTAAATTCTATTTCATTCTAAACAATTATATAATATTTATTATACACAAGTTTACTTCCTGTATTCTTAGAATTGAATGTTTATTTTGTCCAATGACTGTTTTTAAAGTTTGTTCGAAACATACATATTTTTTATTATTAATATTATGTTGCATACTTAAAACCCTTTACCAAAATGGAATAACAATAGTTTATCATATAACAGCTGATTTCTAATAAACTGGCATACTATATTCAAATTAGGTTATTCACGATTAGCTGTTAATGTGCAAACACTGTGTTGATAAAGTTAAGTACTATTATTTCTTTACTATTAACAAGATTTAATATGTATATATTGTGATTTACAGGTTTTTATCGAATGTTATTTTCTTTCAGTGTTGATGTGTGGAAGACGCCCATAGATGCAAAACACAATTATTGGGGATTTAATGAGACACTAGCTGTCAGTGGTAGAATCAAAGATCGTTTTGATGAAAACCATCTTCTAGAAGTAGACTATATACCATTCCAAATGAACAACCTTTCAATTCTCTCAGGAAAATGTCCTCCGGGTTGGGATCTAGTTGGAGATACTTGTTATATTTACGTTGGTGCTCCGATGACATTTTTTGAAGCTCGAGAATTTTGTAGAGTAAGTTTGATTGAGTAGTTTATAATAATCTCTAAGATTGTAAATTCAATGGTTGTTGATTTATGTTTGTGAATGCTGAATTTATTTTATTTTAAAATATAAATACTGTAGTAGTATGCCATTTGATGGGTATAGATACTGTGTGGTACCTATGTTTCAAAAAATCTACAGGTAATGGAAGTCAAGAGAATTTGTTTTTTTATTAGAACTGTTAAAAATTACCAATTGTGGGATGCAGAAAATTGTTACCATGCATAAAAAACATATAACATAAAATTATAGCAAACTCAAAGATAGGTCTTCACTACTGTGACCTAAAACGGAATACAAAACTAGTTGATGGTACTTACCCAGCCCTATCATACTATATAATACAACCAGAATCTCGAAATGTTATCTCCAAAAGTTGATTTCACGGACTTTGTAGGAAATGTTAAATTGCATTGGTAGATCAAGAAGTATTATCCAGTAGCTACACTGGTTTTCTGAACCTCGTAATTGTGTAAATCACTATTTTCGTGACATCAACAAAGTCCTACGAGCCTCAGATGTGTACATATTAAAAAGTCCCATTCACTTTAGTTGTATTAGTGTCTCTAACTCGTCTCTAAGCTGTATAAATATGAAGGAGCTTCTACTCACTACAGTCGTGTTGAGTATTAGGCTTTGTGAATCTTGTAACTATTATGAATTTCATATTTTCTTGCAAAGATAGGATTACATTTTTCATAATAACTTTGCTATTAGTCATCGTAGAGAGATGAGGTTGATACATTATATACAGAATTGAAATCTGCAAATTTTTATCTAATTTAGTGTGTTATAACTTAACATACTTTGTATACTGGTTAACACTTTGAAGCCTAACTCTCTAACGCGCTGCTTTCCTACTGTGCCTGGGGGTTTTGGACATGTTTTTAAAAAATTGTGGTATTTGTTATATTTATCATATATGACTTATTATATATCATTTTAAACCTAAAGAAATTACCTACATTATTATATACATGTAAATAGATATTTTACTCACAGTCAACACTCCTGAGTCTTGAAAAAGGGTAAAATACACACACAAACAAAAATAGCTACAAAGCACTTCACTAAACATAATTGGGCTTTGTATGATACAGTTTGAAACATTCAGGTACACAAAGGGGTACTTTAACATTCTGGGCACCACCATAACTCAAAAAGTATTTAGTGTTCAAGAAAAACAACAAACAAACATAACGAATCTTGATTACTCAGTCACTAACTTTGAACTAAACAAACGTCTGCTACGTTCCTCGTAGACGTGTTACGTTGCCAAGCATCAGCTTTATAATATTTATATTTAGTCCATATCAACAGCACAGACTATTCGAAAATCAAAGACATGCAAAGATAAATAACCAATTAGCTAAGCAAAAGTGCTGAAACCCGATTATATGCTGACATCGGGTGTATTTAACACAGCCCGGTGTATACTCTGTTTTAACACAGCCCGGTGTATTTAACACAACCCGGTATACACTGCTGTCGCACTGTCCGACCTATACTCGGGCTTAGGCTTCAAAGTGTTAAGTAAATTTGAATAAAGAAATACGTCACTACTAGAATTCCTCCCAAGCCGCCATTATACTCCTTACAAAACCCATGAAGGCCTTGTGATCAGCATTAATAAAGACTTCAGGGCCATACCACTCCACTAGTGCTGAAAGGACAGACAATGTTGTTCTAGTAAACTCCATTTTTTTTAGGTGCTACCTCAGTGGAGCAGTGTCCAGTTAGCAGACACGTATAATGAGTTATATTTAAATACCCCACATTCCCTAAAGAAGTCAATTTTTTTTATTTTAGAATATTCTTTGAAATAATATATTTTATCTCTTATTGAAATCTGCTATCATTTTCAAACCGTAAAAATCAACCTAATACAGTAGAATCTTTATTATCCGAGGTAATTGGAATCAGGTACACCTCGAATAATACAGTAGACCATGAGAAAACCATTGAGGTGAACCTTTCCATTTTATTTATGTCTATATAGGCTAATTTGAGCCATTCTTACATCAAAATATATTTTAATTGGAAATTAATTAATTTAAATTAACAATGAAGGTTTGATAATGTACTTAAAGAAAGAAATAAATACTATACTGTAATAAAACCAAAATAAAAATAAAATTCAAAAATTTAAAAATATAGTTAACAACATAAAAAAAAAAACATATATACATACAAACATACCTTAAATCACATACATTGGTGTTATAAACTGACACACATTAAAAAAAAAAAAAAAAAAGAAGACTTTAATTGTCTTTTGCTTTACAATGGGACCACACATTTTGTCTGTGTTGCTCCGAAGTCGCCGCAAGTAGTTTCAAATACTTCGAATCCATCAGAGTGAACAAATTTTATGCCCATTACAAAAAAATTTCGCTATCGCTCTCATCATAACTGTTATTTGGTTTTTGGGTCACTAAATCAACAATAGTGTTATCCTTAAAATCATCTTATATCCATTCCTCTATGTCTTCTTCATCTCTAATGCGCTTAAATATCAACATTCAACATTAAACTCATTTACAAATTAAATATCTTGAGCTTTCATTCCAGAACTATCTCAATGATTATGACAAATTATATAGCAAATCTATAAATTCATGGAATTCATATATATATATATATATATATATATATATATGAATTCCAAGAATTTATAGATTTGCTATATACATGAAGCTTTCTCACATTCCTATTGTCGACCCCTCGTGGTTTCATGTCCTTATTGATCCCTTTTATCTAATTCTCTGATTGGCGATATATTAATATACAAATTTATAGTATTATTTTCACCCTGACACAATAATGATCAAACATTCACTTGTGATTCTCTTATTTTCTGTCACAAGGAAAATCTTAATGACTTATTTTCTGTTTGAAAATTTGTAAATAATGTTATTCCCTTGGAATTGTGAAAGAAAATTAAAGTTTATGTTCGACAACAATTTCAAGCAGAAGCAGCATTTAATTTTTCTAATCAAATTTTTGATGTTACAATATAAAAATATCTAATTGTTGATATCGTTGTTACAGTCTGATCAAACATCAATGCCATATGTCATGGGAAACTACTTGGATATCCTGCTTTTCTTACGCAAACAACAAGAAAAATTTCGTTTCTACGATCGAGTCTGGGTTCAACATATTGATAAAATCAACCAATGTACCGTCTTCACTTACAAGAAGATAGAAATAGATCACTGTCAAAGTCTTAATCCGTTCATTTGCGAAATGGGTTTGTAATATTATGATATATATTCAGGATGGATTTTGCGCAGATATCTGTGCAAAATTTCTATTTTGGTCTCACTTGCTGATTGTTTGTTTATTCCTATAAGTAGGCAAAACAAGATTTTTACTCGTACATATTCCCATTAAAAAAAAAAAAAATATGATACTTATGTGAATCTATTATGAAGACCAAATATTTTAATAATTTCTACTGGACTATTTTTTTATTTTGTTTAAATTTTTTTTTTTTTTTTGCTCCTCCAGATACATAGAAATTTAAGAGCTAAAAATAACTATCAGACACCAAAATAAACATTAAAAAAAGATTTTTTTAAAGTATTAAATAATATTATTAACAAATTAAAAATATCAAGTTTATTGAAAATTGTTATTAGTATTACAAGATTTGTTTATAAACTCACTTTTTGAAATGTTTTCTAGTTAATTTGGTTGGAATTTTTTCCATATTTTTCATCAGGTTGTACATGCAGAGTTGGTTTTGAAGTATATCCTACATGTAAAGAGTAAAATTAAAAACGACGGTCTAAATTAAAATCTATATGATATTAGACTATACAAATTTTAACCAAGCGGATTTTATTTCTTTTTAATGAAACTGGAGTTTCTTACAAATTTCCCTTTTTTAAAAAATATGGTACGTAAATTGTATTTTGAAAAAATGAAGTATTTTAATAGTTTCAATTGGACCATTTAAGAGCCACAAACATCTATCAAACTGACTTATAGGGGCCCACTCTTGTAAGTATGTGTCTATTGATCCTGAGGGGACTTTAGCTGGGATCTATACATTGCCTTTGTTAGATCCCTCTCTTTCCTCTCAGATCACTTTTAACCAACTCTTGTTCTCTTCTGATCTTGACGCTATTAGAGTATTCAAGGGCTAAAGGTATTTATCTTATTTTTCCTTTTTTTATAAGGTGATGATGACCGAAAGGTTTTCCGCCTTTAAACAAGAAGGGAAAACCTATTAAACACAAAAATAAACTGTTTAAAATGATAAAAAGAATATTTAAAAAATGCTAATAAAAATTAGAAAATGTTAATTTCATTGAAATGTGTTATGTAATTTGCTTATAACTTCATTAAGTCATTGTCTTTTTGGTCAACCTTGCATATTTCCTTTGTCCCCTCTATCGTAAAAAAGAAAAATTAAGTTATTTTCCGAAGAACCACTCTACTCGATAGGAGAGACGTGAATTAAAAAGAAAGAGTGAAATAATAAAAACCTTGTCTATGTTGACTAGATCAAGCTGTACCGTTGTTAAATCATCTAATTTTCAGACACTTTCAAAAATTGTTAGTACAGAATTCACCAATTTCTCAAACATATCTTTAGTAATATAGACAAAATAACAACGATTTCATTATCTAGCATAATGAAAAAAACTAAATTTTATTTATTGAAGTGAGTTTGAGAGTGAATGATTAAACGTCCACATTAGGCGAGCGTGGTAACAAGACTGCATAGTTTATTGAACTGAGCAACGTTGAAAGCAAATATTTAAGGAACATATAATTAAACATCCTATTTTATTAAACAAGTATTTTTGTGAGCATGGATTTAAGACAGTGGCAGTAGCGTCATTTTTCTCATTCCGTTGAGAAGAATTGCAGTAAAACTGCTTAATTTAGGTTTGACCAATCAGAGATAAGCACGGTCCAAGGGTAGGAGTTTAAAGATATGTTTTCATTGCAGAGCCATTTGAAACGGAATAGTTTGTAACTATACAGTCTATTCATGATTGACTGCACCAAGTGGCCAAGTGTTGACTGTACAATACCAAAATATACTGAACAACCTCTCTCTTTTTTCTAGGTTGTTGTTACTTTATATAAATGTTAGATTTCTTTTTTATTTCAGTAGCTTGATAATTCCTAACAACAAAATGTAAAATGAATAAAGTTAAATTTGGGAAACTTATATGGTTAATTTTTTTTAATGGAATTTGAACTGAAAATTTTGCACACTCCCTGATTAGTCATAAACAAAAAAAAAAAGATTTTTAAAATTTATTTACAGATCCTAAGGTGCATATAGACCCACTGAGTTGGAAAGATGACATTGTGACAGTTGCTGTATTGGGTTCAGTTTTACTGGCTATTCTATTGGTTGCTGTAGTTATATTCTTGTGGTTGACGAAGAATCGACATCGTCATGCAGAAAGACTTCAGCGCAGAAACTCTATAAGACAGTCGTTACATTCTGTTAGATCAATTGGTTCATCGCACGGTGGATTTGCTACAATTGGTGCATATAGACATAAAAATGGAACTGTAAGTACATGGTTTATTTGTGACTAGATGATTACCCACCATTGTCCAGGTCTACATATAGTAATAATTATTAACCTTTTCGGAACTAACGTACTCTTAACCCTACTTCATGCTTAGACTAGGTTATTTTATTTAGCTGTATTTATGTCACTTACCTTCATGCAGTCATTCTTTTCTATTATTTATCACTTTTCAAACTTTAGGAATAAATGTTGTTTTTAATAATTGAAAGTTTAAATTTTTTTGGGATTTCAGATTATATTTCTTGTTGTTGATTATTGGAAGTAGATGCAGTTTCTTCACTAACAACAGAATCACTAAAACTAACCTCATTTCCACACGTGGTATCATCATCAAAACTATAACTAGAACAATCACTATCAAATTCATCACCTGACTCTTCGTATAGCAAAATTTTACTGGAATACAATTTCCGCGATTTATCCACATATTTAGAAGAAATAAATCCTGAACTCGACTGCAAAGAATCGGCCATGTTTACTAACACTCTTCAACAAAACCTAGTAAACATGATTTTATTCTCTCTATTTTCTACTGTTAGCCGCCTCCTATCAATAGTGCAAATAGTTCATTTTAAAGCTAATAGATTGCAGTACATGTCAGTAAAAGAATTATATTAGTCGCGTTAAAGCGATGATAGTACTCAAATGTTAAAGTTCTAAAACGTGTATACGCGACCGTAGTCTGTGTGGACAGTTTACTCCAGTCGCGTCAACGCGTCGACAGTCCCGAAAAGGTTAAAAGTCTGATCTAACCTATAATATAACCTAGAGTGGCGTGATTTTTGAACCCGTCTTCAAAATGCTACAGCTTTGACTTAACAAATTTCATGTAAATAGATTCCATCAATCTCCATAATTAATTGTGTGATAGTATTTGTTTTGTTTGTTTTTTATGCAGAGTGGTAAAAAAATCTTGCAACACAAGGTCAGTTCTGAACGAGTAGAACCTTGCGTCAAACCTCATAGGGTACATCCTTTCACTTTTTATGGGGTAAAACATTTACACCCCCTTTTTAAGGGGGGTTAAAAGGAGGACCTTAATTTTTTTTCAAATAGGTACTCCTATCATGTGACATCATTTTAATGGACATATAAAACAAATTTTAGTGCTTGGAGTTTCTACGATATCTCTGGAATTATAGGGCTAGAAGTTGAATTTTGAGTTTTCTATTTGTCATGGATATTAATTTAAAAAATACCGAATAAATTTTTTAACACCAGACTTATTTAACTAAATGATCACTTTTTTTTGTATTTTCCTATTTTAGTAAACTGATCCCAATATTTGAAAGGGGGAGCCAATGGGGCAATTTTTTCCCCATCATATAACATATCATTTTAAAGAAAATTGTAAGAGGAAGCTGATGACATATAAAATAAATTGTATACAATTTCTTTAAATTTATTAGTTTTAATTTTGGTTTTACATGTGCCTTTTTTCTTGTTGTGTTATTCATTATTTCAACCAAAATACTGATGGAGACTTGTTTGTTAAATTTTTTAAAAAATACTTAAAAGTGAGTTCATTTAGTTAGTTAAGTCGGCTGTTAAAAAATTTAATCGGTATTTTGTTTTTCCCATTAATATCCTTAACAAATTGAAAACTCAAAATTTTATTTCTAGCCTCCATAATTTTGGTTAGAGATATCGTAGACTTTTCCAAGGTATTAAATTTTTTCTTTTTTATGCCCTTCAAAAAGATGTCACACGATGGGGGTTTCTATTTTTAAAAAAGTCTTTCTTTTTAACCCCCTTAATAAGGGTAGCGAAAACGTGTTTACTCCATAAAAAGTGAAAGGACTTATTAACCCTATGAGTTTAGCAAAGGTTAGAAATTTTCATCTCTACTCGTTCAGAAATTACCAGCAAGACTTTTTTCCAATCTGTATATATATGACAATTTTATCTCTAATCATAGGATTCACATGTTAAATATTGTAATGTTAAAACAAAACAAAACTATACAGGCTTTGAAGTTGGAATTTAGTATAGAACTGGCTGGGTACTACCCGACACTAATTCCATGAGGTTTTGTGTTATATGCTTTGTTTTAAACCCTGAAACTTCTTACTATATTTTCTGAGGTGCCAGGGTATGGTTTAGTAGACTTACTTCTAAAAATTCATAAAAAAAATATTTAAATGTATATTACATATCACTGTGTTCAGAAAAATCTATAAAAGTGATTCTATCTACTGATCATTCTCTCCGACTGACTCTAGGTGTTTTTCACAACTCCATTCTTTCGACTACTAGGTGTTGTTCCTATTGATCTCCGACTGATTCTAGGTGTTTTTCACGACTCTCCATTCTTTTGACTACTAGGTGTTGTTTCTACTGATCATTCTCTCTGACTGACTATAGGTGTTTTTCTAGACTTTCCATTCTTTTGACTACTAGGTGTTGTTCCATCTGATCATTCTCTCCTACTGATTCTAGGTGTTTTTCGTGACTCCATTCTTTCGATTACTAGTGTTGTTCCAGCTGATCATTCTCTCCTACTGACTCTAGGTGTTTTTCACGACTCTCCAATCTTTCGACTACTAGGTGTTGTTCCAGCTGATCATTCTCTTCTACTGACTATAGGTGTTTTTCACGACTCTCCATTCTTTCGACTACTAGTGTTGTTCCAACTGATCATTCTCTCTTACTGACTCTAGGTGTTTTTCGAGACTCTCCATTCTTACGACTACTAGGTGTTGTTCCAACTGATCATTCTCTTCTACTCACTGACTAGGTGTTTTTTGAGACTCTCCATTCTTTCAACTACTAGGTTTTGTTTCTACTGATCATTCTCTCCTACTGACTGACTATGTGTTTTTGAGATTCTCCATTATTTCAACTACTAGGTGTTATTCCAACTAGTCATTCTGTCCTACTGACTCTTGGTGTTTTTCGCGACTCTCCATTCTTTCGACTACTAGTGTTGTTCCACTGATCATTCTCTCCTACTAACTCTAGGTGTTTTTCGTGACTCTCCATTCTTTCGACTACTAGTGTTGTTCCAACTAATCATTCTGTCCTACTGACTCTTGGTGTTTTTTGCGACTCTCCATTCTTTCAACTACTAGGTGTTGTTCCAACTGATCATTCTCTCCTACTGACTCTAGGTGTTTTTCGTGACTCTCCATTCTTTCGACTACTAGGTGTTGTTCCAACTGATCATTCTCTTCTACTGACTGACTAGGTGTTTTTTGAGACTCTCCATTGTTTTGACTACTAGTGTTGTTCCAGCTGATCATACTCTCCTACTGACTCTAGGTGTTTTTCGTGACTCTCCATTCTTTCGACTACTAGGTGTTGTTCCAACTGATCATTCTCTTCTACTGACTGACTAGGTGTTTTACGAGACTCTCCATTGTTTTGATTACTAGGTGTTGTTCCAACTGATCATTCTCTTCTACTGAGTGACTAGGTGTTTTTTGAGACTCTCCATTCTTTCAACTACTAGGTGTTGTTTCTACTGATCATTCTCTCTGACTGACTACAGGTGTTTTTCTAGACTTTCCATTCTTTCGACTACTAGGTGCTGTTCCATCTGATCATTCTCTCCTACTGACTCTAGGTGTTTTTCGTGACTCTCCATTCTTTCGACTACTAGGTGTTGTTCCAACTGATCATTCTCTTCTACTGACTGACTAGGTGTTTTTTGAGACTCTCCATTGTTTTGACTACTAGTGTTGTTCCAGCTGATCATACTCTCCTACTGACTCTAGGTGTTTTTCGTGACTCTCCATTCTTTCGACTACTAGGTGTTGTTCCAACTGATCATTCTCTTCTACTGACTGACTAGGTGTTTTACGAGACTCTCCATTGTTTTGACTACTAGGTGTTGTTCCAACTGATCATTCTCTTCTACTGAGTGACTAAGTGTTTTTTGAGACTCCATTCTTTCAACTACTAGGTGTTGTTTCTACTGATCATTCTCTCTGACTGACTATAGGTGTTTTTCTAGACTTTCCATTCTTTCGACTACTAGGTGTTGTTCCATCTGATCATTCTCTCCTACTGACTCTAGGTGATTTTCGTGACTCTCCAGTCTTTCGACTACTAGGTGTTGTTCCAACTGATCATTCTCTTCTACTGACTGACTAGGTGTTTTTTGAGACTCTCCATTGTTTTGACTACTAGTGTTGTTCCAGCTGATCATTCTCTCTGACTGACTATAGGTGTTTTTCTAGACTTTCCATTCTTTCGACTACTAGGTGTTGTTCCATCTGATCATTCTCTCCTACTGATTCTAGGTGTTTTTCGTGACTCCATTCTTTCGATTACTAGTGTTGTTCCAGCTGATCGTTCTCTCCTACTGACTCTAGGTGTTTTTCACGACTCTCCATTCTTTCGACTACTAGGTGCTGTTCCATCTGATCATTCTATCCTACTGACTGACTATGTGTTTTTGAGATTCTCCATTATTTCAACTACTAGGTGTTATTCCAACTAATCATTCTGTCCTACTGACTCTTGGTGTTTTTCGCGACTCTCCATTCTTTCGACTACTAGTGTTGTTCCTACTGACCATTCTCTCCTACTAACTCTAGGTGTTTTTCGTGACTCTCCATTCTTTCGACTACTAGGTGTTGTTCCTACTGATCATTCTCTCAAACTAACTGTTTTTACTCTTAGCAACTAACTTCCTCGAGAGATGTTTAGCGCCTTCTCCCATTTACGATGTTTTTTATTGGATTGGAATTTCTCCCAATCAGTACAAACTATTTCATTATTTATTACTCTATAAACAGATTATTCCTACATCTTATAGTAAGATTTAACAAAACAAAAGTATATTTATATATTACAAAAATCTTTCTGGTCGTATTCTATAATTGAATAATATGATTAAATTATTTTTATTTTATTTGCTTTGATTCTTTAACACTCTATCTTCATTCGACAATCAGACCAAACCAAAAGTAACTACTCCTCTGAGCTCATTTTTTATCTTCTGATATAAGTAAATTTAATCTAACGGAATTTTTATTTACCGAAAAATGTAAAATGTTACACAACTGAAATTTAAAATATAGAAAGTGTAGCTAATTTTGTCAAATTTTTGAAAATACATAAAAAATGTAATTGAATTATTAAAAAAACAAAATGATATTGGCTTTTATGTTGAGCTTTGCTAGCCGATTTATGTGAAAATTGGATACTTTGGTGAAATAAAGTTCTAAAAGTTACTTATGAGTATAAAGCATCATTTTATTCAATAAAATGTATACAAAATATGTGTTACTATCTTCAAAAAAGTATTTTTCACTATAAAAAAGTTTGTATGGAGTAATTATCGTGTGGAGCTATCGCAAACTTCAAATTTTGTTAATGCGACAATAGGGATGACTTTTTTGACGTATAATGTATGAAGGCACAACAGTTCTGCATGTCCATCATACTCTCATCTAAGATAATGTCTAAGTTTTCAATCTGTGAAGAATTAAAGACGAGATAACAAACAGTAGTCGTAATACAGTAAATAGAAATCGGTCATTTAGTGATTGATGGCACCACCAAAAAAACCAGAGTCAGTCACCAGATGTCTGATCAACAGATGTAGGGTTTTTTATTCCAGAAAATGTTAAAAATTTAGATTTATTATTAGATTTTTTGAAATTGAAAATGAAAGTAGATCAAGTTTGCATTAACCCTTTGCGCTCGGTAACCATTACTATAAGTTGAACGCACAGATCGGGTGGCCAGCACTGCTGGCCGCAGCCATTTACGCTTCAAGTCAGAATTAATTACTTGCGTAGGCACGCGTAGCTCGGATGGCCAGCAGTGCTGGCCAACATGAAATTACTCGAACGCTCGGGAGGCCACTAGTGCTGGCCACGAAAATAAACAGCATTTTAAAAATATATTTTTTTAATTGCAGCTATATACACATAATAGGTACAGTGTCTGGTATGTGCTGCAACCTATGAAGTGGAAAGTGATCTAAATAAACATGTAAAAAGAGCGTCAAATAAAGATCACATGTTTCTGTTTGAGCATCGCCGTCGTGAGGTTATTTAATGGTCTCAATTGAGTTCTATTGTGTAGTTATATCAGTTAAATAGATTGTTAAATAAATTATATCAGTTAAATAAATTGAGAATTTTGTATACGTTCGCATAATACGAATCTAATTTAAAATAATTAAGACACCATTTTTGTATAGCATAAAATGTACAATTTCTTATAAATCGTTTATATTTTTAAAAAATGACCAAGAATGGGTCCAATTTGTATAAACGTTTTTCAAAGAAAAAATGTTTGCTATAATCGCTAATTGTTTAGAAAGTACATGGGTTTTTTTGGGGGCGACTGTACGATACTTTCAGATCATGAAAAATATTAAAACTTCTTAATGTAAAATCGCGGTTTTCTGGAGATCTATACCTTTTCCTTTGATAAATCGGAAAATATTTCGCCAATCTTAAATTATCCTGATGCTAAATATTAAAGAGAATTTGATTACCTACTATTTTCATTTGTTTATTTTTAAATTGAACACAACGGCATTCTTACCATTTACAAATGAAACGAAAAATCGCGATATTTATTATTAACCGCAACAATTTTTTTTGCAAATAACACAAAAATTATGTATTTAAAAGTACGTTCTAAAATTGAAAAAAATAAACTGTAGATATTTTTTTTTAAATTCGATTCCACTTTTTGAGAACACTTTTTTTTAGAATTGCTATGTTTGTACTTTGTATATCAAATAACGACATTTGGTATACAAATTACAAACATTTAAAAAATGTAATAATAAATGTTAAATTTGCTGCCATATTTTTATATTGTCGTTATCTTAATTTTTGTAACCATTATCGTCAACAATGGCTTACGGATGTAGTAGTTTTAAAAAGTAGTTTGTGACTCACATTGTAGCAACAGTTCATGCAATTTTGTTTTTATAATAAAAGTATATCAAATATTTTTTTTTAATATAAAAACTGCAAAAATGTATTTAGGTTCATTTATTAAAACTATATAGAAATAAAATATGCTTTCGTTTGTCATTCTTTCATCCTATGTACCAATTGTGGTGAATGGTCTAAAATTAATTCCGAGCTGGTGCGACAGAACAGTCAATATGGCTGCGGACCTAGCCAGAAAAGTTACGTGGCCAGCACTGCTGGCCACCCGAGCTATGCGCACGACGACATCGTAAACAATGGCGGGTAAACTCAGATAACTATTTGGCCAGCAGTGCTGGCCAGACGAGTGCAAAGGGTTAATGTTAAAATCTTCAAATTTTAGAAGTTATAGAGATTTACTAATTTTGAGAAAATATTGAAATTTGTATTTATTATCTCGGTTTGGTAAAACTCAAATTGTTTGCATTACTATTGAAATATTTATTTTGTGGTGATGCGTCCTTTATTTATAATTTGTTTCAAAAGAATTGTTCTGTAGATACAGATTTAGAGTTTTCGATTTAATGCTATAACTCGTAGCATTGCACAGATAGGATAATCACAGTACAGAGTGTTAAAATAAAGAGAAAAGTTTATATAAAAATTAAGTCCCAAAATATTTGCTTTTCCATAATTATGTCTGTCTGTTTTGTTGAAAAATGTCTGCAATGTTTGTGAACTATATTTGCCTTAGCAGTATGGATATATATGTTTTTTAACCAACATGAATAAAAGCGAAGAATGTAAACCTACAAACCTAATTTCCCTGATGTTAATTCTTTTCTCTAAAATTTGCAGAGTCAACACTCTTCGAGTCCGACAATGAATAAAGGAAGTGATTACAAGAAAATGAGTGGAAGTATCGACTCGATAGACAAGTCACAGCTCAATTCATCATTAGAAGAAGATACACAGAGCTACGACATCTATGAAGCACACAACCCTTCGGCAGTTGAAGCTGTCAATCCAGGGTTTGATTTGGCCTATAGAAACCAAGGTATGTTGTTAATGGGATTCTTAGAACATTTAATAACAGCTGAGTTGTTTACAAATTTTTGTTAACTAGCAGAACATGAAATTTTTGATTAAAACTATACATCTATAATTTTTAACTAGGTTATCCAAATCTTAAAAAAAATAATTAATGAACAAACAGTGAGTTTTTTCACATACTATCGCACACACTCAAAGTCTAAGCAAACAATAACATTTCATTGCCATCTTCTCAAAAATGTCAATAATGGTCAGTGTTTATTTTAATTTTTTTTCCAATTAACTCACAAACCATAATTTTCCTTTACATGCATTTTGGGTCATTAACTTTTGCATTTGATCAAAATTGCTTTTGTTGATTTTGCGATATTTGTCTTTTTAAAATTATATTTATGGTTTATTTTCATATTTTGATTAGTAACTTTGTGATACCATATTGATTTAAAGCATTGGGACTCTCAGTGGCTAACCTATAGTGAGTATGGGCATGCCAATCCCCCTTTCTAGTTTCCTCTCGGTCTCTCTAGACTAACTCTTGTTCTCTCCTGATCTTGACACTATTAGAGTATTTAGTGTTCTTTATTTTATACTCTTTTTATATATATAAGGAGATTATGACCAAGAGAGTGGCTACAGCTAAGAGCTTAGAATTCTACACTGATGGCTCTCGCACCGCCCAAGGAGTCGGAGCAGGAATCTTCAGTAAATCACCTAGGGTGGAAATAAGCATTGCCCTAGGTAGATATGCAACGGTATTTCAGGCCGAAGTTTATGCCATACTTGGTTGCGCACAACTGTGTCTAGAAAGAGGATATGACGACGAACATATCACAATCAGATCTGACAGTCAGGCCGCTTTAAAGGCTATTTGTTCACACGAATTCAACTCCAAATTAGTGTGGGATTGTAATCAAGCTCTAGTCCAACTCTCGACCCGAAACCAGGTAAGCCTATTCTGGATACCTGGACACAGAGGTTATGAGGGAAATGAGAAAGCTGATGAACTGGCTAAGTTGGGAGCACAGACTCCATTCATCGGACCAGAACCTGCTTGTGGTATCAGTAAATCTGTCGCAAGAACCACTCTGAGACGATGGGTCAAACAGGAAACTCTCAACCGCTGGAGAGAGGCCTCTAGAGGAAAACTCTACGGGTCGCTGTACAATCCGAATCAGAAACTCTCTAAGTATGTAATATCATTGAATAGAAACAACCTAAGGAAAGTCTTAAGCTTCATGACTGATCATGGAGCTTTCAGGGAACACCTAAACACCATGGGTCTAACTCAAGGCAGGACAACCTGTAGACTGTGTAACCAATATAAAGACACAGCAGAACACATACTTTTGTATTGTGAAGCTCTGGAGAGGAGAAGACTACAGATTTTCGGCCTCACAGGCATACCTACAAAGGAAGACGACCTAGCTGCACAAGTTCTAAGACTCACGAAGGATTTAGAACTAAAGTGGATTGCCTAAGATAAGGAAGCGCACAAAAAGTCTTAAATGGCTGAAGTGCCTAGTGACTTCCAACATAATAAAAAAAAAAAAAAAAAAAAAAAAAATGACCAAGAGATTTTTCACTTTTAAACAGCAACAAGAAAAAAATCACTTTAGGAGAGAGATACCATCAGATAAAAACATCAATCCAAAAACACTGTTTTTGCTTTGAAGGACCTCGAAACATATATTTTCATGAAAAATTCAACATTGAATTTTTTTAATTCACTATAAAACCTTTTCTTGGTACAGTAAACTACCGATAATCCGGCATCTTCAAGACTTTTCCGGTATCGGAACACCGGAAATGCCGGATTATCGGGCGGTACCATGTGTGATCGCTGAATCGTAATTCATACAGCGAATACAGCTGCAACGTGATGTTTGAAACGAAATACTGTATCTTTTAGCAAGAACATAAGAATATATGTTCCAACTCAAAAAAATAAATAAATACAGTATTTGTGTATAACTACAACAATACATTGACATAACTACAGAAGTTCTTCAGTGAACTTTTAATTGAAATACAATATTTTAGAGTTTAGTTAAGTCCTACAGTAATTTGTAAATTTACAAGTCTCATTTAAAAAAAGAGAAAATCTCTAATGTCCTTTTGTTTTCTAGAATCATTTTTTTTTTTTTTTAATTATTTCTCACAATATGGAAATCAATGATTTCGGAATAGTTGTACAATATGAGTTTGCTTCAGCAAAAGTTATAAACTTATTTAATGCATCTGCCATTTTAACCCAACTGTTGTGATATGTTCCTTTTCTTCTATTTCTTCATCATCTAACTCAGGCTGAAACGATCACCGAGCTCACCTGAGGAAATCCGAAGCTTGCCGAACACTTTCAAGTATTCTAGGTCTACTGCACAATTTACGTACAAGCACATTTCAGCCCATAATAACATAAAACAAATTTAATATGTATATACAAGTACATAATTATTATATACATACCAAGTATACATACAAGTACATAATACATACATTAAATCCATGTTGGTGCCGGACTATTGGAAGCCTACTGTATGTATTTGTAAGAAACTAATAATAAGAATACGATATAGATCTTATAGACATTAAAATAATTATTTCAGAAGACAAAAGGTCATAGAGGGTGACAACTACAAACCTTTCATCATAAAACCTAGCCGAGATTTTATTTTGTTAAATTTACATAAAATCAATGCATCTTTTGACCTAACAAAATTTTTTTGAGATTAACCTTTTGAGTTCCGGATTTTTAAAAATATTATTGATATAGTTTAATCGGGGATTCGCAGTATGTAAAAATTAATACACAGAGATTTTAAAATATGAGTCAACTCCTTTTAATATCAAAATAAACCTGGAAAATATGAAAATGCCAATCGTACCCTTGTAGCCTGGGGCCATATTAAAAACTAAAACTAGGCCTGAGCATACAAAATATCTAAGACTATATAATAATAGTAGTAGTAGTTTATAGTACTAAAATGAACATAGTAAATAAATAACTACATAAATAATAAATCTCTAATTTATTTACTTATTTCATTTGCACCGATTTCAAACAAACATTTTATGTTTATGAACAACAGTTGGGGAATATACAAAGCTTAGATTTACATTGAATAAAAATACTCTCCAATTAACCTCTTGAATCCCAGGTATAGCAGAGCCAGGCATTCCCCCCCCCCCAGCCCCCGGGGTTTGTTTTGTTAATTTGCAGACTATTTTTTAAAATTTGTACAAAATCTAAAAATAAAGTAAACATAATAATATATGTATGTATTTTGTTCAGAAATAACAGAAGCTGAATATAGTATAAAAAATAACATATACAATTTATTTTTTTCTAACAAAATCTAAAAAAGCAAAAAAAAATCCAAATTTTACCAGAAATTTTAAAAGCAAAGTTACAGTAAAATTAAACAATTTTTTTTTTTAATCCAATATATATAATACTTTTTGTAGGAAATTCAATTCCCTAAATAGAAATGTTTATAAAATAAAAAAATCTTATCACCTAAATGAATTATGTCCAAAAATGTAGTACGCTGTAAAAGTAAAAAATTCAGATTTTAATGCTGTTCAGTAACATTGCTGAAATAAATCATTTCATTTTACTGAAAATACATATTTATTTTCATTGAGTATAAAACACAGACTAAATAGTCAAAATAAAAAATAAAAACTTAGATTATCAATGCCTAAATATTCAGTTGTCATTGTCACGAAGGGTTCGAGACGGACCCGCACGACTCGCTACAGTAAACAAACATCCAATACTATGCAACAGAGGTGATCTGCAAATAATACGACAACAGCTGAAGTTTATCGATCGCTGCAGGGATACCGTTTCAGCTAGCGCAAAACGAAATATACCAATCAAAAGGACAGATTTTCTTGAACAGAATGTTAACAAACACGGCACATTTCTTCTTCTTACATCGATTTAGAAAGCGCAGCAAGTTCGAACTGTACTATGTACACGGCGCTGTGGGGCTGGTAGCGGGGCTAGTGCACGGACGCGCGGCCTCGTCGATGGGATTCAACAGGTTAAATAAAATGAATAGAAACATCTAAAGATTTTTTAAATATTTTTAATGTTACATAATATTTAGTGGCTTACTATTTGTTAATCTATGGCTGAATACTGATGATAAAATGAAACAAGCGATGGAGAGCTTACATATGTATGAGCGTGGGTCCCGGAGTGGGTAACCACTATCCACATGTATGCAAATGTGGAACTTAAAATATTAATATAAAATGTTTTCACATAAACTTGCTTGTTTAGTGTTTATATTTTATAAAAAAAATTGTTAGAAATACGAATTTTTATATTGGGAAGTGAACTGCATTAAAAACATATACTTTCTCTAGGTTCCCGACTCAAGGAGAAAGGCATTTCACCAGGTATGAACTTCAATTTTAAATATTTGTGTATTTATAATTATGTGTTTATGTGAACACAGTACTGACTTGGGCTTGTACATCAGCTTTTGTATACAAATGCTAGTATTGTCTTAAACAAATTCATCTAAAACCAAATTGACACACAAAATATATGTGACACTTTTATATTTACTTTGTCCCATAGTTAAACCATCATTATTCCTTTCTTCCTACTTATTAAGGAACACTTATCTCCTTGTAAACCTACCTGTGGCCTTCATAGTAGTAGTAACGATTTGGGAGTGAAATTCACTCTGACTCCTAAATATGTATTCTGCCCCCCCCCTACTTCTTTTAAAATGGAAAACTTCCGTCTATGGAAGCCCCTCAAGCTCCAACTCCTTTAAGAAGTCCAGCACATACATGAAGGGTCGCCAAGGAGTTTGAATTCAACAATGAATTTATGTTCTCTTGAGACTTCTTTTGCTCCAATGCTTTTTCCCTGGCTTCCTCTGGTGCTTTGAGGTAATGATCGCCGGTACCGTCTTAATCCTTTTCCAATCAGGCCTCTTTTTAGTGGAACCTCTTTCTACCCAGGTTGTCCTAGCGGTTAGAGCGGGATGTTCCGCTTAAAACCTCTTGGTCTACATCATCATTAAAAAAAGAAAGAAAAGAGTATAAAATAAATACCCCTAGCCCTGAAATACTCTATTAGTGTCGGTGTCGGGAAAGAACAAGAGTTGATCAAGATGGATTTGATAGGAAAGATGAAAGAGAGGGATGAATGAAATGTAGATCCAGCTAAGCTCCCTCGGGATTCCCAAGCCTGTATTCATTGTAATGAGCTCCTGTGAGTAACTTTTGGTACATTTGGTATTTTGTGGATGATCTCCTAATAGTTCAGGAAACCTCAAAAAGGATATTTCCACAAAAATACTGCATATAAATTTTTTGACCCATCTCAGTCTATTCTCCATACTATCTATAGTATAGCCTAAGTGAGAAAGTATAAGGATCTGTAGGCTTTACTAATTTTCCTCCATGGTTTGTAAGTCTGTGTTAGCTAACTGTGTGTCCAATGTGGTGTTTAATTTTGATTTTTAAAAAAAAATTGCAATACGTTATGTACTGATCTTTGTCCTAACCATCCATTTCTGCGGAAGTAAACGTACCTTTGTTTGTTACAACTCAATACAACGGGGTAGCAGATGAATAATGACTCCATAAGATCATGTAAATATAAGAGTCATATAGAAAATGAGAACCCGTCTTTAAAGTCAATGTTCTGCATTGTTACAACATCTAACAGCGCTGTAACATGTTTTATAATTAATTATGTTAGGTTAGGGCGGATAGCCTACGATGTTTAGATTTTGTATGGATAGGAAACACAGGTTTACCTTGGAAAATGGTCCTTGGTACGCAAATAGAAAAACACAATAAAAACTTAAATTCTCAAATATTTCACTGTTCACTTTCTCAATCAGTAGAGAGTATAGCATGGATAAACTTATAATTATATTATAATTGGGAGTGGACTTATCTCATGGTGAAACAATCAATTCCGATTCCTATCGCTCAAGAAACTGCGGTAGGATGATGTGATCTTTTGTGTGGAATGTATCTCTTTCACGACTATGCAACACTGTGAAGTTATTGATGTTTTTAAATGTGTAATTTTCCAGCACCTAACTTAAAACCAAGCCCTTACACTTGTGGTTTTTCACTTTTTTCTTTGATGGTGTAAACCTGAAAAGTTAGGCCGCAGTCATGACAACTGTTCATGAGTGCTATTGGCTAATTACTTTAATGATGTTATACAAAAATTTGTCCCATGCTGTGACAAATATCTTAACTTGCTTGGTGACGATGTAGAAATATTATATACAAAATGTATATACTAATACATGTATAATATTTTAAATATGTGCCTTTTATTTTTTAAAATATAAAACAGGGATCTATTCAGTTATAGGACTACAAGTGTCATTTTGGTTAGGTTAGGTCAATTTTGGACACAAAAATGAATTTTATTCATTTTTTGAAGGAAATAAATAGTGAAGAAGAAATAAAAGTTTTCAAAACTAAAAATATTTAACCTATTAAATGTAGTTGGATAAGAAGTTTTCTATAGGATGTGTGTTAATAATTATACCTAATCTAACCTAACCTAATAAAACTTATAGTCCTAAAACGGAAACAATTTAAAAGTAGTTCCTACTTTCTTGGTGATCTTCATATTTATTTGCTAAATATATTCCTAACCATCTGCATGGCATTTGTATAATTGATTTTATCAATGTTCTGTTAAGAACTTATTTATCTGTACAAAAACAAAACAAATATTCTATGGAAATGAAATGGGGTGGAGGAAGCTTCAATGTTTGTAAATTATGGTTTACTTTCAAACTCTACAGTACAAAAACTTTATTAACAAAATAAATCGCTGATTTCGTCAGGTACAAATATAGAGTGATATGAAATTTTTGTTTTTCAATTCTTTACTAATTTCTTTCACAGTTTATGAGTTTTTATCTGTTTTTTTCATGAAGTTCTCCCAACATTATCAGAGCTCATTCTCAAAATGAAAACAAAGAAAAAAGTTTTTTAAACATATGTCTGGAAATGATTTGTTTTCCAGCTATCCCCAATTTTTTTTTGTTTGTTTTATTAAAAAAACAACAACATAATTTTAGAAAAAGATATTGAGTTTAGATTTTGTATACAACACTTGTAATGTAACAGTTTACACGTGAACCAAAAACAAACTCGTTTTTTAAAATATTTTCAAAAAATGTAACTTCACATATCTCGAAAAATTCTTTTTTTATCTTTACAAAAAATTTACAAGCCTTTAATTTAAAAAAAGATTTGGAGAGATCAAAATTATCAGAATTCAAAAATTTTTTTTGTGTTTAGTCTATTCTTGGGTGTTGTAGACAATTATCAACAAATTTAATTTGTAGTGTTTTGTCAATAACTAGGTTCTTTTAAGCTGCGGAACAAATTTAAAAACATTTTGTCCATGCTTAAAATACGAAAATACTTTGTCTCTTATATGTCTATAGAAAATCTGAACTCGATATCTCATCTACTTCCAAAATTATAACTTTTTTATTTAAATGGTGGATAGCTGGAAAAAAAAAGTATCTGGACATATGTTACTGAACTTTTATCTTTATTTTCATTTGGAGAATGAGCTCTGAGTGTGCCGAGAGAACTTCGTGAATCACTCTGCGCACAATTACTTTCCGAGGTTACGTAGTCCGAGGTATATGTATGGATTCATATATTATTTCTATCATAATATTGGAAGAAAAAGAAGAAGATAATTAACTTTTGTAACTAATTTAAAATATTTCATTGTTGTCTGTCACTACAATTTCGGACTAAAAAATTGGAATTCTAGTGTGATAATCTGTATACAGTATTAAAAGTTTTTAAATTCAGAAAAATCCAACGCAAAATTAAAATGACAATTTTGTGTCCTTATCTTTTAAGTAGTTCACCTTAAAACCCACCAAATTGTATAAAAATGTTTAGATTATAATTATGCATGTAGTAGTGATAACTCCAATTCTCTACAATTAAAAATAATGAAGTTATTGCAAAATTAACAGTCCTTTCAATATGGTGGCTGTTTTCAATAGTTTAATAGAAAATTTCTCTTAATTTAAAAAAAAAAAGAAAGAAGTAACTGGAAATTGTGTAAACTTGGAAATTCCTGAACATTTTTTATAGTTTTCATGAAATTTAACAATTGAAACAACCTGCGTCTCGCAAGGACTAAAATGAATAAAATGTTGTCTTATAAAATTATTTTAATAAAATTTATTTGCAACTACAAATAGACAACGTTATCCTATACACACAGTACAAAACCAAATTGATCAGTAAGGCCTAATAGTGTTTACAAAAAATACTTCTATTATTTCTCCTTCCCAACTTATTTTTTGAACATACTCCCGATCTTAGAGTTATAAATATGACAGTTATCAACTCATTACTAATCCATACTATCTCTGAAGTTCTTGATCACACACAAATCATTACATTTTTTATTGGAATTTCCTTTGTTACTTTAATGTTGGATTTTACTATTTATTAATGTTCAATCTATGTTGAAAAAAAATAACAAATTGTCATATTTTTAAATGAAATGCTTACCAAACTTTCCCACCAGCTCAGATTTCTTTGGGCCCAATAAATTGTTTTAATAGAGCATGCTTACAAAATATTCAGTTCTTTTATAATTATACAAAAGCAATTAACCAATTCAATAAATTTCTATGATTGCACATTTATTAGTTTATTTGTCAATGAAACATCTTCTGTAGAAAATAAAAAAGAAGATATTACGTCAATTTGATTTTAAGTTTTGTGCTGTTTTTTACTTTAGATATACGTTATTAATGTCTTATTGTTTCCTATTTGATTTAGGTTTCCGAGATAATTCAACATTCGCCTCTCGTGACAACAGTACATGGCAATCACAAGAAGACTTCCTGAATAACTCCTCAACACTGCCTTGCAACACGAGTCTCGCTTTTACTGATTCAACAATGGACGCAATGAAAACAGATCCTGATTTCCAACACGAAAAAGAGTATTCTGTTTTTTACGAACGACCAAAAAGTTCAGCTTTATTGGAAACGAATTTAGACGAACCCTTACCCCCTCCACCGCCTAGAGCTAAATCTGAAGTACTTTTAGAAACAGATATTGATTATTCTTCTTCCCCATCAAAACATGATCTCAGCTCATTTCAACCTGCTTTAAGTAAAAGTCAACCATTAGAGACGGCTATGTGATGGTTGGTTAAACGAAAGACTATTTTAAGAAAGAGTGCTCCACATCGATTAAAATTTCGTTTTTATAATTACATTAAACATAAAAAGATTGAAGAAAGTTATGTATGAGGTAAATAAGATATTTAATATTGGGAATTTCTTGTACTAAAGAGTGCGGCCTTTCCAGCAACTTAACTTTATTTTATATTAAAAATATAGCAATTGCAACCGTCTTCATGATGAAACTTTGGCCTAGGATCATGTGATTTACATTACTCATGGTCCGTAGATCTGTAGTCCTCTTCTACTTTTTCTTGTAATACTTTTCGTTTTACGATAAAATATTTTAGGGTTTATCCTGCGTTTCAAATTTCAAATAAAAAGTGTGTCATAGTGACAGATCATTTATGTCTTTTTTTTACTCCATAAATGATGGCTCATGGTCCACGCTACTGCTTGGATGTTTGTACATCCTGAAGTCTTTTCTGTTTAGCCTCAGTGGGAACTCCCACTGTCATCAGTTTCCCTCCTCTTTACAAATATCCTGCAAATAATCTACTGTATGTAACAATCGACTTTATAAGTGACTCTTCTTTTGACTAAACTGTCAAAATATTTCCAACTCATACTATTTCATCTTTCCTTTCACACTAGAAGTTGGTTCATTGCATTTCTACACTCTTCTTTAGGCAAGATTGTAAGACCTGTGATTGTTGTTCTGGATTTTACCTTGACGACAACTGCAATAATTTGTCTCCTATGGAAATCACAGCTTCTTTATTTATTTTACTACATGTTTATTGCATAGGAAGTTTAAATCGAAGTACATAACTGTGGCCTATGAATGTCAGTAAAGCCTTATTATTATCAATCAAATATGCTTTAAATATAAGTATGAAATCATAACTGGATGTGGAGCAAACTTTTTGATTGTTTTATCTAATCTGTACCTAAATCAGTCTTGGCGAAACTTATACTTAGTAGAACTATTATAAGTTATATGTATTATAAAATAGAGATATAATATAATGTGAAGTAAGGTCACATTATAAGACAGTTAAGTAAAACTTGAATATTATATCCCGTAAGCAACAAATTTGTCACATAGAATAGTTAAATGATGGTCAAAATAACTTAAAAACTGAAGGTGGAAATAGGCAAAATATACAAATCAAAATATCTGGTTACACTTATCTGGTTCCTGTTACTCCAAAAGAATTTATTATCACATTTTAATAATATACAGAGTGTGTCCAAACCTTCCTGAAAATATGTTGATTTTTCCGTCTGTCCACCATTTTGTGTTAATATGTATACATATTTTTGGAAATAAATTAGATATCGATGTACATATTTTTTATGTGACTTTTTATCAATGTACAAAAAATCAGGTCTTTGTTCGACAATGGCAGCCGTTTAAAATTTTTAATGTTGAATGTATACAAAAACCATTGACTTTATAAAAAAAATTTAAATGGTCACCATTTTTATTATATGCAAAACAAAGTCCTGGTTTTAGTTAATCTAATTAATTTCCAAAAAAATATAATCTTTTTTGTAAAAGACACAAAATGGCAGACAGACAAGCATTTTAGGGTGTGTGTTCATGGTAACTTCTTTCTTATTTTAACCCAAGGAACCATATTCTGAAGTTTTGGAACATCTTTTGGTTACACCCTGTATATATTTTCTAATGTACTATTTTCAAATTTGACGTCTATTATTATTAATTTTACAGCATTAATACTTTTAGACAACCATAGGTATTCTGCCTAAATACTAAAGAGCATTTACCCTCTCCTGGATTTTTCTGTGTCCCTTACTTTGTAGATCCTTAAATCAGCACTACAAACGCCATTCTCTGAATGTGTTCATTGCCAGAACACGTACTCAATCAATTATTTGATATCTCAATGTCCTTGCACCTTTTTTTGTTGAGATATCTGTTGATAACACTACATTGTAAATAAATTACTAACTATCCTAACGTCAGCTCCGTTCAAACCTGATGATGAGTCATTTATTCCACCTACTTTGGTATTCCTCACACTCCCATAAAGCCTCTTATATAATCGACATCCAGAGTTGTCTACTCTTCTAATCAAGATTACACATCATTGCTAACTCGTCTCCTTTCTCATCCCCTTCCATGCCAGAGTTTCTTCTTCTGGGCAGTCTTACCTTTCAACATGTCAGCTACAAGGACTTATTTCACTCCTAAGTAATATAAGATGTATACCTGAGAAGACCCAGACTCTCTATGAATCTTCTTGACAATGTTATCTGTCCTTTTGTAAAAGACTCAAAAGTATCAGTCCATTGGTGAATCAAGACTTTTATATTCTTAAATCAGATGTTCTCCAGTTTTTACTATGCAGGCACATTTCCTGCATAGTGAAATGTGAATCACCCTGTATTGTGTTTTCTCAGGTGGCCACGCCCTAAGCTATAACACCTTCCTTATATTGTACCTTTTCGAGGAAAGGTCAAATGCAACTTTCTTAGAGGGGATAAGAAGTGAAAGTTTTACTCATCCTTAAACCTAGATATACCTCCACCTCTTCTCGTGTTCTTTCTAAGGCAAAATTTGATGGCCTGCATGCATAGCCAGCCTCTTGAATGTGCCACAACACGGTATTTTGCCGGTAACACCAGCATATCCGCACACTCATCCTCACTATTCCCAGCATGTCCAAGGAACCAACAAAGTGTTATATTATTAAGTATAGAATCCACACCAGCTAATATTGAATGCTCATTTTCACTCGTGCAAGAGTATGATTCCAACCCTAGATTACAGTAGAACTTTAAAGCAGCCTGACCATCTGAACAAATCACCATATCAATACCTCCTCTTGCTTTGAATTCATTTAGCCATAGTTTACAACTTTCTGTACATCTATCGAGAGCGTTTTATACTTTCTCCATACGATGATTTCACAAATTTGTCTTGTTGCTATACGAAAATAATATTTGAGTTTTACATTTTTGTAAACACAATTTATAGAAGTTAAATTGTCTTTGTATATATGTAAATTAATTAACATAATCAATTACCACAGTTTAAAATTAATAACATAAAAATGTTTTCTTCGAAACATTCCTAAGGTAATTTAATAGATACTCAATATAAACGCTAATTCTATAATAACATAATAAGTTTACGGCATAAAGACTGACATTGTTTTACAGTCTAACAGAGATTAGATTGCTATTTTAGATTTTAAGGCTGATTTGCTTTTCTGGACCGATCAAATACGTACATTAAGCTTATTGGAAAGCAATGTCAGATAATGTGATATTTTGTTCAATGTCGTAATTCTTTCATAATATATTTACACGATAGTTTTGTTTAATTAGAGATAAGAAAAAGTTTCAAATGACATATATTTAATGCAGTTTAGTTTTAAGAAATGTTTGTACATATTATAGTTGTAATTTAAAGATAATTTTTATCTGTATATAAAGGTTTAAATGTTTATTAGATTTAAAATAGAAAGTAATGTTGATGATGGTAGGAAAATTCACATATTGAATATAAAAACCTGTTTTGCATAAAATTATAAATAATATTACTATATAATAATATATTTGTTGTACTTACGTCTGCTCATCCAAAATTGTTTCAAAGCATTACGGCCGTTTCGACTATTTATTCAGCCATGGTCACATGCGTTATTTTCGGTACTATATATAGCATATATATATATACCTCGTCAACGTTATTATAAAATCATTTAAAACATTAGTACGTATTTGACACACATTTATACACTAACACATTTATTTATACACTTTTAATTTCTTTTTAAAAACACACTTTTTTAGTTTATACGGGAATAACTTTATATAATCGACCGTATCCGGCTGTGATTTAGAACTGTACTGACCCGGTTTTTTATCAATCAGCCTTTGCTTCTAATCTCGACAGTAGATCGAATAATACATTCGACTGGAAATTTTGTTTATCATTTAGTATATCTGTCGGTGCATTCTTTCCGTGGGTGTAGATTTCATATTGTTCTTGTACGTCCATATATTTGCCTTTATGACAGAATTGCAATATTTCCATATTCGTCTGTATGTCTTTATAAGTGTGGTCATAATCTATCAAGTGTTCTGCAAAAGTTGATTTTATTGTTGTATTTGTTTTTTTATAATTGGGGATGTGTTCTTTAAATCTCTTTTGGAAAGTTCTTCCCGTTTGGCCAATATAAAATTTGGTACAATCACTACAATTTAGTTTGTAAATTCCGCTTTTCGTGTAAATGTCGGGGTTTGTTAGTTTCGGCTTCAGTAATTTGCCTAGGCTATTGTCTGTCCTATAAGCTAAGTTTATTCCATGCTCATTCAAAATATTTCGGGCTATTTTATCAATATGTTGATTAAATGGTATTACGGTGTATTTGTTAGTTTTTTCCTGTTTGATTGTTGTGGATTTCTTTTTCTCTTGTTTTCGAATTATTTTGTCAATTAGTTCAGCGTCATAACCATTGTTTACGGCTATGTGTTTCAATGGTTATGACGCTGAACTAATTGACAAAATAATTCGAAAACAAGAGAAAAAGAAATCCACAACAATCAAACAGGAAAAAACTAACAAATACACCGTAATACCATTTAATCAACATATTGATAAAATAGCCCGAAATATTTTGAATGAGCATGGAATAAACTTAGCTTATAGGACAGACAATAGCCTAGGCAAATTACTGAAGCCGAAACTAACAAACCCCGACATTTACACGAAAAGCGGAATTTACAAACTAAATTGTAGTGATTGTACCAAATTTTATATTGGCCAAACGGGAAGAACTTTCCAAAAGAGATTTAAAGAACACATCCCCAATTATAAAAAAACAAATACAACAATAAAATCAACTTTTGCAGAACACTTGATAGATTATGACCACACTTATAAAGACATACAGACGAATATGGAAATATTGCAATTCTGTCATAAAGGCAAATATATGGACGTACAAGAACAATATGAAATCTACACCCACGGAAAGAATGCACCGACAGATATACTAAATGATAAACAAAATTTCCAGTCGAATGTATTATTCGATCTACTGTCGAGATTAGAAGCAAAGGCTGATTGATAAAAAACCGGGTCAGTACAGTTCTAAATCACAGCCGGATACGGTCGATTATATAAAGTTATTCCCGTATAAACTAAAAAAGTGTGTTTTTAAAAAGAAATTAAAAGTGTATAAATAAATGTGTTAGTGTATAAATGTGTGTCAAATACGTACTAATGTTTTAAATGATTTTATAATAACGTTGACGAGGTATATATATATGCTATATATAGTACCGAAAATAACGCATGTGACCATGGCTGAATAAATAGTCGAAACGGCCGTAATGCTTTGAAACAATTTTGGATGAGCAGACGTAAGTACAACAAATATATTATTATTTAAAAGCTCTCCAGTAAGGTGAAGAATATTAAAATATTACTATACTCGTACATTTATTTGATCGGTGTCTACAAATGAAATGAAATATTAGGCTTACTTGAAATATGTCAATCAATGTTTGTTAACCAAAGAGTATTCAAATTAATGTTAAGCTGTGTTTATCGTTCAAATTTTAATCTTTTTTAAGGAAATGAATTGGCTTGGCAGTTTAATAAAGATGAAGCTTTTTCCCCGTGTTTTAGACCTTCTACTGCAAACATATAGTGGTTGTTTAAACTCAGGTTTTTATGCATATGAATGTGTTATTGTGCGAATCCACTTACACACACACAGTGGAAAAGAAGTTCTCCAGTTCTTCAACCCCTTACTAATAATGTATGTTAGGTTTTCAAAAAAATTCTTTCGTTTTTGAAGGGAAGAAAAAGAGAGCAACTAAAATTTTTTTAATGACAACTAGGTTTTTTGTTTGAAAGGTTAGATTAGATTATATTATCGGAGTATAAGAACTCAAAATCCTTGTACATCGCCCTTATCGTACAATAGAGCAAGGCAAACCAATGCCTGTGGCTTCAATGAGGCTTGAGTTTCCACCTGTTGCTAGCATCAGAATCATTACCTGCTTGTGAAGGCCCTTCTCCTAGCCTCGAGCTTTTCACATTCTACGATGTTTAGCATTCTCCTCATACTGTTTACATAGCCTACAAACGGGGTCACTATTGATGATTTGAAGTGTTAGTATATGTTTCCTGAAGTGGGAGTGTCCAGCGAGTACTGTCATAACTTGTTTCAGACAATCTCTATTCATCTTCACTAATCAGTTGGTAATTTGAACATCTCTTTGTACCATGTGACAATTAATTGTGAAACGGGTGTAAAAAACTACACTGTATTACTCAATGGTTCCTTTGAAATGGATTTGATTTTAATTTTGCTTTAGCCTACTAACCTAAACCTTCTATTAATTTTAAAATTAAACACATTTATTGATAGACTAGTTGTTACCCGCTGCTCCACACATTTCAGATTAAATATTGATTGTTAATATTAGCCACATACTGGGTATCAAAAATGAGTTCAAAATAATTATAGTTTTTGAGAATCTTTTTTAAATACACATTTATATTAAAGTATATAATGATACATCAACACTTTGTCCAAACACAGAATCACAGAATAGTTGCGGACTGATTCGTGATTTATTTACTGCGTATGGGCGAATGTTGACTGCTACAGATTTATATTTTTTATAATAACTCAGTATCTTTTTAAGACATCAATATGAAGCAAAATCAAAAACACTAATATAAGTTTGTAAAGTTTCATTGAGATCAGTCCAGTAGATGCTGTGATTACAGTGAATGAAGATCGACCTTTACAACAGCCATTTCCTTATGAGAAAAATTAATAGAAAAACCTTTTTATTGTCAGAACTATCGACAAAAACTATACAGTTAAAACCTTTCCGTGAGTGGAAACTATGATATTACCAATTCTCATTAAAATCTGTTTAATGGTTTTTAAAAAGTGAGAGGACAAACACATAGACACCTCCTCCCTACAGATTTATTAGTATACATTAGCCACTTGTAATTTGTGGCAACTACATAGTTTAAAGGATTTATTTATAGTTTTAGCCACAGTCATTTTGAATATGGTTGTTAGAATAATTTTGTTTTTTATTGTTCTTGTCTTCATGAGGTCTTTGTTGCCATTTAAAATTGTTGAGTTGCTACCTCTCCTCATCAAAATGAGGGTAATATTTTTGAAAACCTAACTGATAAATTTGAGTAACTTCGTTTGAAATATTATGAAGATATTAAGTGTCTATCATCATTGTAAAATTACTATTACAGGACTTAATTTCCACTCTGTATATATATTATTACATATTATATATTATGGTCTTTTTAGATCACTTTTATTAATGAAATATTTATTAAATGGGAACCAAATCTGGCTCAGCAATGTTCTACTCTTTAGAATGAGTTGCAAATCTTGACGATTACTTAAACTTTAGTTATATTAACTTGTTTGAAGGCCACATGTAAAGTTATAAACAAATTCCAAAACATCCAAAAAAAGATGTAAAAATGTTCATTTTAAAATTATAGTTTTGACAGTGTTCCATAAAAGTGATAATTACAAATTTTTTACATGTCTAATGAATTTTATAATATAGTTGAGGCGAAATAATCTAAAATACAAAATTTAAAATCAATTGTACAAAAAATTAAATATGATTTTTGTAATGTTTATTTTGAAGTAGTAAGTACACATACAAAAAAAAAATCTGTTTTATTTAAATGATTGTACATATATTTCATAGTATTTTGTATAATCATTGAAAATTTGAAAATAATACGACAAATTAAATAAAAATTATAATATATCTGCTAAGATCTACATAATTAGTTCGAATACAATGTTCTGCCAGTCCTAGCCATTGTCTTATTATTTATATTTGTCAATATGTATAGTAATCTTTAAGAACTACTTTAGTATTGGATTAGCTTTGCTACCTCCCCTCCCTCCCCCATATCACCAGGTTCATTAAAATTGGTTTTCATTTAAATAAAAAAATTAAAAAATGTTTGGACTTAATATGTGCAGTAACCAAAGCCAAAACGCAATCTATATACCATACAAAAAGTTTTTTCATGATATAAAAATATTTTGTGATGTAATGTGAATATAAGTTGGAAAAATATATATATTAATTTAAAAAATATTATTTAAAAAAACACTTTTACAAAAAAGTAAGAAATAGCTCAAAAGTTAGGTCTATTTTAGAAAAATCACCAAAAATAATTTATTATTAAAAATATAATTTGTAATATACCATTATTTACAGAAAAGTACATAGAATTGAACTGTGAATTTATGAATTTTCTAGAATGGTATATTTTAAAGTCAGCTAATAAAAAAAATGACTGTCTTTACGTCAGAAAAATTTGAACAAAAAAAAAATCTCCTACAAACTGAAATAGCAGGAAATTTTGTTTTAACTATTTAAACACTAACAATAGTTGTGAAGATGTTTTATGATAAATCTTATCAACAAAACTAAATAAATTAAAACAATAATATAGTCACAAAATATAACCTGAAATGCAAATTACTTGGCTGAGCGCCACCAATGCGTATCTCTGACAATGACAAGAACAAACAAGATTCTGTCTAGGAAACAGAACTTTGAAGGCACAGTTTAATGTCTGTATCTCACTAACTATGACAGCGACGTGAATTTGGAAAGCTTTTGAAAGAGAAAGAAAAACACTATAAAATAGTATATCTTTGGAGTAGTTTGACAGAAATGTGGACTTGTGACAAATAGACAAAATTTAATGTAAGTTTGCCTTCTCCTTCGACAACCGTTGTGATTTTTATAATTAGCGACGAAATACAGTAACTTTAGCGATTTATTAAATTATTTAAATTACGATTTATGAACTTTTGGTTATACAAATTTATAAGTATGGATCATAAGCTTTACAATGGTGTTTAAATTATTACGATAGAACAATTTTTAGTGGGTGAAATGTTGAATTGTAAAATAAGTGATCCTACATTATCGATAGCCACTACAGAAATGCAATCAATACATTGTCTATAGCCAATTCCAAGGGTAACGAGGAAATTATAAACCAATCAGAAGTAATGTTCAAAACACCTAAAAATGCTAAAAGTTAATAAATCTTCCAAAGTAAATAACACAGGTGGTAGGGGCCATGGCAACGAGTACTAAAGTATGTCTCGAAGATGGAGGAATTCTAAAACACATTAACAAATATAAATAATAAGACAATGCTAGAATTGGCAGAAGATTGTACTCAAACAAATAAATAAGATTATTAGACTATTTTAAATGTTGACCGACTGACAATAATTGGTCATTTTTGCTACACTTGTAGTCTATAATAAACTATAATCTATCATTGCACAATACAATATATTTTTTAGAATGGTAATAACAATTAATTTTTTTGGTTTTAATCAAATTTCGTTTATGTTACTAAAATACACTCTAGAATGAGCTGATATACCTACCCATGACCGTTTTAGTATTTATTTTAATGATCCAATATGGCCTGTGGTCTGTAAAGTATTTCCAACTTACTGCATCTCAAACTAATTTGATTCCGGTGATATTTTGTACGCCCTGTGCATACCTTTATGTTTATTTTAATTTAAAACTTTATATGTCTAATTTAAAATAATTTTTGAATGCTTATTAATGTTTCACAACTACATAATATAAAACAAATGTATTAATTATTTATAAAAAAATTCAATATAGTTTTTCAATTTTTATTAAGAGAAAATGTTTAACAATTTTAATGTATTCTCTTAAAGAAACAGGTTCATTGAATGTAATAAATTCTAGATTTATTTTGTTACTAGTAACCTAGTAACAGGTTATCACAACTAGGCTCTCCAGTATTAGAAATTTTAGGTCTTCCTATATTGATACAGTAAATTTAAGTTTTAATTATTACTATTGATTGATTTATATATCAGCTTATCGTATGGGTAATATTTATAATTACAAATATTTCAACTTACGTCATACCATACACAAATTGTTCTCTCCTACCGGTTGCGCCGCATCAACATGTCAGCATCTTCAGGATTGATCCGCTACTGCTTTGTCAAAGTCATTTTTTACATAAAAACATAACAGATGTATGTTTGTGTTCTGTAATGTTTTTACGTAAAGAATGACTTTGACGTAGCAGTAGCGGATCAACCCTGAAGATGCTGGCATGTTGATGCGGCGAAACCGGTAGGAGAGAACAATTCGTGTATGGTAAGACGTAAGTTGAAATATTTGTAATTATATTTATATATATATATATATCTATATAAATTCACTGCCAAAAGGTTAAACCATTATCAATTTACTAATTCAAAAACAAAAACAAATATATTTTCCTGGTCAGAGCTTGCTAAGGCCACCCTCTCTGTCTAGCCTTGTGCTTGTGGGAAAGTCTGGAGTGATTTTTAAAAATTTGTTAAAATAACTGGTATTGAATCACACTGTAATATATTTGTTTTATGTTACTTTGTAGAACATGTTATAGATTCCGTTATTAATTTTACGATTATTGATTTTAAGTTCTTTTTGTATGATGAATCTTGTTTACATTTTGTATTTAGAATGAATAAGAAAGCATAAGGACAATTACTTGAGTAATAATTAATTAAGCCCTTATATTTCCAAATGATATGTGTGGAGACAGACAGCAAAAATATATATTGGATTGGATAAAAGAGGGGAGAAAAGGTGGACAGCTCAACAAAGGGGACTGGAGGAAGGAAAATGGAGAAGATTGATGATGAAAAAGATGCTTCGAGCATTGAAAATAATTTTATATATTGTGTTATGCAAAAATCTGAAATATATTTTTAACCAATTCACAATAGAAAGATGTTTAACCCAGTACTGGTGTAACGAAACTGTGTTCTACAATACAGAATGTTTGCAAAATTACCCATTTTTAATCTAATTTTGTCATTTTGTTTATGTTTAGAAACTTTGACATATAGAGACTTGATTTATTTTACTTCACAATGTATTATTCATGGTTACACAGACTATAACACGTTGAAAATGAACTTTTAACCTTGCCATCTTTTTATTTCCCCTTAAAATCTCGATGGGGTTTACGAGTAATTGCAGTTTAAAAGTTTTTCAAAAAAGATCAAAATTGTTTTAAACCAATGATAAGGGTATCAAAAGGTGAAGAATTCAAAGGAGAATAAACCCTGAAAAAATCAATTTGAGATCTCAAATGGTTTAAGAGTTATTGCAATTTATACGTTAATAAAAATACCAGATTTTAACATTTCCCGTTTCGCCACTTGCAATACCTTTTTAAATCGCCTGTAGCTCCATAACTATAAATCTTAATGAAATCAAAATGTACATGAGGAAAGAAGAAAGTTGAAATTTTACTGTGGTGTTTCCAATTCGAAAATATCTTATATAGTTTCTGAGCAATTAACTCGTGAAAACAGCCAATTTTCCGACTTTGCAAAATACTAAGGTACCCCCTTGCAGTTTTTTTAGGCGAAATAGTGAGTTTTTGATTTTTGAATGTTTCTATAGCCTAATAGAAGCAGAATTAAATTTGGATTCGAGGGGTGCTAATGAAATTTCAAAATTTTTAATATTTTTTCATTTTTATCTATTTTTTGTAAAAATGTCAACATTTTACATTTTTGAATGTTTCTATAGCTATATAGAAGCAGAATTAAATTTAGAGTCGATGGGTACTAATGAAATTTAAAAAATTTTAATATTTTTTGCATTTTTATCTATTTTTTGTAATAATTTCAACATTTAACCATACCAATGATATGGACATCAATAGATGCAGAATTGAAAGGAGAGTAAACCCTGAAAAACACACTTTAAAATCTCAAAGGGTTTACGAGTAATTGCAGATTAAACGTTTTTCAAAAAAGATCAAAATATTTTTAAACCAATGATATAGGTATCAAATGATGCAGAATGTAAAGGAGAATAAACCCTGAAAAAATCACTTTGACATCTCAAATGGTTTAAGAGTTATTGCAATTTATACGTTAATAAAAATACCAGATTTTAACATTTCCCGTTTCGCCACTTGCAATACCTTTTTAAATCGCCTGTAGCTCCATAACTATACATTGTAATGAAATCAAAATGTACATGAGGAAAGAAGAAAGTTGAAATTTTACTATGGTGTTTTCAATTCGAAAATATCTCATATAGTTTCTGAGTAATTAACTCGTGAAAACAGCCAATTTTCCGACTTTGCAAAATTACCCCCCTTGCAGTTTTTTTAGGCGAAATAGTGAGTTTTTGATTTTTGAATGTTTCAATAGCCTAATAGAAGCAGAATTAAATTTGGATTCGAGGGGTGCTAAGGAAATTTCAAAATTTTTAATATTTTTTTCATTTTTATCTATTTTTTGTAAAAATGTCAACATTTTACATTTTTGAATGATTCTATAGCTATATAGAAGCAGAATTAAATTTAGAGTCGATGGGTACTAATGAAATTTAAAAAATTTTAATATTTTTTGCATTTTTATCTATTTTTTGTAATAATTTTAACATTTAACCATACCAATGATATGGACATCAATAGATGCAGAATTGAAAGGAGAGTAAACCCTGAAAAAGACACTTTAAAATCTCAAAGGGTTTACGAGTAATTGCAGATTAAACGTTTTTCAAAAAAGATCAAAATATTTTTAAACCAATGATATAGGTAACACATGATGCAGAATGTAAAGGAGAATAAACCCTGAAAAAATCACTTTGACATCTCAAATGGTTTAAGAGTTATTGCAATTTATACGTTAGTAAAAATACCAGATTTTAACATTTCCCGTTTCGCCACTTGCAATACCTTTTTAAATCGCCTGTAGCTCCATAACTATACATCGTAATGAAATCAAAATGTACATGAGGAAAGAGGAAAGTTGACATTTTACTGTGGTGTTTCCAATTCGAAAATATCTCTTATAGTTTCTGAGCAATTAACTCGTGAAAACAGCCAATTTTCCGACTTTGCAAAATACTAAGGTACCCCCTTGCAGTTTTTTTAGGCGAAATAGTGAGTTTTTGATTTTTGAATGTTTCTATAGCCTAATAGAAGCAGAATTAAATTTGGATTCGAGGGGTGCTAATGAAATTTCAAAATTTTTAATATTTTTTCATTTTTATCTGTTTTTTGTAAAAATGTCAACATTTTACATTTTTGAATGTTTCTATAGCTATATAGAAGCAGAATTAAATTTAGAGTCGATGGGTACTAATGAAATTTAAAAATTTTTAATATTTTTTGCATTTTTATCTATTTTTTGTAATAATTTTAACATTTAACCATACCAATGATATGGACATCAATAGATGCAGAATTGAAAGGAGAGTAAACCCTGAAAAACACACTTTAAAATCTCAAAGGGTTTACGAGTAATTGCAGATTAAACGTTTTTCAAAAAAGATCAAAATATTTTTAAACCAATGATGTAGGTATCAAATGATGCAGAATTTAAAGGAGAATAAACCCTAAAAAAATCACTTCGAAATCTCAAATGGTTTAAGAGTTATTGCAATTTATACGTTAATAAAAATACCAGATTTTAACATTTCCCGTTTCGCCACTTGCAATACCTTTTTAAATCGCCTGTAGCTCCATAACTATACATCGTAAAGAAATCAAAATGTACATGAGGAAAGAGGAAAGTTGAAATTTTACTGTGGTGTTTCCAATTCGAAAATATCTCTTATAGTTTCTGAGCAATTAACTCGTGAAAACAGCCAATTTTCCGACTTTGCAAAATACTAAGGTACCCGCAGTTTTTTTAGGCGAAAAAGTGAGTTTTTGATTTTTGAATGTTTCTATAGCCTAATAGAAGCAGAATTAAATTTGGATTCGAGGGGTGGTAAGGAAATTTCAAAATTTTTAATATTTTTTTCATTTTTATCTATTTTTTGTAAAAATGTCAACATTTTACATTTTTGAATGTTTCTATAGCTATATAGAAGCAGAATTAAATTTAGAGTCGATGGGTACTAATGAAATTTAAAAAATTTTAATATTTTTTGCATTTTTATCTATTTTTTGTAATAATTTTAACATTTAACCATACCAATGATATGGACATCAATAGATGCAGAATTGAAAGGAGAGTAAACCCTGAAAAAGACACTTAAAAATCTCAAAGGGTTTACGAGTAAATTGCAGAATAAACGTTTTTCAAAAAAGATCAAAATATTTTTAAACCAATGATATAGGTATCAAATGATGCAGAATGTAAAGGAGAATAAACCCTGAAAAAATCACTTTGACATCTCAAATGGTTTAAGAGTTATTGCAATTTATACGTTAATAAAAATACCAGATTTTAACATTTCCCGTTTCGCCACTTGCAATACCTTTTTAAATCGCCTGTAGCTCCATAACTATAAATCTTAATGAAATCACAATGTACATGAGGAAAGAGGAAAGTTGAAATTTTACTGTGGTGTTTTCTATTCGAAAATATCTCTTATAGTTTCTGAGTAATTAACTCGTGAAAACAGCCAATTTTCCGACTTTGCAAAATACTAAGGTACCCCCCTTGCAGTTTTTTTAGGCGAAATAGTGAGTTTTTGATTTTTGAATGTTTCCATAGCCTAATAGAAGCAGAATTAAATTTGGATTCGAGGGGTGCTAATGAAATTTCAAAATTTTTAATATTTTTTTCATTTTTATCTATTTTTTGTAAAAATGTCAACATTTTACATTTTTGAATGTTTCTATAGCTATATAGAAGCAGAATTAAATTTAGAGTCGATGGGTACTAATGAAATTTAAAAAATTTTAATATTTTTTGCATTTTTATCTATTTTTTGTAATAATTTCAACATTTAACCATACCAATGATATGGACATCAATAGATGCAGAATTGAAAGGAGAGTAAACCCTGAAAAACACACTTTAAAATCTCAAAGGGTTTACGAGTAATTGCAGATTAAACGTTTTTCAAAAAAGATCAAAATATTTTTAAACCAATGATATAGGTAACACATGATGCAGAATGTAAAGGAGAATAAACCCTGAAAAAATCACTTTGACATCTCAAATGGTTTAAGAGTTATTGCAATTTATACGTTAGTAAAAATACCAGATTTTAACATTTCCCGTTTCGCCACTTGCAATACCTTTTTAAATCGCCTGTAGCTCCATAACTATACATCGTAATGAAATCAAAATGTACATGAGGAAAGAGGAAAGTTGACATTTTACTGTGGTGTTTCCAATTCGAAAATATCTCTTATAGTTTCTGAGCAATTAACTCGTGAAAACAGCCAATTTTCCGACTTTGCAAAATACTAAGGTACCCCCTTGCAGTTTTTTTAGGCGAAATAGTGAGTTTTTGATTTTTGAATGTTTCTATAGCCTAATAGAAGCAGAATTAAATTTGGATTCGAGGGGTGCTAATGAAATTTCAAAATTTTTAATATTTTTTCATTTTTATCTGTTTTTTGTAAAAATGTCAACATTTTACATTTTTGAATGTTTCTATAGCTATATAGAAGCAGAATTAAATTTAGAGTCGATGGGTACTAATGAAATTTAAAAATTTTTAATATTTTTTGCATTTTTATCTATTTTTTGTAATAATTTTAACATTTAACCATACCAATGATATGGACATCAATAGATGCAGAATTGAAAGGAGAGTAAACCCTGAAAAACACACTTTAAAATCTCAAAGGGTTTACGAGTAATTGCAGATTAAACGTTTTTCAAAAAAGATCAAAATATTTTTAAACCAATGATGTAGGTATCAAATGATGCAGAATTTAAAGGAGAATAAACCCTAAAAAAATCACTTCGAAATCTCAAATGGTTTAAGAGTTATTGCAATTTATACGTTAATAAAAATACCAGATTTTAACATTTCCCGTTTCGCCACTTGCAATACCTTTTTAAATCGCCTGTAGCTCCATAACTATACATCGTAAAGAAATCAAAATGTACATGAGGAAAGAGGAAAGTTGAAATTTTACTGTGGTGTTTCCAATTCGAAAATATCTCTTATAGTTTCTGAGCAATTAACTCGTGAAAACAGCCAATTTTCCGACTTTGCAAAATACTAAGGTACCCGCAGTTTTTTTAGGCGAAAAAGTGAGTTTTTGATTTTTGAATGTTTCTATAGCCTAATAGAAGCAGAATTAAATTTGGATTCGAGGGGTGGTAAGGAAATTTCAAAATTTTTAATATTTTTTTCATTTTTATCTATTTTTTGTAAAAATGTCAACATTTTACATTTTTGAATGTTTCTATAGCTATATAGAAGCAGAATTAAATTTAGAGTCGATGGGTACTAATGAAATTTAAAAAATTTTAATATTTTTTGCATTTTTATCTATTTTTTGTAATAATTTTAACATTTAACCATACCAATGATATGGACATCAATAGATGCAGAATTGAAAGGAGAGTAAACCCTGAAAAAGACACTTAAAAATCTCAAAGGGTTTACGAGTAAATTGCAGAATAAACGTTTTTCAAAAAAGATCAAAATATTTTTAAACCAATGATATAGGTATCAAATGATGCAGAATGTAAAGGAGAATAAACCCTGAAAAAATCACTTTGACATCTCAAATGGTTTAAGAGTTATTGCAATTTATACGTTAATAAAAATACCAGATTTTAACATTTCCCGTTTCGCCACTTGCAATACCTTTTTAAATCGCCTGTAGCTCCATAACTATAAATCTTAATGAAATCACAATGTACATGAGGAAAGAGGAAAGTTGAAATTTTACTGTGGTGTTTTCTATTCGAAAATATCTCTTATAGTTTCTGAGTAATTAACTCGTGAAAACAGCCAATTTTCCGACTTTGCAAAATACTAAGGTACCCCCCTTGCAGTTTTTTTAGGCGAAATAGTGAGTTTTTGATTTTTGAATGTTTCCATAGCCTAATAGAAGCAGAATTAAATTTGGATTCGAGGGGTGCTAATGAAATTTCAAAATTTTTAATATTTTTTTCATTTTTATCTATTTTTTGTAAAAATGTCAACATTTTACATTTTTGAATGTTTCTATAGCTATATAGAAGCAGAATTAAATTTAGAGTCGATGGGTACTAATGAAATTTAAAAAATTTTAATATTTTTTGCATTTTTATCTATTTTTTGTAATAATTTCAACATTTAACCATACCAATGATATGGACATCAATAGATGCAGAATTGAAAGGAGAGTAAACCCTGAAAAACACACTTTAAAATCTCAAAGGGTTTACGAGTAATTGCAGATTAAACGTTTTTCAAAAAAGATCAAAATATTTTTAAACCAATGATATAGGTAACACATGATGCAGAATGTAAAGGAGAATAAACCCTGAAAAAATCACTTTGACATCTCAAATGGTTTAAGAGTTATTGCAATTTATACGTTAGTAAAAATACCAGATTTTAACATTTCCCGTTTCGCCACTTGCAATACCTTTTTAAATCGCCTGTAGCTCCATAACTATACATCGTAATGAAATCAAAATGTACATGAGGAAAGAGGAAAGTTGACATTTTACTGTGGTGTTTCCAATTCGAAAATATCTCTTATAGTTTCTGAGCAATTAACTCGTGAAAACAGCCAATTTTCCGACTTTGCAAAATACTAAGGTACCCCCTTGCAGTTTTTTTAGGCGAAATAGTGAGTTTTTGATTTTTGAATGTTTCTATAGCCTAATAGAAGCAGAATTAAATTTGGATTCGAGGGGTGCTAATGAAATTTCAAAATTTTTAATATTTTTTCATTTTTATCTGTTTTTTGTAAAAATGTCAACATTTTACATTTTTGAATGTTTCTATAGCTATATAGAAGCAGAATTAAATTTAGAGTCGATGGGTACTAATGAAATTTAAAAATTTTTAATATTTTTTGCATTTTTATCTATTTTTTGTAATAATTTTAACATTTAACCATACCAATGATATGGACATCAATAGATGCAGAATTGAAAGGAGAGTAAACCCTGAAAAACACACTTTAAAATCTCAAAGGGTTTACGAGTAATTGCAGATTAAACGTTTTTCAAAAAAGATCAAAATATTTTTAAACCAATGATGTAGGTATCAAATGATGCAGAATTTAAAGGAGAATAAACCCTAAAAAAATCACTTCGAAATCTCAAATGGTTTAAGAGTTATTGCAATTTATACGTTAATAAAAATACCAGATTTTAACATTTCCCGTTTCGCCACTTGCAATACCTTTTTAAATCGCCTGTAGCTCCATAACTATACATCGTAAAGAAATCAAAATGTACATGAGGAAAGAGGAAAGTTGAAATTTTACTGTGGTGTTTCCAATTCGAAAATATCTCTTATAGTTTCTGAGCAATTAACTCGTGAAAACAGCCAATTTTCCGACTTTGCAAAATACTAAGGTACCCGCAGTTTTTTTAGGCGAAAAAGTGAGTTTTTGATTTTTGAATGTTTCTATAGCCTAATAGAAGCAGAATTAAATTTGGATTCGAGGGGTGGTAAGGAAATTTCAAAATTTTTAATATTTTTTTCATTTTTATCTATTTTTTGTAAAAATGTCAACATTTTACATTTTTGAATGTTTCTATAGCTATATAGAAGCAGAATTAAATTTAGAGTCGATGGGTACTAATGAAATTTAAAAAATTTTAATATTTTTTGCATTTTTATCTATTTTTTGTAATAATTTTAACATTTAACCATACCAATGATATGGACATCAATAGATGCAGAATTGAAAGGAGAGTAAACCCTGAAAAAGACACTTAAAAATCTCAAAGGGTTTACGAGTAAATTGCAGAATAAACGTTTTTCAAAAAAGATCAAAATATTTTTAAACCAATGATATAGGTATCAAATGATGCAGAATGTAAAGGAGAATAAACCCTGAAAAAATCACTTTGACATCTCAAATGGTTTAAGAGTTATTGCAATTTATACGTTAATAAAAATACCAGATTTTAACATTTCCCGTTTCGCCACTTGCAATACCTTTTTAAATCGCCTGTAGCTCCATAACTATAAATCTTAATGAAATCACAATGTACATGAGGAAAGAGGAAAGTTGAAATTTTACTGTGGTGTTTTCTATTCGAAAATATCTCTTATAGTTTCTGAGTAATTAACTCGTGAAAACAGCCAATTTTCCGACTTTGCAAAATACTGAGGTACCCCCCTTGCAGTTTTTTTAGGCGAAATAGTGAGTTTTTGATTTTTGAATGTTTCCATAGCCTAATAGAAGCAGAATTAAATTTGGATTCGAGGGGTGCTAATGAAATTTCAAAATTTTTAATATTTTTTTCATTTTTATCTATTTTTTGTAAAAATGTCAACATTTTACATTTTTGAATGTTTCTATAGCTATATAGAAGCAGAATTAAATTTAGAGTCGATGGGTACTAATGAAATTTAAAAAATTTTAATATTTTTTGCATTTTTATCTATTTTTTGTAATAATTTCAACATTTAACCATACCAATGATATGGACATCAATAGATGCAGAATTGAAAGGAGAGTAAACCCTGAAAAACACACTTTAAAATCTCAAAGGGTTTACGAGTAATTGCAGATTAAACGTTTTTCAAAAAAGATCAAAATATTTTTAAACCAATGATATAGGTAACACATGATGCAGAATGTAAAGGAGAATAAACCCTGAAAAAATCACTTTGACATCTCAAATGGTTTAAGAGTTATTGCAATTTATACGTTAGTAAAAATACCAGATTTTAACATTTCCCGTTTCGCCACTTGCAATACCTTTTTAAATCGCCTGTAGCTCCATAACTATACATCGTAATGAAATCAAAATGTACATGAGGAAAGAGGAAAGTTGACATTTTACTGTGGTGTTTCCAATTCGAAAATATCTCTTATAGTTTCTGAGCAATTAACTCGTGAAAACAGCCAATTTTCCGACTTTGCAAAATACTAAGGTACCCCCTTGCAGTTTTTTTAGGCGAAATAGTGAGTTTTTGATTTTTGAATGTTTCTATAGCCTAATAGAAGCAGAATTAAATTTGGATTCGAGGGGTGCTAATGAAATTTCAAAATTTTTAATATTTTTTCATTTTTATCTGTTTTTTGTAAAAATGTCAACATTTTACATTTTTGAATGTTTCTATAGCTATATAGAAGCAGAATTAAATTTAGAGTCGATGGGTACTAATGAAATTTAAAAATTTTTAATATTTTTTGCATTTTTATCTATTTTTTGTAATAATTTCAACATTTAACCATACCAATGATATGGACATCAATAGATGCAGAATTGAAAGGAGAGTAAACCCTGAAAAACACACTTTAAAATCTCAAAGGGTTTACGAGTAATTGCAGATTAAACGTTTTTCAAAAAAGATCAAAATATTTTTAAACCAATGATGTAGGTATCAAATGATGCAGAATTTAAAGGAGAATAAACCCTAAAAAAATCACTTCGAAATCTCAAATGGTTTAAGAGTTATTGCAATTTATACGTTAATAAAAATACCAGATTTTAACATTTCCCGTTTCGCCACTTGCAATACCTTTTTAAATCGCCTGTAGCTCCATAACTATACATCGTAATGAAATCAAAATGTACATGAGGAAAGAGGAAAGTTGAAATTTTACTGTGGTGTTTCCAATTCGAAAATATCTCTTATAGTTTCTGAGCAATTAACTCGTGAAAACAGCCAATTTTCCGACTTTGCAAAATACTAAGGTAAAACCCCCTTGCAGTTTTTTTAGGCGAAATAGTGAGTTTTTGATTTTTGAATGTTTCTATAGCCTAATAGAAGCAGAATTAAATTTGGATTCGAGGGGTGCTAATGAAATTTCAAAATTTTTAATATTTTTTTCATTTTTATCTATTTTTTGTAAAAATGTCAACATTTTACATTTTTGAATGTTTCTATAGCTATATAGAAGCAGAATTAAATTTAGAGTCGATGGGTACTAATGAAATTTAAAAAAATTTAATATTTTTTGCATTTTTATCTATTTTTTGTAATAATTTCAACATTTAACCATACCAATGATATGGACATCAATAGATGCAGAATTGAAAGGAGAGTAAACCCTGAAAAACACACTTTAAAATCTCAAAGGGTTTACGAGTAATTGCAGATTAAACGTTTTTCAAAAAAGATCAAAATATTTTTAAAACCAATGATATAGGTATCAAATGATGCAGAATGTAAAGGAGAATAAACCCTGAAAAAATCACTTTGACATCTCAAATGGTTTAAGAGTTATTGCAATTTATACGTTAATAAAAATACCAGATTTTAACATTTCCCGTTTCGCCACTTGCAATACCTTTTTAAATCGCCTGTAGCTCCATAACTATAAATCTTAATGAAATCACAATGTACATGAGGAAAGAGGAAAGTTGAAATTTTACTGTGGTGTTTTCTATTCGAAAATATCTCTTATAGTTTCTGAGTAATTAACTCGTGAAAACAGCCAATTTTCCGACTTTGCAAAATACTGAGGTACCCCCCTTGCAGTTTTTTTAGGCGAAATAGTGAGTTTTTGATTTTTGAATGTTTCCATAGCCTAATAGAAGCAGAATTAAATTTGGATTCGAGGGGTGCTAATGAAATTTCAAAATTTTTAATATTTTTTTCATTTTTATCTATTTTTTGTAAAAATGTCAACATTTTACATTTTTGAATGTTTCTATAGCTATATAGAAGCAGAATTAAATTTAGAGTCGATGGGTACTAATGAAATTTAAAAAATTTTAATATTTTTTGCATTTTTATCTATTTTTTGTAATAATTTCAACATTTAACCATACCAATGATATGGACATCAATAGATGCAGAATTGAAAGGAGAGTAAACCCTGAAAAAATCACTTTGACATCTCAAATGGTTTAAGAGTTATTGCAATTTATACGTTAATAAAAATACCAGATTTTAACATTTCCCGTTTCGCCACTTGCAATACCTTTTTAAATCGCCTGTAGCTCCATAACTATACATCGTAAAGAAATCAAAATGTACATGAGAAAAGAGGAAAGTTGAAATTTTACTGTGGTATTTCCAATTCGAAAATATCTCTTATAGTTTCTGAGCAATTAACTCGTGAAAACAGCCAATTTTCCGACTTTGCAAAATACTAAGTTTTTTTAGGCGAAATAGTGAGTTTTTGATTTTTGAATGTTTCTATAGCCTAATAGAAGCAGAATTAAATTTGGATTCGAGGGGTGCTAATGAAATTTCAAAATTTTTAATATTTTTTTCATTTTTAACTATTTTTTGTAAAAATGTCAACATTTTACATTTTTGAATGTTTCTATAGCTATATAGAAGCAGAATTAAATTTAGAGTCGATGGGTACTAATGAAATTAAAAAATTTTAAATATTTTTTGCATTTTTATCTATTTTTTGTAATAATTTCAACATTTAACCATACCAATGATATGGACATCAATAGATGCAGAATTGAAAGGAGAGTAAACCCTGAAAAACACACTTTAAAATCTCAAAGGGTTTACGAGTAATTGCAGATTAAACGTTTTTCAAAAAAGATCAAAATATTTTTAAACCAATGATATAGGTATCAAATGATGCAGAATTTAAAGGAGAATAAACCCTGAAAAAATCACTTTGACATCTCAAATGGTTTAAGAGTTATTGCAATTTATACGTTAATAAAAATACCAGATTTTAACATTTCCCGTTTCGCCACTTGCAATACCTTTTTAAATCGCCTGTAGCTCCATAACTATACATCGTAAAGAAATCAAAATGTACATGAGAAAAGAGGAAAGTTGAAATTTTACTGTGGTGTTTCCAATTCGAAAATATCTCTTATAGTTTCTGAGCAATTAACTCGTGAAAACAGCCAATTTTCCGACTTTGCAAAATACTAAGTTTTTTTAGGCGAAATAGTGAGTTTTTGATTTTTGAATGTTTCTATAGCCTAATAGAAGCAGAATTAAATTTGGATTCGAGGGGTGCTAATGAAATTTCAAAATTTTTAATATTTTTTTTCATTATTATCTATTTTTTGTAAAAATGTCAACATTTTACATTTTTGAATGTTTCTATAGCTATATAGAAGCAGAATTAAATTTAGAGTCGATGGGTACTAATGAAATTTAAAATATTTTAATATTTTTTGCATTTTTATCTATTTTTTGTAATAATTTCAACATTTAACCATACCAATGATATGGACATCAATAGATGCAGAATTGAAAGGAGAGTAAACCCTGAAAAACACACTTTAAAATCTCAAAGGGTTTACGAGTAATTGCAGATTAAACGTTTTTCAAAAAAGATCAAAATATTTTTAAACCAATGATATAGGTATCAAATGATGCAGAATTTAAAGGAGAATAAACCCTGAAAAAATCACTTTGACATCTCAAATGGTTTAAGAGTTATTGCAATTTATACGTTAATAAAAATACCAGATTTTAACATTTCCCGTTTCGCCACTTGCAATACCTTTTTAAATCGCCTGTAGCTCCATAACTATACATCGTAATGAAATCAAAATGTACATGAGGAAAGAGGAAAGTTGAAATTTTACTGTGGTGTTTCCAATTCGAAAATATCTCTTATAGTTTCTGAGCAATTAACTCGTGAAAACAGCCAATTTTCCGACTTTGCAAAATACTAAGGTACCAGCAGTTTTTTTAGGCGAAAAAGTGAGTTTTTGATTTTTGAATGTTTCTATAGCCTAATAGAAGCAGAATTAAATTTGGATTCGAGGGGTGGTAAGGAAATTTCAAAATTTTTAATATTTTTTTCATTTTTATCTATTTTTTGTAAAAATGTCAACATTTTACATTTTTGAATGTTTCTATAGCTATATAGAAGCAGAATTAAATTTAGAGTCGATGGGTACTAATGAAATTTAAAAAATTTTAATATTTTTTGCATTTTTATCTATTTTTTGTAATAATTTTAACATTTAACCATACCAATGATATGGACATCAATAGATGCAGAATTGAAAGGAGAGTAAACCCTGAAAAACACACTTTAAAATCTCAAAGGGTTTACGAGTAATTGCAGATTAAACGTTTTTCAAAAAAGATCAAAATATTTTTAAACCAATGATATAGGTATCAAATGATGCAGAATTTAAAGGAGAATAAACCCTAAAAAAATCACTTTGACATCTCAAATGGTTTAAGAGTTATTGCAATTTATACGTTAATAAAAATACCAGATTTTAACACTTCCCGTTTCGCCACTTGCAATACCTTTTTAAATCGCCTGTAGCTCCATAACTATACATCGTAATGAAATCAAAATGTACATGAGGAAAGAGGAAAGTTGAAATTTTACTGTGGTGTTTCCAATTCGAAAATATCTCTTATAGTTTCTGAGCAATTAACTCGTGAAAACAGCCAATTTTCCGACTTTGCAAAATACTAAGGTAAAACCCCCTTGCAGTTTTTTTAGGCGAAATAGTGAGTTTTTGATTTTTGAATGTTTCTATAGCCTAATAGAAGCAGAATTAAATTTGGATTCGAGGGGTGCTAATGAAATTTCAAAATTTTTAATATTTTTTTCATTTTTATCTATTTTTTGTAAAAATGTCAACATTTTACATTTTTGAATGTTTCTATAGCTATATAGAAGCAGAATTAAATTTAGAGTCGATGGGTACTAATGAAATTTAAAAAAATTTAATATTTTTTGCATTTTTATCTATTTTTTGTAATAATTTCAACATTTAACCATACCAATGATATGGACATCAATAGATGCAGAATTGAAAGGAGAGTAAACCCTGAAAAACACACTTTAAAATCTCAAAGGGTTTACGAGTAATTGCAGATTAAACGTTTTTCAAAAAAGATCAAAATATTTTTAAACCAATGATATAGGTATCAAATGATGCAGAATTTAAAGGAGAATAAACCCTGAAAAAATCACTTTGACATCTCAAATGGTTTAAGAGTTATTGCAATTTATACGTTAATAAAAATACCAGATTTTAACATTTCCCGTTTCGCCACTTGCAATACCTTTTTAAATCGCCTGTAGCTTCATAACTATACATCGTAAAGAAATCAAAATGTACATGAGAAAAGAGGAAAGTTGAAATTTTACTGTGGTATTTCCAATTCGAAAATATCTCTTATAGTTTCTGAGCAATTAACTCGTGAAAACAGCCAATTTTCCGACTTTGCAAAATACTAAGTTTTTTTAGGCGAAATAGTGAGTTTTTGATTTTTGAATGTTTCTATAGCCTAATAGAAGCAGAATTAAATTTGGATTCGAGGGGTGCTAATGAAATTTCAAAATTTTTAATATTTTTTTCATTTTTAACTATTTTTTGTAAAAATGTCAACATTTTACATTTTTGAATGTTTCTATAGCTATATAGAAGCAGAATTAAATTTAGAGTCGATGGGTACTAATGAAATTAAAAAATTTTAAATATTTTTTGCATTTTTATCTATTTTTTGTAATAATTTCAACATTTAACCATACCAATGATATGGACATCAATAGATGCAGAATTGAAAGGAGAGTAAACCCTGAAAAACACACTTTAAAATCTCAAAGGGTTTACGAGTAATTGCAGATTAAACGTTTTTCAAAAAAGATCAAAATATTTTTAAACCAATGATATAGGTATCAAATGATGCAGAATTTAAAGGAGAATAAACCCTGAAAAAATCACTTTGACATCTCAAATGGTTTAAGAGTTATTGCAATTTATACGTTAATAAAAATACCAGATTTTAACATTTCCCGTTTCGCCACTTGCAATACCTTTTTAAATCGCCTGTAGCTCCATAACTATACATCGTAAAGAAATCAAAATGTACATGAGGAAAGAGGAAAGTTGAAATTTTACTGTGGTGTTTCCAATTCGAAAATATCTCTTATAGTTTCTGAGCAATTAACTCGTGAAAACAGCCAATTTTCCGACTTTGCAAAATACTAAGTTTTTTTAGGCGAAATAGTGAGTTTTTGATTTTTGAATGTTTCTATAGCCTAATAGAAGCAGAATTAAATTTGGATTCGAGGGGTGCTAATGAAATTTCAAAATTTTTAATATTTTTTTTCATTATTATCTATTTTTTGTAAAAATGTCAACATTTTACATTTTTGAATGTTTCTATAGCTATATAGAAGCAGAATTAAATTTAGAGTCGATGGGTACTAATGAAATTTAAAAAATTTTAATATTTTTTGCATTTTTATCTATTTATTGTAATAATTTCAACATTTAACCATACCAATGATATGGACATCAATAGATGCAGAATTGAAAGGAGAGTAAACCCTGAAAAACACACTTTAAAATCTCAAAGGGTTTACGAGTAAATTGCAGAATAAACGTTTTTCAAAAAAGATCAAAATATTTTTAAACCAATGATATAGGTATCAAATGATGCAGAATGTAAAGGAGAATAAACCCTGAAAAAATCACTTTGACATCTCAAATGGTTTAAGAGTTATTGCAATTTATACGTTAATAAAAATACCAGATTTTAACATTTCCCGTTTCGCCACTTGCAATACCTTTTTAAATCGCCTGTAGCTCCATAACTATAAATCTTAATGAAATCACAATGTACATGAGGAAAGAGGAAAGTTGAAATTTTACTGTGGTGTTTTCTATTCGAAAATATCTCTTATAGTTTCTGAGTAATTAACTCGTGAAAACAGCCAATTTTCCGACTTTGCAAAATACTGAGGTACCCCCCTTGCAGTTTTTTTAGGCGAAATAGTGAGTTTTTGATTTTTGAATGTTTCCATAGCCTAATAGAAGCAGAATTAAATTTGGATTCGAGGGGTGCTAATGAAATTTCAAAATTTTTAATATTTTTTTCATTTTTATCTATTTTTTGTAAAAATGTCAACATTTTACATTTTTGAATGTTTCTATAGCTATATAGAAGCAGAATTAAATTTAGAGTCGATGGGTACTAATGAAATTTAAAAAATTTTAATATTTTTTGCATTTTTATCTATTTTTTGTAATAATTTCAACATTTAACCATACCAATGATATGGACATCAATAGATGCAGAATTGAAAGGAGAGTAAACCCTGAAAAACACACTTTAAAATCTCAAAGGGTTTACGAGTAATTGCAGATTAAACGTTTTTCAAAAAAGATCAAAATATTTTTAAACCAATGATATAGGTAACACATGATGCAGAATGTAAAGGAGAATAAACCCTGAAAAAATCACTTTGACATCTCAAATGGTTTAAGAGTTATTGCAATTTATACGTTAGTAAAAATACCAGATTTTAACATTTCCCGTTTCGCCACTTGCAATACCTTTTTAAATCGCCTGTAGCTCCATAACTATACATCGTAATGAAATCAAAATGTACATGAGGAAAGAGGAAAGTTGACATTTTACTGTGGTGTTTCCAATTCGAAAATATCTCTTATAGTTTCTGAGCAATTAACTCGTGAAAACAGCCAATTTTCCGACTTTGCAAAATACTAAGGTACCCCCTTGCAGTTTTTTTAGGCGAAATAGTGAGTTTTTGATTTTTGAATGTTTCTATAGCCTAATAGAAGCAGAATTAAATTTGGATTCGAGGGGTGCTAATGAAATTTCAAAATTTTTAATATTTTTTCATTTTTATCTGTTTTTTGTAAAAATGTCAACATTTTACATTTTTGAATGTTTCTATAGCTATATAGAAGCAGAATTAAATTTAGAGTCGATGGGTACTAATGAAATTTAAAAATTTTTAATATTTTTTGCATTTTTATCTATTTTTTGTAATAATTTCAACATTTAACCATACCAATGATATGGACATCAATAGATGCAGAATTGAAAGGAGAGTAAACCCTGAAAAACACACTTTAAAATCTCAAAGGGTTTACGAGTAATTGCAGATTAAACGTTTTTCAAAAAAGATCAAAATATTTTTAAACCAATGATGTAGGTATCAAATGATGCAGAATTTAAAGGAGAATAAACCCTAAAAAAATCACTTCGAAATCTCAAATGGTTTAAGAGTTATTGCAATTTATACGTTAATAAAAATACCAGATTTTAACATTTCCCGTTTCGCCACTTGCAATACCTTTTTAAATCGCCTGTAGCTCCATAACTATACATCGTAATGAAATCAAAATGTACATGAGGAAAGAGGAAAGTTGAAATTTTACTGTGGTGTTTCCAATTCGAAAATATCTCTTATAGTTTCTGAGCAATTAACTCGTGAAAACAGCCAATTTTCCGACTTTGCAAAATACTAAGGTACCAGCAGTTTTTTTAGGCGAAAAAGTGAGTTTTTGATTTTTGAATGTTTCTATAGCCTAATAGAAGCAGAATTAAATTTGGATTCGAGGGGTGGTAAGGAAATTTCAAAATTTTTAATATTTTTTTCATTTTTATCTATTTTTTGTAAAAATGTCAACATTTTACATTTTTGAATGTTTCTATAGCTATATAGAAGCAGAATTAAATTTAGAGTCGATGGGTACTAATGAAATTAAAAAATTTTAATATTTTTTGCATTTTTATCTATTTTTTGTAATAATTTCAACATTTAACCATACCAATGATATGGACATCAATAGATGCAGAATTGAAAGGAGAGTAAACCCTGAAAAACACACTTTAAAATCTCAAAGGGTTTACGAGTAATTGCAGATTAAACGTTTTTCAAAAAAGATCAAAATATTTTTAAACCAATGATATAGGTATCAAATGATGCAGAATTTAAAGGAGAATAAACCCTAAAAAAATCACTTTGACATCTCAAATGGTTTAAGAGTTATTGCAATTTATACGTTAATAAAAATACCAGATTTTAACACTTCCCGTTTCGCCACTTGCAATACCTTTTTAAATCGCCTGTAGCTCCATAACTATACATCGTAATGAAATCAAAATGTACATGAGGAAAGAGGAAAGTTGAAATTTTACTGTGGTGTTTCCAATTCGAAAATATCTCTTATAGTTTCTGAGCAATTAACTCGTGAAAACAGCCAATTTTCCGACTTTGCAAAATACTAAGGTAAAACCCCCTTGCAGTTTTTTTAGGCGAAATAGTGAGTTTTTGATTTTTGAATGTTTCTATAGCCTAATAGAAGCAGAATTAAATTTGGATTCGAGGGGTGCTAATGAAATTTCAAAATTTTTAATATTTTTTTCATTTTTATCTATTTTTTGTAAAAATGTCAACATTTTACATTTTTGAATGTTTCTATAGCTATATAGAAGCAGAATTAAATTTAGAGTCGATGGGTACTAATGAAATTTAAAAAAATTTAATATTTTTTGCATTTTTATCTATTTTTTGTAATAATTTCAACATTTAACCATACCAATGATATGGACATCAATAGATGCAGAATTGAAAGGAGAGTAAACCCTGAAAAACACACTTTAAAATCTCAAAGGGTTTACGAGTAATTGCAGATTAAACGTTTTTCAAAAAAGATCAAAATATTTTTAAACCAATGATATAGGTATCAAATGATGCAGAATTTAAAGGAGAATAAACCCTGAAAAAATCACTTTGACATCTCAAATGGTTTAAGAGTTATTGCAATTTATACGTTAATAAAAATACCAGATTTTAACATTTCCCGTTTCGCCACTTGCAATACCTTTTTAAATCGCCTGTAGCTTCATAACTATACATCGTAAAGAAATCAAAATGTACATGAGAAAAGAGGAAAGTTGAAATTTTACTGTGGTATTTCCAATTCGAAAATATCTCTTATAGTTTCTGAGCAATTAACTCGTGAAAACAGCCAATTTTCCGACTTTGCAAAATACTAAGTTTTTTTAGGCGAAATAGTGAGTTTTTGATTTTTGAATGTTTCTATAGCCTAATAGAAGCAGAATTAAATTTGGATTCGAGGGGTGCTAATGAAATTTCAAAATTTTTAATATTTTTTTCATTTTTAACTATTTTTTGTAAAAATGTCAACATTTTACATTTTTGAATGTTTCTATAGCTATATAGAAGCAGAATTAAATTTAGAGTCGATGGGTACTAATGAAATTAAAAAATTTTAAATATTTTTTGCATTTTTATCTATTTTTTGTAATAATTTCAACATTTAACCATACCAATGATATGGACATCAATAGATGCAGAATTGAAAGGAGAGTAAACCCTGAAAAACACACTTTAAAATCTCAAAGGGTTTACGAGTAATTGCAGATTAAACGTTTTTCAAAAAAGATCAAAATATTTTTAAACCAATGATATAGGTATCAAATGATGCAGAATTTAAAGGAGAATAAACCCTGAAAAAATCACTTTGACATCTCAAATGGTTTAAGAGTTATTGCAATTTATACGTTAATAAAAATACCAGATTTTAACATTTCCCGTTTCGCCACTTGCAATACCTTTTTAAATCGCCTGTAGCTCCATAACTATACATCGTAAAGAAATCAAAATGTACATGAGGAAAGAGGAAAGTTGAAATTTTACTGTGGTGTTTCCAATTCGAAAATATCTCTTATAGTTTCTGAGCAATTAACTCGTGAAAACAGCCAATTTTCCGACTTTGCAAAATACTAAGTTTTTTTAGGCGAAATAGTGAGTTTTTGATTTTTGAATGTTTCTATAGCCTAATAGAAGCAGAATTAAATTTGGATTCGAGGGGTGCTAATGAAATTTCAAAATTTTTAATATTTTTTTTCATTATTATCTATTTTTTGTAAAAATGTCAACATTTTACATTTTTGAATGTTTCTATAGCTATATAGAAGCAGAATTAAATTTAGAGTCGATGGGTACTAATGAAATTTAAAAAATTTTAATATTTTTTGCATTTTTATCTATTTTTTGTAATAATTTCAACATTTAACCATACCAATGATATGGACATCAATAGATGCAGAATTGAAAGGAGAGTAAACCCTGAAAAACACACTTTAAAATCTCAAAGGGTTTACGAGTAATTGCAGATTAAACGTTTTTCAAAAAAGATCAAAATATTTTTAAACCAATGATAAAGGTATCAAATGATGCACAATTTAAAGGAGAATAAACCCTGATAAAATCACTTTGACATCTCAAATGGTTTAAGAGTTATTGCAATTTATACGTTAATAAAAATACCAGATTTTAACACTTCCCGTTTCGCCACTTGCAATACCTTTTTAAATCGCCTGTAGCTCCATAACTATACATCGTAATGAAATCAAAATGTACATGAGGAAAGAGGAAAGTTGAAATTTTACTGTGGTGTTTCCAATTCGAAAATATCTCTTATAGTTTCTGAGCAATTAACTCGTGAAAACAGCCAATTTTCCGACTTTGCAAAATACTAAGGTAAAACCCCCTTGCAGTTTTTTTAGGCGAAATAGTGAGTTTTTGATTTTTGAATGTTTCTATAGCCTAATAGAAGCAGAATTAAATTTGGATTCGAGGGGTGCTAATGAAATTTCAAAATTTTTAATATTTTTTTCATTTTTATCTATTTTTTGTAAAAATGTCAACATTTTACATTTTTGAATGTTTCTATAGCTATATAGAAGCAGAATTAAATTTAGAGTCGATGGGTACTAATGAAATTTAAAAAAATTTAATATTTTTTGCATTTTTATCTATTTTTTGTAATAATTTCAACATTTAACCATACCAATGATATGGACATCAATAGATGCAGAATTGAAAGGAGAGTAAACCCTGAAAAACACACTTTAAAATCTCAAAGGGTTTACGAGTAATTGCAGATTAAACGTTTTTCAAAAAAGATCAAAATATTTTTAAACCAATGATATAGGTATCAAATGATGCAGAATTTAAAGGAGAATAAACCCTGAAAAAATCACTTTGACATCTCAAATGGTTTAAGAGTTATTGCAATTTATACGTTAATAAAAATACCAGATTTTAACATTTCCCGTTTCGCCACTTGCAATACCTTTTTAAATCGCCTGTAGCTCCATAACTATACATCGTAAAGAAATCAAAATGTACATGAGAAAAGAGGAAAGTTGAAATTTTTCTGTGGTATTTCCAATTCGAAAATATCTCTTATAGTTTCTGAGCAATTAACTCGTGAAAACAGCCAATTTTCCGACTTTGCAAAATACTAAGTTTTTTTAGGCGAAATAGTGAGTTTTTGATTTTTGAATGTTTCTATAGCCTAATAGAAGCAGAATTAAATTTGGATTCGAGGGGTGCTAATGAAATTTCAAAATTTTTAATATTTTTTTCATTTTTAACTATTTTTTGTAAAAATGTCAACATTTTACATTTTTGAATGTTTCTATAGCTATATAGAAGCAGAATTAAATTTAGAGTCGATGGGTACTAATAAAATTAAAAAATTTTAAATATTTTTTGCATTTTTATCTATTTTTTGTAATAATTTCAACATTTAACCATACCAATGATATGGACATCAATAGATGCAGAATTGAAAGGAGAGTAAACCCTGAAAAACACACTTTAAAATCTCAAAGGGTTTACGAGTAATTGCAGATTAAACGTTTTTCAAAAAAGATCAAAATATTTTTAAACCAATGATATAGGTATCAAATGATGCAGAATTTAAAGGAGAATAAACCCTGAAAAAATCACTTTGACATCTCAAATGGTTTAAGAGTTATTGCAATTTATACGTTAATAAAAATACCAGATTTTAACATTTCCCGTTTCGCCACTTGCAATACCTTTTTAAATCGCCTGTAGCTCCATAACTATACATCGTAAAGAAATCAAAATGTACATGAGAAAAGAGGAAAGTTGAAATTTTACTGTGGTGTTTCCAATTCGAAAATATCTCTTATAGTTTCTGAGCAATTAACTCGTGAAAACAGCCAATTTTCCGACTTTGCAAAATACTAAGTTTTTTTAGGCGAAATAGTGAGTTTTTGATTTTTGAATGTTTCTATAGCCTAATAGAAGCAGAATTAAATTTGGATTCGAGGGGTGCTAATGAAATTTCAAAATTTTTAATATTTTTTTTCATTATTATCTATTTTTTGTAAAAATGTCAACATTTTACATTTTTGAATGTTTCTATAGCTATATAGAAGCAGAATTAAATTTAGAGTCGATGGGTACTAATGAAATTTAAAAAATTTTAATATTTTTTGCATTTTTATCTATTTTTTGTAATAATTTCAACATTTAACCATACCAATGATATGGACATCAATAGATGCAGAATTGAAAGGAGAGTAAACCCTGAAAAACACACTTTAAAATCTCAAAGGGTTTACGAGTAATTGCAGATTAAACGTTTTTCAAAAAAGATCAAAATATTTTTAAACCAATGATATAGGTATCAAATGATGCAGAATTTAAAGGAGAATAAACCCTGAAAAAATCACTTTGACATCTCAAATGGTTTAAGAGTTATTGCAATTTATACGTTAATAAAAATACCAGATTTTAACATTTCCCGTTTCGCCACTTGCAATACCTTTTTAAATCGCCTGTAGCTCCATAACTATACATCGTAATGAAATCAAAATGTACATGAGGAAAGAGGAAAGTTGAAATTTTACTGTGGTGTTTCCAATTCGAAAATATCTCTTATAGTTTCTGAGCAATTAACTCGTGAAAACAGCCAATTTTCCGACTTTGCAAAATACTAAGGTACCCCCCTTGCAGTTTTTTTAGGCGAAATAGTGAGTTTTTGATTTTTGAATGTTTCTATAGCCTAATAGAAGCAGAATTAAATTTAGATTCGAGGGGTGCTAATGAAATTTCAAAATTTTTAATATTTTTTTCATTATTATCTATTTTTTATAAAAATGTCAACATTTTACATTTTTGAATGTTTCTATAGCTATATAGAAGCAGAATTAAATTTAGAGTCGATGGGTACTAATGAAATTTAAAAAATTTTAATATTTTTTGCATTTTTATCTATTTTTTGTAATAATTTCAACATTTAACCATACCAATGATATGGACATCAATAGATGCAGAATTGAAAGGAGAGTAAACCCTGAAAAACACACTTTAAAATCTCAAAGGGTTTACGAGTAATTGCAGATTAAACGTTTTTCAAAAAAGATCAAAATATTTTTAAACCAATGATATAGGTATCAAATGATGCACAATTTAAAGGAGAATAAACCCTGATAAAATCACTTTGACATCTCAAATGGTTTAAGAGTTATTGCAATTTATACGTTAATAAAAATACCAGATTTTAACACTTCCCGTTTCGCCACTTGCAATACCTTTTTAAATCGCCTGTAGCTCCATAACTATACATCGTAATGAAATCAAAATGTACATGAGGAAAGAGGAAAGTTGAAATTTTACTGTGGTGTTTCCAATTCGAAAATATCTCTTATAGTTTCTGAGCAATTAACTCGTGAAAACAGCCAATTTTCCGACTTTGCAAAATACTAAGGTAAAACCCCCTTGCAGTTTTTTTAGGCGAAATAGTGAGTTTTTGATTTTTGAATGTTTCTATAGCCTAATAGAAGCAGAATTAAATTTGGATTCGAGGGGTGCTAATGAAATTTCAAAATTTTTAATATTTTTTTCATTTTTATCTATTTTTTGTAAAAATGTCAACATTTTACATTTTTGAATGTTCCTATAGCTATATAGAAGCAGAATTAAATTTAGAGTCGATGGGTACTAATGAAATTTAAAAAAATTTAATATTTTTTGCATTTTTATCTATTTTTTGTAATAATTTCAACATTTAACCATACCAATGATATGGACATCAATAGATGCAGAATTGAAAGGAGAGTAAACCCTGAAAAACACACTTTAAAATCTCAAAGGGTTTACGAGTAATTGCAGATTAAACGTTTTTCAAAAAAGATCAAAATATTTTTAAACCAATGATATAGGTATCAAATGATGCAGAATTTAAAGGAGAATAAACCCTGAAAAAATCACTTTGACATCTCAAATGGTTTAAGAGTTATTGCAATTTATACGTTAATAAAAATACCAGATTTTAACATTTCCCGTTTCGCCACTTGCAATACCTTTTTAAATCGCCTGTAGCTCCATAACTATACATCGTAAAGAAATCAAAATGTACATGAGAAAAGAGGAAAGTTGAAATTTTACTGTGGTATTTCCAATTCGAAAATATCTCTTATAGTTTCTGAGCAATTAACTCGTGAAAACAGCCAATTTTCCGACTTTGCAAAATACTAAGTTTTTTTAGGCGAAATAGTGAGTTTTTGATTTTTGAATGTTTCTATAGCCTAATAGAAGCAGAATTAAATTTGGATTCGAGGGGTGCTAATGAAATTTCAAAATTTTTAATATTTTTTTCATTTTTAACTATTTTTTGTAAAAATGTCAACATTTTACATTTTTGAATGTTTCTATAGCTATATAGAAGCAGAATTAAATTTAGAGTCGATGGGTACTAATGAAATTAAAAAATTTTAAATATTTTTTGCATTTTTATCTATTTTTTGTAATAATTTCAACATTTAACCATACCAATGATATGGACATCAATAGATGCAGAATTGAAAGGAGAGTAAACCCTGAAAAACACACTTTAAAATCTCAAAGGGTTTACGAGTAATTGCAGATTAAACGTTTTTCAAAAAAGATCAAAATATTTTTAAACCAATGATATAGGTATCAAATGATGCAGAATTTAAAGGAGAATAAACCCTGAAAAAATCACTTTGACATCTCAAATGGTTTAAGAGTTATTGCAATTTATACGTTAATAAAAATACCAGATTTTAACATTTCCCGTTTCGCCACTTGCAATACCTTTTTAAATCGCCTGTAGCTCCATAACTATACATCGTAAAGAAATCAAAATGTACATGAGAAAAGAGGAAAGTTGAAATTTTACTGTGGTGTTTCCAATTCGAAAATATCTCTTATAGTTTCTGAGCAATTAACTCGTGAAAACAGCCAATTTTCCGACTTTGCAAAATACTAAGTTTTTTTAGGCGAAATAGTGAGTTTTTGATTTTTGAATGTTTCTATAGCCTAATAGAAGCAGAATTAAATTTAGATTCGAGGGGTGCTAATGAAATTTCAAAATTTTTAATATTTTTTTCATTATTATCTATTTTTTATAAAAATGTCAACATTTTACATTTTTGAATGTTTCTATAGCTATATAGAAGCAGAATTAAATTTAGAGTCGATGGGTACTAATGAAATTTAAAAAATTTTAATATTTTTTGCATTTTTATCTATTTTTTGTAATAATTTCAACATTTAACCATACCAATGATATGGACATCAATAGATGCAGAATTGAAAGGAGAGTAAACCCTGAAAAACACACTTTAAAATCTCAAAGGGTTTACGAGTAATTGCAGATTAAACGTTTTTCAAAAAAGATCAAAATATTTTTAAACCAATGATATAGGTATCAAATGATGCAGAATTTAAAGGAGAATAAACCCTGAAAAAATCACTTTGACATCTCAAATGGTTTAAGAGTTATTGCAATTTATACGTTAATAAAAATACCAGATTTTAAAATTTCCCGTTTCGCCACTTGCAATACCTTTTTAAATCGCCTGTAGCTCCATAACTATACATCGTAAAGAAATCAAAATGTACATGAGGAAAGAGGAAAGTTGAAATTTTACTGTGGTGTTTCCAATTCGAAAATATCTCTTATAGTTTCTGAGCAATTAACTCGTGAAAACAGCCAATTTTCCGACTTTGCAAAATACTAAGTTTTTTTAGGCGAAATAGTGAGTTTTTGATTTTTGAATGTTTCTATAGCCTAATAGAAGCAGAATTAAATTTGGATTCGAGGGGTGCTAATGAAATTTCAAAATTTTTAATATTTTTTTTCATTATTATCTATTTTTTGTAAAAATGTCAACATTTTACATTTTTGAATGTTTCTATAGCTTTATAGAAGCAGAATTAAATTTAGAGTCGATGGGTACTAATGAAATTTAAAAAATTTTAATATTTTTTGCATTTTTATCTATTTTTTGTAATAATTTCAACATTTAACCATACCAATGATATGGACATCAATAGATGCAGAATTGAAAGGAGAGTAAACCCTGAAAAACACACTTTAAAATCTCAAAGGGTTTACGAGTAATTGCAGATTAAACGTTTTTCAAAAAAGATCAAAATATTTTTAAACCAATGATAAAGGTATCAAATGATGCACAATTTAAAGGAGAATAAACCCTGATAAAATCACTTTGACATCTCAAATGGTTTAAGAGTTATTGCAATTTATACGTTAATAAAAATACCAGATTTTAACACTTCCCGTTTCGCCACTTGCAATACCTTTTTAAATCGCCTGTAGCTCCATAACTATACATCGTAATGAAATCAAAATGTACATGAGGAAAGAGGAAAGTTGAAATTTTACTGTGGTGTTTCCAATTCGAAAATATCTCTTATAGTTTCTGAGCAATTAACTCGTGAAAACAGCCAATTTTCCGACTTTGCAAAATACTAAGGTAAAACCCCCTTGCAGTTTTTTTAGGCGAAATAGTGAGTTTTTGATTTTTGAATGTTTCTATAGCCTAATAGAAGCAGAATTAAATTTGGATTCGAGGGGTGCTAATGAAATTTCAAAATTTTTAATATTTTTTTCATTTTTATCTATTTTTTGTAAAAATGTCAACATTTTACATTTTTGAATGTTTCTATAGCTATATAGAAGCAGAATTAAATTTAGAGTCGATGGGTACTAATGAAATTTAAAAAAATTTAATATTTTTTGCATTTTTATCTATTTTTTGTAATAATTTCAACATTTAACCATACCAATGATATGGACATCAATAGATGCAGAATTGAAAGGAGAGTAAACCCTGAAAAACACACTTTAAAATCTCAAAGGGTTTACGAGTAATTGCAGATTAAACGTTTTTCAAAAAAGATCAAAATATTTTTAAACCAATGATATAGGTATCAAATGATGCAGAATTTAAAGGAGAATAAACCCTGAAAAAATCACTTTGACATCTCAAATGGTTTAAGAGTTATTGCAATTTATACGTTAATAAAAATACCAGATTTTAACATTTCCCGTTTCGCCACTTGCAATACCTTTTTAAATCGCCTGTAGCTCCATAACTATACATCGTAAAGAAATCAAAATGTACATGAGAAAAGAGGAAAGTTGAAATTTTACTGTGGTATTTCCAATTCGAAAATATCTCTTATAGTTTCTGAGCAATTAACTCGTGAAAACAGCCAATTTTCCGACTTTGCAAAATACTAAGTTTTTTTAGGCGAAATAGTGAGTTTTTGATTTTTGAATGTTTCTATAGCCTAATAGAAGCAGAATTAAATTTGGATTCGAGGGGTGCTAATGAAATTTCAAAATTTTTAATATTTTTTTCATTATTATCTATTTTTTGTAAAAATGTCAACATTTTACATTTTTGAATGTTTCTATAGCTATATAGAAACAGAATTAAATTTAGAGTCGATGGGTACTAATGAAATTTAAAAAATTTTAATATTTTTTGCATTTTTATCTATTTTTTGTAATAATTTTAACATTTAACCATACCAATGATATGGACATCAATAGATGCAGAATTGAAAGGAGAGTAAACCCTTAAAAAGACACTTTAAAATGTCAAAGGGTTTACGAGTAAATTGCAGATTAAACGTTTTTCAAAAAAGATCAAAATATTTTTAAACCAATGATATAGGTATCAAATGATGCACAATTTAAAGGAGAATAAACCCTGATAAAATCACTTTGACATCTCAAATGGTTTAAGAGTTATTGCAATTTATACGTTAATAAAAATACCAGATTTTAACATTTCCCGTTTCGCCACTTGCAATACCTTTTTAAATCGCCTGTAGCTCCATAACTATACATCGTAATGAAATCAAAATGTACATGAGGAAAGAGGAAAGTTGAAATTTTACTGTGGTGTTTCCAATTCGAAAATATCTCTTATAGTTTCTGAGCAATTAACTCGTGAAAACAGCCAATTTTCCGACTTTGCAAAATACTAAGGTACCCCCCTTGCAGTTTTTTTAGGCGAAATAGTGAGTTTTTGATTTTTGAATGTTTCTATAGCCTAATAGAAGCAGAATTAAATTTGGATTCGAGGGGTGCTAATGAAATTTCAAAATTTTTAATATTTTTTTCATTTTTATCTATTTTTTGTAAAAATGTCAACATTTTACATTTTTGAATGTTTCTATAGCTATATAGAAGCAGAATTAAATTTAGAGTCGATGGGTACTAATGAAATTTAAAAAATTTTAATATTTTTTGCATTTTTATCTATTTTTTGTAATAATTTCAACATTTAACCATACCAATGATATGGACATCAATAGATGCAGAATTGAAAGGAGAGTAAACCCTGAAAAACACACTTTAAAATCTCAAAGGGTTTACGAGTAATTGCAGATTAAACGTTTTTCAAAAAAGATCAAAATATTTTTAAACCAATGATATAGGTATCAAATGATGCAGAATTTAAAGGAGAATAAACCCTGAAAAAATCACTTTGACATCTCAAATGGTTTAAGAGTTATTGCAATTTATACGTTAATAAAAATACCAGATTTTAACATTTCCCGTTTCGCCACTTGCAATACCTTTTTAAATCGCCTGTAGCTCCATAACTATACATCGTAAAGAAATCAAAATGTACATGAGGAAAGAGGAAAGTTGAAATTTTACTGTGGTGTTTCCAATTCGAAAATATCTCTTATAGTTTCTGAGCAATTAACTCGTGAAAACAGCCAATTTTCCGACTTTGCAAAATACTAAGTTTTTTTAGGCGAAATAGTGAGTTTTTGATTTTTGAATGTTTCTATAGCCTAATAGAAGCAGAATTAAATTTGGATTCGAGGGGTGCTAATGAAATTTCAAAATTTTTAATATTTTTTTTCATTATTATCTATTTTTTGTAAAAATGTCAACATTTTACATTTTTGAATGTTTCTATAGCTATATAGAAGCAGAATTAAATTTAGAGTCGATGGGTACTAATGAAATTTAAAAAATTTTAATATTTTTTGCATTTTTATCTATTTTTTGTAATAATTTCAACATTTAACCATACCAATGATATGGACATCAATAGATGCAGAATTGAAAGGAGAGTAAACCCTGAAAAACACACTTTAAAATCTCAAAGGGTTTACGAGTAATTGCAGATTAAACGTTTTTCAAAAAAGATCAAAATATTTTTAAACCAATGATAAAGGTATCAAATGATGCACAATTTAAAGGAGAATAAACCCTGATAAAATCACTTTGACATCTCAAATGGTTTAAGAGTTATTGCAATTTATACGTTAATAAAAATACCAGATTTTAACACTTCCCGTTTCGCCACTTGCAATACCTTTTTAAATCGCCTGTAGCTCCATAACTATACATCGTAATGAAATCAAAATGTACATGAGGAAAGAGGAAAGTTGAAATTTTACTGTGGTGTTTCCAATTCGAAAATATCTCTTATAGTTTCTGAGCAATTAACTCGTGAAAACAGCCAATTTTCCGACTTTGCAAAATACTAAGTTTTTTTAGGCGAAATAGTGAGTTTTTGATTTTTGAATGTTTCTATAGCCTAATAGAAGCAGAATTAAATTTGGATTCGAGGGGTGCTAATGAAATTTCAAAATTTTTAATATTTTTTTCATTTTTAACTATTTTTTGTAAAAATGTCAACATTTTACATTTTTGAATGTTTCTATAGCTATATAGAAGCAGAATTAAATTTAGAGTCGATGGGTACTAATGAAATTAAAAAATTTTAAATATTTTTTGCATTTTTATCTATTTTTTGTAATAATTTCAACATTTAACCATACCAATGATATGGACATCAATAGATGCAGAATTGAAAGGAGAGTAAACCCTGAAAAACACACTTTAAAATCTCAAAGGGTTTACGAGTAATTGCAGATTAAACGTTTTTCAAAAAAGATCAAAATATTTTTAAACCAATGATATAGGTATCAAATGATGCAGAATTTAAAGGAGAATAAACCCTGAAAAAATCACTTTGACATCTCAAATGGTTTAAGAGTTATTGCAATTTATACGTTAATAAAAATACCAGATTTTAACATTTCCCGTTTCGCCACTTGCAATACCTTTTTAAATCGCCTGTAGCTCCATAACTATACATCGTAAAGAAATCAAAATGTACATGAGGAAAGAGGAAAGTTGAAATTTTACTGTGGTGTTTCCAATTCGAAAATATCTCTTATAGTTTCTGAGCAATTAACTCGTGAAAACAGCCAATTTTCCGACTTTGCAAAATACTAAGTTTTTTTAGGCGAAATAGTGAGTTTTTGATTTTTGAATGTTTCTATAGCCTAATAGAAGCAGAATTAAATTTGGATTCGAGGGGTGCTAATGAAATTTCAAAATTTTTAATATTTTTTTTCATTATTATCTATTTTTTGTAAAAATGTCAACATTTTACATTTTTGAATGTTTCTATAGCTATATAGAAGCAGAATTAAATTTAGAGTCGATGGGTACTAATGAAATTTAAAAAATTTTAATATTTTTTGCATTTTTATCTATTTTTTGTAATAATTTCAACATTTAACCATACCAATGATATGGACATCAATAGATGCAGAATTGAAAGGAGAGTAAACCCTGAAAAACACACTTTAAAATCTCAAAGGGTTTACGAGTAATTGCAGATTAAACGTTTTTCAAAAAAGATCAAAATATTTTTAAACCAATGATAAAGGTATCAAATGATGCACAATTTAAAGGAGAATAAACCCTGATAAAATCACTTTGACATCTCAAATGGTTTAAGAGTTATTGCAATTTATACGTTAATAAAAATACCAGATTTTAACATTTCCCGTTTCGCCACTTGCAATACCTTTTTAAATCGCCTGTAGCTCCATAACTATACATCGTAATGAAATCAAAATGTACATGAGGAAAGAGGAAAGTTGAAATTTTACTGTGGTGTTTCCAATTCGAAAATATCTCTTATAGTTTCTGAGCAATTAACTCGTGAAAACAGCCAATTTTCCGACTTTGCAAAATACTAAGGTACCCCCCTTGCAGTTTTTTTAGGCGAAATAGTGAGTTTTTGATTTTTGAATGTTTCTATAGCCTAATAGAAGCAGAATTAAATTTGGATTCGAGGGGTGCTAATGAAATTTCAAAATTTTTAATATTTTTTTCATTTTTATCTATTTTTTGTAAAAATGTCAACATTTTACATTTTTGAATGTTTCTATAGCTATATAGAAGCAGAATTAAATTTAGAGTCGATGGGTACTAATGAAATTTAAAAAAATTTAATATTTTTTGCATTTTTATCTATTTTTTGTAATAATTTCAACATTTAACCATACCAATGATATGGACATCAATAGATGCAGAATTGAAAGGAGAGTAAACCCTGAAAAACACACTTTAAAATCTCAAAGGGTTTACGAGTAATTGCAGATTAAACGTTTTTCAAAAAAGATCAAAATATTTTTAAACCAATGATATAGGTATCAAATGATGCAGAATTTAAAGGAGAATAAACCCTGAAAAAATCACTTTGACATCTCAAATGGTTTAAGAGTTATTGCAATTTATACGTTAATAAAAATACCAGATTTTAACATTTCCCGTTTCGCCACTTGCAATACCTTTTTAAATCGCCTGTAGCTCCATAACTATACATCGTAAAGAAATCAAAATGTACATGAGGAAAGAGGAAAGTTGAAATTTTACTGTGGTGTTTCCAATTCGAAAATATCTCTTATAGTTTCTGAGCAATTAACTCGTGAAAACAGCCAATTTTCCGACTTTGCAAAATACTAAGTTTTTTTAGGCGAAATAGTGAGTTTTTGATTTTTGAATGTTTCTATAGCCTAATAGAAGCAGAATTAAATTTGGATTCGAGGGGTGCTAATGAAATTTCAAAATTTTTTATATTTTTTTCATTATTATCTATTTTTTGTAAAAATGTCAACATTTTACATTTTTGAATGTTTCTATAGCTATATAGAAGCAGAATTAAATTTAGAGTCGATGGGTACTAATGAAATTTAAAAAATTTTAATATTTTTTGCATTTTTATCTATTTTTTGTAATAATTTCAACATTTAACCATACCAATGATATGGACATCAATAGATGCAGAATTGAAAGGAGAGTAAACCCTGAAAAACACACTTTAAAATCTCAAAGGGTTTACGAGTAATTGCAGATTAAACGTTTTTCAAAAAAGATCAAAATATTTTTAAACCAATGATATAGGTATCAAATGATGCACAATTTAAAGGAGAATAAACCCTGATAAAATCACTTTGACATCTCAAATGGTTTAAGAGTTATTGCAATTTATACGTTAATAAAAATACCAGATTTTAACATTTCCTGTTTCGCCACTTGCAATACCTTTTTAAATCGCCTGTAGCTCCATAACTATACATCGTAATGAAATCAAAATGTACATGAGGAAAGAGGAAAGTTGAAATTTTACTGTGGTGTTTCCAATTCGAAAATATCTCTTATAGTTTCTGAGCAATTAACTCGTGAAAACAGCCAATTTTCCGACTTTGCAAAATACTAAGGTACCCCCCTTGCAGTTTTTTTAGGCGAAATAGTGAGTTTTTGATTTTTGAATGTTTCTATAGCCTAATAGAAGCAGAATTAAATTTGGATTCGAGGGGTGCTAATGAAATTTCAAAATTTTTAATATTTTTTTCATTTTTATCTATTTTTTGTAAAAATGTCAACATTTTACATTTTTGAATGTTTCTATAGCTATATAGAAGCAGAATTAAATTTAGAGTCGATGGGTACTAATGAAATTAAAAAATTTTAAATATTTTTTTGCATTTTTATCTATTTTTGTAATAATTTCAACATTTAACCATACCAATGATATGGACATCAATAGATGCAGAATTGAAAGGAGAGTAAACCCTGAAAAACACACTTTAAAATCTCAAAGGGTTTACGAGTAATTGCAGATTAAACGTTTTTCAAAAAAGATCAAAATATTTTTAAACCAATGATATAGGTATCAAATGATGCAGAATTTAAAGGAGAATAAACCCTGAAAAAATCACTTTGACATCTCAAATGGTTTAAGAGTTATTGCAATTTATACGTTAATAAAAATACCAGATTTTAACATTTCCCGTTTCGCCACTTGCAATACCTTTTTAAATCGCCTGTAGCTCCATAACTATACATCGTAATGAAATCAAAATGTACATGAGGAAAGAGGAAAGTTGAAATTTTACTGTGGTGTTTCCAATTCGAAAATATCTCTTATAGTTTCTGAGCAATTAACTCGTGAAAACAGCCAATTTTCCGACTTTGCAAAATACTAAGGTACCCCCCTTGCAGTTTTTTTAGGCGAAATAGTGAGTTTTTGATTTTTGAATGTTTCTATAGCCTAATAGAAGCAGAATTAAATTTGGATTCGAGGGGTGCTAAAGAAATTTCAAAATTTTTAATATTTTTTTCATTTTATCTATTTTTTGTAAAAATGTCAACATTTTACATTTTTGAATGTTTCTATAGCTATATAGAAGCAGAATTAAATTTAGAGTCGATGGGTACTAATGAAATTTAAAAAATTTTAATATTTTTTGCATTTTTATCTATTTTTTGTAATAATTTCAACATTTAACCATACCAATGATATGGACATCAATAGATGCAGAATTGAAAGGAGAGTAAACCCTGAAAAACACACTTTAAAATCTCAAAGGGTTTACGAGTAATTGCAGATTAAACGTTTTTCAAAAAAGATCAAAATATTTTTAAACCAATGATATAGGTATCAAATGATGCAGAATTTAAAGGAGAATAAACCCTGAAAAAATCACTTTGACATCTCAAATGGTTTAAGAGTTATTGCAATTTATACGTTAATAAAAATACCAGATTTTAACATTTCCCGTTTCGCCACTTGCAATACCTTTTTAAATCGCCTGTAGCTCCATAACTATACATCGTAATGAAATCAAAATGTACATGAGGAAAGAGGAAAGTTGAAATTTTACTGTGGTGTTTCCAATTCGAAAATATCTCTTATAGTTTCTGAGCAATTAACTCGTGAAAACACCCAATTTTCCAACTTTGCAAAATGCTAAGGTCCCCTTACAGTTTTTTTAGGCGAAAAAGTGAGTTTTTGATTTTTGAATGTTTCTATAGCCTAATAGAAACAGAATTAAATTTGGATTCGAGGGGTGCTAATGAAATTTCAAAATTTTTAATATTTTTTTCATTTTATCTATTTTTTGTAAAAATGTCAACATTTTACATTTTTGAATGTTTCTATAGCTATATAGAAGCAGAATTAAATTTAGAGTCGATGGGTACTAATGAAATTTAAAAAATTTTAATATTTTTTGCATTTTTATCTATTTTTTGTAATAATTTCAACATTTAACCATACCAATGATATGGACATCAATAGATGCAGAATTGAAAGGAGAGTAAACCCTGAAAAACACACTTCTAAAATCTCAAAGGGTTTACGAGTAATTGCAGATTAAACGTTTTTCAAAAAAGATCAAATTATTTTTAAACCAATGATATAGGTATCAAATGATGCAGAATTTAAAGGAGAATAAACCCTGAAAAAATCACTTTGACATCTCAAATGGTTTAAGAGTTATTGCAATTTATACGTTAATAAAAATACCAGATTTTAACATTTCCCGTTTCGCCACTTGCAATACCTTTTTAAATCGCCTGTAGCTCCATAACTATACATCGTAATGAAATCAAAATGTACATGAGGAAAGAGGAAAGTTGAAATTTTACTGTGGTGTTTCCAATTCGAAAATATCTCTTATAGTTTCTGAGCAATTAACTCGTGAAAACACCCAATTTTCCAACTTTGCAAAATGCTAAGGTCCCCTTACAGTTTTTTTAGGCGAAAAAGTGAGTTTTTGATTTTTGAATGTTTCTATAGCCTAATAGAAACAGAATTAAATTTGGATTCGAGGGGTGCTAATGAAATTTCAAAATTTTTAATATTTGTTTCATTTTTATCTATTTTTTGTAAAAATGTCAACATTTAACATTTTTGAATGTTTCTATATCTATATAGAAGCAGAATTAAATTTAGAGTCGATGGGTACTAATGAAATTTAAAAAATTTTAATATTTTTTTCATATTTATCTATTTTTTGTAAAAATTTCAACATTTAACCATACCAATGATATGGACATCATAAGATGCAGAATTCAAAGGAGTGTAAATCCTTAAAACATCGCTCTGAAATGTCTAAGGGTTTACGAGAAATTGCAGTTTAAAGTTTTTTCAAAAAAGATCAAACATTTTTTAAACCATTGATATGGGTATCAAAAGACGCAGAATTGAAAAGAGATTAAACCCTGAAAAAATCACATTAAAGTCTCAAAGGGTTTATATGCCAATAAAAATACCAGAGTTTAACATTTCATGTTTCGCCACTTGCAATACCTTTTTAAACGCCTGTAGCTCCCTAACTATACATCCTAATGATATAAACTTTTACATAAGGAAAGAAGAAAGTTCAAATTTTTCTGTTAATTTAACAATTCGAAAATATCTCTTATAGTTTCTGAGTAATTAAACCGAGAAAACAGCCAATTTTCCAAAATTTCCAAAAAAGTAAGGTATCTAATTGTTAGAAAAATTTCAACATTTTTACCAATACTAATGATATGCACATCAAAAGATGCAGAATTTAGTAGAGAGTCGATAAAAATATTAATTAAATACATAAAAATTGCTCTGTTTGGGTTATAAGATAATATGTTATGCAATTCTCTGATTTGTTTTATGGTCTTGAAAAAATCACTTTGAAATCGCATATGGATTATGAGAAATTGCAGTTTATATGTGTCAACATTTTAACATTTCACATTTCGCAACTTGCAATGCCTTTTTAAAACACTCGTAGCTCTTAAACTATTCATCATAACAATATGAAATTTGACATGAAGAAAGAAGAAAGTTCACATTTTACTGTGGTTTGTTCAATCCGAAAATATCTCTTATAGTTTCTGAGTAATTAAACCGAGACAACAGCCAATTTTCAAACTTTGCAAAATGGTAAGGACCCTTGCAATTTTTTTAGGACAAAGAGGTAATTTTCAGACAAAGAAAAATCTTGTGAAGAAGGTGCTACACTCTTTTAGTAAATAAACCAAGCATTAACTTTCTCAGATAAATTATTTTTATAACATCAAGAAAATAGTGTAATCTGTTGGAATAAAATAAAAGATTATTTTCCTCCGAATTCTCCATTGATCTTGCTGTTGTTCAATAGAGATGACTGAATTTTACTGTTTTTTTTTTTTTTTTAATTCCTTAATGGATGTTTTCATAAATTCTAATTTAGATACCACTACGAAAATGGGTACATAGTAAAAAAAGATGGGTCAAAAATATTCTAAACACAAATTATTTTAAATAATGATTTATTTTTTATAAATTATTTAAAAAATAAAATAAAACAACTATTCTATATCATTCACTTACTGAATATTTTTGTTTTTCATTTCTTACAAAATAACAACAAATTTACAAACATTCTTAAAACTAAAATGGTTCAAACTTTAACCATTAACAATACATAATACTTTTAATAATAGCTTGAAGCAATATGAGTATGAATCACATTGATTTAGACTTATTTTTTACAAATATAACTCAGAAAGGAATTGATAAGTACCATCATTTATTTAACCAGCAATGTCATGTAATTTTTACTCAAACTATTAAAAATAGTTTAACTTTTTTTTTTTTAACTACAAAAAAATGCTCATTCAAACAATACATGATATTCGCTGTACTTAAAAAGCTATAGATTTAAAATTTGGTTTGAGAGCTCATTAAAAACATATTACTCATCAAAACATAAATTACAATTTTGAACTTTTATAAAGTTTTTGGTTTTCTTACCTCACCCCCTTAACAACTTTTTCAAAAAAAAAAAACATTTTGGAACCTATTTAATTTTGAATAATAATTAAAATCAGAGCAAAAACCGAGTTTTGATCTGCAAACAAAACCTCTTAACAAAAATATTAATTAAAGGCATAAAAATTGCTCTGTTTGGGTTATAAGATAATATATTAGGCAATTCTCTGATTTGTTTTATGGTCTTAAGTTTGATATAGTTAATTACCTTAGAGGTTGTCCTCAGTCCGTATAATAGTTATGGCTACAGCGCTGTTTCGCCGAACACTTATGTGTCAGGCCCGCACTAACACATAAACATGTAACACAACACAACACTAACACATATAAAATCAGAGTATGAATCGTCGTACATAAATAATAAAATTGTTTGTGGCCACATTATAAGGACTTACTTGTCCAGCTTATAAATTACTTGTCCACAAACAATTTTATTATTTATGTACGACGAGTCATACTCTGATTTTATATGTGTTAGTGTTGTGTTGTGTTACGTGTTTATGTGTTAGTGCGGGCCTGACGAAGCCGACAGTGTTCGGCGAAACAGCGCTGTAGCCATAACTATAATACGGACTGAGGACAACCTCTAAGGTAATTAACTATATTATATATTAAACAGTCCAAGGCAACACATTATACTTTATAAAACTTAAGTTTGAAATAAATAGTCATCATTAGCAGGTAATAAATTTAACATTCTCTACAATTTTTGAAAATCAAGAACAATGACATTTTATAACAGCTGCACCTAAAAATACACAATTGTAGTTTTTAATTCTGATTTACAAAAAAAAGGGAAAAAAAATTAGTTTCACATAGTTATAAAGTTCACCTGTGTCGAGTCAACAACACAAATTGGAGTTTTTATCGACAGCTTTAATTCCATTATAGCTGAGCCAATGAGACGAGTAAAATGAATGAAAACTTTTCTGTATATGGAAGCAAGTTTAACAAGGAAGATGTTTTACATTGCTCGACTTATTTCATGATGACACACATCAACTTAACTACATATTAATTTGAGACTGAAAATCGAATGGATCACACACTAATTTCCAGTATAAATACAAGTGATTGTGTACTGTCATTAAAAACATTAATGTGTAATTATAATAAATCTATATGTACAGTAATAAATAATAACTAATAATAAAGTATATTTATATCGTAACCCAGTAGTGATAAATAAAGTTGATTAAAACCAACATGTTCGTTCCAATTTGAATAATTTTGATGAAATGAGATAATAATGGATGGGACCAAATTAACACATGGATTTTAATAGCAAGGTAAAAATAATAAACAAACATTATGAGGAATAATATATAAACTATTTCATATCTTAGATTTTCTTGTTTTTTTTTTTTTTTTTTTTTTTTTTTTTTTTTTTAATGGCTTGTTTGGTCACTTGAGCTTAATGATACAATTACTTGTGCTCAACGACTATTTAGGCGACAGATTAATATTGAAAGTTATAGACGAATGTCCGATTTGAACTCAATTAATAATTGATTCAGTAACTTCTGATCATCCCCTTCAAAAGTCAACAAAAAATATGAACTTTAATGTAATAGCAGATATTTCTTGTTGAAACTCCATATTCAAGGATAAAATAAAGCAAAAGCTTAAAGTTTCAAATATAAATTGCGCAACGAACGTTTAGTTGCCCGACGATGCCGCAAGGCGAAACAATTGTAGCTCATTTATACTATTAAATATTTGAAACTTTAAGCTTTTGCTTTATTTTATCCTTGAAAAAATATGAACTTAATGTAACGTCTGTGAGAATATAAACCATTGCACACAGCCCCGAGTGACATCTATAATTGCTTTGCATTTCAACATTCCCTTCATTATGATTTGCAAAATACAAATTGGAGAAGCTATAAAAACGTGACTGTGGATAGAAGATAATTTCATGAGCATGATTTTAATTGTAGAACCAAATTCGTCTGACCTTTTGATTGTACCAAAATGAGCTCATTTGCAGTTTTGTAGCTCTGCGAATAAACAAAATAATATTGGAATAGATACAATTGAAAGGTACTGGAAGGAAAAACCTCTTTGCTGCGACAGTGTTATAGTATGTTATGGATTTTTTGTCAGCATTTCTTTGAAATGTATTGTAAAGTCCGAAGCACTGTGTCACACACAAATAAAATAAGACCATTTTCGGCATCACAGTTGCATCATAAAGTTGGGATCAAGAATTGCTGATTTAAAAAAAATGGAGCTACTGGTCTTACAAAAAATGAGTCAAAGAACACAATAAGGGAGATGTTTACTGGGATTTTCACATGAAGTAGCTCAAGCTGCCAGGTGGTAACCAGACTTAACCTACTTTGCATTTTATATTCAAGTACTGATCTGCTCAGTTAAGAGAATAATCGAAGGATAAATCACAGCAATACCTAAGGAATGTTGTGACAGGTAATGAACATCCTAATGTCATGGGTTAGTAATACTACCAAATGAATGGAATGTTTAAAAGACGTTATTTTTTGAACATACAAAAATTAATTGAAAAAATAAAATGGCATAGTTTTATAACTGTTATTAAATATTATGTTAGTTTACATTCCATGAGTTAACACTGCCCCTCCATGTATTATAAAATAAATTATAAATTCTTGACAGCTGATACATTGATGTCACAGGTTATAAATTTACTTTTGTTATATTTTGTGTAATTCTTTACTGACCATGACCTTGGGATATGTCCAGCGTGACAGCTGACAAAAATTAGCTCAAATAATTTACAGATAAAAATACTGGTAAACCAGTTCAAAAAGGTGTCATTTTATATATTTTTTAGCAACAATCATTTGTTGAACCTTTCTTAAGTGCTAAATTATCACTAGGTGCTACTTTTGCTTCTACTGTTCTACTACTGCAATACAAATTTTGTTTTTTAGTGATAATGCCCTTATTTTTTATACAGGTGGTCCTCAGAATACAAGTCCCCGATTCACAACATTTCACATATACTGCTTCCTATCACCCTTAATGCTTACTATATTGTCTATTTATAACTTGGTTGGTTAGTGACAAGTTGAGCTCGCAGTGGCATTCAACAGGTGTTACTTACAGTGTTTACATCCTTCAGTGGTTTTATTGTTCTTGTAAGTGCTAGTCAGTGAAAAATGTGATAAACGTCATGCAAATAAAAAAAAAAAAAAATAAGTAAGACATTCTATTTCATTAAAGGTTATAAAAGGTCTTGATAAGTGTTGTTGACATTCAACGTGTAATGGCCCTTCTCGAATTAAGTGTAAGAACTATTCGGTCTAATTAATTCTAATATGAATTGTAAAAATGTTCAGGCTTGTACGAGTTTAACCATCAAGGTCAAGATCAGATGCAAAGGAGAACATGTTGTCTAATAGGATTGAACATTATAATCAGTGAAATACACCAAATTCAATGGCGATCATTCAAGGGAAAGCGGAATGTTTCTATTCAGACATAAGCAAGGAACATAATCTCTACCTAGATTGATTCCCAGTAAAGATTTGTTTGACTGTTTCAAAGATCGCAACACTTTTCATAACTTGAAACTTACGGGAAAGACTGCTTCAGAAGATAATGAAGGCGCTGATGAATTTAAAGAAACTACATTAAAAAATATCAGATGGCAGAGCAATTTTTCAATCTTGATGATAGAGGCCTATTTTACAAGAGAATCCCCAGCACATTTATTTCAATCAAAAAAAAAACTACACTTGGCTTTATAGCTGTCAAAGACCGCTGGACATTATGTTTTGGTGCTAATGCCTCTGGAGATTACAAATTAAAACTGTTGAGGATTTACCAATCAAAAAATCCAAGAGCACTTTAAGGTTGTGATGAAAATAAGTTGCCTGTGATTTGGAGATCCAGTAAGAAAGGTTGGATAACAAGAAAAATATCGTATGAATATTTTTCATAAGAGATCCAACAAGAATCAAAAGAAAAATACTGTGAAAAAGAAAACATTGTATTTAAAATTTTGACTCTTGTGGACAATGTGGATAATGTTTCTAGCAATCATCCTGAAAATATTAAAGTAGTGTTTTTACGTCCCAAACACTACTTACATCGTACAGCCTATGGATCAAGGGGAGATATCAGTGTTCAAAGCCAACTACTTTAAGGAGAAATTATAACGACTTGTGATGCAAATGATAAACTCTCTATAGATGATTTCTGGAAACAGTTCAGCATTGACATCATAGATAAGTCTTGCAAAAGGTTGACACTCGGTGTAATAATGAGGTATAAAAAAATTTGTCACCAGAGATTGTATGAAAGAAAATGGATCCTAAATGAAATGATGCAGAAATAAGTGAAAATGCGAGTAAAATGACCAGAGAAATTGTGGATATGGTGCAGCAGGTTCAGGAAATTATGGATTCAGTGACGATGGAGATGACGTTAGTGAGCATATTAAATCACACAAAGACGATCCAAGCATTGACAACCTCTTGTCAGAGGAAGATGAAATACATGTCGAAGTTTCTATGAGGAGGAAAAACCTATGTGTTAAAAAAATCTTAAAGTTCAAAACAATTCTATTTAAAAAAGTTTAACACGTTAGCTGCCAAGGCCTAATACGATACTCTTGCCTGGAGTGCCACGATTACCAAATTATTTTTCCATTATTATTTTTGCATCTACCTATGTTAAATAATATAAGGCAATAGTATTTACTAATTTTATTTACATTTATGCATATATAGTTTCGAAACCGATCGGACCGAAATGCAATTTTTCGGCTTTAATTTTAATCGTAGTATAACGTTTAGGTCCGATCGGACCGAGGTAATTTTCATGTAAAAAAAAAAAAATCTAAACGGGCTATTTCATTTTTTTATGTTGGCAAGCTCACTATTTTATTCGTCTAATATTTATTTTATAAATACATATATTCATTTTACAACTGTATTCTTTGTGAATTATTCATTACTAAACCAAAATGTTTTTGTAAAATTTTTAATCGGTCCGATCGTGCCAACAAAAAAGTGAAAATATCCACTGATTTTATTATTATATTGAGTAACCATGGTAACGGTTATTAAAGCGTACAATATACTACGTCTATCACACGTCTTTACCCAATCCAGAGAATACCAAAAATATGCCGATAGGTTGCTGCACTATCGAACTGTAAGCCACAAAACAAAACATTACGTCAGTGACTTTATCGGTCCGATCGTGCCGAAACGCTGCATGTACATTCACCTTAGTTTCACCTTATGGCAGCTAACGTGTTAAATTTTAAATGTAAAAACTTATAAAACCTTGCCAAGTAAAGGTATGTCACAGGCTTTTCAAATGATCGCTAATGGTCTCATCTAGTCTGAAGTAAATGATCCAGATGAAATACAAAGCTCTAAAGTCAACTAAAAGAGAAGTTCAAAATATGAATAAATGTTATCGTGAACTGTATAACACTAAAATGAAATCATAAATTAAAACATTCTTTTCACAAAACTCCAGTGTGTCGATGAAGCGTCTACCCCTCACATTCCTGGTGCGAGCACATCTACTAGCCAGGTCAACGACCACCCATTGCATCTTTTTAATTCTCAAATATCAAGAACTATAAAAGTTTAGGACTTCACTATAATTATGCTTTTTTTCTATTTTAGTGTATGGTAAAACTTTCTCTTAATCAAGTTTTTTCACTTTAAGAACACACTTTTGGAATGTACTGTTAAGTACATTTTGTTTTGTAAATATGTTTTAGGGCTTTAGTTTTAATCCTTTTGGTATACAAATTTAGTGTTGTGAAAATTAAAAAGTTTTAATGTTACTGTACTCAATAAAATAATTTGATTAATAAAAGACATTAATTTTTTATTTCCAAAACCATTTACTGTATAGTAGTTAATGTACGCCTAGGTCTGTAAATTGATCAATAGAAAGATCTCTCTCTCTCTCTCTCTCTCTCTCTCTCTCTCTCTCTCTCTCTCTCTCTCTCTCTCTCTCTCTCTCTCTCTCTCTCTCTCTCTCTCTCTCTCTCTCTCTCCTCTCTCTCTCTCTCTCTCTCTCTCTCTCTCTCTCTCTCTCTCTCTCTCTCTCTCTCTCTCTCTCTCTCTCTCTCTCTCTCTCTCTCTCTCTCTCTCTCTCTCTCTCTCTCTCTCTCTTCTCTCTCTCTCTCTCTCTCTCTCTCTCTCTCTCTCTCTCTCTCTCTCTCTCTCTCTCTCTCTCTCTCTCTCTCTCTCTCTCTCTCTCTCTCTCTCTCTCTCTCTCTCTCTCTCTCTCTCTCTCTCTCTCTCTCTCTCTCTCTCTCTCTCTCTCTCTCTCTCTCTCTCTCTCTCTCTCTCTCTCTCTCTCTCTCTCTCTCTCTCTCTCTCTCTCTCTCTCTCTCTCTCTCTCTCTCTCTCTCTCTCTCTCTCTCTCTCTCTCTCTCTCTTCCTCTCTCTCTCTCTCTCTCTCTTACACATGTACTGACATTCTGTTTGTATGGTTTGCACTATAATCATGCATATAATCCCAATATATACGGATTCATTTTAGGATTTTGTCAGAACGTATCTGTCACATATATTGAGGACTACCTGTTTTACAAAAAAAAAAAAAAAAAATGTTCGACTGTTTCAAACCTGCACAAAATTAAATGGAATTTTGAAATACCAAAGTAAAAATATGCTTATTATTTACTAACTATAAATATAGATATATATTACAATTTAATAAACAATTATTTACATTTCTATTCATACCTCTGAAAGGTCTCCTCATAGAAAAAAAAAACATTTTGTATACTACAAACGGTCGAATATTTCATTGATTGAGGAAAAGAAAGGTGTCACTACACCCGAGTCTGGCCTTAAGCTATATACAAAAATATGTTAATATATACATGCAAGCTGTTTATAGTTTTAAAAACAAAAATCACAGATTTGAATTTACATTTGCAGGGCGTAAATCAAATTTGGAATGAAAGTAATTTTTTAAAGTAATACTTGGATTAAAAATTTTTAAATGTATAGTAATTAAATTGTGACCTTTATAATGTCAACATACATATACATGAGTTTTTTAAACCACTCAAAACATGTCACTCTTCCAAATCTGTAACTTATCAAAAATATAACAGTTTAAATTGCTATCAAATTAATTTTAATCTGTATTACAAAGATTCATCAAATAATTGTTTTTTTTTAATGTAAGATGGATTGTTTTGGCTTTGTGATTGAAAATTATGTGTATTTAATTAAAACATTCCTATAAATGTTTTAAATTAAATATTTTAATCCCAGTATTTAAAAAAAAAAAATGCTTATATTCCAAATTATATTTATTCCCTGTAACCAAATGTATTATGTAATACCAACTAATGTTTAATAATTTTATGAATGTAGCCAATAATTTGACTACGAAGTTCTGTCGTTAACCTGAACCTCATTGCAAAGAAAGCCATTACTCTAAACAACAACAAGTAAGCAATAAGTCCCATTAACTGGTTGCCTGTATCTTGTCCTCTCATACCTAAGTCTCGTAACAACATACTGGGATCTTGATAGTGGCAATATGGAAATGGACTGAAATCTTTACATTCCATCGGTTCTCGACCATTACCGTACAGCGTGGTTAACAACCCGACTAGAGCTAAACGCATAAAACTGAATTGCATTAAGAAATGCATTGCTGGATAGATTTGTTCTCCATAACCCATGCCGTGCATTGCTACCATCAAGATAGGCGCCATAACTGAAGGTCCAACTACTGCTCCATTCTGTAATTTAAAAAAATCCTGTCAATTACAAAATTTTTCACACATACATACACTTTATCATCATAATTTTGTTGGTTTTTTCTTTTAAAGGCGTAAAACTTCTTGGTCATCATCACCTTATACAAAAAAGAAGAAGAAAATAGCTTAAATCTAGTCCTTGAATACTATAGTGTCCGGCTAAAATAACTCCCGGATTTCTCACCACTGCTGGTGGAATGCTAGTAAATACTATGCATGGTTTTTGTACTCCATTTTGCAGAGAATAACCTGCCCTTTTAATTACCATCATGGAAAAGAGCAGTGAACATCGAGAGTTTTTAATTGAAAAAGGCTTTATTTAAAAAAATGCTGATTCTATCACATAGCGATTATTTTATAGACACTTTAATACATAGATATAATACAGCATCGGTGAGGTACCCATGTAAGCATGGGACATCTCCAACCAATAAATACTTGGTAATGGATAATAATTAATAAATTGTAATTATGAATAAAAATTTAAATTAGGGAAAGTAAGGTGACAGTTTATTGAAAATATAAAAGGGAGCTTTTAAATTAAAAAAGTGCTTTTGTTAAAATATGAAAACTATAATTTTGAATAATAATGTTGAAGCAAAGAAACAGGTTTTACGTCATACAGAAGCTCTGTATGGCGTGACTATCCATATAAAGACATATTAAGAAAAACGTCCTTTTTCATAGAACATTTTTTCGAGAAAGGGAGAAGAAGGCACGACTCCATTCCAGTTACTCTTCTACAGATACCTGAAGCAGTCAGATGTGTTTTTGTAATCGGCATCAAAATGAGGTGATATATCTAAATAAAGTCAAATTGAAATTATAAAACATTTCAACTTAAATAGAATATGAGTTGAAATGTTAAAATAACAAATTTATATCAAAAATGAACTGTTTTGTGTGTGATGAAACAATCGTAAGTACTGAACAAATTCAAAATATAATGGACAACGAACAAGGACTTTTTTTTAACAACAATTTGCTATGAACACTTGAAGTAAAAAATGTTATAGTTGTAGGTTGTTATATTTTTTAGATTAAGAATAATGATAAAAAGTGGTTGTGTACAATAAACCAGATAATTAACATAATCATGTTTTGTTAAAATCATTGAGAACAGCTATTATGCTGGTATCATTGGAAATTTCAGGGTGTGAAAGTACAGAAATGAAAGGTAAGAACTCTAAGTTATAGAATTAAAAATGATTATACTATTGATACTATTGACCGATGGTACTTGGTAGAAATCCATGTTTAAAATAAAACAAACAAAATTTTTTTTGTAACTTCTACAATTTATTGTGAGTCTTGCCGACCATGGTTTCGCCAGTAGTCTGTATTGTTGTCTCGTCAATGCCGTTACTGGCGAAACCATGGTCGGCAAGACTCACAATAAAATTGTAGAAGTTACAAAAAAATTTTGTTTGTTTTATTTAAAAAATGATTAATAGAAAATAAACTTTTGTTTGTAAGCAACGGTTACACCTGATAAGAAGAAAATATTGTTGTAGGTGTTAAATTTTAGAGGTATAAGTTCATCTTAAAAGAAGAAACATCCTGGTTGATGATGAAGCAATTCCCAAAAACATCCAGGCTGTAAGATATTAATTTACACAATCTTAACAACGATTAGCTGTTAAACACACTGATACATTAGGAATTAGTATTTGGAATATAAGGAGGATTTTACAAGCGGAATTGCAGTTTTATCCATACAAAATGATAGTCATACAGCAGCTACAAGAATGTGATTGAATTAAATGTGTTGCTTCTTGAATATCTGTTCCATTTTTGAAAATGTTTCGGTGAACTCTAAGCTACTCTCGACTGATAAAGCCCAATTTCATTTATCAGGTTGTGTAAACAAACAGAATTCTAGGTACTGGGCAGAAAATAATCCACTACAGTGTGTTGCGGTTAGGTGTACCATTGTTGAATTTGGAGTAATTGGGCCTTACTTTTTTGAGGAAAGAAGACAAACAATTACAGTTAATTCCAATTGTTATGTCGACATATTACACAACTTCTTGCATTATAAATTATAAACATATATTTTGAGAGAAAATGAATGCTAATCATGACAGAATTTACCAACTTTGTCTAAAAAAATGAAACAATAGTATGAAAGTTTTCTAGTGAAACAACGCTAATTGTAGTGCTTAAAGTAACTTGCACGTGAACATTTGAACAACATTCTTTATCTTTGTTATAATTTGATGTTTTTTTTTTTTTTATGTTGTGTCTATATTTTAAGAATAAAACTATGTATGTATTTCAGAGAAACAGATTTCTGTATTTGATTTTGCCTAGTACATTTTTCAAAGGATTTACGGCCCTGAAAAATTATAGATTATAAGTTCTCTAAAAATTGGTGCTCAGTAAAAAATAGAAATTAAATTTAAACTTAAAGCAGTAAAACAAAACTTACAATTGGTTTGGCAAACTGACGAACTAAAAAAAATTACAATGTACTGCATCTCACAATTGTGCAAGGGTACTATTTTACATCACTGTCTTAAAAATTTAGAATTGTTCTCATTTGAAAAATTTTTTACAACAAAATGACCACTTTAAATTCATAACTTTACAAATAAATTAATGAAAGAAAACAAAATGGTGGAGAAGGGGGGGGGGGTTAAACTTTTAAAATCTCCAAGTTATAATTTAAATAAATCCTAGATACTTACTGTACAGTTGAATGTGATGCCAATGAGTATGCCAAGCCCTTCAGATATTATAGCCAACACAACATTGATGGAACAAAACCAGAGGAATCTCTGAGTTTCCATTGGTTGGTCAGCCATCCAATAGACGATGGAATTAAACATCATTGTCAATAAAATCTGAAGAAAAAAGAAATATTAAATTCAAAAATGTATTGTGTTTAATGTTTGTTTTAATACAGACTTTTCATTAACACTGGTCAAATATGTTTGAATTGGTTTCCCTTTTGTGTTTTGATGGCCTGGTTTAGGTAAATTTTTCCACTACTCATTAAAATTTAATCAAAATTAATAGTTATAATTTAAATAAGGAAGGAACAACAGATTTTTTGTTTGTTGAGCGCTGTGACAATGAGCGTTTTAATGCAAAAACAGAAAACAGCAAACCATGGCGTTTTTATGAATGGCCCTTCTTTTTTTATAAGGTCTCATAATAGACATTTCTATGACTACTTCATACAAAACACTCAAGAGATCCCTCATAGTGAGTGTGGGTACGGCAGATACGAGGACCCTAGCTGGATCTACACAAATATGAATAAAGCTTCATGTATTCTTGTGTAACATCCCTTTCTTTCATCTTTCCTATCAGGTCTCTCTTGACCAACTCTTGTTCTCTTTCGACCCTAATGTTAATAGAGTATTCAAGGTTTAAGGGTAATTATTTAGTCTTTTCTTCTTCTTATTTTTAAAGACAATGATGATCAAAAGGTTTTTTGCCTTTAAACAATAAGAAAAAGAAGAAATTGTTCAGATATTGTGAACCGCCAATTGCAACAGACCTTTACATCAGTTTTCCGAATGAGTTCAATACTGATTACAGATCACCTGCCATTCTTTTCCTCGTCGCGAATGTTTCTTCTCCCACTTTTAAACAAACGAAGTTACTGATGTAAAACACCTTCACTAATTTCGTTTGACCATATAAAGCACACAGTTCACAAAGCTTACTGCCGATAATCTTTTGCTATCAGAAATTTAATCACAGCATGCACTTCACACTTCATAGGGTTTTATATTTCAGCACTTATTTTGAAAACCTATTATGGGCAAACGAACTGCAACATGACTTTTCCACAACGAAGCTGGGTACATATTGAGTTACTGGAGGAGTGATGCTGCTGTCCCACTGCTTCTCGCACAGCAGGAAAGCAAAGTTTACTTTTAAAATGGGTCTTGTAAAACCGTCTATAAAAGTCAGATCGAATGAAATGATCTGAACATATAAAATGAATAGCAACAAACAAAACAAGTCACAATTACTGAACAATATATAGTTTTTATCTGGTTGACTTTCCAGTAATTAAGAATTAACAGAACAGGATTAAAACAAATATAAATACAGAACTTCATCTCGATCATGGTTTTATGAAATGTATCATTCTGTGGATGTTGGAAAAACATTCAATACATGTATGACACAAGTACAATACGTTATTTAATAGATAATTGGAAAGTAAAATTTTTTGCTTCAAACATTAATTTTAAGAAACAATACACTTACAGTTGTTGGTATTGTAGACATAGTTTTTGACAGGTAGAATGCTTTGAGACCGTACCAACGATTGAAAAACTCTCTTCTTAACAGTTTCATTTCCATCGGTACTGTAACAAAGTGTTAATCAATTTAAATATATACAAATACAATACTAATCAAGTTATGGTACACCGTACTTACATAGATAACAGTTTACCATTTTTGAAAATAAATTTGGAAGTAAATGTAGTATGGCTAAAAAGAGTTTATTACTCGCCAGGAGATAAAAGAATACAAACAGGAACCTTTTCCCCTTAAAGTCTATACTTTATAATCTTTAGACTACGAAGGATGTGGAAATCATTCATGAATAAGAGTACGTTTTATTTAAAAATATCGCTGAATTTGTTTTAAAAATAAGATAATTTGTAGATACAGCATAACCATACAGGCAGTATACACAATATTTGTTGATAAATAAATCATCTGTTATTTTCGAAATTATAACTTGTGATGGAGCATGTGTATATTGAATTTCCCTAATTTATATGAGTAGGCCTAGATGATGTTTTAATTTTGTTTTGTTTTTGAAGTTATTAATTTACATGACATTCCCATGTTTTGATATTGCTATTTTTAACTATTAAATAATAAACGGTACACGACATAGCTTCTATGAACTAAATTGTTAATTTTTTTGACACTTATTTTACATTAGTTTTTATTTAAGTTTTAAATGTCTCTACTAAATTTTAAGGTACAGTTTTGAACCTTTTGTCATCTTCTTTTTTATCTTTACCCCAAACAACCAAATCATCCACATAAACTGAGACACCTTTCTACAATTGATTTTGAACGATAGACTTCCACGGCCACAAACATCATTATGATCTTGTTCTTCGGGGTTTGACCGTGTTAATATTGTCTGCACGTTGAGCACAGTCGACGTGTCGGGCACTTTACAGATGTCAAGACATTTGTTAAGCCTTGAGAATGGACATCTGTAAAGTGCCGAAACATCGGCTTTACTCAACGTGCAGACAATATTGACGCGGTCGAACCCCGAAGAACAAGATCATAATGACCTTCCTACATTTTCTAACATATATGTGTCATTTTAAAGAAAATATTTCACTGGCTGAACATATTCCACATGACAACCTTAAATATTTGTATCTGCTACACTACATATTAAATGTACATAAGTCACAACTACTATCGGGACAGTTGTTGTTCCTGGTTGTTAGATTTTACAGATAATTTTCCAAACTCACTTAAAAAAATAAAATAAAAATCAGTATTTATTGTATAGGTTTTTGTATGAGACCTTATTTAGGAAAAAAATTCCAAAATGATTTTACCAAATCCAAATTTTGTAATTTCCTACATTTTAATTAATGGTACATAATTACGAACAAAGAAAACCAATATATATAAATTTTAAACAAATTTGGATATATTATTTCTGAAAAATTACTAAAGTCAGACACTAGGTAAAAAAAAAAATTAACTTTGGGTGTTCTAAAAATAGATATATTGATGAAAATCTCAAATTATTTTCTTTTTTGCTGTCAGGGGTTCACTAAAGTGAGTATGGGTGTGGCAATCCCAAAGCACCTAGCTAGATGTACACCTTTCTCTTGATTTAGATCTTTGCCTTTTATATTTCCTATCTGATCTTTCTTATTCAACTCTTGTTCTCTTCTGACTCTGACACTATTAGAGCATTCAAGGGCTAGTATTTTGTGTTTTCCTCCTTTTTATTAAGGCGATGATGACCAAGATATCTTTTACATGTTATCAAAAATGAGAGTTTTTTTTTTATTGATACAGTAGACTCTCATAAATCTGGACTATTGTGACGGACGGCCGGTCCGGATTCTGAAAAATCCGGATTTCCCGGAATCGGAAATAAGTCGGCCGTGGGGCCGAAAAGAGCGGTGATAAGCCTCACATGTAATCGCTACCGGCCCATGCCGATACCCAATGACACTTGTTACACTCTAACACATTAACTAATGGTACTGTTACTGTAATGTACATAATACAGTACTGGACTGTAATTAAGTAAAACACAGGGTAGGGCGTGTCAATTACCTCAGCCGCGTGGAAACTTCCACCGCCCTTGAATCATTGCCAAAATACGTCATTCATGCAATGCCGAAGATCGTGTGAAAATTGAAGGCTCTAAAGGCTTGTTATTAAAAAAAAATTACCGTCCGGTCCGGATTTTCGTGATCTGAATTTATGAGAGTCTACTGTAATTGTAATGCAAATAATTATTCCATCTTTTAAATTTAATTCAAAAATTCCGATGAAATAAATGAGGAATTATAGTACTTCAGGGGGAAAGCAAAATAAAACCATGACCATGAAGAAATGAGTGGATGGCGTGGAAAACAAGAGCTGAATATAGACTCAGCTGGAGTCATGTGGTTGTGAAAGCTAAGAACTCACACAAGCTCTAATGACTTGTTTGTAAGATATACAAGCATCTGATGGCATATAATGTTGATAGAATTACTATGAACTAAAGTAAAATATTAATTTTCAAAATACTCACATACTAAAACAGGCACCATGACATATGTGTACATAAAGAATACTGCCACACTTAAACAAAATTTAAAATTCTCGAAAGGTTTACTAGCATTGTTGCCAACATTCCAAAATATTGTACCAACGATCAATCCAGAGAAAACATGATGTATGATTTGCAGATACAGAGCCGTCTAAAAAAAAGCCATAAAATAAATACATTATTTGTCAGTATTATCATATCAAAAATATTTATTTGTATCATCAACTATTTCTTTCTAGTATTTTTGAAGTTTTTAATCTACTCAAATTAGCCTGTTAGCACATTATTATGGTCCTGGCCTTAAGGTATTTTAAAAATAAATTTTATAAGCATAGCATTCATTTTTTCAATACACAAAATCAAGGTCTAAGCAATAAAATCCTATTACTCATTACCATCACCTCGAAAATTTCTAAATAATAGTTACTGATCAAAAGTCTTTGTCTTGGAAGCCCACGAACCACTCCAAAGAACGCTATTAAAATTGAGTCAAATGTGAAACTGTACTTGATGTCATCAGAATTCTTAGAGTGAAATTTAAACGGAGCTATAGTTTGAATATTTGTAATAGAAGTTTTAATTAATTAATTGACAAGTGTCGAAGCAAATAAGTTATGTTTTGACTTTTGATCCCACATTAAGAAAGTGGCAGATTGGGCAGTAGCCAACTCTGCAAGAATTACACCCAACATTGATGGGCCTAAAGAGGGGAAAGAAAACTCTTACAGTGGCATATTATAAAACATTTAATGCAGCAGCAGAGGGGATACGTTCCATTTTGTAACATAAAAAAAAAAAAAAAAATTGGGTTGAATAAATGTTTAGACCATTCAAAATAAATTTTCATTGTATATACTTATATAACAGGTTTATTTACCATTAAAACATTTTTCGTACATTTAAATCAATAAATTACACTAGTTTTAAAACACAATATGTTATTTATTAATTTTTAAAATATGGATAAAAAAATATTTTAAACAGCCATTATTTTCAAACTGTTTGTCATACTAGTCGTTTCCAGTTAAGAATTTTAAGTTTTGAATAATAAGCAATTGAATAATACTCGACTGGCATAGAAATTCCTTAGCAAATTAAATATAAGATCGTCACACATTAACAAATAAGCCGTATAAACTGTTTAGTTTTGCGAAATGTAAGCAATTAATCACAACGCAACGTGAATCAGTACAAATAAAGTAAGGACCACATATAAGTTAACCTAAAAATACTTTAAAACTACTGTTATAAATTATAACACAAAACAACAAAATAAAACGTTTTTGACAATTTATAACAACAGCTGTTTCAAATTATTTTTGTTGTGAAACATGTTATTTACATATAAACAATTATTAATGTCGTTTAAATAATAAATTTAAGTTAACCTACAAATAATTTAAAACAGCTTTATAAATTATAAAACAAAACAACAAAATAAAACGTACTTGAATATTTATACAACCGTTTAAAATTATTTTTGTTAAAATTTTTATTTTTATTTTTGGACATCTTATCTATCCATAAAAGTTTGTTAATTTGTTCCAATAAAAATGTATTGCAACAATATTGTGGATTATTTTATTAATATAAGTTAAATAAATTTATTACTCTATAAAGGTATAATATACGGTATTCTAACAAAGCTTGTAATTGATGTATTGAAGTAATAGTTTGTGGTAAAGTAACATTTAATGATATTCAGGGGTTGGTGTGACAGAGGTTGAGTAGGGGGATATTGTTAAACCTGGCCCTGTTTCAGTGGCGGCTTACTCATAAGGACTCTCGGACGCCGCCCCCCCCCAATGATAATATTATTTTAATAATGTAAATACCTATATGTATTTAATTCTGTGGAGATAAATGAATTATGAATTGCCGCTATGGATTTCACCATCATTTGTAGCGGAAGTTTTACAATATAAAATATTTGACGAATGTATTCTGGAGTTCGGATGGTGGCCAGAGCGTCCTAGTTTCATTGCATTTAGTCATATGGGGCAAGCAGCAGACAGAGCTGAGGGTGCCGTGACATCATTTACACAGCGTGTAATGGGCTTCTAGGGCAGAGTCCGAAGCTGCGCGCGCAGACATGAGTCAGTGAAGCCACCATAAATTAGATGTTCCGCATTACTAAAAACCTTGTTTTCGATGGGCAAAATAAGTTGGCGCAACTGTTCTAAATAGTGTCTCGCAACTCACACGAGTTGTTTGTTTATGTTTTTAAGTTTAACCCTTTGTGATTGTGAATGTTAAGTGAATGATAACATGCCTTCCCTTACGTGTATAAAATAAAACAGAGCCCTCCCATTGCCCTTAACCATCGGCCGCTACTGCCCTGTTTATATACATATATAAGTTTTCCAAAACACTCAAAGTGTTCTAGAAGTCAGGAGAATTTACACAATTCATTCTCCTAAATGGGTGTAATTGTATAAAAGTTACTGCAACAGCTCATTTTTCAGAAATTTGCAAAAAAAGATGAAGAATTAATTTAAATTTCAAGATTTGAAAGTTGCAACTAAAATAACAAATAATACTTACCGAATTACGAAACCTCTGCATGAACATTCGCCGCAGTAGTATTCCATATTGTACTGCAAAGGATGTTGGGAACTGCAATGTTTTTGCATCACCGTAGACATTCGGCATTGTAGCGACAGTATCCTTACGACCTGGTGAATAATCATCTCCTAAAGTTGATCCTTGTCCTACTGTTTTAACAAACATGCACCACAACACACAAACAAACAAGAAATAGTGAGATGCTCAAGTTAGGTTAGAAAACATAAGCTGCAAAACAGATTCGTAAGGTTTTAAAATAGTTTTGTGGATATTTATTAGATTTTTAATACACTGCTCAGTAAGAACTATATTTTATAATGTTTTCAATTGATTTGAAAAACCTCTTCATACAATTATAATAAATCCGAACAATAAGTTATATCTAATAATGACGATGTTATTTAACCATTGGTGTTCATCTCTCCCCAATCCTATGATGAAAATCCCTCTGTAGTAAACTTGTATCCTCGACTTCCCTCCAACCCACCTCATGAATTACAAAGAAAAAACCCTTCAGTGTTATAATAGGTAACATTGTTCCAAAATCAATATGTCAATAAAAGTAATTATATGTTATTCAAATTTTTCTTTGACATCTTCATGAAATATTTGGGGAAAATATAAAATATTAAACTTTGTTTAGATTCACCAAGAAGTAATTACAAAAAAATAAAATGTATAAAAAATTACAAATATTTGTAAATAACAAATAAAACACAATTTTTCTTTTGTAAATTTCTATAATTTATTTGGTCTAGCCGACCATGGTTTCGCCAGTTACGGCATTGACGAGGCTCTTACAAGACTCAAAGCCTCGTCAATGCCATAACTGGCGAAACCATGGTCGGCTAGACCAAATAAATTATAGAATTTTACAAAAGAAAAATTGTGTTTTATTTGTTAAAATGGAATTCTATCAAGTACCGTCGGTCATCAGTGTAAACAATATTTGTAAATAAGTTTAAAAAGTGAGTTTAAAAAATGAATTTATAGTAAAATTTACCTTACAGAAACTTAGAGTTGTTTTTTATAGTTTTATGATAAGTTTCTAGTTGGTAATCCTATCGCCCAATCCAGTTTAGAAATAAGCCTATTATGGATTCCGTTAATAAGAACTGAATTTTAATCAGAGATGCTGAAATTTCGCTTAAACTCTTGAAAAAGGTGGTAAAAGGTTGTTTACTCACCACAGTTAGGACAACTTTCTCAGGCTCCGTCCTTTCATCCTTTGTATAGGCCTGTATGTTGTGGTTTTATCTGATTACGTTTGTATTTAGTCTTAGCTAGACTCGAGTTCTTTTCTTAGACTATAGATTTAGTTTTAGTTTCCAACGGGGCCCTAGGCTACTAGGCTATGTTGATGTTTTTCTCTTTAACATTTTAATTTTACATTTGACAATAAGAGTTGATTTATACTCTTGAAACGTTGTGTATTAGTTATCATATACACAAATGTTTAATTAAACCATATTAATAATAAATACAAAGTAGTTTTTGCTTTCATTTGAAATTAAAACAGAAATATTTTTTCTAACAAACAGAAGGTATTTCGGGGGGGGGGAGGGAGTCAAGAATAAATTTGTATATTATATATAATATAAATTTACATTTATTTATTTATTTTATTTATTTATTTATTTTTTTTTTTAACAAAGTGTTACAAAAAGAAGTGTTACATTACTTTTAACTAACTCCATCTAATCTCTTGATTTTTGTCATAATGTGATCAATTCTGTCACGAGTATATTGTTTATTCAGATGTGATTTTATATATATTATCAGTAAATTTATCGCCCTTCCTAAATTGTGATAACACACTTTAAGGTTTCACATAGCCCTAATTAACCACATTAAAACATACAGTACTTTAAAACAGCTGATAGTTTATTTTTAAAAATTACATGATTCTAGTAATGTTTTTGAATATAAAATTTCCAATATTTATAAACTTAGTACTTCCAAAAAAAAACCATAAATGTTGTTTTTTAAACTAACAGTCTGATTTTAAACAAACTGATAAGAAGTATGATATCCATATCACTGTCCTCATACTTATTAACAACAACAACTATTTCATTCCATCACAAAATTACTGAGTTAGTTTACTCAACACTAACGAACAAAATAAACTGAAGTGTCAGTAAATAACTCAACGATAATTAATAAAATAGTAGGCATCATAAAAGGTGACTGTTTTCACTAAAAAAAAGTATTTTTATCATGCAAAGTAACATTTTGCAGCTCAAAATTAACACAACAGTTGAAGAAAAAGAAATATCAAGAGAACACAAAACAAAAGTTATTACAAGACAGAAAAATAATAAAGATCAGATTAATGACAAAAACACACATATTAAATAAGTATAAGAATAGAAAAATAAGAAGGAACAACGACGGTAAAATGTAGAGTGTGTTTTGGTCATCCTATATCAAATAAAGGTTACCCTTTAAAGTTCCACTGTGTTGCAATGGTTTTTTTCATTTTCATAATTTTATTCTAAAGAGCATAAACTAAAGTATATTTAATACTGTTGGTGTGACAGGATAAAATTGTATTTTTTGTGAAATCTGTTGTTTACTAACCTTTACCTTGTAATTAAATCAAATACAAGCAACCACTTAGATGTACAAAATTAGCTACTGTAGGGTGATGACCTACTAAGTAGGAATTTCCATAAAAACTGCTTCAAACCGTCACTGTTTTAAAATTTCCTGACTTTCTACGAATATTAAATTATAGTTTATATGCCAAATTTGACTGAAATCTAAAATTCTAGCTAGGCCTACTAGTGTAAATATTACATATTTTTCTTTCTGATTTTGAGGTTATATGCAAAATTTTGTTTTAGCATTATTTTCTTTTTATTTAAAAAATAAATCTGTGGATTGGTTGTAAATTTAAAACCTGTATACAATTACAACCTGCTGGAGAGAAATCTAGTAAGTATTATATTCTTTATAATCTTATGTAGACTATAAATTCTATTCGCTTTTTACGAATTGGTGATATATATATTTATTAGTTACCTTTATTAGTAGTCAAAGCAATTATTTTATTTTGTAGAAACACTACAGCGCTGTTTCGCCGTTCACAGCCGGCTTCGTCAGGTGTAGGCTTAACACTTAAATAAAACACATAACGACACGGAACACACACGAAAACACGACACAAAAAACAATATAAAAACTATCTGAGGTTAACTCTTCGTCAAATGTCATACAAACTTATACTGGTGTGGCCGCGGCATAGTTAAGTCTACATCTGACGAAGCCGGCTGTGAACGGCGAAACAGCGCTGTAGTGTTTCTACAAAATAAAAGAATTGCTCTGACTACTAATAAAGGTAACTAATAATCTAGTAAGATTGTTTGCTATATCCTAATAATGTTTTTATACGTATTATTAGTTCAAAAATTATTAAAATGGAGCAAAGTAAAACTGCTGTATGTTTTAAATTATATTTATATAAGAAGCTATTATAACATAACCATCATTTTAGGATTTACTGATTTATTTTCAGAATAATAAAATATGTCCATGTTTTATTACGTCTAGCGTATTCAATTTCAATTAAAAAAATTACATCTCTCATGTAAGTTCATGCTAACTCATTTAAAATTTGCATAATAATTCCTAGTTACAATTTAACAATAAATCACTACGTTGTTGAATTTATTTTTTAAACAAATAAATAATAATCGATCTAGTAGCCAGAATTGAAGTTAAACTTCCATCAAATTTGACCTAGTTGGAAAGCTACGTTTTATAATTCATCGAATATTTTTGTTACACAATTAAAGTTCGGTAAATTTCAAAATGTCATTTAAAACAGTCTTTTGGAAGTTCTGCCTTACATCCAGTTCATACATCAGTTTATAAAAGCTCATTTTGGGCAAGGTGTTGCAAATTAAGTAAGTTTATAGAGTTTCCAATCTCCAAATAGCAGATGATGCTCAAGGACAAATTATTACACCCCCCTCTCCCAATACAAAATCATATTATTCTTGATCATTACAATATTTCTAAATAATAAGAATTTAAGTTAACAAAAACTCGTCCATTTTGATTACAGCATATCTCGGATAGCTTTTTTTATTTTGAATTTCTTAAAATTTAAAGTTTTGTAAAATGATTTTGTCCATGCATTTAAATACAGGAAAAAGAATCAGAACAAACATAATATAAACACAAAATAATATTCACAGGTACACACAGCATAATCAGAAATGAAACCATGCACACAGTCTGAAATACATGATTTTTAAAATTCATGCTTGTGTAATTTACAAAAACATGGTAAAATATTCATGCGAAGGTTAGATTTAAAATTCATGCTAGTGTTTTATAACATTTAATTTTTAAAATAACATACCTTAAATGACTGGTTCTAGTTACGCATGTAACCATTTCAAATCATGACTTTATAAAAATCTGATTACATTTCAAATCAAAATTTATAAATGTGCAAAACAAAAATATGAGATATATTGACATATTATTTTAAATCTATATTTTAACCAACTATTAAATTATATAAATACTTTTCTAAACAACAATTTCTAATTTTGTTACATGGAGAGATGCTAACGGAACGTTATTGAATAAACGTAAAGCAGTTTATGTGTCCAGTATATAAATTTCCAATTACTTATGTACAAAACATTGTCAAATTCAAACTCACCACTCTAAAATAGATAAATATACAAGTGTCCTGAATCAGTAGTAAATAAGCATTGAGCTCCTCCTTTAAGAACCCAAAATTTTATTATGCAAGTTTAATCACTTAAACTCCAAATAAAAGATCGATGAGAGACTTGCGTCTTAAAAAACCACCATCCTCAAGACGAAGATGTAATTCACTGTGACCAGACACCTAGTCATTTCTGGATTAAAACTTAACACGTTAACCGCCACACCTACCCGATCAGGGCGGCACAGTTTCTGTGGGTAGAGCAATCTGCCGACCCGATCGGGCCGGCATCTCAAATACGTCATTGTTGTTGTTTTGCTCGACTGCAACACTACATCGCATTCTAGCGGGGACAAGCCGTACTATTTGGACATTGCACATCCTATGTTTAAACGCAGAACACTCGGTTCCCAGTTTAGATTTATTTTATAACTCTCTTTTCGCTGTTGAAAAATTCAAACTTTCGCGGTCCTATCGGGTCGGCACCTTTTTTTTTAAAGATAAACCAACTCTAAGTTGTATGAAAACTGGTTTCAAGCTGTTAATATGTAAACAATTAATATAATGGTATACATTAGTTATTATAAAAGTGTTAGTAACATATTTTGGTTGATGTATTATACCAAATTAACTAATTTTTCGAACTAAATAATGTTCGGCGGAAACAAGCCGTGGCCCGATCGGGTCGGCGCCTTCACTTTTAAGCAAACTTGCGACGAAAAATGAATGTGCCGGCCCGATCGGTCCAAAACTAACATCCAATTTCTCCGCATGAATAATTGAAGAAAATGTAAATAAATAGCCTTTGTAACAATAAAAAATCGATATCAGCAACAATACACCAATAATAATTCAAGTTGGCACTACAGGATTTCGTAGGACCCTCTTATGGTGGCAGTTAACGTGTTAACCTATGTATAACCTTCTGGTGTACATTGCAATTGTCAGATCTCAACTGATGTACGGTTCATTTGTGTGGTGGCCGAGGCTTGCCAGGTGTCTAAAAAGAGTGAGTTGAATAGTCTTTACTGAGTCATATGTTGGTCACCGGTACCTTTTAAATATCCCTACAGCTATGAGGTTTGACTAAGAAATATAAGTTTTATTCATCATGACAGAAGCAAGGCTGGTTGTAACGGTTAAACATATGTAGGACAAGGTCTTTCGTTCCATTTTGTCATGCCACCATTGATAAAAAGATGATGATGACATTGTATATTACAGTATATAGGGTCATGAGAATTTGAGAGGCCCAGATCAACTTACGTGGTAATTAGACAGTTCACTGAATATGATGGATACTGAAAATCCACAAGGATATGCTTTTATTCTCTTCAGTATATCAGTTATACATCTACAAGTTCAATCTGTACTGTGGAGAGATTGTAGCAGAGCCTCAGAGATAAGATTATCTTACTTAACTCTGATAGTCAAGTTGCAATTGGTATGGTACACCTATCTTCTCTTTCCCTCCTGTCTTCCGCAAATACTGTTCAGCTAAAGTCGGTACCAGGGCAATGTAGTATTGAGGGGAACGAGAGAGCAGATTGTTCCACTACATAGGAGCTGTTTTGTTTTTTTGTTTTGTAAGAACAGAACCTCTCTAAGAGATCAATTGTGTAGCAGCAAAGTATGAGATTAAGTCATGGCATAGTTAGAAATACCTGTGTTGATAGTGTAAGCTCTGAACAAACTTTTAGTGTGGTAACCCAAATCTGAACACACATTTTTTAATATGACAGAAGGTCCTTTCAGCAAGTTATTGCCATCATCACTGCACATCATGGTCACTTTAAGGAGAATATGAATAAGATGATTTTTTTCCCTGGGTTCACTTAACTACAGGATAAACAAGCGAGTCATTTAACTTGCTGTATATCCTAGGATCGCGAGAGAAAGAGAATTTTTGAAATGCAGCAATCACAAGAAGCTAAGAATACGTGACAAAATTCACGGGCCAAATAAGTGGACAGATTTTGATTAAATTCAATATGTACGGTTATTTTGCCCATATTTCATAGCATTAAAAAAATTAAAAAATTTAAGTTGGACAAACAAATTTTCTCCGATCTCTGGATGCATAGAGACAATAACTATATTGACAACAATGGGAGACGGAGAGCATGGTAAAACAAACTTGTCCAATTACTAAACTTTCCAATATTATTACTAAACCAATCCCTATATTACATACCCTGGGTAAATTTATATCAGGTTTTGTTGATATATATATATATATATATATATATATATATATATATATATATATATATTTTATTTTAACATATTTACTAATAATATACAGGATCATCGAAAAAGATAGCAAGCACTCTTAAATTTTTTTAAACAAAATATTTAAAAGATACAAAATTGTGTTTGGTGTACAACTATACCTTGGCATGTATAATAGTAATCAATCGGCCAGTTTCCATCAAGATAGTGATAAAACAACAAAAACTGTATTGCTGTAGACAGAGTTTTATACTGTTAAACTAATTAACATACTTTTAGAGATCATGTAAAACAAAATCCCCCGTTCCGTAATATATCACTGTGGTTTTAAAGTCAATTGATGATGATGAATTTTCATATTATTGATTAGATATTTGACATCATTTGTGTATATAACCATTTTTTATATATTTTACAAATGATAGCAAATATTTGATAAACTATATATCAATAATAATCAAAATAATGTGTAAATATAGTTTAATAATAAATTATATATCAAAATATGAATCTTTGTTGATGTAAACACAATTTAAAGAACCTGGTGGAACTCATATCTCTACAATCGTACAAGCTTAAGATTCTGAATAATACTATTCAAAATGCTAAAGGATGCATGCATGTAAACTCCATGTCAAGTAATTAGATTGAGCCTGAAGATAGACCAAAATGAAATGCTGAATTCAATTTAAAATGACAACAATTATTCACTGATAAACCGGTGTGAACTGCAGAAGTTGGGGGATCATAGCTTCCAAAAATAATTATTGAGTACGTTTGAGATTCACCAAAAGTACAAGGGTGGTAAGGATTACTGTACAATTACGTAATAGACCTCTTTATGTTTATTTAGATATTCTCAAACCATATGTTCCTCCTAGACCTATTTTAAAGAGTACCATGCCTCTAATCTTTCAACAACACACCACTCTGATATTCACCGCTCCCTCAAATTTATTAAAGTGAGGTATGAAAATATACACTTTCCTGATCAATTTGAAGAAGAAAAATTATTAATCTAGTCCAAATACTTTTCTTGACTACAAAAAAGATCAGGACCATCTTTTTCAATGACCATGTATATTGTGTTTAATCCTTAACAACATGTTAAAATTTCTTTTAGGTTTAAATTTCTTACATAGTTTTGATCTCGGAGGTTCATTCTCGTTTCTTGGATTCAATTTGATGATTCTTCCGTTTTGAATTTCAGATGACAAAACATTGATCACATCAGATTGTAGCACTTCGAAAACTGAAAAAATAAAATAATTTAAAACTCAATGAATACAATTTTTTTAAAAATAAATTTCTATATAGGGAGAGGAAAATTTCAATGTGATGAAAAAATAAAATTTAATTTAAACCTTTTGTGTCCAAAAAAAAAGAAAAAAGAAACATTTACATAGTGTTGTCACTATGGACGTAATGATTTCTTACAAACCGTTTAATTTACTTTGTTCAAAATTAGCATTTAGGGTTTTTCTTTGCTCCTATGTCATTAAATATAATTTATAAGTAACTTACTGTTGTTTATTCTCGAAGTGGAAAACATTTCTGAGTAAGATGACAAATATGCCTCTGTAAGATATTTGAACAGGTGTATGTATCAAACCAAAAGAAATAAATATAAATGTCATTAAAATTAAATAAAAAATGACACTAATCAACAAACACCCAAAAGTCTAAACAACAAATTTAAATAAAATTTTATCTAATTCTTTGGATATTTATAGCTAAAACTAATCAGCTGTTGTGATGTGTCAGTGATATTCCGCAAGAAAATCTTATAATTTTTATAATTTATTACAACTTCAAATCATATCACCCAATTATTACTTCTATTATTAAAGTTTATGTTATTACATGTAACAATAACTGTGTTTCAACAGACAGTGAAACCATGGTAATACTGTATATTTATACTTTTTTAACAAACTCTTGGACGATATGTGACAAATATTTTTTTAAACATTTCACAAATTTATTTTAAATATTTTCTTTGTTTACATTGATTTGTTCTGGGCAATTGATTTGATTTGATAAATTAACAACAATTTTGTTCTATTAATGTAATTTCTATTAATTTTTGTATATAACAGATTGAAACTAATCAAATTTTCAATTATTGATTTTCTTAAATTTCCTGCTTTATATTCTCCCCCCCCCTAAATAAAATCTTAAAAATTAATATATTTTTTGTAATTAACATAAAAATTCAATTTTGTATTAGGTTTTCCCTACTAATACAAATTTGTACATTCTATTTTTTTTTTAAATTTAATATCAATTTTTATTTTTTCACGTATATGTATTATAGAGAATGTTATGTGATGGCTCAAAATATCAATGTTATGTTTTTGTAAATAAATCACTTTTGAGCTCCCTCCAATGAGTTTTGAGTTGGAGTGATGTCCATCTGTCTAGCATCTTCTACATCTCAAACGTATGAATCAATTTCAATCAAATTTGTTATATGAGCGTATTTTGGCCATATCTCCTGGACATTATTATCATTTTTACAATAACTCAAAATGTAGAGGTAGCTGCCACAAGAAAAAAAAATACAATTTTGATCAAATTTTATTCAAGTGTACTCTCTAAGGACAGTAACAAAACGCAAGTAAAAATTATTACAGTTCTTGAATAATCGGCAAAAAGAAAAATGAACCTTGAAATCCTTTGAAATCCTTGAAAAATGATATGAAAACCAACATTAAAATCCCAAGTACGCTTAATCAAACCTATTCACACTTTTATAGCAGAAAAGAAGCCACTGTATTTATATATGAATGGTTATAAATACCTTGTTTGTCAAACAATCCTTATTTTTTGTGCTACATGTTTCGCCGTTACACAGACGGCATTATCAAGCTGCACTTTACAAACACAAGACACTAAATATTAACAACATTTATCAACACTAAAAAAGAAAAAGTTATTCTTGTACATTTGTACACGTTATATGAATTAAAACTGTCTTTTAGTAGCCACATGTTACACCAGCTGGTTCTACTACTACCACTGTATTTAATTTTTTTTAAAGACGATGTCTTCATGATATTAAAGAACGATGGTTCATTTTTACATTTTGAATGACAACCAACAAACTTCATTTTCATGGAGAATAGTTTTATTTGGTTTTATTCAATCAGGTGTGTCAGAAAGTTTGTGCAATGTTTTTGCATCATTAATTTTTTTTTTTGTAATGAGTATTATTCTTCAGATTTTTCAAAACAGCTATAATTTTTGTATATTTTTATTTATTTTCAAGTTGAGCATGCAAAACAACAACAAAAAAACATCATCTGACACCACAGAAAATGTGTGACTCTTTGTGGCTTAAAATTAATTATTACATCTAAAAATAGTAGAAACATTTGAACATATAAATTACAAACATGTTGTTTGAAAATGTAGTAAAATGTTAATAGAAATAAAATGTATACATATTTTATTTTTAAATAAGACCTTCCACTGGCATTTCCCCCCGGTTGGTGATTCCGCCCTACCAGATCTCATTACTATATATGAGATATATTTTCTTGGCTCAGGGTTTAAAATTACATTTTTGACAATAACTTCACTATTTGTCATTATAATGCGGTGGAATTGGTACTTTATATGCAGAAATGCAATCTGCAAGTGTGTTGTAAATTTAATAACAAAAAACTGTTTTAAAATGGCTACCATTTTGACATTCTTAATTTTATTTTCTGAATTTCAAAAGAGTATATACTATAAGATCCCTATACTAAATTTCATGTTCCTATCCTAATTTTTGTGGCTGCTTATATACAGACAACTACAACAACGACGGACAAATGGACGATATATTGAAAACTACTTTTCGATTTCCTAAAGGCCATTAAACGTGAAGATCAGTCAAAAAATGGAGGTTGAAATTTTTACGATTATCAAACCAACCCCATACTTTCATATACATACTGGGAAAATAAATTTAATAATTTTATGGTTAAATGACCAGTAAATTTAAATATTTAATGGTGAAATAGTCATTTTTCAAGTTTTACTATAAATTTAACATTGACACATTGCTTTACATTAATGATCTGTCTTAAGATTATTCCAACAGAACAAAGGTTGGAGCAAAAAGAACAGAACAGAACAATGTAAAGCAGCAAAAAAAAAAATTGGTTATTTTAAAGTGTAGCCCAGCCAAGGAGCCCACCAAATAAAAACTATAATAAGTATAAATTAGGATGTAATGGGAAGGGATTCTAAATAATAAAATATGAATTGGCACTTGCGATTTTGTTGAGCAGTGCAATATCACGTAGAAGGGTGGGAGAGACGAGGAGTGAACCAGCGAGCCGGGAGAGAGTATGTTCCGAGAGCCGCGAGAAGGAAGTTGAACGGCAGACCACAACGGGACGAGGTCAGTCAATTTTTCGGCCACATGCTATATAATTAATCGGTATGCTTTTCGGCCACTATTAAGGCTTTATCTAGCCGTTACGTCTTTTTTATAAATTATAATTATTTCTGTAATCTTCTAATTCGGCGCTAAAATAAAAGAGAACGTTTAATTTAACTTGTGTTGCGTGCGTTCATTAGCGTCCTAACCCGACTCCTTGGCCCATCCTGACAAGATTCGGCTAAAGTGTACGCGGTATCCAGCCAGCTGGAGTTTCCAGCTGGTCAAAAGAAGTGGAGACGGTCACAAAAGCACATCTCATACATGATTTTCAATCACAAAACATGTGTGGTCAGTATACTATAAAATTACCATAATCAGCAGGGTTATAAGTCTCAGGACAATGCAAGCCACAATGACTCAAGAACGGTACAAGTTGTTGTGAAGATCCTTGATAGATACATGTCCCTCTAGCTAACATGTATACCAAGTCAAACATATGGAAGAGTGAAGCACTAGGTTGATGAATAGTACAGACGATTGTACGTCCTTGCCTCGAGAGATCTTTCAGTAACTGTACACAACTGTTGATGGAGACAATGTCCAGACCTCTGTAACAAACAGTCATATATGGTCAAAACATTTAAAACATGGCAGAAGTTTAGTATAAGAATTACTACTGCGGCAATGTTCTGGTAAAAGTAAAAACTTGGATAAAGAGATATTTGTTTGGGTGTCAATCAACAGCCAGAAGAATAATGAGTTTTCTCAATATAAAGAAAAGTTAAAATTTGTTTAGATTTTCACACACATTTATTTCTAATGGGAGAAACATAGTACAGTGCAATCCAGGGAAACCATTTTAACGTAACATTAAACATTCACTAAGCATCCAAATTACATAAAATTGCATGAAATCTATAGAAAAACTCTGGAAGATTCAAAACAGCTGATAATAGATGCTATTGTTGCGGTTGCTATATGATTTATTTATTCGTTTACCTACCTTTGTATTGGTGGAAAACTTTTTATTATTTTTGTTTGATAACAAACATTTATTTGGTTGATAAATCACATAAAACTTAAATAAATCCATAGAAAAATTTCGGGAAATTGAAAATCAATTTAAAGTAATTGTCGGAAGTATGTTGGAAGAGTCCTCCTCCTGCATTTAAATATAACTTCACTAGTCAATTCATGTTTTCAGATGTTCTCATGTTCATTGAAACACTGATGTCAATAATGTTCACTTCTTGGGTGATGTGTCCAAGTTATGCAAGTGTTCTTGAACCATCTGCGAACAATCTGTCATTTAACCTAAAGATAAAAATCAGGAGAATTGAGGTCAGACAGTGTACATAACCTTTGAAATAATACAGTCTCTAAAGATACATGTTATGAGATCCATTGAAGCACAGGATGAGAGTGGCAAGTTGCACCGTCATGTTGGAAGTAATCTTGTGTCCGTTCAATGTGCTCAAGTTGTTTCACAAATTACATGAAGATCCGCCCATAAACCTCATTGTAAACTATTTCATAAAGAAAATTGGTCTAATAGTATTCATAACAAATATTGTACATCATCTTATCGGAATTCAACGAATTATGTTTTGTATATCATGTGTCAGTTTTCAACTAGAATAATTGATCAATTTACATATCGAAACAACTGAAAGTACACCTCATCCGACACGGAAAGAATGTCCAGCCACAACCTTTGACTAGTATGTCACAACTATTGCCGGTATCAACAATTTTGTGATTATCTACCTCCTTTAGTTGTTGCAGGGCATGAATTTTCTGTACAGTTGTAATGTCGCTTCTTAGCAAGTCCTTCTTGATTTAATCGGCGTAGCAATTTGTGGGTGGACGTAATAAATGAGAGAAGAACTTAAGATCAGTTCTACCTGGTAGTAACCTTACTTGAGAACAACAGTAAATTTGGAACAAAACTCCAATTTATAATTAAATGAAGATCATTATAACAATTTCTGTTTTCAATTACTTAAATAGTGTTTCCCTCCTTTTTCATATACAGAGTGTAAAATAAGTCCTGATACACCTAGTTAAAAATTCAACGGTATACCTTCATTGTTATAATATGTCTTGCAAATTTTTATGGGATTAACTTTTCCCCTTTTTATATGGGTTACCACTTTATTATTCTTTTAATGGTAACCTCTATCTAGTGACATATAATAGGAAAGGTCTATTTAGTAGAAAAATAATAATAAGTCATTAAGACACCTCTAACCAAAATTACAAGTTAAAATTGTCACTGCAATACCAAAACTTCTGCATTTTTTATGCATATCCTGAGAATTCGTCTAGGGTTGTGTATACTATGAGAAAGGAGGGTGCAGAGGGACATTTAATACTTCAGTGGTTCCTACTGCTGTTCCTACGGCTAACTATAAATTAATGGTGGTCGGTTTGAGTGGAAGTTGAGGGGGATGGTTTTGAAACAAATTGTACAGCAAACACCTATTTTCGTGTTTTCTTTTTTTTCAGTAAAAAAACAAAAAAAAACAAAACATAATCGATCCATTGTGTGATTGTCAATTATATGCCTAAAATAAACCATTTAAAGTATTTAAAACCAATAAAAAAGTATGTTTAACACGTTGACTGCTAGCGTCCACGATCGTGGACTCAGGGGGGGGGGCACTGCCATGTGCGAGCGTCAACAATCGTGGATGCCATAGTTTTGTTGCTTAGATTCCTCAGTGTGTCTAGCATTAAATTTGTGTGGTGTGGACAACTGGTTTTGCGCACGTGGGGAGATAGTTTTCTTCCATTTTTACGATCGTAGTTTTCAGTACCCGTGTTTCCATGGTAACATATGTTATGTGGACGTCTCCAGGTGCTCACGTCCACGATGGTGGACGCAGACTAAAATGGCCTAAAATACATTTTTTTTGCCCAAATTGTCTTCCTACATTTTTTCCATCGTAACACATCTGGTATTAAGTAAAAATAATTCTTAAAATTTTTAGCATGTGCCAACCAATATTGCATGACTTTTAGCAGTCAATGTGTTAATAATAATAAAGAGTATAATATGAAAAATAAGTAGCCAAAATATATTATTCCTCTCATTTATCTCAATTTCCCGAAATTGAATTTTGGGTTCCGGGACACATAACTTCAAAACTATAAAATAAATGTAAACCAAATTTTTACACCAACTTTATGCCACTAATTACTAGTTCTTTACACAGGGGTTAAAAAAAATACACACTAAATTATAATTATTTTTTCAAAATTTTTATAGAAAAAAATTACCACATTCATAAAATTTGTTTTTCAGTAAAATAAAAAAAACCTTGTGTAAATGAACTCTAAAAAGAATGTATCTTCAAAATAAATAAAAAGTTTATGCTCCTAACTCTTTTTGATTCTTAGACATATGTCCTAAAGTTAGCAAAATGGAAGTCAGACTGCCCTTAATCCACTTGACTGTTTTTTAGAGGTCGCATAAAACCGTGTATACCAAACGAAGCCAACTGGTCCACGAGTTACAAGTAGAATTTTACAAACAGCTCAATCCATTCCTAAGGAATCAATTTCTAGTGCTACCTCATGTTTTTACACACAGCTAGAAAATGTAAGTATATTCCCCTAATTTCAAATAATGCACAAGTTTTAGTATTACAGTGTTTTTAGTATAATTATTGTTTTCTAGGTGTCATTATTTCGCTTTTAAAAAGATCTTTCCAATGATATGTAACAAGATACCGATTACCATTACAAAATATAAAGTTCCACCTCTTTTACCCCCTTTCAAGATTTTTTAATCACCATATAAAGTCACCAAACATATTATAATATGTATGATGGAGGTCTCCTATTCATATCTCAAGCTGTTTAAAGTTTAGCCAGCTCTATCAGAACTTATTTGTACTCAGTAAAAATATCATTTTTAAATACTGACAATATACAATTTGTGTTTCCTACAAATGATAGTTTGATTTATGAATGAATTCTTGATTAGTTTATCTAATCAGTTGAACTTGGTAGAACTGCAAATGGCTTCATAAATAGTTTCTGTTCTGTTATTGCACACCATTTCATAAAAATTCACAAAAATTAATCAAGTTATTAACTTATAACTTATAACTATAACTCAAGTTATTAAATATTATATAGTTTTTAATATATTTAAATAACTTACGTGGTTGGCTCATCTAAGAAAATAACAGGAGGGTTATTGACAAGCTCCAACGCTACTGAGACTCGCTTCCTTTGACCTCCTGACAATCTTTCTGTTCTTGTGTTTTTGCATTTCGAAAGACCAAGTGTTGTCAAAATTTCTTCCACCTAAAAAATGATAAAAGGAACTACTTGTTAAATGTATTTAATTGCACACATTTGGGTGTTTCTTCACTCAATAATTTTAGCAAATATAAATTATTCGTATAAAAAATAAACTATTGCTTTATGACAGAAAAACAATTTTCGAGGCTATGTAACCCCTTCTACTGAACTAATCAAAACAACAATACATTGCTCTCTCTCTCTCTCTCTCTCTCTCTCTCTCTCTCTCTCTCTCTCTCTCTCTCTCTCTCTCTCTCTCTCTCTCTCTCTCTCTCTCTCTCTCTCTCTGATTGTCGAGAGAGAGAGAGAGAGAGAGAGAGAGAGAGAGAGAGAGAGAGAGAGAGAGAGAGAGAGAGAGAGAGAGAGAGAGAGACGAAGAACTGAACTAAAGACTTTATTTGCGCTGAGACAAGGCTATCTAGCCCCTTCCAAGGGCCTACCCAGGATCAAAACTAGTGGGGGGGGCAAGCCATGGTCATTCAATATACAATTGATTATTAAAATAGTTATTTCAAAAATTGTATTAAATTCCACAACAAAATGTAAAATAAAGATTTATTTTTTGCTTCCAGGGGGGCAGCTGTCCCCCTGCCCCTCGCTGGGTACGCCCATGGCCCCTTCTACTGAACTCATCAAAACAACAATACTCTCTAGACATAATAATTCCACACTCTCGAGAGAGTATACACAAACAAAGCTAAATTGTTAACAACATAACTTGAAAATTAGAAAAAATTTAGTAGCATATTCATTACACATTTGATAAAAAATATTTGTGAGCTAAAAACAGCGGCAAATTACTTCTATGAGAGATTGGAGGCTATTTCAAAACTTCAGGTGTTTCCGTAACGGAGATTTCAACAGTTAAAATGTCTATATTATAGGTAGGATTTTTGTATCTCTGTGCACAATGCTTGTAACTTAAGGCTTACTTACGGCTCTTTCTTTGTCATGCCTCGACAGTTCATCTCCCAATTTGAGATGAGCGGCGACCAACATGGACTCATGTACAGTCAGGTTAGGTTGCAACAAATCTTCTTGCATAATATAACTTGATAGTTTGTTGTACAGTTTCAATTGTCTCGGATGTCCATTTGTTATAATGGACCCTGTCACACCAGTCGTTCTGAAAAATAAATTTAGAAGATATTAATAAAACAAAGGAGAAATTTAACACGTACAAGAATTATTGATGCAGTTGTATTTTTTCGCTAGAAACGAAACAATCAATAATATTGACACCCAATATTTGTTCTAGGTTTTAACAGTCATGAAAATAATAAAAAATATTTTTATATGCATGTTTCTGTGTATTCTTATTTTCCCAGTATATGATATTTTGACTTTTCATTGCTTTAGGAAACTTTGATTTCAGTAAAGAGAAAAAGTAATTTACAAAATGCAGTTCATACGTCAATGTCATCCTTTACCTAACCACGATAACACTTACAAATATAAAGATGGGAGTATGAACTTTGGTATGGGAGACTATTGAAATTCAGAAAAATTTATTTGAAAATGTAGAAAAACCGGCCATTAAACAATTTTTTGTTCATAACTCGCGTGTTATTCAACTTATAACACACTTTGTTTAGGCGTGGCAAAAATTAACGCAAAATAGGATGCTAAAGCTAAGCAGTGGAAGCAATAGAATTTTTTTTTTTTAACTAGTGAACTTAGCACCCTAACCACGTCACTAGGAATAATGGAAGGAATTAATTAACTTTGATTCAGCAATGTATTACCAAATGTATAATTCATAGATATTTGGTTATAAAAGATACAACCTTATTGAAAATAAAATAAAACAAAACATGAAATTAATAGGAGCTCCTTTACATAAATGATTCAACTGAACTTTACTTTCCTCTAATTTAAACAGAAATAAAATGAATTCACAATGTTATAAGAAGTCAAACAAAACAAACTTTTACAATTTAACAGAGATAACATAAATAATTTAGTACTGTTTATGATATAATGTTTTAAAGAGAAATACCAATGTTCCCCGGGGATGAGCCTCAAACGTAAGAAAATACAGTCTGACCTTTTGTTATGATGCCGTTATGTGTGAACAGCAGGAGTACACTATTTACACTTATTAGAAAATAGTAGGTTTAACTGATACTGACGACAGTTAATAACTTGAGTTATAATATAAAAAACATTACACTTGCTTAATAATGTGCAATATATATTTATGAAAAAATATAGTTAGAACGCGCACAATTATTATCACAATGAATGTCCTTTTAATAGAAAAAACAAAATCCATCTGAACAGTCCATACAACCACTTGGAAGCCAACAAAACTACCGGATTTATCTGTTTGTCTTGTTAAACAAACAAAGTACTTGGATTAGGCATTATTCAATCCAAGCTAGATGTTGACCTTTATGCATTGAACTGTAGAGTTTGTTTTAAGATAAGAAATATCCTGCTTGTTTATGCTTACATAAACACACTTAAATAGTTAAAAATTTGCAAATTTCAATTCTGCGTGTAATGGTACTAACTTCACCTCTCTACCATGACAAATAGCATAGTTGTTGTGAACAATGTAATTTGGAACCTCCATTTTGGATCCTACAGGGTGGAGTCACCTACACGAGGAATGACAGGCTCAGATGGAAATCCCATGTCAAAATGAAGAAGAGTGAACTTAATTTGAAATATAGGAAAATGCATTGGCTTTTAGGGCGGCACTCTAAATTAGATATAACAAATAAAATGTTATTATACAACCAAATCCTAAAACCAATTTGGATGTACGGATTGCAACTTTGGGGGTGCGCCAAGAAATCAAATGTAAAACAAATTCAAACCTTCCAAAATAAGGTACTGCGAGGTATTGTTGGTGCACCGTGGTATGTCCGCAATGATTCCATCCATAGGGATCTTAAGATTGAAACTGTAGATGAAACCATAAAGTCTGTAGCGAGGAAGCACGAACTTAGGCTACAAAAACATGTAAATACTACTGTGCAGGAGATGCTCAGAAGCAGAAATGGGGAGCGGAGACTCAAAAGGACCAAGCCTTTAGACCTAGTGCAGTGATGCCCCAGCTCTTATAACCGCAAGATTTTGTGCGAGTATTTAGTCGGAGTCATTCATAGGAAGGACTTGGAAAAAAAAGTGTTATTATGAAATGGAAGCTACTAGATAAGTTCCCTGTACTTAGTTGTAGTTATAAATAAATAAATAAATTTAAAAAAACCTACACGAGGGGACTGAGTAAAGGTTCCTTCAGCTTTGGGCCCCGCTAGCCACCGAGACAAATGGAGAGAAATACATCTACGAGGGGCCTGGTAGGGCATATCGACATCAAGAAAGTAATGATATACCACCTTACACGAGGGGACTGAGTAAAGGTTCCTTCAATATGTATAGCTTTGGGCCCCGCTAGCCACCGAGACAAATGGAGAGAAATACATCTACGAGGGGCCTGGTAGGGCATATCGACATCAAGAAAGTAATGATATACCACCTTACACGAGGGGACTGAGTAAAGGTTCCTTCAATATGTATAGCTTTGGGCCCCGCTAGCCACCGAGACAAATGGAGAGAAATACATCTACGAGGGGCCTGGTAGGGCATATCGACATCAAGAAAGTAATGATATACCACCTTACACGAGGGGACTGAGTAAAGGTTCCTTCAATATGTATAGCTTTGGGCCCCGCTAGCCACCGAGACAAATGGAGAGAAATACATCTACGAGGGGCCTGGTAGGGCATATCGACATCAAGAAAGTAATGATATACACAATTATGAGCTTCAAAAAACCTGTGTAACAACTTGCCTTACTGGATCTCTACTATTATAATTTTACATTTCCTACAGTCATAAGAAACTAACTTATTATGCATTACATTTAAAGGATCTACTTTTCAGCCATTCTTTTGTTACGGACGTGACAGTTACATGCATTACAACTTGGAAAGAAAGAAAAGTTATTATATATTTTTTTAAATTGTTAAAGCTCAACTGGTAGGTAATTTTTTATACTATTTTTGCACTAAATTTGAAATTGATCATATTATTAGTTTTGATGTATAGTTCAACTAAATTGGAGTTACGGACGTGACTTGAAAAGCACTTGTCTTCTGACATACTGTTACAATTAATTGTTAAAAAGTCTGTTAATTTCTTGGGAAATTTATGAATTAAATTTTTGTCAGCTTATCTTAAGATAAATACCTTCTTAGAAACAATAGTGTTCAATCTTAAAATCCTGTAATATTTCAATTAAAAAATTGATAAAACGTTACGGACGTGACACTGGTTTGTTACGGACGTGACAATAAACTCAACAGTCTGTTAAAAGTACTTTATTTTACATTAAAAAGTTTTCAGTGCTCTTCTTACATTCTTTTTAGTTAAAAGTAAGACTTATTTGATCTATAAAAAAACATAAACAGACTTAATTACATCTTAAATATGTGTTTGAATCAGGAGGAATTATTGTGAAACTGTTAGGAAAATGTATTCATTATTAATGAAACAGTTATCATGTATGTAAGCCACAATAACTTGTTCATAAAGTTCACTGATATTCTTGGTAATTTACTGACAATTAGTCACTGATAAATATAAAGTGACTAGATGTATACCAACTTCAAAGATGAAAATATCCACAAAATAAAGAATTCTGCTACAAGATATTGTTGGTAATATTAGGTTAAGGTATTTTAAGACTTTAATAAACTTTTTACTGAGAAATTCAGAAAATATTTTATTTTAGTGTTAGGTGTATGTTTGTAAAGAATGGCTGTTTTATTACACTGTAAGATGGGTCTGGGTAAGTACCATGTTGGTCTCATCACTTTTTATCAACGTTTTAATAATTAAATTTTTTGTCATAGTTTAATTCCAAAGGAAAAAAAAAAAAAAAAAAAAAAAAAAAAAAAAAAAAAAAAATTTGAAATTATTTGTTTGGCAACAGATTCTTTAGTTTCCTTAGTATAGAGAGAAAGTTTCTGCAAAGTTTTTGCACCTTTTATTATTATTTAATTTTTTTTTCTTGTTCAATTTATGTTTTAACAAAAATTGTTTTTATCAATGAATGGGATAACACTACATGGCCCCCTAATAAGGTGAGTTATGCAATTTGCACAACGGACGTGTATACTAAATAGTATAACCTACCGATTGAAGGGGTGTCCCGTCATATTTTACCAATTCAATTGAATGCCAGTATAAGGAATGTGTGATATACTGATGGTAGTTAAAACCACGCCAGTGGTCAGTTCACATCTGCTGACCTAAATACGAGTATATTAGCTTGTGTAACGTGCAATAGAAACATTAATTTTGACTGTATAAAAATGATAAAAATTTTTAGTATAAAAGAAAGGTTGGGTATCAATGAATACGGTAGTCTTTTGGAACAAAAAATTATCGTAAATAGTTGTGAGAAATTATTCAACTAGTGCTGTTATGAAAGATGCCTAAACGTATCCAGTAGAATCCAACGCTTTCTTCACTAGTTTTTAGTTTAGTTCAGTAGTTTCAATGTACAGTCAGTACAAATGTATGTTTTTTACTATTTTTTTAATGGACTCTAAACATCTTCCAAAATATGTTAAATGTATAGAATTATTTTCATTTTAAAACTGTCATTAAAAACAATGTTCTGGTTGTAACCTCAGTTTAGAAGAAGTGCAGTAAAATTACACATTTTTATCATGAACAAACTCACGAATAAAAAATTTTTTTGAGAAAACCGTTAGGAAATCTGAAAATAAGCTTTTAAAAAAGAAAATTCAAGAGAAAAAAAAATATCGTGAGTATAAATTAATAAGACATGAATTTTTCCGGATTTTTAGAAAAAGATTTTTACGTTCGTTTTCAACCTTAAAGTTTAATTTGCATTTTGTGGAATCCAAGCCACTGTTGAAAATTACAACTGTGCCTTATTTTGTCTGTCACATGACTTCATAATCAAGAAGACTTATAAAGCGTTCAGAAATGATCCCGATGATATTTTAAATGACCAACTAATCATTCAATTCACATTACCTATACAACACGGATACCAACCACCTGAATAAGATAACAATAGAGAGTTTAAGTCAACATTTTCTTTACAGTCATGACAAGGTGTGCACCAATACAGATACATATCAGAGGTTCTTAAATATGTGAAATTATTTTGTAGTGTTTAATGTCTACTTTGTTTTAATGTTCAACGCTCTCTTCAGAGTGATTTACTATTCCTGATGATGGAGCTACGGCTCCGAAACATGTCGAGTCTCGACTAAGAAGTCACGTGACAGACCAAATTAAAGTTTCCGCCAATTTCCGGATTGGTAAGAGTGGTTACCTCTTTTGATTGGTAAGAGAAGCCGTGTTCAATTACCTCAGAGGTTAAATAATTTAATGTGGCCTTTTCATAATAGAGCTGTTTAGCGTCGCAGTAGAAAGAAGCTATTTCTAGTCTCACGACTTTCTAAACAATGGTTTTTCCAGAAAATCTAGAAAAATATCAAATTTTTTTTACAAAAATTCACAGACTTAATTGTTTTTTTTTTTACACCTTCCTGAATATTTTTCAAACATTTTGTATAACTTCAAAACGGCTATATCTAAGAAAATACAGGGGATTTTCTGAAAAATTACAAGAGTAAATAGTAATTATTTTAAATAAATTATCTCAAAAAATGTTCCAGATTATTATTATTTTTTAAAGTGAAAACTTCCTTTGGCGCGTTTTTCCTGAGGAGTAAACGTAAGTGAACCGTCACGCTCGGGTCGGTTACGCTGGATCGGGTTTACCCGGCTCTACTCGCGCTCGGATCGGTAACGCACTGAATCGTCTATACTCGGCTCCAGTCGTCATCAGCCACGTTTACTGTACAACAAGAAGTGCATCGTTCCAATATTACTGTATATGATCAGTGTAATATTTAAAGTGTTTACAATTTGTCCTGCATTTTACTATGAAAAATTAATTTCGCATCAAGGAAACTTCTAGCATATTTTATCTCCAATAATATGAGGGACTTAGACATCAATTAGTATAAGTTAATAATGATAGTAATAAATTTTTCGCAGAAATAATTAATACGTACAATAGTTTACTACTTATAAGTAATCCTTTTTTTTAAGTAAAAATTTCAAGCACACTTTTCCCCGTGAAATTTCCTTTTCTTTTTCTTTATTTCACTTCTATCGTATGGTCATAAGCACACACCCGGATTATTTTTTATCGTTACCTATAAGCTTCGTTAACACCGGAATTATTCTGTCTCTCTCTTCCGTTATTTGTGTTTTGATTCAAAGTGTGGGGAAATGTCGGAAAAAGTTGCCAGCATTTACCAATCTGGATAAATATTTGTTTAAAAATATAAAACATGAAATTGAGACGTTCTTCAAACCAAAACACACGTCAAGCGCGGTCTACACCAGTGAAGGCTAACAACAGTCGCTAGCGATTACGGTGGTGCTATTCGGTACTATTCGCGAGTCAAAATATCTACATGACATCAAACCTCCTCACTAAGTAGTCTGAATAAATTTATATGAATTTACAAAGTCCTTTTTGAAGCAAACTGTATAATTAGGGAGGTATAAGATAGCTCTTGACCAATCTTAACTGATAACAGGTTAATCGGTAAAGAATTCCTTTATAACTAAAATAATAAAGGTATGTATTTAAAATGAAAGGTCGTTAAGAGGTGACTTAAGGAAGCAGAGTAAGGAAACCTTAAACAATAAGAGTTCATAAATACGGGGCTTAAATATACAGGGTACCCAAAAAATATCAAAACGGCGTTATATTTTTTTAACCATTGCAGATTTAAGCAATAGAGCTTAGCACATCAATACTATACCTTAAAATCTACTTTTTGAGCAACTATCAATTTTTCATCACCTTGTGTGGACTGCCCGGAGGAAGCCAGAAGAAAATCTTAAATGAGAGCATAGATCGAGTTTTACATTATATTAAAGGTCTCTGTTAGGAGAATACAATGCGGCAAATCCGACCTCAATAGATTCACTCTATACAAAATGGCGTCGGTTTAAAGTTACAATGTTGGGCTTGTTGAAAATGGTTTAATTTTCACTCTTGGTATGAGTTACACAAGTAAATCCCCCTACAATCCACACTGGATGTAATAACCAATTTTTCTTAATAGGGAGTGACTTTTCACTTCCAGATGAACCTTTTGAAGACGGATTTGCGGCATTGCATTCTCCTAAAAGAGACTTTTAATCTGATGTAAAAACTCGACCTATCATCGCATTTAAGATTTTCTTCCGAATCCCTGTGGGGGCGTCCTCATTAGGTGATGAAAAATGTATAGTTGCTACAAAACGTACATTTTAAGGTATAGTATTGATGTGCTAAGTTTTATTGCTTAATCAGCAATGGTTCAAAAAATATAACACCGTTCTGATACTTTTTGGACACCCTGTATAACATATGAACACTAGGACCGAAATCCGTTCAGTGGTTTGATATACAAGAATTGAATCAAGGAATTTAAAAAATCTTAAGTTAATACAAATAAAGTTGTGACAACACAATACTTACACATAACCCACCAATATGTTCATTAATGTACTCTTGCCAGCCCCGGAGGGTCCCATAATGCACGTCAACTCTCCCGATTTGAAAATCCCATTGATTCCTTTAATGATCCGTCTTTGTCCTGGAACAAAATAACTTCAGATAATTATATTTAATTGAAACTAGTATATAATTATCAAATACAGAATACCAATGAAATGAACATAACGCTCCCTCATGCATTACAATTTATAGATACATAATAATATTAGACATGAAGTGTTACGGTATGTGCAGATTGAAAATGTGTTTGTGCGCATGCGTGACAAATTGACAAGTAATGTAACCAATGGTGATTTTACAATAATGAAGAAACTAGTCACTGCTGCTACCGGATCAATCACAGTGATTTTAAAACCTTTATAAAAGTCATTTAAACTGCGTCAAATATTTGACGTCACGTGACCTATCTTTCCAAAAATGTTGGTTCGTTAGTTATCATTAAAAATCCCCTCCATAAAAATCGAGCTACGATGCTGTTATTAAAACACACAATTTCTCAAAATTGGCTCTACCGATTTCGTTCAAATTAAGTCCTATTCAAATAGATAAATATATATTTAAAAGACGGGGGTCAATGGTTCATTTTCAGTTTACGGCTGACAACGACAAAACTAATTTTTGATAACGAATAGGTTAGGTTAATTTTTAGAATGGGTGAGTGAGTAAGTTACGTTAGGTTTGGTTAGGGTAGGTTAGGTTAGAGTAGGTTAGGTTATGGTAGGTTAGGTTAGGTTAGGTTAGGTTAGGTTAGGGTAGGTTAGGTTAGGGTAGGGTAGGGTAGGTTAGGTTAGGGTAGGTTAGGTTATGATAGGTTAGGGTAGGTTAGGTTAGGGTAGGTTAGAGTAGGTTAGGTTAGGTTAGGTTAGGTTAGGGTAGGTTAGGTTAGGCTAGGTTAGGGTAGGTTAGGTTAGGTTATGGTAAGTTAGGTTAGGTTAGGGTAGGTTAGGTTATGGTAGGTTAGGTTAGGGTAGGTTAGGTTAGGGTAGGTTAGGTTAGGTTAGATTAGGGTAGGTGAGGTTAGGCTAGGTTAGGTTAGGTTAGGTTAGGTTAGGTTGGGTAGGTTAGGTTAGGGTAGGTTAGGTTAGGTTAGGTTAGGTTAGGTTAGGATAGGTTAGGGTAGGGTAGGGTAGGGTAGTTTTTATTCTTGTAAAATCATTAGTTTTCGTGATATTTGTCATCAAACGTTTTAAATGGATGGGATTTTGAACCAATTTTTTACAAAATCATATATTTTTTTTCTTGACTTGTTAACTACTCTCTAGGGGATTACTATAACGAGTACGAGCGTGGCAATCCCGCGGGATACTAGCTGGATCTACAGCTTGTTTATGAAGTATTGGGTTAGATCCCCTCTTTCGTGTTTCCTATCAGGTCTCTTTTAACCAACTCTTGTTCTTTTCTGACGCTGACTATTAGAATAAAAGAGCACTAGAGGTATCTATTTTAATGTTCCTCTATTATCATTTCGTTTTATAAAGCGATGATGACGGAGAAATTTTCGCCTTTAAACAATAAAAAATTAAAAATAAACCTACATAGACAAATTTGAGTCAATACTACATCAATTTTATAGAAATTTTAAAGAAAAAATCATTACTGGACATTCTATATTCAATTGACGAGCAAAATTTGAATATATAGGCCTACAACCAGGACAACAATGTTGTTACACCCTGTATAGATCATCCGAGGTTACATTTCTATCAAATAATATGTTTGTGAACATCTACAAAATTACAATGCTTATATTAAGAGAAAGGTTAAGACAAAAGGAAGGGTGAAAGTGGGTTAGGTTAGGTCAAACAACTCGGAGTGATTCTACAGCGCCTGGAGTTGTGTTACGCAATCTGAGAAAGTTATATAACTATGTAGCCGGTAGGCATCAATCAAAACAATCAACGCAGATTGTCTATCATAGATCAAATATTTTTATGTGGACACCAAGAGATTTATCTATTACATCACGCGTAAACAAATTTATGACGACATCTTGTTACTTATATAGAATCTTGTAATAGTTTAACCAACTACAAGGGTGAGGACTTACAGAGATTTAAAACTGTTGAAAAATATTGCATAAACTTTCTCACTCACACATCCACAAAATCCAAACGTTGTCGAAAATGACAGTTCGTCAATGTTCACTCAAACAGTAAAAATGAACACAAGCAGACTTAGATTTATAAAATGTATATGTATTTAAATACAGCCTAAATCAGCTTTGTTTGTACCATTAACTTATCGTAAGCTTAAGTTGTATTCGTTTAATATTGAATTTTTAATAACGGTTAGGTTAGGTTAGGTTAGGTTAGGTTTCGTTAGGTTAGGTTTGGTTCGGTTAGGTTAAGTTTAGTTAGGTTAGGTTATTTTAGGTTTGGTTTGGTTAGGTTAGGTTAGGTTAGGTTAGGTTAGGTTTAGTTAGGTTAGGTTAGGTTAGGTTTGGTTTGGTTTGGTAAGGTTAGGTTAGGTTAGGTTAGGTTTAGTTAGGTTAGGTTTGGTTAGGTTAGGTTAAGTTTAGTTTGGTTAGGTTAGGTTAGGTTAGGTTAGGTTCGATTAGGTTAGGTTAGGTTAGGTTTGGTTTGGTTTGGTTTGGTTAGGTTAGGTTTGGTTAGGTTATGTTAGGTTAAGTTAGGTTAGGTTAAGTTTAGTTTGGTTAGGTTAGGTTAGGTTAGGTTCGATTAGGTTAGGTTAGGTTAGGTTTGGTTTGGTTTGGTTAGGTTAGGTTAGGTGAGGTTTGGTTAGGTTCGGTTATGTTTAGTTAGGTTAGGTTTGAATAGGTTAGATTAGGTTAGGTTTGGTTTAATTTAGTTAGGTTAGGTTAGGTTTGGTTTGGTTAGGTTAGGTTAGGTTTAGTTAGGTTAGGTTTGGTTAGGTTAGGTTAAGTTTAGTTTGGTTAGGTTAGGTTAGGTTAGGTTAGGTTCGATTAGGTTAGGTTACGTTAGGTTAGGTTTGGTTTGGTTAGGTTAGGTTAGGTTAGGTTAGGTTAGGTTAGGTTAGGTTAGGTTAGGTTTAGTTAGGTTAGGTTTGAATAGGTTAGATTAGGTTAGGTTTAGTTTGGTTAGGTTAGGTTAGGTTTAGTTAGGTTAGGTTTGATTAGGTTAGGTTAGAGTTCAATCAATTTTTTGTTAACTATTCCTAAACTATAATTTTCACATTATTGACATTAGTTTAGGACATCAATATTCCACTACAATTTAACCGATATCGGTAGAGACAATTTTAAGAATGTCTTGTGTAACATTTATAAAACGCAACATACAAAATTCTATTTCCAAAGTTATGTTTATTGTAAAAATAAATTTCAAAAATAGCGGATATCTGGAAAACTAAACGTTTTCTGAAAATTTGTATTAATAAACTTTATCCTAACCCACAGAATCATATCCTAAAGATTGGCAGCTTACTTACGGGACATCCTGTATATTAAATTGATGCCACCTGCAAACAATTAGAGCTCAGCAGGAGGGAATGTTATTATTAATATTTGGTAAAGGGGAATAACAAACCTAACCTGACCTGACCTAACCTTACCTAACCTAAACTAACCTAACCTAACCTATCCTAACCTAACGTAACAACTGTTGTCATCATCGTGCTTATTTGGTTGTTGCAAGCTCACCAACAATCTAACTACATGCAAATTCCGCGCAGTCATGCTTCCAATGTTAACCTCAGGGGCTTACTTTTAGCGAGTACAGGTACGGCAATCCCGAGCTACTTTAGCTGGATCTACATCTCTTTTCGTGTAACGTAAGAAAATATTGTTTTTCCCAAACCAAATCAAACCTAACCTAACGTAACCTAACCTAATCGAACCTAACCTAACCAAACTAAACTTAACCTAACCTAACCTAACCTAACCAAACCTAACCTAACTAAACCTAACCTAACCTAACCAAACCAAACCTAACCTAACCTAACCTAACTAAACTTAACCTAACCTAACCAAAGTTGTTTTTCCCGATCCAGACGCTATTAGACTACTTTCAAGGTCAGGAGTATTTATTTTGAAGTGGATTGTTTATTTTCTCTCATTTACGTAGTGTAGGGAAAATTATGTGATGGGGTCAAAACTTCGACGTCAAGTTTTATGAGGTCCCTCGAGTCCAAAAAAGGAGGTTTTGGAATGATGTTTGTAGTGTGTGAACTGCCCAAATAAACAGATTTAAATCAAATTTCCAATGTGGGAATATTTTAATTATATATATATATATTGTAACGAAATAGAGGGCTCCCAAAAGGTCAGTGCTCGGCAGGCCATAAATTGTGAAGAGTAGAAAGGGTTGACAGCTAGAAAAACGATCCTAACTTCAGTCACTGACCCAAAGGAGTCAAAGCATTCAAAAGTTCAATGCCTTCAACCGAAATTATTTGAAAAGGACCAATTAAAGGGATTGCATCATTCTAAAGTAACGTAAAAGATTTAAAATAAGCCAATAAAGGCAGAGGATCGGATTAAAGCAGTTTGAAAATAAAAATTATAAATAAGGGTAGAAGAGAAGCGCAAGGGGTCCTTTTGGTTGTTAACTTATTGAAGAAGGTTGTTCCGGAGAAAGTGTTTCTCTTAGTAGCAAAAAGAAAAATGTTGTGAAAGATTTAGCCGAAATCAACCGTCGAAATTAAAAAATAGTAACTGCGTCATTTTGTACAAGAGTTTAATAATAATCTTCGAAGTATAGTTAAAAGATAATCGTCGATTATAAGTTAAAAAGAGTCGTCGTCATAAAAGTGTGTGAGTAATAGCGTCGTTCCACAAGTATGTGTTTGAACAGGAATAATCATCGAATAAATTAAAAAGTAATCGCCGTCACAAAAGTGTGTGAAAATAAAAGTGTATGAAGAAAAGAAGATTCGTTGTAAAGATTAAGGCAAATCAATAGATCTACTTGCAGTCTACGCGGGAACCATGTTCAAGGAACCAGGAACATTGGAGCTGTAATAGAACTTCAGAGTCGATAAGTACAAATTAATGGACAATTTCAATTAAGCAAACTACCACCAAATTCTATTTTATATTAAATAAAAAATAGTCACCAAGAACCTAACCAACCCGTAAAGAGAAAGTAAATTAAATTAATAAATAATAAATTTCAGTTAGCCGGAGCATTTTATCAAAATAAATAAAAGTAAAAATTCTGATGCACTCTTATTTCTTTATTTTAGATTATGATATTGTAGAATAAGTAACTTGTGTTTAACTATGTAGGCCTACTTAGAATAAGTAGTAGATTAAGATGTTAATTGTATAATTATTAAGTGCATCAAATTTGAACGATATTTTTTTGTTTTTTGTAAATGATTTTTAAACTTTAATTTTACAATTAAAGAAAGAGTTAAAACCTACATGTTTCAAAGTTCTTTATTTTGTTAACATTGGCATGAAGAACGTGCGTATAGATAAAATAATAAAGTAGATTTGTTATAATATAATGGAACTTTATTTTCAATTTTATGATAACTAAGTTAAGGGGTTACCACCTTAAGAAAAAAACACATTACCATTATCTAAAAATTGGCTTTAACACTTTTGATTAAATTTCGCTCAAATGTAACCTCTAAGGACTTAAATAAAAAATCTGCTATGACACTATTATAAAATACCTAATTTCTCAAAATCAGCTCTACCTATTTTGTTAAAATTTTAGTGAAATGTAAAGTTTAATAACCCATACCCGTGTGAAAAATCGCATGTAAAAAATACTACACTTCAGGAATAAACGCCAACAAACAAAATCCTACCTTTAAAACTATTGGGAAAATGTCACCAGAAACGGTAATAACCTTTAATAATTTGAAATTTATATAACGATTTTTGTGGTTAGAAACTTTGTCTAATTATTTGTAAATATGAGCTTAAGTACTAAATTTAAAATCAAAATCAAAGCTACTACTAAAAAGTTTTTAAAAAACTAAATTTTTTTGATATTTGGCACCATTTTGGTGTGTATATAAGGTTTTTCCTGTTTAATAATTAATTTGTTTAACTGTTGGTAAATCTGAACCTAAATACCAAATTTACACAAAATTGAAAAAAAAAAATCACTTTTAAAAATAAACAGCAAATTTATATAATTGTTTTGTCCAATTGTTTATAAACAAAACAAAGACGATAAGACGAGGCGACAACATGACAAACGTTGACACCAGAACGGAGCTGAGTCAATGTCTTCATCAGCAGTAGTAGTTAGTCATCACTTCTCCTCCCGCCTGCAACTTCACCAAACGCGCATTATGAAAGTCTAGGTTACACCTTACGGACTGTACTCGCAACGGTTTCAGGTACGGACCGTGTCGTATAGTCCCGTATAAAAAGCTGAGATAAATGTCAACACGTTAAGAAATCCACGCATAGCGTAGAGAAAAGACTACTGCTTCTCTAGGAAGAGAATGGCGGCCACTTTGAACACCGTCTAATAACCCTAACAAGTAGGAATTTGGTTTAATTTAATGTTTTTTTTTTTTTTATTAAATCCCGTTTAATTCCCTATAGTCGATAAAACTTACTTTTGAAAGACCCGGGACTAAACAATTGCAAAATTATCTGAATTTCACACAACTACAACCCAAAATTTAAAACAAGTGCTACATTTCCAATTTCTCTTGAAGAGAAAAACACTTCGAGGAATTGCGAAGGACGAAACTACCAGCTTGGGAGAAACTCAGTGTGCAATTAGTTAGGCATGACAAGCAATTAATTTTTATTGGCTCCAGTCCAAACAGTCAAAACTATAATAACCTTGCCCAGTGAAGAAACCAACTGGAAACTCAGTTAATAATTTGATGAAGAATAGTGATCATAAAAAATCCTATCAACTGACTGAATACCATAAAGCTAGTTTTCCAGATACTGTACACACACTGGAATTATAGAATAACTAGTTACATCTAAAAATTATTATCATAAAACAACTTTAAAGTCAAATATTTACATGCCAAGTATATTTAACACATAATTATGACATCTCAAATATTTCACACCAAGAGTTTCAACACGTATCCTTCAGATTTGTTGACCATCTGCTACTATTTCCTTGCTATGTGGTTGTAAGTATTGTCGTATACAAGTTTTTGTAAACCTCTCTTCTTGGAAGTGTTAATACATTCAACAAATTGTTTTAGGGAATTTCGCCCATCCAACGAGAGAACAGCAATACATAACTTAAGTAGTAAAAGATAAAATTTTTGTTGTTGTTTAAAAGAATAACCTCTCAGTCATCATCACGTTATAAAAAAAAGTCTCCCTGTGAACGTGTATATTTTTCCCTTGTTAATAGGTAAAATAACCTCTTCAGTCATCATCCCCTTATAAAAAGTCTGCCTGTGAATGTATATTTTGATCCCATTGTTAATAGGTTAAATAACCTCTTCAGTCATCATCCCCTTATAAAAAACAAGTCTCCCTGTGAACGTGTATTTTTCCCCTTGTTAATAGGTAAAATAACCACTTCAGTCAGCATCCCCTTATAAAAAAAGTCTCCCTGTGAATGTATATTTTTCCCTTGTTAATAGGTAAAAAAACCTCTCGGTCATCATCCCCTTATAAAAACGTCTGCCTGTGAATGTATATTTTGATCCCATTGTTAATAGGTAAAATAACCTCTCGGTCATCATCCCCTTATTAAAAACAAGTCTCCCTGTGAACGCGTATATTTTTCCCTTGTTAATAGGTAAAATAACCTCTTCAGTCATCATCCCCTTATAAAAAAAGTCTCCCTGTGAATGTATATTTTTCCCTTGTTAATAGATAAAAAAACCTCTCGGTCATCATCCCCTTATAAAAACGTCTGCCTGTGAATGTATATTTTGATCCCATTGTTAATAGGTAAAATAACCTCTCGGTCATCATCCCCTTATAAAAAACAAGTCTCCCTGTGAACGCGTATATTTTCCCCTTGTTAATAGGTTAAATAACCTCTTCAGTCATCATCCCCTTATAAAAAACAAGTCTCCCTGTGAACGTGTATTTTTCCCCTTGTTAATAGGTAAAATAACCACTTCAGTCAGCATCCCCTTATAAAAAAAGTCTCCCTGTGAATGTATATTTTTCCCTTGTTAATAGGTAAAAAAACCTCTCGGTCATCATCCCCTTATAAAAACGTCTGCCTGTGAATGTATATTTTGATCCCATTGTTAATAGGTAAAATAACCTCTCGGTCATCATCCCCTTATTAAAAATAAGTCTCCCTGTGAACGCGTATATTTTTCCCTTGTTAATAGGTAAAATAACCTCTTCAGTCATCATCCCCTTATAAAAAAAGTCTCCCTGTGAATGTATATTTTTCCCTTGTTAATAGGTAAAAAAACCTCTCGGTCATCATCCCCTTATAAAAACGTCTGCCTGTGAATGTATATTTTGATCCCATTGTTAATAGGTAAAATAACCTCTCGGTCATCATCCCCTTATTAAAAACAAGTCTCCCTGTGAACGCGTATATTTTTCCCTTGTTAATAGGTAAAATAACCTCTTCAGTCAGCATCCCCTTATAAAAAAAGTCTCCCTGTGAATGTATATTTTTCCATTGTTAATAGGTAAAAAAACCTCTCGGTCATCATCCCCTTATAAAAACGTCTGCCTGTGAATGTATATTTTGATCCCATTGTTAATAGGTAAAATAACCTCTCGGTCATCATCCCCTTATAAAAACGTCTGCCTGTGAATGTATATTTTGATCCCATTGTTAATAGGTAAAATAACCTCTTCAGTCAGCATCCCCTTATAAAAAAAAGTCTCCCTGTGAATGTATATTTTCCCCTTGTTAATAGGTAAAATAACCTCTTCAGTCACCCAGGCCTTAAAAAAAATCTAACTGTGCATGTATATATTTTCCCATTGTTAATAGGTAAAAAAAACATCTTGGTCATCATCCCCTTATAAAAAAGTCTCCTTGTGAACTTGTATATTTTTTTCCATTGTTAATAGGTAAAAAAAACCTCTCAGTCATCATCCCCTTATAAAAAGTCTCCCTGTGAACGTATATATGCAGATAACGTATTAAATGACAAATTAAACTCGTCGAACGACATTTTCAAAACTGTAATCTTCCTCCAATAACAGACTAATTCAACATCAGATAAACAGAACACACAAATAATACAGTGATTTTTATCTAGGCTCATCTCAGAATTCGCTTAGAGTGACGTCAATCAGTGCGGTCTCTCACTAACATTTATATGTTTAACAAACTTTATTTTGTTGTCGTGTCTGTGATGTGCCTTTGATGATTCAAATTTGTGTATTTTGACGTGAATTAATTCAATTCAAATGTCTTTTTATATAAACCTTGTGCTTTTACATTATCATGTAAACAATCTGATGATGACAATGATCTGTCGAAACCGGTAATTTTTAATGAAATAAAGAAGATCGTATACGGACGGGAAAAACCCAAAGTAATTTTAATTTAGACAATCTATGTACCTACTATTAGCAATGAATAAATTAAAGTAGTTCCATCAAAAGCGGAAATATAAAATATTACAATAAAAAAATATTTTATAAATAAACTATGCATAAACTTTCTTACTTAGCCACACCCAAAACAAAATAAAAACCAACCAAATCTATCCGTCACCAATAAATGATGCTCGTTAGTTGTCTGTTAAAAAGTGAAAATGAACCATGTAGCATGGGCGTCATCACCAGTTCATTATTGGGGGGGGGGGGGACATATGCCGGGGGTCTGGCGGTATGGAAATTTTTTTAAATTAAACTTCTCAAAACATCGTTTTTATGCTTTTATTTATGCGTTTGTAACAGAAATGTAATGTTAAAAACCCTAGTAAAGACAAAGCCCGATGTTTACCTTTTAAGGTTTTAAGTAAATCATTTGTTTTTAACAAAAATATTTTTACATCTCAAATATTGGGGGCGATGCGTCCCCCGTCCCCCCGGTGATGACGCCCATGCCATGTAGGTACACCGTCTTTGCTAAAACAACATTTATATAATTATATTTAAATAGGGACTAAACTTGCTTCAATTGTACCAAAAACACGTGGACCATGTAAACCGTATTTGATTTTTTCGTTTACAGGTTCATTTATAGTGAGTATGGTTGTAAAAACTGGATTTACACCTTTCTTTATTTAGTCGTGGGTAAGATCCCTCTCTTCCATCTTTTCTATTAAGTCTCTCTTGATCAACTCTTGTTCTTTACCGAACCTGACGACATTGGAGGAGTTGAGGACTTGGGGCCTCTATTTATGTTCTTTTATCTTCTATTTTGTAAAGCGATGATTTAAAAAAAATCACTACGTCTGACAAAAACAAAGCTAATGGATTAAACTATTAAGAAAACTATTCCCTATCTTGTAAAATACTAAAAAAATATTATTTTAATCAAAAACTATGCTGAGAGTATTAATAACACGATTGAAGAACTTGAATACTAAATTTAGGAACATGGTAACGTTCCAACCTACACAATATGAGAGTTGACAAATTTTAAAAAGAATTGTGTCTTTCTGTTATGTTTGTATACTGTTCATTTTCGTTAGGAATGACCGTGTCCTATGACGAATCAGTCAGGATGTACTATACAGTTGAACATGATCTGACCTAACCTAACCTTTCCAAGGTCCAACTCAGTTTGACGTAGATTGACAGTTTACCGTAGGTTATATGTTTGGCTTCTAATTGGTTCTGTCAAGACTTTTACTCTAAATGCTACATCATTAATTGACGTCACGGAACCGTCAGACTTTGGAGAATGACATTATCTGATATATAGGTCAAGATGGCGTCAAAATATACAAGACGTTTGCTAGTGGTACGTCCCGGATATGATGTTAAGGGCGAGCCTAGACCAGGAAGAAACTAATACATCTAGTCTTCTGTTATCGTATCACTTTATCATTGAGAAGGTTAAGGTTAGGTTAGGTTAGGGTAGGTTAGGTTAGGTTAGGTTTGGTTAGGTTAGGTTAGGTTAGGTTAGGTTAGGTTAGGTTAGGTTAGGTTTGGTTAGGTTAGGTTAGGTTAGATTAGGTTTGGTTTGGTTAGGTTAGGTTAGGTTAGGTTAGATTAGATTAGGTTTGGTTTGGTTTGGTTAGGTTAGGTTTGGTTAGGTTAGGGTAGGGTAGGTTAGGTTAGGTTAGGTTAGGTTTGGTTAGGTTAGGTTAGGTTAGGTTAGGTTAGGTTAAGTTTAGTTAGGTTAGGTTAGGTTAGGTTTGGTTTGGTTAGGTTAGGTTAGGTAAGGTTAGGTTTAGTTAGGTTAGGTTAGGTTAGGTTAGGTTAGGTTTGGTTTGGTTTGGTAAGGTTAGGTTAGGTTAGGTTAGGTTAAGTTTAGTTTGGTTAGGTTAGGTTAGGTTCGATTAGGTTAGGTTTGGTTTGGTTAGGTTAGGTTTGGTTAGGTTAGGGTAGGGTAGGTTAGGTTAGGTTAGGTTAGGTTTGGTTAGGTTAGGTTAGGTTAGGTTAGGTTAGGTTAGGTAAGGTAAGGTTTGGTTTGGTTTGGTTAGGTTAGGTTTGGTTAGGTTAGGGTAGGGTAGGTTAGATTAGATTAGGTTTGGTTTGGTTTGGTTAGGTTAGGTTTGGTTAGGTTAGGGTAGGTTAGGTTAGGTTAGGTTAGGTTTGGTTAGGTTAGGTTAGGTTAGGTTAGGTTAGGTTAGGTAAGGTTTGGTTAGGTAAGGTTTGGTTAGGTTAGGTGAGGTTAGGTAAGGTTTGGTTAGGTAAGGTTTGGTTAGGTTAGGTTTGGTTAGGTTAGGGTAGGGTAGGTTAGGTTAGGTTAGGTTAGGTTAGGTTAGGTAAGGTTAGGTTAGGTTAGGTTAGGTTAGGTTAAGTTAGGTTAGGTTAGATTTGGTTTGGTTAGGTTAGGTTAGGTTTGGTTAGATTTGAGAATTTGTTCATCAACATCGAAACTATCATAAAAAAAAAAAAAAAAAAAAAAAAAAAAAAAAAAAAAAGATCACTATTATCTAATGAATATTACGAATAAGGAAATTACAATTTTAAGCTGAAGTAATTGAAAACTGTTAATTGTAGTAACGATTTTCTGATATCTTATTTGGCGTTTTCATTGAAATCTGTCGTTACCAAAATGTATCTAAAATCAATATTTCTAGGTGTTTTAAAATGGAACACCACATTGTTTCGTGTTGAACCTTTGTGTTGTAAAATTCCACTCTGGATCTCATCTTACATTTTGAGCTTACAATCGACCTGTTAACGATAGTGATCAAAATCAAGTGTAACTTAATTTGATAATTTAATTCAGTTGTGGTTTGGTTGGTGTAGCTGGTGTATCACTGAAGAGGACGACCTTGTCGTTGAAACGCGTCTGATACTTAGGCGTATTTTTTATAATAATTGTGTTCTGTGTGTTTGTTATACTGTAAGTGTAACTTGTTAAGTATACAAACAAAAGGTAATGGGTGTCACCTCTCCAAAAATACCACTTTGTGAGTTATCAGTAAAAAAGAAAAAATCAGTCATAAAAGACATATTTCTTAAAATAGGCTAAACCGATTTTGTTCAAATTTTAATGAAATGTTAAGATTAATGGTCCGAATTCGTGTGAAAAATCGCATGGGAAAAATAATAATCAAAAAACTTTTAATTAAAATCATGCTTTTATGGTGGGGGTTCAAAGTTAATGTTTTCCCCAATCTGTTTTTGACAAAATTTACTATTCATCATTTCATTTTGACTGGTTTATACAATATTTTAAAACGAAAATTTTTTAAAGTTTATTAATATCGATTTTACAATGTTTTTTTTTCCACGAAGTTTTTTAAGTTTATTGAACTGTTTCTCATTGCAGTGTTAACAGTAACAATGCCTCCAATTAGTGGGAACAGAAACTTATACCGAAGGCGTGTTTATCACCGCAACTACATGAGAATTATGCGTGGACTTAACAATGAGGAAACAAACGTTGATTCCTATAAACGAGCACTAAGGATGCCAGCTGAAGTTTTACCATTTACAATAATTGGACCAATGAACTAAGTGCCACGAAGGGTGTGTATTGGAACGCCGACTAGCTTTTTCGAAAATGCTACAAATATAAACAGACTTGAGTGTGGTGAACAATTTAAAAACAGTCATCTGAAATAAAATAGGTTATAACAAGTATATTGATACTTTTCATTAAAATAAAAATAATTCTAAAACAAACAATTGCTTAATTATTCAGTTTAACCTGTTTAACTAATTCTACAAGTCGCAGGATTGATTATGCGATCATAAATTTGAATTAATCAGTTATTAAAAACCTATTACACGTGTCTTGCTGTTTATGACTGTTACACGTGTGCCAAACGGTTTTATAGTTCTTTGATGTAAAGTCGTTATGACAAAATACAACGGCACTTTAAGCCTCATCTAGAATCTAGATTAATACAAGATGAAATCTACATCAGATATGTAAACATTACAACACACATTTTTACGTTTACATGAGTCGGACTCTTGGGAAGACTATCCTTCTTTTTAAAAATATATTTTAATTATTGTTCTTTAAAGACGATGAAGACCGAGAGGAAGAGGTTAGGTTAGGTTGGGTATAAAACAAGGGTAGAGAAGACCATAAAGACCTCGAATACTGTATACTGTATTCAAGGTCATAAATGAATGAAAGTTGGTCAAGAGAGACTTGTTAGGGAGAGATGAAAGAAAGGGATCTAAAACAAGACTACGTGAAAAAGGAGTAGAAATAACAGTCCCTGGGGATTGATTTGCCCAACTGATTCGAGAGTAAGCGATATAACATCGGGAGGTGATACCGGACCTAAGAAAGTAAAAAACTTCATAAGAACATGTGCTCAAAAACGCTTAGTTTTTTACAAAATAAATTATTTCTATAGAGCGGTTTACGGTAGAGCTATGAAATTTGGGGTTATGAGAACTGGACGAAGCGGGTCGCCTATTGTGTTTTGTTATTGTAGAAAGGGTCGCCTATTGTGTTTTGTTACTGTAGAAAGGGTCGCTTGTTGTGTTTTGTGACTGTAGAAAACGTCGCCTATTGTGTTTTTTTACTGTAGAAAAGGTCGCCTATTGTGATTTGTTACTGTAGAAAGCGACGCCTATTGTGTTTTGTTACTGTAGAAAGGGTTGCTTATTGTGTTTTGTGACTGTAGAAAAGGTCGCCTATTGTTTTTTTTTATTGTAGAAAAGGTCGCCTATTGTGTTTTTTTACTGTAGAAAAGGTCGCCTATTGTGTTTTGTTACTGTAGAAAGCTTAGGTCATGCAAATGAACATGCAAAGATAACCTAACCTTACAGTAACAATGAACTAAATAAATAATGTAGCCTTGTCTTCTTTTATTTGAATGTTATAATTTTTATATTTTTTTCTGGTACTTGCTATTTATTATAAATATTACTGGAGAAAAAATAATAAATTGGTTGATAAAAGTCCTGAAATAAGTTCTGGTTAGGTAGGTTAGGTACATTTTTCCATTGCACTTTTAACAATCAACCAATTTATTTACTAACTTACATCTAACACAACATATTTTAAACCCTTTTCTGAAACGAAATTCGTAAAAGAACTTATACTAGTGATATCCATGTTGATAGTTGGACGTACAAACAAGAAATGACTCTTAGACAACTGTACGAGGCCATCGTTACAGGTAGTTTATATGACCGCACGTGTCACAAATGGGTTGTACAGAACAATAGGCGACTCTTTATCACGTAGGCCTACCAGTGGTAGATGGCCACGTATTGTTTCCATAACCCGAAATTTGGTATACACTTTTATCTTAATAAAAACCATATTCACGTCAAATTTGAAAACGTATCTTTACGGGTTTCAAAATGACAGCCTGTAAACGTTTTATATTAAAAATAACAACCAGTATCCTACTAGTCGCCATTTTTTAACCGATAAAGACAATTTTTATAGTTTACGTGAATATGATCTTTATTAAGATAAAAGTGGAGCCAATACCAAAGTAATGAATTACCAGTATTATGAATTCACTTCTTCTGAGTATTGAGACATACAAATTTTTTATGGAGTTGTTAAGTGGACCGCAACCGAAGCTTGGAGGCTTTGATAGCCCACAACCTTGTATTCAGATTTTTATTAAACTCGAATTGAAATACCTACAAAAAAAACTTCATTTATTAATTCCATTGTTATCTGAAGAGGACAAAACATGGTTTGACAAGAAATTCTAAATTTCGTTTATTTTCCAACCAATTTTAAAAACAAAACCACCTATGGATTTGTGATGAAATACACTAAAAAAATAATCATGTTGCTAGTATCCAAGTCACTATTGTTTTAACTAACAATTAAATTACCTTTAATGGTTTCCGCCAGAAGACTTCTTTTTTATAACACTAACGCGTTTCAAAGCATCTGCTCCATCTTCAGAGTTCTTTTCACACAGTTGAGATCGTTAACACATTAAAATAAAACATAAAAACACACGGACACACACACACACACACACACACACACATATATATATATATATATATATTTATTTATTTATTTATACATCGCTTATCGTAACGCGACACTTGGGATGCGCATCATATCGATGTCCTAGGACAACACGTTAGTTAACTTGAAACGCATTTTAAAAAAAAGTCACCTGGCGGAAACCATTAAAGGTAATTTAATTGTTAGTTTCACTAAAAAAAAAGTTCATCTTGTATTATTCTGATAAAATGACAAGTTTTAGAGTTATTTCAATTTAAAAGATTTGATTGGCCGCCATTTTGAAACGAGTTGGGTTAACTTAACCAAATTATATCTGTCATTTTTTAAATAATTTTGTTTTGTAAAAAACACATATGGACAAGGAAACATATTTTGTGTTAAGTTTCACCCAAGGAACAACACCCTGAAGTTTATAAGCAGAATTCGTAAACACCCTGTATCGATATTTATGAAAGAATGTCCCCTCAAAGGGTGATTTATACGGGTGTGATAATTACGAGGTACCTTAGCTAGATCTACACCCCTCTTCTAGTTCAACCCTTATATCAAGTCTCTTTTGACCAACGTTTGTTCTCCCCCAAACCCTGACGTTAGTAGATCATTGAGGTCTAAGAATATTTAGTGTAGGCTCTTTTTTAAATTTTTTAAAGTAAATAATGATTTTGATTACTTAACCTAATGATATTAATATTTTTTTAAAGCAGAATTAAAAAAAAAATTACAACATTTAAATATTATAAGAGTAATGGGTGGATTGCTATAAATTATTCACTCACGAATTAGTAAATTTTGTATCGTCATATATTGTTTTGTTAATTCTTATAAACACAAACGAATTTGTCATTTATAAGTTATAAACATAAATTCTTTGAATGAAAAAAACTTCTTTTTTTTAAATTTTACAATACATTAGGGAATTTGAGTTGGGGCTCTTTTTACTTACTAATCGTAAAGAAATCCGATCTCTGTTTTTCGACTAATATTCACGTTCCATGGCGTCCGTCCGACGTCGTTGTCATCTCTAGGCAAGGACGATGGCAGCCACAAAATTTAAGGAACTAGAAATTAGGTGTAGAACCTTATTGAAAATAAGAAAAATCGAATTGAGAACGTCAAAATGCGGCCATTTTAAACAGATTTTTGTTGATATCTCGTGTGTTATCAACTTAAATTATATACTGTATACACTAACTTGGCGTCTGAACCCTTGGCTACCTGCGACCGTCCCCCCCGTCGCGTCGCTCCCTTCCTCACCCAGCTGTTTCCGGGATGAGTCACCTACTAGCGTTAACACTGCACTGTTTAACGTTTTTATGGAAGACACAATTTAAAAAAAATTTCAGCATAGTTCAAATGTTTCAGCATATAAAAGAAAATTAGACAATTTCAATTCTCCGTGCAATAGTACGACAACAAATAAAGAAGTAATAGTTTAAACTTTAAAATGTAATTTAAAAACTATTATCTCCCAAGAAAATATGATATGGTTGTAGTTACGAGATTCGGTAGGTTTGAGTCACCGACACGAGCGTAGCGAGTGGAGGCTCCTTCCCATACGTCAAGGTCAAGGCATTGATACGAGCGAAGCAAGTATAAGACACACCTACGAGGCACGCTAAGTCCTAGCCAACGTGAGGGAAGTAGTGTTATACATAAATTACAGGCTTCAAAAAACCTGTGTAGCAACGGTTTTGAACCTTATTAGTAAACCTCTCGATCTACCAGTTTAACATTTCCTACAAGGCCCAAGAGATCAACTTCAGGGGATCGGGCTGAGTAAGTACCATGATGGTTGTCAACTACGTTTAATGAGGGACAGTAAGGGTTGACCAGTTGACGTCAATAACCATGTAAATACACTTTAACATGCAAATCTTTTAATTTGTAGCCAACAATTGTCCCTCAATGTTCTTAGAAGTCCGACAACGTACAGCCATAACCTATAACTCTCCGGTCCCAACGTCTTTAACGACACCATTCCTTTCTCTAATTAAGCAGTTTATATTCGTGAGAATGTTTCGCGTGCGTTAGCGAAATTAAATGTTTTGCTGAAGTAGAGGCATACAACCGGAAATTGTTTCTATAGGATGTTAGTGGACCGTTTGATTGGGTTACGATCAGGAAGTTTAACATCACCTTTGCAAAACATTCATAAACACAAACAAGACACGAATGTTATTTTTATTTTCCGTTAGAAAAGAAGAAAAAAATCAAGAAAATGAGTGTCTAATATTTGTCCAGAGTGTCAATATATAACTGAGTTGTATTATTGATCATCTAAGAGAGTCCCGTAGGCTTTGAGTACCTGAGTCGAACAGTAGCAGTTCAGTTCAAAATACGCTGCATGCAATACACATGCTGACCTTGAAGTTGCCAGTAATGTACCGATAGATGGCAGCACGAGAGCCTCTAATTTATGAACTTCAAACCGTACAATGGAGATGGTTTATTTATTTTTTTTTTACGGAAAATCAAAGGTTTTATCAAGATATATAAATAAATAAACTAGAAAGAATTCCAGTGTGTGTTTCTTGCGGGAGAAAAGTAAACATAGGAAAATAACTACCCCCGTCAAACTCAACACCACTCTCGGATAATTGGCTTATTAATAAGTTATTTCACTAAATTAATTTAGATGACGTAATCTTCACTGCACACACCATAAATAATATTTTCACTACATTCAGTATAGAAAATGTAATAAAGAAAAAGCAAAGTGTGTTTTGTTGCTGGCGGAACTCAAATCTGTAATTTCAGTGCAACGTGGATTTCAGAAAAGAACACCAAATAAAAATAACATACGACGTTGGTTCAAACAATTCAAAGAAACTGGATCAGTTCAAAAGCAAAAATCATCTGGCAGGCCAAGTGTATCAGACGAAAAAGTTGAACTCATTAGACAATGTGCAATCAGAAGTCCTAAGAAGTCAATACCTCGACGAAGCCTAGAGTTAGGTATTCCAAAAACAACAATCCACAAAGTTTTACACAAAAGACTGAAATTACACGCATATAAAATCCAGCTATTGCAGGAATTGAAACCTGATGATGGTGCAAAACGTTTTAATTTCGCTGTTGAAATGTTGATGAAAACCAAACATTTTTAGATGATATATTTTTTCAGACGAAGCTACATTTCATATCAATGGGTCTGTTAACAGACACAAATAACTCACATGGGGATCTGAAAACCCACATACAATTTTACCAACGTTCCCAAACACACAAACTTAAACGAAGGAGTAACAATCAAAAAGTGTGTTTCATGCTCTTCAATTTCAAACAGGTGGGTGCGCACATATTTTCTTTTAGCCGCATTGACTTCCAAACCAAGTCTGTTACCTGCCTTCTTCAGTTCAAGAAATGAGTCTCTCATCCTACTGTAGGAACTTGCAACCAAGTCACTATTATCAGCGTAACAAACTAGTTGAACAGGACAGACCAGCTGAAAATAGTTCCACCAACTTGTATAATAGACTTCCTTACTGTCTATTGAGTGCAAGATTAAATAGGAAGCATGCTAGGCCATCACCCTGTCAAAATCTGTTACGAAGTTTATAAAGCATGGAATTACTGCTTCATGTGGCCTAGTATGATGCACTGTTTCCAATTGTGGCCACTAGAGTGTTACGGTTGTTCCATCGTGCATGCGTAATGAACTCATTTATATGTTAGCATTGAATTTAAATCTAAGAAGAAATATAACATACGGTAGTGCGAACTCAATAATGTGAATTGAACAGTTACAGTTTTGTGAATTCAGGTTCAGAATGCAATAGTGTTTGGAGGAGTCGGAGTATCCTTGAAGTTAACAGAAGTGGGCTTTAGATAGCAGCACTAGAGTCTCTAATTTCAGAACCTCAACCACAACCATGGAGATGAGCAATCTATTTAGTAGTATATTAAAGGAACAAAGTTGTAGTTTACCGTTTGTTTTACACGATTCAAATGTATAATACAATTGATAGACTGTTATTATAAATGTGAAAACAGCAGAAATAAATACCAAGAGTAGTAAAGTGTACCGTGAAAATGAAATGATTGATGGAATCGTAAGAAAATGGGTGACAATTCAATGAATGACGCGAAAACGATCATGAAAGGAGAGTAGTGGGCGGCCAATAATCTCCCATTAACAACGATTTAGGTTAGGTTAAGGCAGGTTGTAAACGAAAAACTTACGAGAGAACATACGGTTTAGGATTTCGTTACTTCCTTGTGAGTCCAAAATTTAAAGAACTGTCGTGTACGAAATTACGTTACGTTATCGGAAGTTATGTAGCTCACGCCGGACATCCCGTATCGTGGAGTAACTCACTTTTCTGACGCGATGCAGAGATAAAGGGTGATGATTTTTTTTAAAGCCACATATTCACCGGCGACGAGACGTGAGTGTTTTATATAAGAGACATTCCAGTAAACAATTTCCCGGAAGATCATCTGTACCGTTCGTTTATGTACGGAAGAATTCATTCGTTGTTTTCTATTTGGGATACAACAATAAATACTGTGATCTGATTGCGAGACCTTAAAGAAAACTGTTTCGTGCAATCTAAAACAAAAGTCATGCTGAGTCACGGTGTTATTGCTGCAGGGTAATGCTCCGCCACACTCTGCTGCTCAAACACGTCATATTTGAATGGGAACAAATGAATCATCTCCTCACCATGTGACTTTCACTTGTTCCTGATTTTGAAATGGTTCCTTGCCGGTCGACGGTGTCAAAAGAACTGCAACATTGGTTGTCTTCACAGGTGGTGTCATTCTAGGAAGAGGATATCTATAAATTACGTTACGAAATGTCTTTATATTGGTGGAAAGTAGTTTAAAATGAAGCTTTCATGTAATAATAAAATATTAAAATGTATGGTCGGTGAGTATTCCTCTTAAAAATGAATGATTTTTTTTTTTTTTTTTACAGCAGAAGATAAAATAGTTAGACTAGCGAATATTTTTAAAACTCTTATAAATTTAGGTTAGAAATTTAGCGATTTTATAATTTAGAAATCTCAAATACATTTTGTACCGTCATCTTGGTTATGGTTTTCTAAAAAAATATTTCCTGAGCATCATAAATGTTTTCTTTTTATGCCCTTTAATCTGACATGTCACAAAATGGGGGTTGGTTTTCATTTGAAAATTTGTAGTACTTTAGGGGGAGATGCAAAAATCTAAACTATAAAAAAAGAAACTTCAGGTGACTTAGTTAACAAAATATTTAAAGTTCAAGTGTAAAACTTAACCGGTTCCAAGGAACTAGAAGGGCAGGCGCACCTAGAGCCTCTCGACACATCACCATTCCCTACTCTATAAAATGGCCTAGTTAAATAACAGGTTCTTGTAGAGTTCGAGTCGAGACTTGACCAGTTCCGAGGAACTAGAAGGGCAGGCGCACCTGGAGCCTCTCGGCACATCACCATACCACACTCTATAGAATGATCTAGTTAAACAACAGGTTCTTGTAGAGTTCGAGTCGAGACTTGAACAGTTCCAAGGAACTAGAAGGGCATGCGCACCTGGAGCCTCTCGACACATCACCATTCCCTACTCTATAAAATGATCTAGTTAAACAACAGGTTCTTGTAGAGTTCAAGTCGAGACTTGACCAGTTCCAAGGAACTAGAAGGGCAGGCGCACCTAGAGCCTCTCGACACATCACCATTCCCTACTCTATAAAATGGCCTAGTTAAATAACAGGTTCTTGTAGAGTTCGAGTCGAGACTTGACCAGTTCCGAGGAACTAGAAGGGCAGGCGCACCTGGAGCCTCTCGGCACATCACCATACCACACTCTATAGAATGATCTAGTTAAACAACAGGTTCTTGTAGAGTTCGAGTCGAGACTTGAACAGTTCCAAGGAACTAGAAGGGCATGCGCACCTGGAGCCTCTCGACACATCACCATTCCCTACTCTATAGAATGATCTAGTTAAACAACAGGTTCTTGTAGAGTTCGAGCCGAGACTTGAACAGTTCCGAGGAACTAGAAGGGCAGGCGCACCTGGAGCCTCTCGGCACATCACCATACCCCACTCTATAAAATGGCCTAGTTAAATAACAGGTTCATGTAGAGTTCGAGTCGAGACTTGAACAGTTCCAAGGAACTAGAAGGGCAGGCCACCTGGAGCCTCTCGGTACATCACCATATCCCACTCTATAGAATGACCTAGTTAAACAACAGGTTCTTGTAGAGTTCAAGTCGAGACTTGACCAGTTCCAAGGAACTAGAAGGGCATGCGCACCTGGAGCCTCTCGACACATCACCATTCCCTACTCTATAGAATGATCTAGTTAAACAACAGGTTCTTGTAGAGTTCGAGTCGAGACTTGACCAGTTCCGAGGAACTAGAAGGGCAGGCGCACCTGGAGCCTCTCGGCACATCACCATACCCCACTCTATAAAATGGCCTAGTTAAACAACAGGTTCTTGTAGAGTTCAAGTCGAGACTTGACCAGTTCCAAGGAACTAGAAGGGCAGGCGCACCTGGAGCCTTTCGGCACATCACCATACACTACTCGATAGAATGACCAAGTAAAACAACAGGTTCTTGTAGAGTTCAAGTCGAGACTTGACCAGTTCCAAGGAAATAGAAGGGCATGCTGACCTGGAGCCTCTCGACACATCACCATTCCCTACTCTATAGAATGACCTAGTTAAATAACAGGTTCTTGTAGAGTTCGAGTCGAGACTTGACCAGTTCCGAGGAACTAGAAGGGCAGGCGCACCTGGAGCCTCTCGGCACATCTCCATACCACACTCTATAGAATGATCTAGTTAAACAACAGGTTCTTGTAGAGTTCGAGTCGAGACTTGAACAGTTCCAAGGAACTAGAAGGGCATGCGCACCTGGAGCCTCTCGACACATCACCATTCCCTACTCTATAAAATGATCTAGTTAAACAACAGGTTCTTGTAGAGTTCAAGTCGAGACTTGACCAGTTCCAAGGAACTAGAAGGGCAGGCGCACCTAGAGCCTCTCGACACATCACCATTCCCTACTCTATAAAATGGCCTAGTTAAATAACAGGTTCTTGTAGAGTTCGAGTCGAGACTTGACCAGTTCCGAGGAACTAGAAGGGCAGGCGCACCTGGAGCCTCTCGGCACATCACCATACCACACTCTATAGAATGATCTAGTTAAACAACAGGTTCTTGTAGAGTTCGAGTCGAGACTTGAACAGTTCCAAGGAACTAGAAGGGCATGCGCACCTGGAGCCTCTCGACACATCACCATTCCCTACTCTATAGAATGATCTAGTTAAACAACAGGTTCTTGTAGAGTTCGAGCCGAGACTTGAACAGTTCCGAGGAACTAGAAGGGCAGGCGCACCTGGAGCCTCTCGGCACATCACCATACCCCACTCTATAAAATGGCCTAGTTAAATAACAGGTTCTTGTAGAGTTCGAGTCGAGACTTGAACAGTTCCAAGGAACTAGAAGGGCAGGCCACCTGGAGCCTCTCGGTACATCACCATATCCCACTCTATAGAATGACCTAGTTAAACAACAGGTTCTTGTAGAGTTCAAGTCGAGACTTGACCAGTTCCAAGGAACTAGAAGGGCATGCGCACCTGGAGCCTCTCGACACATCACCATTCCCTACTCTATAGAATGATCTAGTTAAACAACAGGTTCTTGTAGAGTTCGAGTCGAGACTTGACCAGTTCCGAGGAACTAGAAGGGCAGGCGCACCTGGAGCCTCTCGGCACATCACCATACCCCACTCTATAAAATGGCCTAGTTAAACAACAGGTTCTTGTAGAGTTCAAGTCGAGACTTGACCAGTTCCAAGGAACTAGAAGGGCAGGCGCACCTGGAGCCTTTCGGCACATCACCATACACTACTCGATAGAATGACCAAGTAAAACAACAGGTTCTTGTAGAGTTCAAGTCGAGACTTGACCAGTTCCAAGGAAATAGAAGGGCATGCTGACCTGGAGCCTCTCGACACATCACCATTCCCTACTCTATAGAATGACCTAGTTAAACAACAGGTCCTTGTAGAGTTCGAGTCGAGACTTGACCAGTTCCGAGGGACTGGAAGGGTAGGCGTATGTAGATACTCTCGGCACGCCACCATACCCTCACTTCGGCAGAAAGAGTAACGGGGAGAAATCTCACTACTATTCCTCAAACATTCCTCAAACTCACACTCCCAGAAGTCGAGACCACTGGACAGGCTGAGCATGCTCCCATGGTACTCATGTCGGCAAGATTACTCTAGCCACGTTTGATGAGTCACCGCCGGAGTCGCTTGCGCGATACCCTCCCGCACGAAATCACCTACTGGGGACGGCGCCCGTTGCCCACCTACATGGGATTGGGTAGCCCACCAGACCGATCCTGGAAGCTTAAAAGCTTTCCCCCAGTTTTCTTGGGACAGCACCGTGGGGTATAATGCATGACTCGATTTTAGGAGGCTCCCCATTTTCCCCCTATACTCGTGTTAACAAGGTCCCTTAATCAACGTTTGATGAGTCGCCGTCAGGTCGCTCACGCGAACCTTACCTCACATCTATTCCGAGGGCGACGCTCATTACCCATCTATATGGGATACGGTAGTCAACTACTCGGTTTTGGGGGTCAGCATCGTGAGGTACAATACTGACCCGGAATGACCTAGTTAACAGTCCCAAAAGGGTTTGGCTCTATTTATGTTCATACAAAAGTTAAGGTAAAGTCTGCAATTGTTGGAACTGTATTTTGAGATACCGCCATTTAAAAACGGAATTTTTTTTAAATTAATTTTGTACAATAAATTATATAGTTGTAAAGAACATTATTTATAAGTTTCACGACAATTTATAGACACGTTTGGTAGCAACTGCGATACAAACATAAATGAAATTCTAAAAAGTTAAGTTGAAAGAAATCCTCGTTTCGTTCGCTCAATAAGATAACATGTTTCGTGAAACACACTGTATTGCTTCACGTATTTTTGCTTTAATTTCCATCTATGTGTAATTTCAAGTGTATCCGGCCAGTATGCCAGTAAGCTTTCAATCCATTTAATGTTACGTAAAAGACTCTAACCTGTATTGCCCAATTTTACAAGCATGTGGTTCAGTTCACAGAGTTGTCCGAACATCTGTGTTTCGCCTTGAAAGAGAAAGTGTTTGAGAATCTGTGTCAAATATCCAATCTCTGTGATCATCTTCAATTTTTGCGACATCGGAAGATTACGGTGAAAACTATTAATTTTATCTGTTTCGAATAGACACCAGGGTCTGCAATGTTTTCATCAATTCCTTATCGACACCGCAGGTGGTGCTCTGGTAAAAATTATCTAATGTTTTCGTAATAGAATTTGATTTTTTTCCCTTGCTGAGTAAAGGCGAAAAACCTTTCAGTTATTTATCTTGTATATAAAAGAAGAAGATAAAATGAACGGGAAATAAAGATCCTTAGTCCTCGAACACACTAAAAGCGTTAGAGTTGCAATAGAAAAGGATTTGGTCAAGAGACACAATAGGAATGACAAATGGGTACTTACTTATTATACGGACTAGTGAAATATATTAGGTTAGACCAGGATATTATAATTTTGGATATATAGCTAATTTTGCGCAGCATTGTTGTGTGGAAAGACTGTGAGGTTTTGAAAATTGTCTAAGGAACTTAATGGCAAAAACAAAATTGTCAATACTGAATAAATTTATTTTGTCTACAGTTGTTGACAAAGTGGCATTTTGTTCATTTAAATTAGTTTGCAAAACAGCTGATTTCTCAACAGTTTCACTATGCCCACTACTTTGCACACTACTTTGCTCACTCCGAATGGCAACCGAACAAAACGAAATTTAGGTTAAGTTTATTTGAATTGATTTATAATATACAGGAAATGTCCCGTATGTAGGTTAGATTAATTCTTACATGTAAAATAACACAAAAAAACAACAAAACAACGTTTTAAGTTGAAAAAGGAAGTAATTATTCGTGAAGATTATTGACAGTGTATGTACACGGAGAGTATTTTTCGTTTGCCGAGTTTTGAAGTTGGCAATCCCGTTTCCTCAACAATACACCCAAGTTATTTGTAATATTCATAAATAACCTCAGTTTTGACGTGAGAACTTCTACTCAGTATTGATGTGTTGTTTAGCACTACTGCTATATTTTGTGTAGTTAGTTTTAAAATATGGACAGTTAAGAGGATGAAAACCTGTCAAATACCCCGCCTAAATTAGCGGAAAAAGCTAACAACGTTGTACTAAATCTCCTTCCTGTCAAATCAAGGAAAAAGTACGACCGCCAGTATGAACTGTTTTTGTCATGGCTAAAGGAAAACAATGGTAACAAGATTTTTGTAAAAATAACAATTGTAGACAAAGTATAATGTGCAATTCGTGAGCAAAACGTATTTTTTAAACTCGATACAACATTTCTCTCTCGTTTAAGAAAGTGCAGCTTTGCTCACTAGTTGCACAAAGAACTATTAAAACAACGTATTTATCTTACTTTTGTTTGTTTTACATCTCATACGAGCACAAACAATTACTTACCCAAAGCCGAAACAAGAAAACGTATCACTTTTTGCCCAACTTTATAATGTTTTGCTTCTTTCTCTGAAGTTATAAAAAATCGAAAAAGGTTTTGACGAATTTAAAATTAAGGTTGTTTTCTGTTAAAGTTATTGAAAACCCGATGTAAAGTTCATGCACAAAAAGTTTTAATTTTTCTTCCTCGTACCTATTTTTATTTTTTATTTTCTTACAATTGTTTATCTCTTCACATTTGTCTTCAGCCGTTGGGTTCTTATTATTGTGTATCTGTTTTTGTTTTTTAACGGGATTTTATTTTGTTGTGATCGCTCTTCAAATTATGTCCTTCTGTTTGTTTTTGATAAAAAAAAATTCTAGTAACTGATAACAACAACCTTAAGACACTAATTAGCTTCTATTCAGAGAAAAAAAACTTTTGAGAGACAATTATGTGGGTTATCTTTTTATTGTGTTATGGAAGAATTTTATACTTAATTTATTTATGTTTTTAATTTGCTATGCTATGTACAAACATTATTTATTTGACTTTTCATCTATTTAAAATAAATTATAATTTAGTTTAAGTCAAACTATTTACTTTTTTATTTTATGTACACATTATCTTGTACTGTTTATTTGTATTCTTGATTTATTTTGTGGTTTGATTTTACATTTTAATTGCAAATAAATAGTAATAATAATAAAATTATCCAAATTCGGTTTTAAACGTTCTTTTTTACAATACCTTGGATAAGTTCGTTACTAAAAGAAGGTATAAAAGCGGAAGAATGCCAAGTTTATATATATATATATATATAACCGGACCTATGGTCACAAAATCCTGTATTAAATTGAGGTAGCTAAACTAGGTTTTAAGAAACGTTGTAAAAATTCAACAACAAAATGTTTTGTCAATTTCAAAATGGCAGTTGATTTTCAAATGTTATACAATTGTTTCTTTAGTATAACATTTTACCCATTAAACCTAACCTAACCTGAAAACTAAACGAGTTGTATCTAAAACAAAAATCGTCAAACACATAACCTCGAAAATTGAACGTAATTGACATAAATAGTAGCCTTAATTTTATTTGATTTTACTATTCCTTGCATTTCTATATTACTAAAATAAAAAGAGACATAATTTCAAATTGGCGAATGAAATATTTTTAATTTTTACTTTAAACCTGGTTCCTACATCTGGTTAGAATACCTCATTTTTTGGTGATCCACTTATATTATTAATATCAATGTAAGTCGGGACACTAGCAGAATAGAAAATAAATGTTGTAACAATATTGTATAATCTACATATCCCCAAAACCAAATAACCAAACTAATGTCATCAAAAATGCCATTTTGATACCTGTCAATAAAAATAAAAAAATTAAAGATGCAGTCTTTGTAATATAAGAGTTATACCGTGTCTAAAAAATCCCGGAATGGTTCATAACTTGAAAACAAAAAAAGATATTTTATATGTGCCTTCTGGTGGATAAAAACTATTTTTGGGAAATGAGACTTTTTTACCAGTCCCCCAAAAATGCGCGTTTTAGGAGGCAACTTAGTAATCTTAAATGTAAACCTCATCGAGTGACCCTTCACGTTTAAGGGCTTATTTAGTAAAATACAACTGCGCAAACTAGAGATCGATATCTTGCTTCTATCTAAAATGGCGGCCGTTCAAATATTTGAAACGGCTATTTTACTTTATTTACAATTAAATAAATAATACGGGATCAAAATGTATTAAAAACTTTTGTGACCGTTGGTTGTAATCATAATTACTATTATTTCATATTTAAAATGGTATGAACAGGGTGTACAAAAGTGATATATTAGTTGATATAATTTTAATATTTAATTTTGCAAAGCGGATTTTCCCAGTTGTCCAACATACCAACAAATACCGCAGTAGATTTCGAGAAGTGTAGGTTTCAGTCGGCTTTCCACTTAACAAAAAACGTAGTTAAAGGTTCTTTTTAAAAGAATTAAGTACTGATATCAGCACTTTATTGGGAATTATCAATTTTAACTTGCTCTAAACCATAATGTATTGATATTTAACACAATCAATCATTCAAAGTTTTTACACACTCTGTATTGGAATCTGTACTTTTCCAAAATTCAATAATAGTAATTATAATTACAACATACATTATCTAAATACATTTTGATACCATATTCTCCCCTTCTTAATTGGAAATGAAATAAATAAAGTAAAATTGTTGTTTCAAATATTTAAACGGCCGTAGTGATATAGGGTAACTACCTACAAATATAGAATATTGTGACGGTAAGTCCCATTAATATATCTAAATATTTAAACGTTCGCCAATTTAGATAGGAGCAAGATATCGACTTGTACAGTTGTATTTTACTAAATAAGTCCTTTAACATGATGGGTCGCTCGATGGGGGTTTCCATTTAAGATTATTGAGTTACTCCACAAAACCCCTATTTTTCGGGGGGGGGGGGACAGGTAAAAATGTCTCATTTGCCAAAAAGTAGTTTTTTTTATCACCAGAAGGCACATATAAAAATTTTTTTCTATCTATTTTGTTTTAAAGTTATTGAACCGGTCCGGGACTTTTGGGACACACTGTATATATTTAAATAAGGACCTTCGTTTGTGCCATAAACACGTCCCAAGCGTAAATCCTATTTGACTAAAAGTCCATTTTGTTTTTGTCAATTATTCCAGAACAGTGATCATTTTCTACTTGCTATTTTGCAACGGGATTGTCTCATTAATCTTCACTTTCGCTTAAATCTTAATAGGCTAGTTTAAACGAAATCTGTGGAGTCGATTATGAGAAATCACGTATTTTATAACAGTCCTACGAGCGATTTTTTTGTTCATCTGTTTCCCGATAATTCGCGAACCGGCATATTTAGAGAGATGGCGACCAATACATAATATTTGGGTCTATAGAGGCTACACTTTAGAGGCTACATTTTAGAGGCTACACTTTAGAAGCTACACTATAGAGGCTACACTTTAGAGGCACCATTTTAGAGGCTACACTTTAGAGGCTACATTTTAGAGGCTACACTTTAGAGGCTACATTTTAGAGGCTACACTTTAGAAGTACACTTTAGAGGCTACAATTAAGAGGCTACATTTTAGAGGCTACAATTTAGAGGCTACACTTTAGAGGCTACATTTTAGAGGCTACATTTTAGAAGCTACACTTTAGAGGCTACATTTTAGAGGCTGCATTTTAGAGGCTACACTTTAGAGGCTACACTTTAGAGGCTACACTTTAGAAGTACACTTTAGAGGCTACACTTTAGAGGCTACATTTTAGAGGTTACATTTTAGAGGCTACATTTTAGAGGCTACACTTTAGAGGCTACACTTTAGAAGTACACTTTAGAGGCTACACTTTAGAGGCTACAATTAAGAGGCTACATTTTAGAGGCTACAATTTAGAGGCTACACTTTAGAGGCTACATTTTAGAGGCTACATTTTAGAAGCTACACTTTAGAGGCTACATTTTAGAGGCTACATTTTAGAGGCTACACTTTAGAGGCTACACTTTAGAGGCTACATTTTAAAGGCTAAATTTTAGAGACTACATTTTAGAGGCTACACTTTAGAGGCTACACTTTAGAAGTACACTTTAGAGGCTACATTTTAGAGGCTACATTTTAGAAGCTACACTTTAGAGGCTACATTTTAGAGGCTACATTTTAGAGGCTACACTTTAGAGGCTACACTTTAGAGGCTACATTTTAAAGGCTAAATTTTAGAGACTACATTTTAGAGGCTACACTTTAGAGGCTACACTTTAGAAGTACGCTTTAGAGGCTACAATTTAGAGGCTACACTTTAGAGGCTACATTTTAGAGGCTACATTTTAGAAGCTACACTTTAGAGGCTACACTTTAGAGGCTACATTTTAAAGGCTAAATTTTAGAGGCTACATTTTAGAGACTACATTTTAGAGGCTACACTTTAGAGGCTACACTTTAGAAGTACACTTTAGAGGCTACCTTTTAGAAGTTACATTTTAGAGGCTACATTTTAGAGGCTACATTTTAGAGGCTACAATTTAGAGGCTACACTTTAGTGGCTACATTTTAGAGGCCACACTTTAGAGGCTACACTTTAGAGGCTACATTTTAGAGGCTACATTTTAGAGGCTACAATTTAGTGGCTATACTTTAGAGGCTACAGTTTAGAGAAAATTGGTCACAATCGTTAAAGCCGGTTTTAAGAAAAACGCAATTTTTTGTTTTTTTCTTACGAACTATACCCTCAAATTTGAGTTTTCAGGGGACCACAAAAAATCGAAATAGATTTTTTCCCCCCTAACTTTCTTTATACTACAATATATGAGAAAAAACAGTATAGAATAGAGTTACCTAGCCTTTGAATACTCTAATAGCGTAAAGAAAAGAACAAGAGTTGGTCACGAAAAGAAGGCTCTAATCGAAGACTACATGTTAAAAGTGTAGATCTAGGTAAGCTCCTTGGGATTGCCACACTCGAGTACTATATTAGCAATCCGCTAAGAATGCCAGAAGCGTAGTGACACGCGTGTTAACATCTCTGACCTTGCACTCTTTGACCAAACTCGCACTCTAATGTGAATGTGGAACACCATCTGTGTGGATGAACTGGTCCTTATCCTTTCACTCGGCATAGTGGTAATGAATATTGCAATCCTTATGATATTACAAACCTTCCAAGGTCAATGACCTGCCCCATAGGCGTAGCAACAAACGACATGTAAATAAAACGTCTTTGCACTAACTTTCTCACACACACCCGTCCATAAAACTAAATACTAACGACATTTGATGGGTGCCTATACACTACTTACTCAGTCCCATCATTCAATGAAGATTCTCTAAATAATGTAATGTCAAAAAGTTGGTTTCCAGGACTCTGTAGGGAATGTTAAACTGTATTGGTAGATCAAGGAGTCTTAACCAGTAGGCTGAGTTTGTTTAAAACAGTTGTCACACAGGTTTTCTGAATTCCCTAATTGTGTACCACTATCTCCTTGCCCTCGGCTAGGTCCTAGAATGCTTCGTAGATCTGTATATATCAAAAAGTCCCCACTCTCTTCGATCGTATCATTGTTTCGAAACGGGCCTCGAAGTTGTACTTATGTAAAAGAGCTTCGCTACCTGTCGTCTGCACGATAGCGGCCACAAAAATGAAGATAACAACAAGAAATTTGATATACGAGACTATAGTATGCTGATATAGAAAATTATTGATATTCAGAAAAATCGATTAAAAAATACAAAATGGCGCCAATTTTAAAACAGTTTTTTTGTTAATTTCTCGCGAGTTATTAACTTGCAACTTGCTAAATTAGATCAAAATTTACAAATTTCAATTCTGCCTGAAATGGCACCAGTCCGACATCTTTACGATGACAAATACAAAAGTTATTGCTAAAAATCTAATTTCGAATCTTGAAGAAAATGTAATTTTTGTGTATCTACGAGGGCCACGTCAAGGACACGAGCGTAGCGAGTGAAGATTTCTTAACATGTATAATCTATAACATGTATAAGGCCCGTAAGGACGAAGCGAAGCGAGTAGAGACTTTTTAATACATAATCACTGTTAGAACTGCGCCGACTTCAAGGAAGTAGATATACCAACTTTTAAACATTACATTTCACAGGAACGATGGGACTGGGCAAGTATCATAATGGCGTCCATCGACTTGTTGTTTAATGTGATTAGCATTAACGTCAGATTTTAATATTTCACCGTGACCTCAATTTTATCAATGGCTTCCTGCCGAGCATGTTAATGTGACAGCTTGTGGAATTGATTTGATTGTTACAGAACCAAACATTTAATTGTTACTTTTATACGGTTTGTAAGTCGGAATAATACTTGTCTGTGCAGCACAAACGAAGAGTTTTTGCTATTTTGAATTATTATTATTTTTTTTAAAATAAAGTTTGAAAGCAACACATTTATTTTTTCAATTTGTAATTTTACGGATGTGTTGTTGTACATATTAATTATCCCTTGATAAGTAAAGGAACGTACTCACAATAAGGAAGTATCAAAATAAATTATTTCCGTTTTATTATAGTCATCATTAACATTGATTACGTTTTGAGGTTATGTGTCGATCGATCAGCTGACTGAACTAAATAAATCAATGACTTGCCGGAAGTTGTGGAATCAATTATCCTTGAGGTCTTGACAATTTCATTATGACAGTATTTTAACTCAAGTTAGTAATTAATTGAACGATGAAACTAAGATTTGCGAGTTTTAAAAAGACTTGATCAACTTTTAATTGGTTTTAATTGTACGATCAAGGACGTGACGTAGACTTCTTAATTGGTGCTTAGCAGTTATTAACCTATTTTTTTTTATTCTACCGCACAAGATGAGTTGCAACGGATGTCGAGTATAGATGGCCGCGTAAAATAAGACAGAGTACAGTATCCTCAAGGTAGGAATGTGTCTGGGGTGGAGAGGAATAGAGGGACCCCACACTTTGTTTGTTGCTTTTGTTTTCAGCGTTACAATCCCAATAAAAAAAATAGACCTCAAATGCTTCTGTGTAAACGCGTACCCTACTTTCGTTTCTTTTATTGGTGTAAATAAGAATACAGGTACAACGTTTACAAAAGTCAGTCACGAAGTTGTAACTTAAATTAAATGTAGCTAAGCAGTAATTTGAGTACCTAGTTTTCTTGGAACGGGTTGTACAGTCAAGTCAGGCTAGAGAAGCAAGTGGAAGGGAGGACACGCCCCTTACACCAGACACAATCCTAGTCTGATGCTACTATATATCTGGGTTGGAAGTTTGGGTCGAGAGAATTGGGTGTTTATATTCGCTCTTGAGACGTCTTAACGGTACACGAAGTATTTGAGAGATTAGCATAATTTGGTGTTAACAATTAAATTTTTTAAACGTACAAATAAACCAAAGACCTTTATAATTTCACGCTCGTGTCTGTCTGTCTGTAAGTCGCAACCAGTCTACACAGACAAGACGATAAAACCTCTATAGTTCAAACTTTGCATTTATATTCTTTGTGTTGTCCGACATAGGAAAAATAAAGGGATAACAAAAATGACCTTGGGGTAGTTAAGAGGCGAAACCATCCAGTTGAAAAGAAAAAAAATTTTATGTGTGAATAAAACTAGATGTTATTCAAATAACGAAAATGTATGTTAACTTGACGAAAAAATTAATATTTTGGTGCTAGACCAAATTCAAAGTGTCAGATATCATGTCCCACTTTTATAACTAACACGGTGTGACGGCTGTTACCAAAAAGCCACGAATTTTTCGGTCCATCTGAAATTACCAAATAGCCACGATCATTAGTGAGGATTAAGAAGGGTCATCTCGCAAGGAACGAAATGTCCAAAAAGCCACGATCGAACCTTTAGTAGGAAGTATGCTTGTAGTGCCGAAAGAGTATATTCTATAAATATTAGTATCTATTTTTGTTGTAGCTTTCTCTATCCCGACACGGATATATGATTTATTCATCATTTTTCCTGTAAAATAAGTTTTCAAAATTGATTTTTGAAGATCACAGTTTTCAAATTATCGTAGTTTTTGGATATTTCGAAGTACGTAAAAGTCGAAAATAGGGTAATTTTTTTTTAAAAATGTCTGGGACTGGCGAACCTTTAGTACGAAGTATGCTTGTAGTGCCTGTAGTATGCTTGTATCATAAAAAATAAACTTTTATTTTACAAACTACTAAGTGTAGTAGTAAATGGTTTATGTCATAGGTAATTATCAATTCCCTTTTTCCCAGAGGTGGTGCCGGCTACCTGGCTGAGCCGTCGTGGCTTTTCGGACATTTCAGCGCTGGCAAACGAACCCTTCTTAATCCCCTCTAATGATCGTGGCTATTCAGTAGGGTCAGAGCGGCCCAAAAATTCGTGGCTTTTTGGTAGTTCCCCGGTGTGACCTACAAATGTGAATATACAATAGGAATAAAAAGAAACTTTTTGTATGACGAAAATAACTTAATCCACACAATAAGAAATTCGTAGCGTATAAGTTTTAAAAACAGTTTTTGTGAGATGTGAGACAAATTCAATGACATTATAACATGGATTGCATTCAATTGATTTCTCTTTATTAGGGTCTGTAGATAAAACAAAGGACCATTACAATTTTACGCGAGTATCTCTGTCTGTCTGTAAATAGCAATTGGTCTATAGAGACAAGACGATAAATCCTACATATTTCAAACTTTGCATTTATATTATCTGTATTGTCCAACATACAGGAAAAATATATCAGTTACAAAAATGATTTTAGGGTAGTTAAGGGATAAAAACTTTCGAACTTAAATAATTTATTTTTGGTACTATTAAACTAAAACTAGAAGTTATTCTGATTACGAATATATATATGTTCATTTGATGAAAAAAATTAATATATTGGCTGTAGGCGTTTTAAATGACTTGGACTTTTGTAAATAAATGTCCTTTATGCCTAAGTCCGGTTTTAGCCACGCTTGACTATACAAACCGCCACGAATGTAGCCAATAGGGAAGCAAGAACTGTTGTCACCCTGCGTGAGGCTAGCCCGCGATCGAGGCTATCGACGTCTTGCAATGCCAATAGAGTCGCCTAGTAGTTTTACGTTTGCGTAGGTTTTATGAGTTCTATGATAGTTATTTGTTTTAATCATGTTCAGTGTAACAGATACATTGACATTATATGTTACATCATACTTAAACACGAACATATAAAGAAATGTTTCACAAATTTGGTTGAATATAATAAACTTATCTCACATTGTATATCATGTTTTAAGTCCTTTGGATGAATATACTGCTTGGAAATTTAATACAAATATAAATTATTACCTTGGTTAAGAACATTTATTAAGCACTGTTATCAATTAATAACAACGACAAAGGAACAAAGGTGAATGGAACTAACTATAAAATCCGTACAAATCGAACACATTATTTGGTCTTCAACGGATGCACTGATGTTGTTTATCACTTTCCAGAAGCGATAAAGATAATATTTCCTATCTTCCCATAAAGGATAGTGATAATAGTTTGAGGAACTACATGACTTAGCGATGTTGATACTCGGGTGAAAGAGATACTCGCATTACTCGGTTTCAAATTATTTCAATACTCCTATTATTATTTCGAAATCGAGTATCTGCGCAGAATGATTTTTCGCATCGGATTCGAACTCAGCTTTACCAATCAGATCGTTTTAGATAAACCTACACTTTTGCGTTAGACTGATCCACCAAGTATTTATTTTTTAAAACAATATGTGATTGACACTTCTAATACGTAATTAAATGTTATCCTGCCTCGCCACAAACTCAGTAATTTAACGTTAGTACAATTATTACCAACATTAATAATTTAGTTGTTATTTAAAATAAGTTAATTTACTATATTTTTTATTAAGATGGTAACCTATTAATATTTATTTAAATATAAATAATAACAATTAAATAATAATTTTAATTTACTTTTTGTTAATGTGGAAATAAATGAATATTATTATTTTAAATTGAACTTGTTACAAAATGTAAATCATTTTAACTCAAAATCGTAATGTTTAATTAATGTGTCGAGAAAAATCAGCTTATAAACTAATATAACCAAAGTAGAAACACCGAGCATTTTGTTTGGAAATGACACAACACTAACGAATATCATTGTCCGAGGATTTTATTTCGAATTCATAATCGCACATTACCTCCTCCTTGTTCATAGTTACGATGATTTCGTCCGAATATTTTAATACGAAACCGAGTATTTTAATACTCGGAATGCTCCGAGGATTTTGATACTCGGACTCACCGAGTATTTTAATTCGAACTCACACATCATGTCACATTCGACTACATGTCACATAATCTGGAAGTGTAAACAAAGAGGGGGAACATGATCTGGAAGTTTAAACAAAGAGGGGAACACACAGCTCCAGACATTGACTCCACAGAAAGTTTCCGATAGTAATATTTTCACATCATTTGTTATTTACATTTAATTCACAAATTTCTCAATATTAATATTAGTACTAGAAAGACATTACATTCTTGTTTATAATGCTGATACATTTAAAGTGTAAAGTAGTAGGGTAGTTATTATTTACAACTTTATTATTAATGTCACAGACAAGAGGGTGTAACGCTTATCTGTGGTAATGTTTACCATCGAATCAGTGATATTTTTATACATATTTTGTTTTAACGGTAATAATGATTTCCCCTGTAATACTATTTATAACCCAGTACAAAAATTAATATTAGTTTTTAATTGAAATGTTCCAAACTTACGTTCATTTATTTAGTCGAAAAAACTATTGTTTTTGTTGAGAAATTTGTGATTTGTTTACAAGGAAGGAAAGCAGCTACGGATATATTTCTTTTTAAATTGTTCGTTTATGCACTTTGCAAGTGTGATGCAAAATGAAATGCAGTATCTATGATTTTCCCCAGCGCTTAAAGAGGAGGTTCCATATAACAAAAATGCCGTCTGTCGCCCATAAGACTAATTCAATACAGTACTCTCGTTGATACCCACATTTTTACTTCATTCTTCAACCGATTTCGTGATTTTTTTTTATTGAAGAGAACAAACTGCTTTATGTTAACTGCGAGAAAAATCCTTCATATCTTTAAAGGTACTTTCTTAAAAAATTGCTAAAGTAAAAAAAAATGTTGTTTTGGTTTTCATGTAAAACAGAAAAAGATATTTTAAATTTGGTTCAACAAAACACATTCAGCTGTACAATACCTTTCTATTGATACCTCATTTATATTTATATCTTTAAAAAACAAGGAATTTATGGGTATTATTCTATTGCATTAGTCTTATGGGCGGCAGACGGCTAGTGGAGCCTCCTCTTAAATGAACAAAACTGCAGAAGAAACGCAGTGCTACAAGTGTTGTCACACCGTGGAAACGAGTTGGTAAACTTGCTCGGTTCCTATTGGTTTCTTCAAGGTTAGGCTGTCTACAGGCTTTCCCCTCAACGGACTAGATTCTAGGGCTTGTATAATTCCATACAAAGGTGCCTCAAAAATCGATATCGAGTTTGTTGTGGATATATCAGTTTTGAGGCCTCTTGAACCCAAAAGGTTTGTCTGTCGCCCACATTGTATCATGGTGCTATGTAAGTACCATAATGGGTCCCACCAGCTTAATCATCTTAGATATCGCTACTTATTTGCACGACAGAATTTCAAAGAAACTCCATATTTATAAATCAGAGAAATCATTATGAATATTGACTGTTTTTAATTACTTACAGTTGCATATTTTCCCTTATTATTCCTATTATCCATTAGGCAATACTTTGTGTTTTATACAACTGATTTGTTTTGTTGTTTATAAGCAAATTGCCACTTAATTTTATTTTATTTTAAAGTAGTAATATTACAGGCTGTACATATCCTGGTTACTGCGCAATCTCTAACATAAATTCTACAAAATTTCTCCATATATTAAATTTATACAGAGTATGGCAAAATTTGTGTTTCTAAACTGCATGTGGTGTTCACTCACATCAAAACTAAGGAAAGTTCCTTTAAACATATCTCCGGAATTGCCTAATTTGCCCGATATCCGGTATTAGTTTCCAGAAAATATTTTATATCATTATGTGGTCTATTTGGATAGAGACGTTTTTCAGCATGACTAGCAAGACAATACTGTACGTCAAATACAGTAGCCTCGGAATAGGAGTGTGTCTGGTGTAATGGGCGTGTCCTCCCTTCTACTTGCTTCCCTAACCTGACGGTACAACCCATTCCAAGAAAACTAGGTACACAAATTACTGCTTAGCTACATTTAATTCCTAAAGTTACAACTTCGTGACAGAATTTTGTAAACGTTTTATTCTTATTTACACCGATAAAAGAAACGAAAGTAGGGCAGGCGTTTACACAGAAGCATTTGAACTCTATATATTTTGTTATTGGGATTGTACAGCTGAAATTGAACGCAACAAACGAAGTGTGGGGGGCCCCTCTTTTCCCCTCCACCCCAGACACATTCCCACCTTGAGGGTACTGTACATCTCTACCATTTCAGCATTTGAACGAACATGACCGTTGACACCTGCCCAACCAATCAACGTCTAATAGACTAACACAAGCAAAACTATGCAATGCAGTAGTAATTGTAGACTCAACTAAAACTAGACTAAATAATTGTCTACTCTAACTGAATCAAACAAACATTGACACTTGTTACTGATCCCAAGTAGTACATACAAACTGTTGACATAAATGCTTTCTTAATCAGCTGATATTGCAATAAGTTTTAAAAATCCTACAACAACATGTAAAAGGACAAACTAAGTTGTTTCCTATGATGATTACGAGTATTACAAACATGAGTTCCAAGTTATTTAATAGTTTATTACAGCGCAGAGGTCATTTTAAACAATAAAACTGCCCCTATAGGTAGGAAGTTGTAATAATGCATAGGCATTTCGTGTCCTTCAAACTAATAAGGCGCAGTTTTAGTATAATCCTACGTCCTACAAATACAATATTCGCTAGAAAATTAAAAGAGCTACAAAATAAAAATTTCCCGTTTTTGAGTTATTTAGATTTAAAATATTTAAGCAACCGCCATTTTGAAACGGGTAATTGGATTAGGTTGGTTATTTTTTCGAAATAGTTCTTTACTTTTTTAGATTGATTGATTTAATTTGAAGTTTATTGTGCAACTAAAGCCTCCTCATTCTAACTTAGCAGATTTTTTCCCCTTATGAGTTTAAGTAATCCACCAAGTAGCTCGTCCAATAATAGTTCCCCAGAAATTTGGAATCCAAAAACCTTTCGTCTCTCATTGGTCAGAGCGTCACAATTGAAAATTATGGATCTCCTGTCTCCTCACCCTTTCATCACGATTTCTTCATGATAAGCTCCTATCTTGTGCAGCAAGTACACTCTCAGACCACATTACCTTATTAGCTACCATCCCTAGTTTCAATTCAATCCGTCAAACCGTTCTGCAGATAAAAAATATTTTCTAAAAAAACAAAATGGCGAATATTTGAGAAACTAGGCAATGTCGGGCATATGTTTATAGAAACTTTTCCTTGGCTTTGATGTGGGACACCACCTCCTGAAATTTGGAAAAAAAGGGGAAAAAACCAATTTTACAATAATAATTTAGATTTCACTTACCTAAAAATTGAACATACAAAAGATATTCTATTGCCACAAGCGAAGTGAAAACTAACCTGAAAACAGAAAAACAAAACTCGTCAAAAATTTAAAAAAATATTCTTCATACATTCTGATGGGTTTATTGTAGCCTAATTGATAACAAAAATGATCACTTGCAAGGTTTGTCCAAAAAGTAATAAGACAGATTTTAATGTAAAAAATGACCTCAATTAAAAACCGTCAATTATTTCAACTTCTGTTTTTATCATAAGTAATAAATTATTTTATATTACCTTATAGATCCGTCATGTGACTTTTATTATGTCTTTAATAAAACTACCGTAATATCAGTAGTTCGCGAAACATGAAACAGTGCGCATGGAAAAAATAGTAAAATCAACATATATGTGTATTTATTTAATTGTGTATGTAGTGTCAATGTTTATGTGATATTAATGTTTTAACGACCTCTACGGAGTGATAATACTGAAGATGGAGATACGTCTCCGAAACGCGTCTTTATAATAAAGACATAATAAAAGTCACATGACGGATCTATAAGGTAATATAAAATAATTTATTACTTATTATATTATACTAAGTGACTTAGACACCAAACAATGAACATTCTGTTTTTAGCTGGTCTTTTACGTTCCATAGCCTAAGGAAACTGAAAAAAAATATGCCGTCCGTTGTTGTTAGCATTGTTGTTGGCTGGCACGATAGCGGCCACAAAATTAAACATGAATTAAATATTAAACCGTGTGCTTACACAGAGAAAAATAAAGCCCCCCCCCCCCCTACTTTTTTCACAGTCTTCTTCATGGAACTTTCGGAGTAAAATAAGTTTGTGTATAATTACATTACTTAACTACGTTTTTTATCTGTTAAAACATCGGCCACCATCTTGGATTTGTGTCAATTTTTAAAATTGTAACATGATGTTTTGATAGATACATCATTTTCCAACCCTGAGTTCAATGGCATATTTTTATTTATATCTCTCAATTAGCTAGAATTATTCGCGTAGAATAATAATGCACATTTAATGTTTTCTTTGATTGAGAACCATGTTACTGCACTAGATTTTGATGTCCACCTCAATGGAACATTGTGAAACTCATATTACACCATAAAACACATCAAATAGCCACGGCACTCATTAGTAATGACAAATCAAGTTGTACAATTATATTAACCTATGTCCATTAATATGAATATCATCGACAGTAACATGGGTCTCACACAATTAAAACTTTAAATTTTCAGTATTCAAAAAAAGTAAAATATAATACATTTCCTGCGGGTTGGTGAATAATTGGAGATAGGTGATAAATACCAAAAACATATTTATACCACTGAAATAAGATTGGAAAACGACGTTGAATCCTGTATCAAAACAACATGTTGCTATTTAAAAAAAACTGAATAAAATTTCAATATGGCGGATAAACGATGGCGGCAAACAAATTTTAACTCGTCACAAAACGTAGTATCTGAAATCGATATAACGAAAACTGTGGAAATAAGTATAGAGGTGAAAGATGTCATGTCCACGCCTTGGGTACGGAGGTCCAGGTAACCTGGAGTGTACCGTCAAGTCCCAGGCGGAACATGAAGGGACACCGAAACCGTAGTGGTCGTGAATGGTGGACTGTTTACGATCACGGGCCCACGAGCATTCTGGGCTTCGGGGCGAAGCTGAGAAATCAGTTATAGCTTAAAATGGTACCACGGGGCGTGGGAGCCCTGACGGAGCTTCACTCCGTCACCCATGCAGTTGAGATTGGACTAGTGGGGGTAGTGGTGATGCTGATAGTGGATATTCTCCTTCCTCCTTCTTATTTGGCTGGGTGTCGGTGTTGTGCCGAAAGGCTCTACATACATCGGCACTCCTAGTTCTAACAATGACTACATAAATACTATAAGACACGACATAGGATAGGGAAATAGTCTACGCTTTACGGGTGCTGTTCGTCACAAGTTTGACACACAGCTATCAGAAAGCGCTAGCAGCAGGTGCTTGACTGTACGCATCCCACTTGGTTGAGACTGTACAACTGTTGACCTCTCTCTCACAAACCTTCTCACTTACTTCCGTCAGCATAGTCAGTGTTGTCAGTTCGTGCGCTGAGATAAGCGATTCTCGACCTTCCCTCGCATCTCTGTTCCCATATGTGGCATCAGTGCGTTTTCTCTTACCCGCCTGAAACATTGTTTGACCGTAGAGCCACCTAGCGCCAGTCACATCAACTTCAGATTCTCTAGCAGAGCGACCTAGCGGGTATTGGTCAACTCAAGAATAAGCGTAGAATATTTAACATGGCCATGTCGTGTCTTATAGTATTTATGTAGTCATTGGTTCTAGTAACTAATTCTTTGAAACTCTCATAGTACATGTCATGTCCACACCTGTATAGAACCCTAATTAAGAAGAATTGAATTGAATAAATCAAAATGGTGGCGATTTAAAACAGTTTGTTTTTATATTTCTTGTGTTAAATCAATTTATAACGCTCCAAGTTATCAGGTTTCAATACTCTATGCAATTTTAAACCCTGAACTCGCACGAAAATGTGACACTCGTTTAGTTACGAAATCATCAGGACAGTGTCATCGACACGAGTGTAGCCTCAATCACATATTTATATCTTCGAGGCTCAGTAGTGTTAGGAACGGCCCTTCAACTGCCTAGGTTCTTTCTTTTTAATTAACAATCAGTGGTTCAGTATTTTATTAATTTTATTATTGACATGAATTCACATCTATCTTTCTTTCAATTAAGTACAAATACAAAAGAGCAATACTTAAACTAAATATGCATTATTCAAGACCCAGAAGTATTCCAACTATTGTTACTCTTATTACAAATGAGATTACTGATTTCATTTACTGGTGACTTTTTATATAAAAATGCTTGCTTACTTTTTGTAGAGTATCAGCTATGAACAACTCCTTTGTCCTCCTGTCCTAGAGTCAGATTTCATGGGCTAATTTCCTGCACCACGGCTAGCGACACAGCCGGTATCATCAAAAGCTCCAAAAGATCCCCTCCATATCGTGCTGACCGCTTATAATATATCTTTTGTTGCCTCTGGTGCCCTACTTCCGTTGCAAGTCAAGCATTTCAACATTTTTTTAATTGTTTCACAATAGTTGGGTCATTCTGAGCTTTGTTAACACGAGTTCTTCCTAACATAATTTACAAATTAATTAATTAACCTAACATTAACCTAACCTAACCTAACCTAACATAACCTAACCTAACCTAACCTAACATAACCTAACCTAACCTAACAGTAGGGAGAGACACTGACACGAGCGAAGCGAGTGGGGACTTTTTAATATATACACATCTACGATTACTGATATCAACAACTATAAGCTTCACAAAACCTGTGTAACAACTGTTTCAAACTACCGGATAAGAGACCCTTTGATCTACCAATAAAATTTAACATTTAGTACAAGGTCCAGAAAACCAACTTTTGGGCATTACATTTAGATGATCTGTTTTTGTTAGAGAATACAATGCGGCTAGGTAAGTACCATGATGGGCGAGCATTAAGTCCAAATAACAGCGGATATGCGTAATTATAAAAGCTACTAAAAGTTAAATCAGCTGTTTGAGTGCATACATCGTTTTCTTTTCATACGCTAAACACGTTGGCTGTGATAAAATCTGAATTATTCATTAGATTTAAAGTTATTAAACCCAGCCTAACTTCTGTTAAAAGTTAGATACTTTGTCATATTATAACACAAGCTAATCGAACGTTTTTTGTTGAAAAAAAAAGTTACTATTGCGGTAATAATAAATAAATTAAATTTTAAACTATCAACAATTGTAATAAAAATATTATAATGGTTCATTTTTTTATTTAATACATATTTAAGTTAAAAACCATGTAATAAAGAGGTAATATCTGGAGAATGTTCATACTCTACGTGTATTTATAATATAAATTTAAGACCATGTGAATTCTGTAGAAACAAAAATTAACTTTATTTTCTTTATTAAATATTAGTAAAAAAAATATTTATTTACATTTGAATTTTTTTAACAATAATACTAAAAAAAAAAAAAAAAAAAAAAAAAAAAAAAAAAAAAAAAAAAAAAAATTAGTACTTTTTGAATTTGTTACAGTAGTCTACTATTTACAATAATACACTATTTTAAAATGGTGCCGTTTAAAACTTTTAACGTGGAGTATCTCCAAAACCGTTAAATTTAAAAACAATTTTAAACGGCCACCATTTTGAAAATTATAAAAATAAAGTCCACTTGTAAAACGTAACATATAAAATGCTTATTCCAAATCTGAACTCAATATATTATCTAGTTCTGAAATTTCAAAATGGTGCCGTTTAAAAATTTTAACGTCGAATATCACCAAAACCGTTAAATTTAAAAACAATTTTAAACGGCCACCATTTTGAAAATTATAAAAATAAAGTCTTTGTGTTTGGTACACATGTAAAACGTAACATACATAATGCTTACTCCAAATCTGAACACAATATCTTATCTATTTCTGGATTTATATTTTATTTTTTGTGTAAAAGAACAAAATGGCGGATAATGAAGCAGAATTTGACTGTATGTTATTTGACATTTTTTGTTCGTTTTGATGTATATAATCCGAAAATGAAGAGTCAATTCACTTCTTTGGGGACATCCTGGACAAGAATAAAGATATTCTGCTATTTTTTAAGTCGATGCAAGTGTAATAAAATCAAAAATATTTAAATTTTTTCCTTTAGGGTAAATACTTTTCAGTCATCGTCGCTTTATTAAAAAATACCCCTTAAATACTTTAATAACATCAGGTTCGGAAGAGAACAAAAGTTGGTCAAGAGAAACCCGATAATAAAGATGAAAAAGGGATCTAACCCAAGACTACATGAAAAAAAAAAAAGGTGTAAATTCACTATTACCTTATATTATGTTAATCAATTGTAACGAGAGACCATTTAGTTTTACATAAACTACTACGTAATAAATTATTTAAACTTAAGATATTTGTTTTTACTATCCATTCTCTCTGACGTCATCTCACTGACAAACACTCATTAGCTTGGGATTTAAAACAGCTTAATCGATTCTCACTATCAATAATTTTTCCGATGATAAATATTGATAATATATTTGTTTTGATCAAACTCAGAGTTGAAGAAAGGTTAAATCTTGTATTACTCATTAACTGATTCCTAATTGTTAATGAGGTAGATATAAGTGATGACAAAATGTGATAAACAATGCATTTCCCACTGACTCGACCCAAATAAAAACCAACCAAAATAACTCGTTTCCAAATATGCCAGTTGGTTGTTGTCAGTCGATGAAAAATAATCGATGAAAAAAAATATTAATACAAGGTGTTTCAGAACTCATGTCGGATATATTAGGAGATTGTTTCTGACGTTTAAGTAAACACATAAAGAGCATTCATTTGTTTGAAACAAGCTTTTTGCGTTTTGTACAAAAAACATTATATTTTTGGAAATAGGTTAGTAGGGAGTTCTTCAACCCGGCACCAACCATTATATGTTACAAAAAACACGTCTACCCGGCACTGGTCCCTTCACGGACCGCCATGACAGTATGTCAACCCGGCACCAGCCACCCCTCTTACCCATTCCACCTACACTACTCCCCCTCAACCCCTCCTTTCTCTTTTTTCTTCTCTTATTTCTTCTCTTTTTCTCTTCTCTTTTTCTTCTCTTTTTAGGTTAGAATGAGGGGTGTATGTTTGGTGTTGTGAAGGGGGGGCGGCACGTCTCCCGGCAGCAGAGGATGAGATACCTAGGGTTCGAGGGAGGGAAAGAAGAGAATGAGGGGTGTATGTTTGGTATTGTGGAGGGAGAACCTCGCTCGCCTACCTTTAAACTACCACGGTGCCGGGTTAAGTTGTGAAATTAGTAACGCCTGATTAACCTTATAGCGGTGGTCAGATTTGGTGCCGAGTAGACGTGTCGCCAGTTAGTAAGCTTGTTTCAAACAAATGAATGCTCGTTCTGTGGTTACTTCCAACAATCCCCTAGAACATCCGACAAGACTTCTAAAACACCCTCTCAATTTGGCAACTTGACTGCCTCTTACTCTAACCCAAGGTAAACTTAGTCAATAGATGACACGATCTGTAGGTATTGTGAGACGGGGAGGAAAACCCCCTTGTAACTTACTAATAGATTGTGAGGCCGTAACTATTGGTAAGAACTTTAGGGTGCAATAGTTACAAACTCTGGATTCTCTTCATATCCTACAATTTATGGTAGCTATGGGACTAGGAGGGATGCTGTAACTGAGTATCTCAGGAATGCACAGAGGGAGGGGGCTCAATAGATCTCTTTAATAATCGCAGTGCATCAGTTATGAGAATATAGACAGAGACAGTGGTTGTGAGTCGATGTCTTTACCCAGGATAGTACTTAGTAGGTGGGCTAAATGAATAGTAGAGCGCTTCGCTTTTGTCGATGACCATGTAAAACACGATTGTATTTCTATCGTAAAATATAAATTTAAAATATATATTAATGGATATTTAAATTTAAGAATATATTTTCGCCAAAGCGATTATTTTAAATATATTAATTTATGCGTCTATTAAGGATTAGAAAAACTACAACATACGCTTGGCGGAGTGAAAAACATTTCAAATTAATATTTTATGCACAATTAATCGTCTTTCGCTAATTATAATCGTTCATTTGACAGAACAAGACAAGTGTATGGTAATTGAAGAATAATTATTTTCGTGGCAATTCTCCAGAGTTCCATCCCCCCCATTTATTTATTACCTTCATCTGACAGTACTACCAATGACTACATAAATACTATAAGACACGACATGGCCATGTTAAATATTCTACGCTTATTCTTGAGTTGACCAATACCCGCTAGGGTGTGGAGCTGTCGCTCTTTGCTAGAGAATCTGAAGTTGATGTGACTGACGCTAGGTGGCTCTACGGTCAAACAATGTTTCAGTTGCGCACTGATGCCACATATGGGACCAGAGATGCGAGGGAAGGTCGAGAATCGCTTATCTCAGCGCACGAACTGACAACACTGACTATGCTGTGTCAACAGTTGTACAGTCTCAACCAAGTGGGATGCGTACAGTCAAGCACCTGCTGCTAGCGCTTTCTGATAGCTGTGTGTCAAACTTGTGACGAACAGCACCCGTAAAGCGTAGACTATTTCCCTATCCTATGTCGTGTAGGATACACTTTTTTCTTGTAGTCTTGGATTAGATTCGTCTCTTTAGTTTTTTCTATTATGTCTTCCTTGATCAAATCTTTTTCTCTTTTGACCATGATGCCTTTGATGTATTCCAGGGATCTTTATTTTGTGTTCTCTCTTTTTTTTTAAGAAGACGATGATAAATCGAACATACTACTAAACTGTTTTAAAAAACTAAATTTTTTGGAGAAATCTTTCACCATTTTGAAATTCCGATTGGCATGTTTTTCTCATTGCTTGTAGACGTCGTCATAAATAACAAATTTAAACAAAAAAGAAAAGTATTATTTTTTTTAAAATAGCCAGTAATTATGAAATTTATATAAGGATTTTTCTAAAAGTTTGTAAACAAAACAAAGATGACAAAAAACCGATAAGATGAAACAGCCACACGAGAGACGTAAAATGGAGCTGAGTCAATGTCTTTATCAGCAGTAGTAGTTATGACATCACTTCTTCGCTCGCCTACAACTTCCCCTAACGCGCATTATGAAAGTCTATGTTACACTTTACGGACTGTACTTTACTCACTACGAGTGCCCCACTTGACGTAGTATAACATTAGAGACGTAATATACACAAAACCGGATTGTTTGTTAATTGTGATATTAAGTTTCAAAAATTATACAATTAAAACAACTACTGAAAAACTATACATAATTAGACTTTACTTGATTCTTTGTAGAAATTATATGATTATTAACAGAAAATCAAATTTTATTACTGTAATTCACTTCACAATCATAGTGGATATTTGAAGAATTATTCATTCACTAGTTACATAACTAGGCGTAGATACGGGAAACTGGGCTCCTCCCCCTTCAGACGCAATCTATTCTGTTACGTACAAGCTCTTATAATAATAATAAGTAATAATTGACCTAGTAGAAGGTCAATATGAATGGTATAATTTATTCGGACATTTCTGTCATGAAAAGTAGCTCCTTTCTTTGTTCGTTTACACCGACTCCAGAGCCACTTACAAGCTCTAGGATTTTGTGTAGGGTGTTCTTATCCAAATTTACGTCTGGTTGGTGAGATCTAAAATTTCTCCTTCTTTTGGACTCCAGGACCTCGCAATCAAACAAAATTTGTACTGCGGTGTCAGATAAGAGACTCGAAAGTGGCTCCGGATATTGTCATGTCCATTTAATCATGGCAACTATCTGTCTCAGGGACTTCCTGTCATACTGAACCAGCACCTTTGTCAGGGCAGGAGAAGACGTTTACCCAATATCCAGCCAGGATGTTGTCTCCACATTCGATGTGCTATTCCTCGGCCCATTTTCTTACCACTCTTCTTGACGTTGAATGACTGATCCCGTAAGTGGGTTCTGTTCCCACAAGGTAGACAGCAGGCTCTCCCCCCCCCCAAGAGATCCGTCCTCTAAATACCCCCGATCCCGCAATTCCCAGGAGTACCATCTTGACAGTTGACAGGACGCATAGGGAACGGAGAGAATCCCATACCAATCCGGATGAGACTTCTACGGAGCTGAGGGCTTTGATTGTATCTCAGAGAATTACAATGCCCTTATCTTTAAGACCTTCTTCTAATCCTCGATGTACACATGCTGTAATTGGACAAATCTCAGCTTAGAATACTGTAGTTCCCCCAGTGGTTTAACAATCTTCCGTATCCAGACTGTTGATCATGTAGTGATCCGTATCTATACCAAACAAGCTGTCCTGGATATCCCGGTAGCTCGCCACCCTTCCAGTCCTCTCTTGTGTTTGAAAGAACGTTGAACGCTCGAATGAAGATGAACTCGGTTTGCATGCCATCAGATGGTATTTCCAACTCCGAGTTCTTCAACACCTTATTGACGATTTCTGAGTATCCCACCTCACTGTAGCTCCTCCTCCATTCGCCATGATTGTGTAGCCTATAGGCCGCCATTCTCGCCTCTGACATTATGAAAATATCTAAAGGCAGCAGGCTTAAAACCACATCTACTGTGGGTAAAGGATAAAGAAAAAAAAATAAGAATAATATTTTTTCCGAAAACGCTTAGTTTTACAGATAACCGCCATTTTGTTTTTTACAAACAAAATATATAACTTTAGAAATAGAAAATATACTGAGTTCAGTTTTGTATGTTAGGTTTTGTAAGTGTACCGAAAATAATGCAAGAAATGTTAAATTGTATTGCTAGATTATTAATAGGTTATCTGGACATCTTAATATCACTACTTTCTTGACGTCAGCTACGCTATAACGAGTCTCGTGGAGCTCGCTTTGTGCCAGTGTCTCGACCATAGGGTGCCTCGAAGGAACCTCCACTCGTTACAGTCGTGTCGATGACAGCCCTGCCACATTTTGCAATTATATAAATTATAGGAGTCAGAATTCGATCTTACATCGCTATTTGTCATCGTAGAGAGGTCTAGTTTGTATCGTTTCCTGGAGAATTGCAATCTGTTCAAACGGTTTCGTGGATGTTCTTATCTCGTTACGCCCGTGTCCTTGCGGGCCTCGGAGTTATACATATTATGAGAAATTTTAACACGCTACGTTCGTATCGTTGACGCGGCCAACGTAACTATACAAATATCACATTTTCTTGGGAGATAAGATTCGAAATTACATTTTATGCAATAACGTCGTTATTTTTCATCGTAGAGAGTTGTGTTTGGTACCAATACATGCAGAACTGAAATCTGTAACTTTTTATTCAATTTAGTCCGTTATAAATTGAATAACACACGAGATATGAACATAAAACTGTTTAAAATGGCCTCCGTAGCGATAATTTCATTTCGATTTTTAGAATTTAATAAGGATCTATATGACCACACTATAGAAAGGCACGTCGAAAATCATTTTGAAAGGTAAAATGTTTAGCGATTACCCAACTCACCCCTATACTTCGTATATTGGGTAACAAAAACATTTTTTATATGAAACATCTGCGGCGGTACGGGAGTAAGAGCGACTCCTGCGTAGCGTCGCTATGGATGTTCAAACGTTCCTTGTAGTTCCTCTCTGCACCAAGAGTAGCCTCCAGAGTAAGTTGCATTGTTGAAAATATTTTGATTTAAATGTGGAGTTTTACTTCTTCTTTATGAGTATATATGTGTAAAAATATGTAAATATTTTAGTTAATGTTATTGTATGTTATTTTCAAACTGAGTTTGTATTTATTATTATTAATTTATTATTTACAACAATATTATATATATACTTAGAAACTACCGTTCAACTGTTAGATAAAATTGTTGGAATAATCAAAGTACTTAGGGCTACAAGTTTATTAGCTTATTATTTTGTCTATAACACAAATAATATTACTATTGATATTGTTGGTCTATTGTAAGAATAGTGATAGTAATATAAATAAATGGTGTTTTTACAACTCTTAAATATGGACATTATTGTAATCTATACACAACAAGATGCACTATTCATTAGATACATTGATAACGTTATGTCTATTACTTTCGTCGCATATTTCAGTTATCATCGACCAATTGTCACTTTAATACCATCAGAGAAACCATCGACAGTTACTATTACTGACGTTACACCTGACGATATTTAAAATAATATATTTCATCACTAGGACCTAAAGTGAAGCTTTTCAATACAAGCACAAGGAAAATGAGCGAGGATCGAAAAACTTCTTTTGGTTCAAGTGATGAACTATATTTTTCGTTATACTGCAAATAATAGAAAACAATCTCACAAAAACTAAAATGTTATAACCTATTTGCCTTTAAAATCGATGGTAATAGCTGTTTTAACGATTATTTACAATCGAGAGTATCGATTTTTTTTATATAAACGCTTTACAATCGTTAATTAATTCGTATAAACGAAGTAACAGCTGATGAACACGACCTCAGCTGATGTTTTTAGGTCCTAGGACTAAAAAGAACAACTTTATCATCTCAATGCGTGTATTGAAAACAGCTGTTTTTGAAGCAGTATGGCGAAAAATATAATAATTTTTTTAGAAAAATATAATAATTTATCTACAAAAATCTAAACATTTTATTTCCTTCAAATGCAATTTTTTCTTTGCATACTTTTCATAACAATGAATTTTGACGTTACACATCCGCCAGGCGTCCTGCCTTAGCTTACTTTTTTTTAAATCAGTAATTTTAGTCAAATTTAAGAAGCTAATCTCAACTTCTCTAAACATCTTGTTCTCAACAAAATTGACTCACAGTTTCAAAATAGCTGCCATTTAACAGTTTAGAATGGTTCCCTCTTATTTATAAATCATTCTGTGCGATTTGGTGATCTGTAAGAAACCCAAGGTCAAACTACCTGACACATCTAAAACACTATTACTTCTAAGATGTCAGCCAATCAATGTCAAATAACATCGTACGAGAAATACGCACAGATAGCAAACGCACGATATTCTTATAGCCTGCTGTCATGCACGCTCAACTCAACTGTCATGTAACAACTTATTGGCAAGGTTAGATATAATTAAAATGATTTCCATATCGGAAATATAGCATCATGAATCAGAACAGCTTTGTCTTCGATCTAATTCTAAATGAAATGTGTATTGACGGATCAAACCCTGCGGCCCCTGAGGGGTTCACTTTAATGAGTACGGGCTCAACCCGAAGGGATATAGCTAGATCTAAAACTTGATTCATGTAATGTAGAGTTAGATTTCTATATTTTATCTTTCCTATCCGATTGTGGGTCTGTTCAAGAAAAAGACCGCCATTCAGAAGGCTTTCTAACCTAACCTAACCAACTAATATGAATAAACACTACATTGTTTTGGAACCCAATATAAGTAATTGATGTCCTTCCAGATGGTGTCAAACCACCATCATACCTTCATACTTGTTCCTACAGTACCACATGAATTCACATATGTACGAATCTAAAAAACCTCTACTGGTTCCACATTCTTTCTGTTCCTCTAATACACGCCAACAACGTTTCAGCTGTTCCGTCAGGTCAGGTACTGTCTGTTCTATTTATGTCAATAGAAAATTATTTACGATCCTATTCTAAACAAGAGCCCCGGTTTCTGTTAACCAACTCTTGTTCTTTTCCGATCTTATCGCTATCAGAGAATTCAAGAGCTAAGGATGTTTATATATACTTTGTCAAGTTCAGGTTGGCGGGTGGACCCGGGACTACCTGAGGCCACCCCTATAATCCCTCAACCGCGTCCGCCTGAGCTGTCTGTTGCCTAGGCGATGAGTCACCTACTGGCTGTGTTTATATAAAGGTACAGTTTCTTAACAGAATAATAATTTAACACGTTTAAAAGTATATTTGAAATATAATAAAAAAGTTATGAAAAATGATACCAAACTCGACCTAGGTATTAGAACATTTAATACAAACTTTATTAAGAATTGTTTACATTGTGACTGCGACTTTTTATTTAGACAATTTAGAAGGCAAGTTTTAAGCTGTAATGAATATTAAAAGCTTTACTTAATGACTGTTTGGGTAAAAGTAAATTGACCGTAGAATTTGTAAAATATTAGTAAATCTTGCATTGGTATATAGCATAATGTGTATATAACCTTTTCTCCGATTGTTATTGTAATTTGTATTAAACACATTATATCTCAGTAAAAAGATTTACTGTTATTAACAAATTCTACGGTCAATTTACTTTTACCCAAACAGTAAAGCTTTTAATATTCATTACAGATTACAACTTGCCTTCTAAATTGTCTAAATAAAAAGTCGCAGTCACAATGTAAATAATTCTTAATAAAGTTCGTATTAAATGTTCTAATACCTAGGTCGAGTTTGATATCATTTTTCATAAAGTTTTTTATTAGATTTCAAATACACTTTTAAACGGGAGATGTCCAATTGCACCGGTGGTCAGGGATCAGCCCCAAACTGATGTGTCCAGTTGCACCGGAGCCCCTTTTGGGGGGTGTTCCAGTTGCACCGGCGGTCAGGTTAGGTTAGGTTATATATACTTTCTAAATAAAAAGTTTGTGCTCTAAAGTAATTTACTAATTTTTCTTATCATCCCTATTATTATTATTATTATTATTATTATTATTATTATTATTATTATTATTATGTGTGTACATACGCTTTAATGTTTTACGGTATACCGTTAAAGGTATAGAACTGTTTAATAGTTATGTCAAAGTTCCGTAAGTGTGAGTAAAGAAAGGTATTTCCTGGTAGATTTTAACCACCGGTGCAACTAGACACTTTTCGTACGGAGGAATGTTTCGACCCTTGCAAATTCCTTCGACCGTCGGTGCAACTGGATATCAGCCCTTTTAAACATGTTAAATTATTATTCTGTTAAGAAAGTGTACCTTTGTATAAACACAGCCAGTAGGTGACTCATCGCCTAGGCAGCGGACAACTCAGGGGGACGCGGCGAGGGATTATAGGGGTGGCCTCAGGTAGTCCCGGGTCCATCCGCCAACCTGAAAATGTCCTTTTTTTATAAGGCGACGAAGACCGAGAAGTTATCCGCTTTTAAAAGGATAAGGAAACATAAAACTGACATATTATTCATCCTCTTATAAACAAGTTGATGAGAGACATCATAGTACGTACCCAGCCACATCATAAAATTAGATATTTTAAAAGTAAAATCCAAAAGTTCAACGGTGTAAACAATGTTAAATTGATTGTATAGAATGAGAGGTCTAATCCAGTAGAGTAAGTTACACCGGTTTTCTGAGCTACGTAATTGTGTTCATTGTTTCTTTCTAGAAGTCAGCAAGGCCCTAACGGACCTTTTAGAGTATATATTAAATATTCTCTACTCGTTTCACTGTCTTGTCCATCGAAGGAACCTCCAGTTACGGTTATGTCGGTGATTCGGCGCTGCCGTATCTTGTAACTACACTAATACCATAACTTCGCTATTTGTCATTGTAGCTGGTTTATCTAATTTATGTGTTATAAGTTGAATCACACTATACAGGATGGAAACAAGGTGTAACAGCTGTTTTATTCGAGAAGTACAAAATTTAGAAAATAACTTTAAAGGTATTTTTTGAGTTAAAACCAAATTTTTTATATCATCCGCCATTTTACCAATATGACAGCGTTAGAACTTGTCCTACAAAAGTTCTTGATTATTACTGGGCGTATTAAACCTTGTGAATAAAATATAGTCGAAACAAATGTATTAACAGTGCTTAATTTGTCCTTAAGGTGTAAAACATTCAGTAACAATAAAGAGCTGGTGTAAGCCAGTGGATGTTTTAGACAATTAACAGAAAATTATTATTTTGATTTTCTATCGACAACTGTTATTCCTCAGCCTACAAAACAAATAAAAATAACAGTAGTGTTATTTCACCTTATATCCTAGTTTAAATTTCACCTGCATTTGACTTTAAAAAATCGTCTCTGGAAAATGCTTGAATTTGTGAATTTTTGAAACATTTAAGTGCCTGTAGCTCCTAAACGGTTGAAGATATAGAAAAATACCCAAAAAGTCGTAACATAATGCGTTATATCTAAAAGCGCCTATAATAAATGGAGGATTCCTATTAGAAAATTACAAACTGGTCATCATATTGGTAAAATGGCGAATAGTGTGAAAAATTTAGTAGTACCTCTATTTTTAACCATGGGCGTACCCAGCGAGGGGCGGGGGGCAGCTGCCCCCCCTGGAAGCAAAAAATAAATCTTTATTATACAATTTGTTGCTGGAATTTAATACAATTTTTGAAATAACTATTTTAATAATCAATTGTATAATGAATGACCATGGCTTGTCCCCCTCTAGTTTTGATCCTGGGTAGGCCCTTGTTTTTAACTCTATTCAAATTCGAAACCTCTGGTTTTCAAATTTGAAAATGGGTTTTTTGAAAATTCTTCTTACCTATAGATTCCACTGGGTCATGGAGCTGCATATATCGATACTAGGTCACCAAGCTATATTGCGATTTCTCTCATCGAGCCTTGACAAGAAACTTGGCACACAATTATATTTCATACTCATTGCGTCAGTCCTTTACAAAACTATTTATGTGTGAGGGCCGTTTTATGCTCTCTCTACGTCTTGAAATTTCGAACCATATTAAGGGTGAACAATATCAGAATGAAAACAATCTACGCAACCTTTTTGGAATATTACTTCTCTCCTATTAAAATGTAAAGATAAACTGAAGTATTGTGCGGAATTTTGTTCATAAAAATCCGAACTATCATTTTAGAAACCACAAATTGTATTACGTCTGCGTATTCTCAATATACATTGTGTAAAAAATATGGAATCGTTTTCATATTTCAAGAACTGCTTTAGAGAGAAAAGAGAACACTACCTCTCATTTTAAAGCTCTTAACCTGACTTATCTACAGGATGGTGCAAAAGTTTAGTTGGATATATAGGGTGTTCCAAAATTTAACAAATCGTTTCTGAATTTTTAAACGTTACAATATTATTATTTTGAAATAATTTAGTAGCTAAATTTAAGATACTTCGTTTATACGAATTAATTAACGATTGTAAAGCATCTACAAAAACAACCGATATTCTCGATTGTAAATAACCGTTAAAACAGCTGTTCCATCGATTTGAAGGTAAATAGTTATAACATTTTAGTTTTAGTGTAATTGTTTCGGTATATTATTTGTAGTACAGTATAACGAAAAATAAATTTCATACAAATAAGTTTTTAATACAAGCTCAAGTTTAACCTTGAGCGATGAAAATGAGCGAGGATCGAAAAGCTTCTTTTGGTCCAAGTGATAAACTATATTTTTCGTTATATTACAAATAGTATAATAAAACATTTTCACAATAACTAAAATGTTATAACCTATTTACCTTCAAATCGATGGTAACAGCTGTTTTAACGGTTATTTACAATCGAGAGTATCGGTTGTTTTTGTAGATGCTTTACAATCGTTAATTCATTCGTATAAACGAAGTAACAGCTGATGTTTTTAGGTCCTAGGACTAAAAAGAACAACTTTAGCATCTCAACACATGTATTGAAATCAACTGTTTTTGAAGCAGTTTGACGGTAAAGAATTTTTATATCTTTAATAACAGCCGAGTTCGGGCATTTTAAAATTCGTAATTTTTTTAATACAATATTAAACGTTCTCTGTCTGCAGGGCTGAGTGAATAATTATTTTATTATTTACTTATTGTGATGTAAAGTAATCCAAGATGATTAGAAATTGCATATCCATATTATAAAAAACAAAAGGTAAGCTTATATTATATTCCAAGATTACAAAAATTATTAGAACCAAATTATAATTTTAAAAATCCTTTTAAGTACCTATCTTAAACTGTCCTATTAGAATATGTAAAAATGATATTTACGTTACGTTAAAAAAATTGTGCAAAATCTCATTTTTTTAAATTTCTGGATCATCCTACTAAAATTGTCTACCACCCTGTAGTGTTAATCTCTGGAACAGTCTGTATATCCTACTAAACGTTTGAACCACCCTGTAGATAGCTCAGATTAAGAGCTTTAAAATCAGAGGTCAAATTTTTTTCTATCTAAAGCAGTTCTTAAAATATCACGCAGTTTTTACATTTTTTTTCACACACACTTTTTATACATTATAAGAGAGTTCCTCCCTTTAATTTTGTTAATAATTAGGATAGTTAGTTAACGATTAACTTTGTTGCAACTTTCTTTAAAGTGAGGGGCTGTTCTTATGAGACCGCCTTAAAAAAAATTTACTTCAGCCGGAGGGAGAGTAGGGATAAGTCAAAAATTTCAAATGAACAATATATGGAAGTTCATATGGTCATTTTAATAGAGGGCCCTATGAGACAAGAAAAATGAAAAGAAGAAAAAAAATTCTGGATTATCGTAAATAAAATCGTGATTATATTGAGATGGTTAAAAAAGAAATTACATCTCCCCATTTTACCTAACTTATTTCCAAATTTTCTAAAAATAAAAAAATAAAACTAAGATTTCACCATTCAAACCAAAATTACGACCAAAAACGTGTTTGTATTAAGACAATTATTAATTAAACAGTAATTCCTCCTTCAAATTTCATGTTAATTTATTTCTTTTCACAATTTTCAGGATAGGTAGGTTAGGTTAGGTTAAGTTAGATTAAGTTAAGTAAGGTTAGATCGTATGTCCGTAGATTTTTGTAAAATGATACATTTTTAGGGTCCGTAGATAAAACCAATTTAAATCCTTATAATTTCAACGCGCATATCTGTCAGTCTGTCTGTAAGTCGCAACCCGTCTACACAGACAAAACTACAAATCCTATATATTTCAAACTTTCAATTTATATTATTTGTATTGTCCCACATATTGGAAAAATATAGCAATAACAAAAAAAAAAAAAATTAACCTTGGGTTAGTTAAGAGGCAAAAACTGAGTTGTCAATTTTTTTTTTGGAAATATAAAGTGTGGAGTATCAAATAAAATTAGAAGTTAATCTGACAACCAATATGTATATGTATTTGAAGAAAAAATTACGGTAATAATATGTTGGCGCTAGGCTAAATTTAGTGTCAGATATCTCTCGTTATTACATATCTCTCGAGAGGCTGACCCGGCTAGAGGGTCTTAATTGTATGTTCTTTCCTTCCTTATTACGGCAATGATGACCGAGAGAAAACAACAAGGAAGAAATACACCCTTGAAGGCAAACCATTCCCACATAAATCCGAAACTAAACAAACAAGATACGTAAAAGTTCAATGACAGCGGTCAAGACCATTTTGACATCACCGTAATGTCTCTCAACGTATATACGATATATTTTACAGCAGTTTACGAGATTATTCTTTTAAATTGTATAGTTTCCACGACCACCAGCTGTGAAATGCGCCAACGTGTATCCATTAATTGCTATTTTATTTGTATCTCCTTGTAATCTGCTGTCACTGGTTTTACATCCCGGATCTGACGAGATCGTAAAAGAAAATATTCCTGTGGAATATTATATGACCTTGTCTTTAAGTCAGGTTATAAATGCCAGCTGTATAATTTACATCTTGTGTAATTAAATACATTAAACATTTGCGTGCGAAAAACGCATTAGATTTAAATTCATTTTTAAAGAAAGAACAAGTGAACTAACGATTAAATGTGGAGATTTATTTATTCCAATCTTCTACTGGACAGAAAAAAATTAATTTCTTGTATCCTCATGGGAAAAATACACAGGAAAACATTTTTATTGTCGTAACTCAACTTAAAATTGAGATATCGAGGGGAGGGGGAAACTAGACGTTAAAACCAGCTAATTAAACTTTACCAATTCACATTAAAATCAGTTGAATAGTGCAGATAAAGGCATTACTTATCAGTACTTAGGTAGTTAAAATTCAAATATTTTTCCTTTTATTATTACCTATGATTTTTAGATCCAAATTTTAAAAACACGTTTTCCATTCAAATATTTTAAATTAAATACTTTTTAAATGTTGTCCCTGCCTTCTTGTTTTCAACATCCAAACCTCTTCTTTCCCACTTCCATTTACACTTTTTTTTTTACTTTTCGCTGTTATTATTATTCACGTTGTCATTTTTATTAAATGTTACATTATATATTTACAAATTAAAATTCTTACGATGATGTATATGATATGAATGATTTAACGATAATGGGTCATATGTTATGAAAATATTTACAATTCTATTTTTCTGAGATGAAGATTTTTATTTAAGTTATGTATAACTGTGGAATTTAGTATCATCATCACAATATATAACTAAAAACAGTGGATGTGATCAACAAATGACTTTTTTAAGCACTTACGTAAAACCTGTTACAAAATTCAAGTCAGTTTTCATAAATATAAAAACTGGGTCATTTATAACAATTTTCAAAAGTATCGGATCAGCTTTTCACATCTTTAGGAGATGTTGTCTTTAATCTATACGGTTTATGTTCAAAACCTACCTTGAAACAAATTAAAAAATTTGGAGTTATTCTGTCCACCAGTTCTTAACCTTGGAATTAGCAGAGCTTAAATACCCCCCCGCTGGCAGGCCATTTTTTTTTAAATCATAAAAAATAGTAATCGGATACGCAACTTCTAATATATGGCCTACCATTTTTTTCTGAAAGACGTATAGAATGCATATGTGTTACAAGAAAAATGTTTTGTTTTTTTTGTAAAATTTGTAGTTAGTATATCAGGAATCAAAAAAGTTGCTGTAAGCGAAGCTAAAATTGAAAATAAACTCATGTATATGAAATATTTAAAAGAATTTTAATTTTCTCCAAGATTCGATTTATCAAATTATTAGAAAAAATCAATTTTTATATAAAAAAAAACTAAAATAGTTTTAAAAAATTAGGCCAATTTTGAAAAATTCCCCAAAAATATAAATATTATTAGAATCAAACTTGTAATATACCATATTTGAGAGATAGGTCTGTAAACTTTGTATAATATGTAAAAAAAAAAGTTAGTTGTGAAATATTTGGAGTTAGTATATCTGGAATCAAAAAAAATCACTGTTAACCGAGCTAAAAGTTCTACATAAACGCATGTATGTTTAAACGTAAAACTTTCTATCCATTGTACTTGATACTTCGCCCATTATGAATCCAAAATAAACCACTTCGAAGAACACTTTAAATTTCGAGACACTTTTGGGAAGATAGTGAGGAATTCTTGTATTGACGGGTGAGTGTCCAGTATTGCGTATTAGGCCTAATCTGGAGTTACGGTATCAAAACGAGAAGAAGAGAAGGTGAAAGTGGTGACACAAGTTAGATGAAATTGCCTAGCCCAATATCAGGTGATAGTGAAAGTGTTGACAAGGCAGGTTGTAGAACTTAACCTAATTTCACCTCGGCGTCAGAATATCGAATCTGATGGTTGTTTTACGGCAGTAGTTAAAACAAACAAAAATGTCGATTTTGACTCCAGCACTTTTCGCTGAAAAACAGTCTGCTTTTCGGAGGAAAACTCGGGTGACAGTACTCTCGTTGATACCCATATTTTCCCTTCATTCTTCATCCGATTTCGTTGATTTTGTTTTTTTGATTGAAGAGAACAAATTGCTTTATGTTAACTGCGAGAAAAATCCTCGTATCTTTAAAGGTATTTTCTTAAAAAATTGCTAAAGTAAAAAAATGTTGTTTTGGTTTTCATGTAAATCAGAAAATTTTTTTTTTCTAATTTGGTTCAACAAAACACATTCTGCTGTACAATACCTTTCTATTGATACTTCATTTATATTTATATCTTTAAAAACAAGGAATTTATGGGTATTATTCTATTGCATTAGTCTGAAGACGGCACCGGCCGGCTAGTGGAGCCCCTCCTCTTAATATGTTGGGGGGGGGGGGGGAGTTACGAGCTTTGTTGGATAAATCAGTAGCTGTGAATAAAAGTATTTTTCTTACCGAAATTCGACTTCTTTTATCATGATCAACGGTTTTTCCAACTTCTTTAAAGCCTTCCAAACATACCTAACCTCTAACTCTGTAAAATAGGCTTTTGTTTCAACAACAACTTCCTCGTTCGATAAGAATCTTTTCTCACCGAGCCATTCACAAAAAAGAAAGAAGTAGCAAGGTGCCAAGTGAATAGGGTGGATGAAGGAGCTGTTAGTAACTCAATTCGACAAATTTGGGTATAGCAATTACAGATACATTGTCATGATGAAAGAGAATATTTTCTTCCACAAAAGTGGTCGATTTTTCAACAATTCACCGCAAAATTGATCCAATAATGAAGTACAATACTGCCCTGGGGTAGTTTTTCCCTTTTCGAAACAGTCGACCAATATTACGCCATGTGAATCCCAGAAAATTGTAGCCATGATCTTGCCGGCCAATGAAACACTTGTTCCCTTCTTCAGAACACATTCAGGTGAAATTCACTATTTTGATTCCGCTTTCATTTTTGGAATGTCGTATGGATGCAAGTTACATCGCGTCTTACAAACTCACCAAATACTATTTCGAAACGATCTCGCGAATACATTTTCTATGGGTAAATGTTGTTTTCCCAACTTGCTGATAGCTTACTCAAAATGTTCATGTAAGACATTAATACGTCCTCCTTAAGACGTGTATAATCTTAGGGTACGAACAGACCAAGTGGGTCGCGGTGGATGCTACTAGTTAAGTCGCGGTCGATGTCGACATCCATGTAAAACAAACACATTGTAGTGAATGGAAGAGAACAGAGCAGGTAAGTCGCGGTGGAGGTTTAGCGCGATGCCATCCAGGAGGTTTACATCGATGCTTTTGAAAATCAAATGAGTTTGTTTTACATGGATGCCTACTGCGCGGTCTACAAGGATGCTTCCCTGTGATTGGTGCGTTCAAGACCAAGTTGCCATACCCCTCCACAGCAGCTCGCATAGAACACGTCTGGCGTCTGTCATTCCGTGCGCAAGGGTACTCTAGTTGCTACCTTTAATCTCTTTTGCGTATTACGTTCATTTTTGAATTTCAAGTGCTAAATATGAAGGAAGATCTGATAGCCATTGTGCAGCTCACTCCCGTATTGTGGGACAAGACCCAAAGACAACATCATAACCGGTCATTTTTAAGTTCGAGGAAAAGATGATGTTATTCCCCTAAACAGCTTCTTTTCAAATTTATTGGATGCACTGAAAACCGTCTGTTGGGTATATTACCTATCAGCCACCACTTGGTGACAGCTGACATTTCATCACTATCATCACTTGACTCACACAACATCGCAAAAGCACAATCTTTTTGTCATCAAATTTCATCAAACTACTTCACTTGACAGTGGTCCTACCTAGCTCGACTGAACAGCGCAGGTAACCTCCTTGCTATGTGCTGTCGACATCGACCGCGACTTAACTAGTAGCATCCACCGCGACCCACTTGTTCTGTTCGTACCCTTAGTTATATTGCATATCTTCACTCGACGGTGGTTCAACCATAACGTCATGGATTCTATAACCATATCTTTAAATAATGGTTTGAATATAACCCTAACCACAATCACTAGCAACAATAAATAAAACACAATTATTGTACAGTGCTTTATTTTGTTCTTTATTTTGTTTATTCCTCTAAATGCCCTAATGTACATTTCGTTAACATAGTTATCATCATCAGAGAGTCTTGATTATAAACTATACTACATCTAAACTTACACTTCTATTTGTGAAATAAAACTAAACCTAAAACCACAATAAGCTAAAATCCCTCCCACTCCCTCTTCATATCAGTTAACCAGTAAGATGGAGCTTGGCCTGGCCATTTGTCATTGTTATACTGCATCTTTGACCTGTGAAGTGGGGGAAAGATAACTGCACCACTAACAAAACAATTAAGAACAGGTGGCCTGCTCCTTTTTAAAATTTTAACAGGCCACCTGTTCTTAATAGTGGTTATTTGCAGGACAAAACAAGACATTAAATTCTCACGATTCAAACCAAAAGGACGGAAAAAACGTGATTGTATTAAAAAACTCTTGACTATATAAGCTCAGGCCTAGGATGGCTCGCTTCATTTGACATTTGTTAAGCCTTGAGAATGGACATCCTGTAAAGTGCCCGAAACGTCGGCTGTACTCAACGTGCAGACAATATTGACGCGGTCGAACCCCGTAGAACAAGATCATAATAAAAACACTCTTGTTCGATTTTCATAATTTTTGTTTTGTATTACCTTTCTAAAAAATATTTTAAATAACTAACGTCAAAAATTATTTTGAAACGAGTTTTTTAAGCATGTGTAATATATGTATCAACGACGGCGTCACATGTGACGTCTAGAGAAAGACTGAAGGCGGGTAAGGCAAACTACTTATAAACGGTACATAAACGAATATAATAAAGGTCATCTGAAAACAACTAACGCCAAAGTCATGATTGTTAATGAATACTAATAGTCACAAACAATAGAGTAAGGAATCATTTGTGACAGATTTGTCCTTTACACTTCTCATGTCAGGGTAGAGCCGCACCTGAAGTGTGGGCATTAACCTACTTGTCATTTATTACGTAATAGGTCAAGCATTTCTATTGATTGGAATAGTTGTGTTTATACAAGATCGTAGACTATTTCCCTCCACCACCTTCGTAATATCGTTCACCCTCCCTTGTTCACTCTTTCAATTAAACCTCTTGTTGTCTATCTGCACCCACGCTTAGTTTCTCTTATCTCTACTTTAAATCCTTTTATTTTCCTTTCCTCCATTTATCTCACTCTTTCCTCTGTTTATGATGCTCTTCTCTCTATCTTTACTACCTCCCTCCACTGTTTGTTAACTTTGTTTCACTTCTTCTCCTTCCCCTCTAAATGCACTCCTTTTGCTCTTCTCATTCACCTTATTCTTTTCTCTCTCTCTCTCTCTCTCTCTCTCTCTCTCTCTCTCTCTCTCTCTCTCTCTCTCTCTCTCTCTCTCTCTCTCTCTCTCTCTCTCTCTCTCTCTCTCTCTCTCTCTCTCTCTCTCTCTCTCTCTCTCTCTCTCTCTCTCTCTCTCTCTCTCTCTCTCTCTCTCTCTCTCTCTCTCTCTCTCTCTCTCTCTCTCTCTCTCTCTCTCTCTCTCTCTCTCTCTCTCTCTCTCTCTCTCTCTCTCTCTCTCTCTCTCTCTCTCTCTCTCTCTCTCTCTCTCTCTCTCTCTCTCTCTCTCTCTCTCTCTTATGTTACCAGACTAAAATAACTTCAATACGATCCTCAGTGGTACCTCGATTCTTTGTAGAACAAAACACTACGTCTATCGTCACAACTTGACAATTTAATTTAACCAAACACGACACAAATGTATGTAAATAGTACGTAAACATGTAAATAATAAGTATGTGACTATGCAAAAAGTAGCTGTGTAAAGAGCTTTCTACTGGCGGCTTTTACAAACGGAATAGTGTCGTGTTTGGTATCAATTTGCTTATATTTTCCTAAACATTTTAACTATGCTGAAAAAAATTTAAAATTGTGTCTCCCATAAAAAAATTAAATAGTGCAGTGTTAACGCTAGTAGGTGACTCATCACTGAAACAGCTGGGTGAGGAAGGGAGCGACGGAGGGGACGGTTCCGGCCGCTCGCAGGTAGCCAAGGGTTCAGACGCCAAGTTACAGTATACAGACTATAAAACCAACGAAAACTAGTCGTCCCAAAAATATAACTTGGTAGTTGTTTATCAGAAAGTGGAAATGAGCCATGAACGTCGCATTTGAAAAACAAATTACATTAAAAACGTCCTCTGTGTAAACTGTATTGGATTAAACTCAAGCTTTTTATGACGACGTTTAAAACTCACTTTTTTTAATCGAAATATTATTTTACTATTGATTTTACACACGGGTTTGAGAGTTTCACCCAGTATCCTAAGATCAAGCTGAAACTAAAACTAAATCTAACTCTGAATTCCTTTCTCATGTTTTAGTTTCCAAAATAGAGCTAGAATATATATGGCTTATTACATACCGTATTTCACATGTTCTAGATTTTTTTCACTTGATAACGAAAGTTGATCCATCTTCTCGAAACGTTGTATACTATTTTTTTATATAGGAAAATTTCAGAATAAACTAAATTAATAATATAAATAAATGTTTCCTATTATTTTTATAAACAGTTAATAATAATAATTTGTGTATTCTTTAAAGGAGAAAAGCCTATAATCATCGTCCTATAAAAAAAGGAAGAAAAGAACATCAAATAAAGACATCTACTTCTTGAATACTCTAATAGTGTCTGAGTAGAAAAAGAACACGATTTGGTCAACATTGACCTGATAGGAAAGATAAAACAGAGATTCTAAAACAAGACTACGTGAAAAATGTGTAGATCTAGCTAGGCTCCATCAGGGTATCAAGGGTTACCTTTCACCTAACCTAACCTAACCTAACCTAGCTAGGCTCCATCAGGGTATCAAGGGTTACCTTTCACCTAACCTAACCTAACCTAGCTAGGCTCCATCAGGGTATCAAGGGTTACCTTTCACCTAACCTAACCTAACCTAACCTAGCTAGGCTCCATCAGGGTATCAAGGGTTACCTTTCACCTAACCTAACCTAGCTAGGCTCCATCAGGGTATCAAGGGTTACCTTTCACCTAACCTAACCTAACCTAACCTAGCTAGGCTCCATCAGGGTATCAAGGGCTACCTTTCACCTAACCTAACCTAACCTAACCTAGCTAGGCTCCATCAGGGTATCAAGGGTTACCTTTCACCTAACCTAACCTAACCTAACCTAGCTAGGCTCCATCAGGGTATCAAGGGTTACCTTTCACCTAACCTAACCTAACCTAACCTAGCTAGGCTCCATCAGGGTATCAAGGGTTACCTTTCACCTAACCTAACCTAACCTAACCTAGCTAGGCTCCATCAGGGTATCAAGGGTTACCTTTCACCTAACCTAACCTAACCTAGCTAGGCTCCATCAGGGTATCAAGGGTTACCTTTCACCTAACCTAACCTAGCTAGGCTCCATCAGGGTATCAAGGGTTACCTTTCACCTAACCTAACCTAACCTAACCTAGCTAGGCTCCATCAGGGTATCAAGGGTTACCTTTCACCTAACCTAACCTAGCTAGGCTCCATCAGGGTATCAAGGGTTACCTTTCACCTAACCTAACCTAACCTAACCTAGCTAGGCTCCATCAGGGTATCAAGGGTTACCTTTCACCTAACCTAACCTAACCTAGCTAGGCTCCATCAGGGTATCAAGGGTTACCTTTCACCTAACCTAACCTAGCTAGGCTCCATCAGGGTATCAAGGGTTACCTTTCACCTAACCTAACCTAGCCTAACCTAGCTAGGCTCCATCAGGGTATCAAGGGTTACCTTTCACCTAACCTAACCTAACCTAACCTAGCTAGGCTCCATCAGGGTATCAAGGGTTACCTTTCACCTAACCTAACCTAGCTAGGCTCCATCAGGGTATCAAGGGTTACCTTTCACCTAACCTAACCTAGCTAGGCTCCATCAGGGTATCAAGGGTTACCTTTCACCTAACCTAACCTAACCTAACCTAGCTAGGCTCCATCAGGGTATCAAGGGTTACCTTTCACCTAACCTAACCTAGCTAGGCTCCATCAGGGTATCAAGGGTTACCTTTCACCTAACCTAACCTAACCTAGCTAGGCTCCATCAGGGTATCAAGGGTTACCTTTCACCTAACCTAACCTAGCTAGGCTCCATCAGGGTATCAAGGGTTACCTTTCACCTAACCTAACCTAGCCTAACCTAGCTAGGCTCCATCAGGGTATCAAGGGTTACCTTTCACCTAACCTAACCTAACCTAACCTAGCTAGGCTCCATCAGGGTATCAAGGGTTACCTTTCACCTAACCTAACCTAGCTAGGCTCCATCAGGGTATCAAGGGTTACCTTTCACCTAACCTAACCTAGCTAGGCTCCATCAGGGTATCAAGGGTTACCTTTCACCTAACCTAACCTAACCTAACCTAGCTAGGCTCCATCAGGGTATCAAGGGTTACCTTTCACCTAACCTAACCTAGCTAGGCTCCATCAGGGTATCAAGGGTTACCTTTCACCTAACCTAACCTAACCTAACCTAGCTAGGCTCCATCAGGGTATCAAGGGTTACCTTTCACCTAACCTAACCTAGCTAGGCTCCATCAGGGTATCAAGGGTTACCTTTCACCTAACCTAACCTAGCCTAACCTAGCTAGGCTCCATCAGGGTATCAAGGGTTACCTTTCACCTAACCTAACCTAGCTAGGCTCCATCAGGGTATCAAGGGTTACCTTACACCTAACCTAACCTAACCTAACCTAGCTAGGCTCCATCAGGGTATCAAGGGTTACCTTTCACCTAACCTAACCTAACCTAGCTAGGCTCCATCAGGGTATCAAGGGTTACCTTTCACCTAACCTAACCTAACCTAACCTAGCTAGGCTCCATCAGGGTATCAAGGGTTACCTTTCACCTAACCTAACCTAGCTAGGCTCCATCAGGGTATCAAGGGTTACCTTTCACCTAACCTAACCTAGCTAGGCTCCATCAGGGTATCAAGGGTTACCTTTCACCTAACCTAACCTAACCTAACCTAGCTAGGCTCCATCAGGGTATCAAGGGTTACCTTTCACCTAACCTAACCTAGCTAGGCTCCATCAGGGTATCAAGGGTTACCTTTCACCTAACCTAACCTAACCTAACCTAGCTAGGCTCCATCAGGGTATCAAGGGTTACCTTTCACCTAACCTAACCTAGCTAGGCTCCATCAGGGTATCAAGGGTTACCTTTCACCTAACCTAACCTAACCTAACCTAGCTAGGCTCCATCAGGGTATCAAGGGTTACCTTTCACCTAACCTAACCTAGCTAGGCTCCATCAGGGTATCAAGGGTTACCTTTCACCTAACCTAACCTAACCTAACCTAGCTAGGCTCCATCAGGGTATCAAGGGTTACCTTTCACCTAACCTAACCTAGCTAGGCTCCATCAGGGTATCAAGGGTTACCTTTCACCTAACCTAACCTAACCTAACCTAGCTAGGCTCCATCAGGGTATCAAGGGTTACCTTTCACCTAACCTAACCTAGCTAGGCTCCATCAGGGTATCAAGGGTTACCTTTCACCTAACCTAACCTAGCTAGGCTCCATCAGGGTATCAAGGGTTACCTTTCACCTAACCTAACCTAGCTAGGCTCCATCAGGGTATCAAGGGTTACCTTTCACCTAACCTAACCTAGCCTAACCTAGCTAGGCTCCATCAGGGTATCAAGGGTTACCTTTCACCTAACCTAACCTAGCTAGGCTCCATCAGGGTATCAAGGGTTACCTTTCACCTAACCTAACCTAGCTAGGCTCCATCAGGGTATCAAGGGTTACCTTTCACCTAACCTAACCTAGCCTAACCTAGCTAGGCTCCATCAGGGTATCAAGGGTTACCTTTTACCTAACCTAACCTAGCTAGGCTCCATCAGGGTATCAAGGGTTACCTTTCACCTAACCTAACCTAGCTAGGCTCCATCAGGGTATCAAGGGTTACCTTTCTCCTAACCTAACCTAGCCTAACCTAGCTAGGCTCCATCAGGGTATCAAGGGTTACCTTTCACCTAACCTAACCTAGCTAGGCTCCATCAGGGTATCAAGGGTTACCTTTCACCTAACCTAACCTAGCTAGGCTCCATCAGGGTATCAAGGGTTACCTTTCACCTAACCTAACCTAGCCTAACCTAGCTAGGCTCCATCAGGGTATCAAGGGTTACCTTTCACCTAACCTAACCTAGCCTAACCTAGCTAGGCTCCATCAGGGTATCAAGGGTTACCTTTCACCTAACCTAACCTAGCTAGGCTCCATCAGGGTATCAAGGGTTACCTTTCACCTAACCTAACCTAGCCTAACCTAGCTAGGCTCCATCAGGGTATCAAGGGTTACCTTTCACCTAACCTAACCTAGCCTAACCTAGCTAGGCTCCATCAGGGTATCAAGGGTTACCTTTCACCTAACCTAACCTAACCTAGCTAGGCTCCATCAGGGTATCAAGGGTTACCTTTCACCTAACCTAACCTAGCTAGGCTCCATCAGGGTATCAAGGGTTACCTTTCACCTAACCTAACCTAGCTAGGCTCCATCAGGGTATCAAGGGTTACCTTTCACCTAACCTAACCTAACCTAACCTAGCTAGGCTCCATCAGGGTATCAAGGGTTACCTTTCACCTAACCTAACCTAGCCTAAACTAGCTAGGCTCCATCAGGGTATCAAGGGTTACCTTTCACCTAACCTAACCTAGCTAGGCTCCATCAGGGTATCAAGGGTTACCTTTCACCTAACCTAACCTAACCTAACCTAGCTAGGCTCCATCAGGGTATCAAGGGTTACCTTTCACCTAACCTAACCTAGCTAGGCTCCATCAGGGTATCAAGGGTTACCTTTCACCTAACCTAACCTAACCTAACCTAGCTAGGCTCCATCAGGGTATCAAGGGTTACCTTTCACCTAACCTAACCTAGCTAGGCTCCATCAGGGTATCAAGGGTTACCTTACACCTAACCTAACCTAACCTAACCTAGCTAGGCTCCATCAGGGTATCAAGGGTTACCTTTCACCTAACCTAACCTAACCTAGCTAGGCTCCATCAGGGTATCAAGGGTTACCTTTCACCTAACCTAACCTAACCTAACCTAGCTAGGCTCCATCAGGGTATCAAGGGTTACCTTTCACCTAACCTAACCTAGCTAGGCTCCATCAGGGTATCAAGGGTTACCTTTCACCTAACCTAACCTAGCTAGGCTCCATCAGGGTATCAAGGGTTACCTTTCACCTAACCTAACCTAACCTAACCTAGCTAGGCTCCATCAGGGTATCAAGGGTTACCTTTCACCTAACCTAACCTAGCTAGGCTCCATCAGGGTATCAAGGGTTACCTTTCACCTAACCTAACCTAACCTAACCTAGCTAGGCTCCATCAGGGTATCAAGGGTTACCTTTCACCTAACCTAACCTAGCTAGGCTCCATCAGGGTATCAAGGGTTACCTTTCACCTAACCTAACCTAACCTAACCTAGCTAGGCTCCATCAGGGTATCAAGGGTTACCTTTCACCTAACCTAACCTAGCTAGGCTCCATCAGGGTATCAAGGGTTACCTTTCACCTAACCTAACCTAACCTAACCTAGCTAGGCTCCATCAGGGTATCAAGGGTTACCTTTCACCTAACCTAACCTAGCTAGGCTCCATCAGGGTATCAAGGGTTACCTTTCACCTAACCTAACCTAGCTAGGCTCCATCAGGGTATCAAGCCGGTTTTAAGAATAGTTTATTTGGCTATCTTGTCCATAACAAATTGACCATCTTTCGGTACACTTTTCAAAAAAAGCACTTTAATTACCTTTATAAAATGTTTACATAGTATTTATGGCATATTTTCTATAGTAATAATAAGGATAATAATTTTTTTAAATATACTTTGTGTGAACTTTTTTTATAGCCTTAGTTAAATAACTTTCAAAATTCAGTTAAAAATATGTTATTTAAGAAAATTTCTCAAATATAATTTTTATTATATAATTCGATTAAATAACTTGTGAAAGTTTCATAAGAATCGGTTCACTAGTTTAGAAAAAAATTGTATCAAAATTTGAAAAATTGGTATTTTCTAAAAAAAAAAACGAGATTTAAATGAAAGTTCAATCGTAAGTTCAGCTAAACATGATTTGCACAGTACAAATTGGAATATTTTTTGGCTTAGAATATGATGACATTATAATATTGAAAACAGTTTCAAAGAACTCATGGTAGACCTACTCTCGGTTCAGAGTATATCATGCTGGAGATTGTTGAACTTACTACCCGACCTGTAAACATTACGGTGTCTAGCGGGTGTTGCATCAATACATTGAAGGCGCCAGTAGCGGAGCTAGATCTTTCGGCATTCGGGGCAAGACGAACAAGACTGGTGTAAGTAAATAATTTCCCCCTTTAAAACCATTCTACTAAACATTAATTATTAAAAATTATAATAGTACACGTGAGTCCCACAAATCGAACAATACAATTGTAAACGCGTTTCATTGACACTGTCATCATCCTCAGTAACTACTTACTACGTTGTAGTGATTAAAATTAATAATTTTTTTTTAAGTTACAAAACAAATTCTACTCTCTTCAGAGAGTAGAACTAGACCTAGTCCTACTGTAACTGTTATACTGTTTACAGTATCTACACTATTATTTACATCAATATTGCTACTCTTGCAAACAATCATTCTTTTCCAAAAGTTTTTCAACTCCAGGCAATTTCACTTTTACCTTTCAAAACAAAACAAAATATCAGCCACAATCAGCAATAAACAATCCAAGAAACTGAAAACTGTCTTCTAATAATCACATGTTGTCACAGTGATACAATTCAATATTTATAAGCTTGTATAAAGTTGTAATATAAGTTTATATTTTTTATGAGACACATCCCTGATAATGTTTACTTTATTCAATATCACCAAAATTATCTTATATTTTGTATACTAAAAAGAAGATAAAATAAAGAAGCTTAGCCCTGGAATACTTTAAATAGCGTCTATGTTGGAAAAGAACAAGTGTTGGTTAAGCGAGATCTTATAGGAAAGATGAAAGAGAGGGAAACCACGAATAAAAAGAGTAGATTCAGCTAGGTTCCTACAGGATTTGTAAGCTACTTTAATAACCCATAATATCCTTACTATTTTTCTAAAACAAGAATTATAGAGATTGGAAAAAACTTTTTCAACCCCTAGGTAATATCTGAACGAGTAGAGTTGAAAACCTCAAAGGTCCTTTCACTTTTTATCGTGTAAACACGTTTTTGCCCTCTTTATATGGGAGTTAAAAGAATGGGAACTTAATCTTATCTAATAGTAACCCTCATCGTGTGAGATACAATTTTTAATTGCATAAATAAGAAAATTTTAATGGTTTTGAAAAAATCTCTACCTTATCTCTAACTGGAATACGTGGTCTAGAAGTAAAATTTTAAGATTTTTCTATTTGTCAGGAATATTAATGAAAAAAACAAAATACTGAATTATTTTTTTAACAGCGGACTTATTTTACTAAATGTAAACACTTTTATGTATTTAACTTATTTTAGCATATAGGTCCCAAAGGGGAGAAACCAGTGGGGAATTTTTTAACTCTTCGTGTGACAAATTATTTTAAAGAGAATTTTAAGAGGAAACTGGTGACGTATAGAATAAGTCCCCATGACGACTTTGCTTGAAATAATGAACTAACCCAACAAGAAAGAAGGCTCAAGTAAAACTTATCCAATTAAATAAATTGTATAACCAAATTCTATACGTCATCAGTTGGACAATTCTGTTTAGAAATGCCACAATATGGACAAATATTGTCCAATGGCTTCCTTTTTTTTAAAAAAAAAATTGAGTTGTTTTGCTAAAATAGGAAAAATACATAAAAAGTGTGTTCATTTAGTTAAATAAATCCACTGTCAAAAAAAAATAATAATAACCGGTATATTTTATATTTTTCATTACTATCTGCGACAAATAGAAACTCAAAATTAAACTTCTAGCCCCCCATAATTCCGGTTAGAGATATCGTAGACATTTCGCCAGAGTACTAAAATGTCTTTTTTTATGCCCTTCAAAATGATATGATGGGAGTTGCTATTCGATAAAAATAAGGTCCCCCACTTTTAATCTCCTTAAAAAGGTGGCAAACATTTTTACCCAATAAAAAGTGAAAGGACTTACTTAAGAGGTTTTCATCTCTACTCGTTCAGAAATTACCTAGGGGTTGCAAAACTTTTTTCCACCCTGTATATAAAATGAACGGATCAAGGCGACTAAATGCCCAATTATAAACAATTCCGCAAACAAGCAAAAAAAAAAAATAAATAAAATACAAAAATGTACTGTTCACAGTCAACTCCAAGGCAAGATCACAGTGCGTGGCAAGGGCGTATAACTGGTTTGTTATCCCACGAGATCAGTTTTCATTGCCACGGACAACATGTGCTGCAGGGTGTATAACCTAATGACCCTATAGTATGTACGTAATATTTATTATCATATTAGGGTTATTTAATAAGTTATGGGCTTAGTAAAACAATTGATGTTGATATTATTGTCTAAGTATCAATTATCTTTTAAATCCAACCGGTTTTACTTTGTCATAATGTAGTAGAATAGAAAAGTCATTTGTCTGTCGTCTGTGCAGCGCTCTACAGTCTAAACGCGTGGACCGATTTTAATGAAATTGAGTTTGAGTAAATTTTGGTTACATTTCGAGACTATAATTTTTATATGTCAAATAATTGGAGGTAGGCCTAGATAGCAATAAAAGCAATTTTAAAATAGGTTCAAACTACCCAAAGAAAAACTGTTTTCCAAAAATACTGTTTTGTGAGTTATTGGTTAAAAAATAAAACAAAAACTGTCTCAACATTATGAAACAAGTAATTTCTCAAAATCGACTCTGCCAATTTCGTTAAAATTTTTAGTGGAAATGTGAAGAAAATCGGAAGGGGAAAAAAACATTACTGTTCAGGAATAATTAGCAAGACACAAAAACCGGTTGCGTGTTATTCCCGACGGTTTTCAGGTAGACGGATTTTACCTGTATCATTTCCGACGGTATTAGGTGCCCCTAATATTTGATCAACACCATCTGGCAACGTTGCATAACGTAGGACGGGTTAAAGTCTTACCATAATTTGTTTTCACTTATTACGTATGAATTGTAAGTAACATTTGTAGGCTATGTCTAAGCTAAGACTTAATATCTATTATTAATATGCATTTACTACATTAAAGACAGTACATTATATGTCTGCTGTGTTATTATTACATATTTACATATTGGAATTAGTTATGTTTTTGTTCTGATTAGTTTATATTAACCAGAGTCGCATAGGTAGAAGTTATAAAATAGAAAAGATGTATTAAAATAAGGTAAACCTGAAATAATAACCTATGTCTATGTCATCTATAGTAAAATAACCTAACCTCTACAAGTTTCATTGCTTGCTTCGATGGGTTAAGGGTTCTTTCACACGGAGCGGACGCGGGTCGTTGCGCTGTCCACACGAGCACCTGTATTTCCGAGCGTTTCCCTCCAATTTAACAGTCGAGTCTGGTTTGTCATACAGTGAACACTCAGTGAATATTGCGTGTAGGAACTATGGATAAAAGAAAGTTGCGGCTGTTGTATCTCCTGTACCTAAGAAGAAAGCGAAGGAATAGGAATATTATGTGGGTTGACCCTATTATCGTAGATAGACCGATATATGGTGCGTTTAAAACTCTGTACGGAAACCTGAGGAAGAATAGTGATAAATTTTTCAACTTTTACCGTATGTCAGTTGAGAGTTTTGACGAACTGTTAGAGAAGCTTTTAGCAACACTTGCAGAAGACTCAAACAAACATGAGAGACAGTATTCAGCCTGTGGAGCGACTAGCCATTACGTTATTGGCATAAGAAACAGTTAATAATTTATCTCCGTCATTTCTAGACTAAACACAAAACAACACACAGCACGGTCTCAACTCGACTGAGTATGACTGAGGAATGACAGTACTGCCCCTGCAAGTGCAGACATCTAGCGCCCTGACCCGCGTCGTCTGAACAGCACCATTAAACTCAACGTACAAAACTGATTTGTGCGGACGCGGGCTCCGCACTCAAGTTTTAAAATGTGCGGACGCGGGCTTCGCACTCAAGTTTTAAAATGTGCGGAGGCCATCCGGGCCCGCTAGTTCACTACCCAAGATGCGGGCAGTTTCCGCCTAGTGTGAAAAGGCTACAGTTGAATCAATGCTAAAACACTGTACATGTCCCGCGTCCGCATCCGCATCCGCTCCGTGTGAAAGAGCCCTTACTCGTTGTATTGTTTCGGATTATAGTGACAAGCTGTTAACATGGTATCTCTTGTAATAATAGATATGAATAATGATTTTTTTACGTTTGGAAAGTGCAACGTTGCCAAATGCAAAACGGCATAAAATCGTCGGTTATAACCTTGGTCAACCCTTTCTATCTGGAAGCCGTCGCAAATAACCCGGCACATGACCACCGCCATTAAACGATAACAATTACAATTTATGCTGAGGACGTGATAGAGTAACCGTTGCTCGAAATCCACCAATATTTTGTTATAAATAAATATTTAAATTTAAACACTATTATAAGTTGATTTGAAACGTACAATCATTGGTGCTATTGTAAATGGATTAACTTCGGCTGGCATCCAGTGATCGTGAAAATTAATGTTTCTTTCCACATTGTCAAATCCACGCGTAATTCTCATTCACAGTGTAGCCTGGACAGTGCAGGCGGGAGGGGAAGTTGTCATAACTACTGCTGATAAAGACATTGACTCAGTTCCATTCCGCTGTCAACGTTTGTCATGTTGCCGTCTCGTCTTAAAAAACAATTAAACAAACTTTCTAACCAAAAATCGTTATATAATTTCAATCTTGCTGCCCATTTTCAAAAAAATAATAGTTTTCAATTTTTGATCTATTCAGTATTTCGGCTCAGATTTACCAAAAAAATAGACAAATTTGCTAACCAGAAAAAAATTATTATATAAATTTCAAAATGGGGGCAAATTTCAAAAAAAGTTCAGTTTTTTTTTAATTTTTAGTAGTAGGTTCAATGTGTATAATTTTTGTATTTAAGCTCAAATTCGGTTAATTAGTAACTCCTCACAGTTCTCGATTTCTTGTTTCTTAAAACGGTACACATTTCGAGAGATTGACTATGGAGGACTTTACACATTTTACAACTACCCCAAAGTTAATTCTTCGTTACCGTTATTTTTCCTATTTGTGAGACAATACAAAGAATATAAATGCAATCTTGTCTATGTAGACTGGTTGCGACTTACACACAGCCACTCTGTCTTTGGTTTTACCTACGGACCCTAAAAAATGGTAATAAGGAAAATAACACATTTCGGGATAAACAGCGCCCTCTGGCCGTTGTAGATGCTTTGTGAGAAAGTTAATGCACAGTTTTTACGCCATTTATTTATTTTCTCTCAATTTAGAATACAAATGTACAATTACAATGGCTCACAAAATGCAGAAAGATACAAAAAAGACTTTTAGTTGTAAAGGCTTCTGTTTTGTCTATGTCTGAACTTAAACTGTCGTCTTTATTAGGGCGCAGTTGAGCATATGAATCCTGTATATTATTAAATGGCTAAATATAATGGAAAATATGGAAATTTTTAAACTAAAGATGAACGGAAAAAATATAATTAACGACGAAATGTATAACCAATCGGAAGTAATATTCGAAAACTTTAAAATGATAAAGAAAATAAGTTATACATGCCGCCAGGAGTCAAATCCATTGAGGGTGGAGCCAGTAGACAACCTAACCTTGAAGAAACCAGTAGGGACCGTGCGGGTTTCCCAATTCGTTTTCCTACAGTACTGATGGGTCCATTTGTCTGTGCGCGCGACTTGCCTTGGCGCGGCGGGGAAGAGGGGAGTGATTATCGCTCATTTCCAAAAACATGTGGTCCCGCGCGGCGCGCCGGACGTAGATTGTTCACCTGTCTTCAATGTAGCTTCGAGTTGTTTGTAAACATCATGTTTCTATATGCACTACAAATCTTGTAAACTGTAATTATGTGTCGTGAAAGGTAGACAAACATAGTTGGGTGAGCGAGCCCTACTTTTACAGAACGGCTAGTAGCGTGAGAGCCGCGCGTACAGACAAATGGTCCCATCAGTAAGAGCGCTCGGCACTTATATTATTCTGTATTTACGTTCATATAAGGCACTCGGAAAATCATAGATATTTTATTTCATTTTACATTAGTTGGATCATAATTTAACGAACAATTTTTTAAAACGAAATACAACCATAGCTGGTTTCCTTCCTTGTAAACAGATCATCAGAAATTTCTCAACAAAAACAATAGTTTCCCAACTAAATAAATATATGTAATCGAAATTTTTCTCCTACGATTACAAGAAACTTGAATTAAAAACAAATATTTATTGTTGTACTGGGTTATTACTATTATTACAGGGGAAATAATAATTACCGTTAAAGGAAAAACTCTTTAAAACATAAATGTCTCAGTATCGCCGACATAATGTTAATTATCACTTAGGACTAAACATTCGTAATAAACTCATAAAAGAATTAACCAATATTTCGTCGGTAGCCTCGTTCGGGGTTTAGCCTCGTGCAGGGAGCTGTTCGAATTGACAACCGCTCGCTACTCTTGCTCTCCTATTGGCTATTACCCAACGGTCATAGTATAGTAAATCCACGAAAGCATATAACACGGGAGGCGGAGCCTGGTGGTAGAGGGCGTGGCAAAGCTGTATATATAGACGAGACCTTAACGGCCGAATGCAGTACTAAAGTAGGTCTTGAAGATGGAGGAACTTCGAAACGCGTCGCAAATATAAATAAGGAGACAATGCTAGGATTGGCAGAAGATTAATTCATACTAACAATTAAACATCCTCCAGCTGTTCGTCCCGCAAATTCACACCTAACCTCCGTTTAAATCAGTACATTCGAACTTTGTACACTGCTCAAGAGCACTAAGTCAACAATCTGCAGGATTTATTAAAGGCGAATTAACGGTGAATGGGAATTTGAAAAAGAACAAGTTTCCAGACCATCTACAACTGATCATAGAAAAGAAGGATTTTGAGAGTTAGTGCACTAATATCTGCATCGTGGTAGCATAACATTAAAACTCTTCACATTACTTACTAACTTTTATATTAAGTTGGAACTCACCGAGAAACACCACTCTTTATGCAATATTAAACACTGACCTAGAACAAAACCAGAAAAAAAACATATTAGATTAAATGCTACAAAATTATACATTTGTGGAAATTGAAGCAATTATAAATAAATGAAGTACACGTTTGCTCTACTTACACAAGTTTTAACATAATTATACAAAACATGAAGTACATAATTTATAACACTTTGCAGACAATGAAAATGAAGTAACACAACAAGTAAAAGATTCACAAAAATTAAAACGGCGTTTACAAGTTCTGTTAAAGAGTAAGATATATTCTTTTCATCATACTGTACCTGGCTGTTTTCAATAACCGAAATTTTTTGTTTCCCGATCTCTTGTGCAACTGCACCGACAGATCAGCTGACGATAGTTATGAGTTTCACCGCCAGTTGCGCAGACAATCCATTTGGTATAGATGACAATATAGAGCCATTTTGAAATTGAAAAATATAAAAAATTTAAAGAACTAAAAAAATACCAAAATACGAGCATTTCAAAGTGGTTACGGTCATATTTCATGTCTTATCAAACTTATAAGACACTAAATTTGATAAGGAATTGCATATTTCTAACTTAACCACACTACGATGAGAAATATCATAATTAGTTATTGTTTGACATTAAAATGATGATGTCTAATTAGTTGTATAAATTACTTAGGTATCGTAAAATATTGTTTTGTTAATTTACATACACTATATTACCCATTATAAGTTCTTTATAAATTTTAGTTAGGGCTTTTTGTACTTACTAAAATTTCTTACTAAGTTTGGTAATCATACAAAAATTTCCACCTATGTATTTTGACATTTCATAGCGTCAGGAAATGGTAAAACATATTTTAGACATGCAGTCCGTCCGTCGTTGTTTTCGTTAAACGTGAGCACGATAGCGGCCATAAAATTTAAGACAGGAACATCCAATTTGGTTAACCTAACCTAACCTTACTGACATTCAGAAAAACTAACTAAAAATGTTAAATAGCACCCATTTTAAACAGATTTTTGTTCGTATGTCGCGTCTTAATCAACTTAAATTACATAAAAATTTGCAGATTGCAGGGTTGCGTACTAATCCTACCTCTCTACTACGAGAAATAAAGAAGTCATTGTCTAAAATGTAGTTTCGAATTCTAACCTTCCAAAAAAAGTGATATTTATGCAGTTACGAGATCTGACAGGTCCGAGTGACCGCCACGAGCGTAGCGAGTATGTACAACCTTCGAGAACCACAAGGGCTGAAACAGTAATGATGTACACAATTACGAGGTTCATAAAACCTGTGTAACAACTGTTCTAAATAAACTTACCCTACTGGGTAATATCCCTTGAATACAATATAACATTTCCTATAAGCCCAAAAAACCAACTTTTGAACATTACATTTGGAGAATCAGCTTGCATTACATTGTACCATCAGAAGTCTAGCTGTACGAGGGAACCTAGCTGGATCTACACCTTTAACATGTAATCTTGGGTTAAATACCTCTCTTTCCTAGGTTTTTCTTTGGTCAACTCTTGTTCTTTTGCGACCCTGCGCGATTAGAGTAGTCGAGGCGTATGTTTTTCGCTCTGTTCTTTAAAAGCCGATGATGACCGAAAGGTTATACGGCTTTAAACGAAAAGAAGAAGAAATGCGTATTATCGGGCTGAGTAAGTACCATGATAGCCCCATGAACTTGTTTTCAATTTTGTAGTCATTTACGTAAGTTTAAAGCTAATACGACATTGTGTTTGAATGATTCATTGAACTTCCAATAAGATCTACAGGTTACAAAACCACTATTTTAAATAATCTGTAAGTGTCCTTTATAAACAGGAGTGAGTTAACACAATACACAGCTCCTGCTGACTAATATTGGACATTGTGTAATCTTCACATGACGCTTTCTTTGCATCTGCTAGTATTGTGTGAAAGTGAGTGAAAGTGGAATCTCTGAGGGAAATCCAAGTTGTGTCCAATGTCAATGCTCTTGTACTCGCTAATTTAATTTGAAACAAACAAATCTCATAGGCACTCAGAAGGAAATGAAATGGTAATTGTGGATTGGTTATTTGCCGACATACAACTAAACAATGTATTGTAGCAACTAAATAAGGATACTTTTTCGGAAACCACCCCCACCAAATTTTTTTCTACGATTCTTTTTGTATTGTTATAAAAACACGTTTACATTTGAAATTATGCAAGATAAATGCATATTTATCATATTTTTATCACATTTCAAAAATTAGGAATAACTATTTTTAGTGAATATTTCAAAATAGGTCCAACTTTTTATAAATTTTGTACTTTTGTCATAAAAATTGATATACTTTTTTACATACTTTTATTCTCAACTATATTACAAAACTTTTATATATTAAAAAAAAAAAAATAGAAAAAATTTGTTGTTAGGTACCGGTACATATACTGTATATATAAGTTTTTGTAGCGTTTTCTAACATCAAAATTTTTACATTTAACTTTAAAAAAATCATGTAAGGTTAGATAAGTAAAAACCATAATTTTTTTTTGTAGCGAATTTTTGACTTAGCTAAGTGAAATCCTGTTTTAAACTTACCTATTTGGCATTTTGATTGGTAACAAAGTTACGACCAATTGCTTACCAAAAAAATAAAATTAATAAATAATGTTCTTCGCATCTAACGCACTTCGTTAGGCCACCACTTACCGGTTTCGAGTATTGCCTATTAGAAAGTTTGTCGGCATCACTTTCAGGACCGGAAGTAAAATGTGGACGCTTGTGGTTAGATGCTTCCACTGCTCTGTAGCGATGTTGATACTCGGGTGAAATGGATAATCGAATTAATCGGTTTCAAATGATTTCAATATTATTATTTGGAAATGGAGTATCTGCGCAGAATAATTTTGCGCATCGGATTCGGACTCAGCTTTACCAATCAGCGAATTATTAACGAATATTATATCGTCTCCTTGTTCCTAGTTACGAATATTTTGTCCGAATATTTTATTCCGAAATCGAGGATTTTAATAATCGGAACGTTCCGAGAATTTTGATACTCGTATTCACCGAATATTTTAATTCGAACTCACTCATCACTACTAGCGATGTTGATACTCGGGTGAAATAGATAATCGAATTAATCGGTTTCAAATGATTTCAATACTCGTATTATTATTTCGAAATCGAGTATCTGCGCAGAATAATTTTGCGCATCGGATTCGGACTCAGCTTTACCAATCAGCGAATTACTAACGAATATTATATCGTCTCCTTATTCCTAGTTACGAATTTTTTGTCCGAATATTTTATTCCGAAATCGAGGATTTTAATATACGGAACATTCCGAGGATTTTGATACTCGGATTCACCGAGTATTTTAATTCGAGCTCACTCATCATTACTAGCCATGTTGATACTCGGGTGAAATGGATAATCGAATTAATCGGTTTCAAATGATTTCAATACTCGTATTATTATTTCGAAATCGAGTATCTGCGCAGAATGATTTTGCGCATCGGATTCGGACTCAGCTTTACCAATCAGCGAATTATTAACGAATATTATATCGTCTCCTTGTTCCTAGTTACGAATATTTTGTCCGAATATTTTATTCCGAAATCGAGGATTTTAATAATCGGAACGTTCCGAGAATTTTGATACTCGGATTCACCGAGTATTTTAATTCGAACTCACTCATCACTACTAGCGATGTTGATACTCGGGTGAAATAGATAATCGAATTAATCGGTTTCAAATGATTTCAATACTCGTATTATTATTTCGAAATCGAGTATCTGCGCAGAATGATTTTGCGCATCGGATTCGGACTCAGCTTTACCAATCAGCGAATTACTAACGAATATTATATCGTCTCCTTATTCCTAGTTACGAATATTTTATTCCGAAATCGAGGATTTTAGTAATCGGTTCCGAGAGTTTTGATACTCGTATTCACCGAATATTTTAATTCGAATTCACACATCACTAATGTGGGCATATTTCAACCATATCTAGAGAAGTATTATCAGATTACTCAAAATTTGGGAGAAGTTGCCATAACAAAACAATACAAAATTATGATTATCTTTATGGTTTATGGTAAAATTCGCATATACCTTGGAGGCCTTCGTGCGTTTTGTATGCCACAACATACAAAGTACATCCGGGACAATTTCTCAGAATTATCCGGTGGGGGGAAAATTCCTAATGACAACTAACCACAACCAATGACGTTCCATCTTATTGTTTTAACACGCCAGTACATTTCCATAATAAACGGAAGCTAACAATTATAAACATTAGGCTAACAAAGCAAACTTGTAGAGTTATCATAGGATAATTACACTTTTCAATGTTAATGAAAATCAATGGCAAACTATGAGACTATTATTGAAAGTTTAAATAGTGGTCAGCAATTAGAGTTCCCATAACGTAAGAATTACCAACTCACGATGCTGGGTTAACACCGTAATTTTTAAAGCCCCACAGAGATCTAATTCGGAAACTTTTGCGTATATTTATTTGGGGGGGGGGGGATTCGACCGGTTCACATAACTATTCAACGAAACTGTAGTAGCGCAAGAGTATGCAAAACCTGTCGGACGCAGTTTCTCTTTTAATTAGTATTTATGACACTAAACAATATAAAAACAAAGCAATCCACAAATTAATTTACTCGGGTTTCCTAAAATCGCGCCAATTCATACAGGATATTGCTATTTTTAAACGGTTATCCTGGACTTAGATAAAAGTCAAACCCGAGTTAATTTGTAATAATGTAGTATAAACGACAACCTAATAGAGCTAAATATTAGATATGAGTGTGTTACCGAATAAAACATTGCTTGTTGTTTTAAAGGCGAAAAACTTCCCGGTAATGACCGCTTTATAAAGAAATGAAAAAAAAGAAGAAGATAAATATTAAGAAAATGTTACCGTCTTGATCTAAAACTTTTTCATGATGTCTTGGATTAGATCCCTCTCTTTCATCTCTCCTATCCGGTCTCTCTTGACCAACTCTTGTTCTTTTCTGACCCTGATGCTATTAGAGTATTCTAGGACTAAGGGTGTATATTCTTTTCTTCTTTTTTCCCATAAAGTAATGATGACCAAAAGGTTTTTGGCCTTTAAAACAATAATAAAAAGTATAAAATACCATATTTAGCAAAACTCGACCAATAAGAATTGTCAACCTGCGTTTAAAGTATCATAAACACTAATTAATAGTCTTACTGACATAAATTGGTGTCCCTGTGCTTAGATTAACTTTTAATGAAACCAGCTACTCTATGACATCCATCTGACAATTCACACCTCAAGTATCATATGATTATATTTACATACAATAGTGTATTGTAATTGATTCGATGAGAAGCAATTTTTGAAAACAACGTTTGTTGCAGTCTCAATAAGACATTCCTAATACAGGGTGTCCCACCTAAAATATTACAATAGCTAACTTTTGAATTATAAATATTACAGAGTGGAAACCTTCCTTTCTTTTCAATGAAATTTAAAAATCCATTTTGTAAAATGTTAAAAATTGCCGCCATTTTCCAATATGATTGCCAAGTTTGAAATTCGTTATGGAACGCCCTGTATTTTATGGGGTTTTCAGGTGTATAACAATATTTTAAGAATGTTTTATTCTTGTGAATTTTTTCAAATATTTAACCGTTTAGGAATTACAGGCACTTAAAGTTCAGAAAATTAAACGTTTTATAAGGCTATACAAATAATTATTGATTCCCACATAAAATGTTACAATAGCTAACTTTTGAATTATAAATATGATAGGGTACTTTAAATGAGGAACCTTCCTTTCTCTTCAATGAAGTTTAAAAATCCATTTTGTAAAATGTTAAAAATTGACGCCATTTTCCAATATGATTGCCAACTTTGAAATTCGTTATTTAACACCCTGTATTTTATGGGGTTTTCAGGTGTATAACAATATTTTAAGAATGTTTTATTCTTGGGTATTTTAAAAAAAATCTTCAATCGTTTAGGAATTACAGGAACTTAAAGTTCAGAAAATTAAACGTTTTATAAGGCTATACAAATAATTATTGATTCCCACATAAAATGTTACAATAGCTAACTTTTGAATTATAAATATGATAGGGTACTTTAAATGAGGAACCTTCCTTTTTTTCAATGAAGTTTAAAAATCCATTTTGTAAAATGTTAAAAATTGACGCCATTTTCCAATATGATTGCCAACTTTGAAATTCGTTATGTAACACCCTGTATTTTATGGGGGTTTCAGGTGTATAACAATATTTTAAGAATGTTTTATTCTTGTGAATTTAAAAAAAATATTTAACCGTTTAGGAATTACAGGCACTTAAAGTTCAGAAAAATAAACGTTTTATAAGGCTATACAAATAATTATTGATTCCCACCTAAAATGTTACAATAGCAAACTTTTGAATTATAAATATGATTGAGTACTTTAAATGGGGAATCTTGCTTTCTTTTCAATGAAGTTTAATAATCCATTTTGTCAAATGTTAAAAATTGACGCCATTTTCTAATATGACGGCCAACTTTGAAAGTTTTATTTAACACCCTGTATTTTATGGGGTTTTCAGGTGTATAACAATATTTTAAGAATTTTTAATTCTTGGGTATTAAAAAAAATCTTTAATCGTTTAGGAATTACAGACACTTAAAGTTCAGAAAATTAAACGTTTGATAAGGCTATACAAATAATTGATTCCCACCTAAAATGTTACAATAGCTCACTTTTGAACCGATGGGGGTACAAACAAGTTATAATGGGGAACTCCCTTTATTTTTCTAAGCTCTAAAATGACATGGAAATCAATTTTGAAAAAAAAGTGCTAAATTTCATTAACAATAGGGATTTGATTTTTTTAAAATTAGTAACACCTGAAAAGTGTCATAATAGAAAGTTATTCTTTGGTCAAATTTGAGTTTTTTTTTAAATTGGCACTTTCCTAAAATTCTTAATAATAACAGAGCTGAAGAACATTTGCTGTAGTTGTTTATTAGTTTTGTCGTTTTTTTTCAATATGTAGGTCGTGTTGATGATGGCGACTTTGTCGTTGAAACGTACTAATTTTGAGAATTTGTGTTCAAATTTTATTCTATCAAGTATACCATCTCACAAGTCAAGCTCAACATGTATGGCAGTCAAATTAAGAGAGCTGAATCTGAGGATAGGTTTCCGCAAAGACCTTTTATTATTAAGGTCTTGAAGGATTTTCACTATAAAATTGAAGGAAGTCTAGCCACACAACGGGCTATAATTTATTTCATTATTATGTATAACCATATGGTCAAGTTTGTTCATACTGTCCACCACAGCTAATCATTTTGTATAATTTCGAATCAAGGAAGTCACCTTCACTAAGTTTAGAAGAAATGCTATACGACAACCAAGGACAATAAACACGTTATACTAGGAAGGATATTGTAGATCCAGTATTCATTGATCAAACTTTCTGGGGAAATCATTTCAGCAATAAATCTAAACAAAAACTGGTTTACAACTTTTGATTAGCTTCCTTGTTGAGTGTAGCCAGTTCCGATTGCCGGGTAGCCTTGGCAACACTGTGTCTGCCTACTACACAACACAAGGTCAGTTGATAAGTGATGTATGCTTGTACAACAAGTTCTATTGATACTTTTATATCTGTATCATTCGAGTAAATGGAAAATGTTTTGTAGTTTAAACTTCATTAAGGTCAGTTCAAACAGGAATGTTAACTGTGACTATGTGATGAAAATGAAGTCTGGATAGGATTATATCCAATCTAATTTTGAAAGGTTTGGAAATGTTGCAGCAGTGGAGGTTTGAAAGGTTTTGAAATGTAGTTCGGCAACTTTCCTCCAATCAATAGTAAGAACGCTATTATGGAAACTCTTGCAAGCGTTGCCAGCTTCCTTTTCCCCTGATCCCAATAACGTCAAGGTCGGGGGAAAAAACAAAAGTTGGTGAAGAGAGACCTGATAGGAAAATTGAGAAAGGGGGATATAAGAACCACAGGGGTGTAAAAACAAGCGTGCTAACTGATATAGAGAAGAAATTGGAAGGAGAAAAGAAACTCACTGTACTTATATAAAGCAAAACCAACAGGAAATCATAATTATCGAAGAATTATAAAAGTTAGTTATACAAAATTTTAGTGCATAATTGTAGTAATAAGAATATTATATTTAATGTAACAGCAGTTATTTCTTGTTGAAAATCCATATTAAAGGATAAAATAAAGCATTAAAGCTAAAGTTTCAAAATATTTTAATAATATAAATGAGCTACAATTGGCATCATCGGGCAACTCGAAACAATTGTTGCTCATTTACATTATTCAAATATTTCGAAACTTTAGCTTTATTGCTTTATTTTATCCTTTGATGAGAATATTAATCAAAATAAATTAAATTTATTGAGTAATGGCCTGAAAGTTAGCATTTAAAATAATACACAAAAGATAAAGAATTTGAATAGTGGACTTCGAAACTGCATTAAGATTCGAAAAATTGTATGTAAAAATAAGCGTGAGAAACTGATTTAAAAAAAAAAAAAAATGGACGAAAAAAGTAACGCCTTAAAGCAAAACCAACGTCAAATAAAAATTACGGAAGAATTATAACAGTTATACAAAATTTTAGTGGAAAATTGTGTAGATCCAGGTAGGTCCCTCGGGATTGCCAATCCCGTATTCACTAAAGTGAAGCAACTATCATATAACTAACGTGATTAATTAGTAACAGTGCAAATATATTGCACAAACTTTCACACTCACCAAAACCAAATATAGATACTACAAACTAAAACTAAGGGTGATGGGGGTGGAAAAAAAAAAGTATGATTGATTGAATAATGATTTTATTTTGGACTATTTAGTTCTATCAAAATATATACATCATTAAAACAAATTAAACAGTTTAACTTAAATATATATTGTTAACATGATAACATTCCAATAGATAACATAACAATTAGGAAAGGAACAACAATAAAAATAATAATAAAGATAAATCACGAACAGAGATAAGAACGGATCACTTATTATCATCAACAGAAGTGAACGAGTAAAAATCTATATCATTCAAATTAAAAAGTGCTGAGGAAGAATGTTTAAATTTAAAAACAATAGTGGAAAATGTGTAACAAAACTTGACGTTTATTCTTGGTACTTAGGAGAGTATTTTCGTCTTAAAGAACTCCCAACACTCGTTAAAGTATGACACTTTTTTTTTAATTTCTAGATTTAAAATAGTATTGGGTTTTATAGACGATGTTACACAGTTGACGTTGTGGTATTGATTAGATGTAAATTTATCTGCATTGTGGCAGAGCTGATGAATACAAATCTTAAGGAAATTTTTAATTGATACAAAGAGAAGAGAAGAGAGAGTCTTGCTGTTCTTCGTGTCCTTCACAAGGTATACAAAACAAAATCTGATTAAGTGTACACACTTAGAACTCTCAGAAGAAGTCAAATATCTATGTGCAATTCTAGACAAAATGCCTACATGAAGACAAGATATGAAGATCGTTAACGGTTTGCAAACGTCGTTTGGATCAAAACTGGTCACTTTGATACATACAGTAATGCAGTACAAACAGCTGATGTAAATTAGGTCTACTTTTATAAACTTATAAACTGATATTACGTGAGGTTAACCCACTGCTAATCTGTAGAGGGGAAACTACATTATTGCATTAGTAATGTATGAAAGAAAACATTTATTTACATTTTAAAATAGAATACTATAATAATTAAAGTGAATAATATCAGTTGATATAGCCATTTGTCATTATTAAAATTAAGATAAACTGTATTTAAGATTTTGTACCTATATTTAATTGGTAGTATTACTTTTACACCAAAAGAAAGCTTATTTATTACCGGAAGTCAAATTTCGGATAGCACATACAATAAATTATTCCTAGATTTTACGAAAATTTTGGACTTTTATAGATTTCTCCGACATTTCCAAACCTAAAGAAATTCCCAGACAGTAACGTCCAATTAAAATTCTACTTCAACCGTACGAAAACCAAAACTATTCAAATAGATATTACGTAAGGTCTAACAAAACGATTCCCCCTTAACATTCCTAACATAACACGATACTAAAAAGCTCAACAACTTGATGTGAGACCTATTTATGTTATGCATTCCAGCCCGTACTGTAAACCAGACGTTCTGGATCGGATTACTCGTAAATTAAATATAAAAATAAAAAGTTCTAAACTGTTGATTTTTTGTATATATTATCTTTGTTCAGCCATTAGACATGTAATGTAAAACGACCGGAAGGTTTTATCAGAGTGTAATATTATGCAGTCCGTCTAAAGGTGTAAAAATTTAATCTCGGAAATTATTGGGTCCGATTTTCTATATATGCAGTGTCGAAAAATTCTGATTTTTATTTATCCAGTATTCGTTGTAATACATACATTTTTGAATTTTGAAATGGAACCAAGAAAAAATGTAATAATTAAAAGCTTGCATATGATTTGGTTGAGTCGTTATGAAACGAAGAATACAATTGGCGCCCAACATTTGTACAATTGGCGCCCAAATTGTAACAATTTAATAATAAAGTAAATTCAACCCTTCATTTTGAAATTGTTACAACGAACTATAGAATAAGTTTGGTAAAAATTTCGTTCTACGACTTTATACTGTCCTTCACGTTTCTGGTCCAGGAAAATGAAGAAGTGATTTCGACATGCCGTCCGTCCGTCGTCGTTTTCGTCTCTAACTAAGTATAAACGGACAGGTTTCATCTGAGTTGTGAGCTGCGCGTGGAAGGGAGGTACAAGTTTGTAGTTCGAGGCCGCGTGGGGATAGAAGCATTGTAGGGGAAACAGTCGGCGCCGACTGCGGTCTTGCAGACATCGTTGTTAGTACCAACACCCAACACAGACTGAGGCGACCGCTTCCCTCACCACCCCACTGCTGCTTAGACCACGCCTAGACCCACTGCGCACCCAAACTCCACAGCTCAGATGAAACCTGTCCGTTTATATGATGAAGACCACAAATTAAGATAGGAATTTTTAATTACTACAGCGTGCTTATATAGACCCCTATTAAAATTAAGAAAAAATATCAATATGGCGACCATTGTAAACCAATTTTCGTTTATAACTCGTATGTTATTCAATTTGTAACAAACTAAATTAGATCAAACATTTTACATTCTCATTCTGTATGTAATAGTACCAACCCTACATTTCTACAACGACAAATAGCGAAGTTGCTGTCAAAAAATGTAATTCCTAACGCTCAAAATGTCATATTCGTAGGCTATATGATTCCCAGTCACAGAAACGACTTAGCGGAGGAGGAAGAGGGCTAGAAGTCCTTATTTTATGTTCTTTTTAATTACTTTTACAAAATATAAGGTAACTTTGGTAATCGGGGAAAATGTCGAACTTTCATTTTGACTGAATTTCAAGTTTCACGGAAACAAAGTTAATTTTAGATATGTCCTACGTTGTCCTTGTCATCTGTACGTAAACACGATCAGTGTCCACGAGAAAATTAGAATAAGAACATGAAATTTAGTAAATAGAACTATATTTTGTGCTATTGAAATTCAGAAAAATCTAATCTGAAAATGGCTTCCATTTTTAATAGTTTATAAACACTTACATTAGATAAAAATTCGCAGATTTCCCATTATACTGATGGGTCCATTTGTCTGTGCGCGCGGCTTGCTATGGCGCGGCGGGGAAGAGGGTAGTGGTTATCGCTCATTTCCAAAAACATGTGGTGCCGCGCGGCGCGCCGGACGTAGATTATTCACCTGCCTTCAATGTAGCTTCGAGTTGTTTGTAAACATCATGTTTCTATATGCACTTGTAAACATGTAATCTTGTAAACTGTAATTATGTGTCGCGAAAGGTAGACAAACATAGTTGAGTGAGCGAGCCCTACTTTTACAGAACGGCTAGTAGCGTCAGAGCCGCGCGCACAGACAAATGGTCCCATCAGTACGTAATTGTACCAACCCCACCTCTCTGTAATGACTGTCTCTTTTATAACCAAAACACAACAATAACACAAATTGACAAAGTTTAATAATAAAAATAACAAAATTCAAAACGAATTTTAATTTAAATAGTCAAAAACTTGTAACAAATCGGATTCAACTTTTCTTAACATGATACATGCATACCTACATGATAAAATAAAAATATAATACGAGTATGTTTACAATTGCCTTTTTTGAAATTATGATTTTCCTGCTCACATAAATGTATGACTACAATATAAAGTATCAAATTGTAATGACAATTCAAACTTCGTTTAGAGGGTTAAAACCAAGACTTTAACATTTTGAGGATCCCCAACTACAAAGTATAGTTTGGCAATCGTAAAAACATTCTATCTATGGTTTTTGACTGAGTTTTACGTTTCATAATTTCGTGATTTTCAACATTCCGTCCGTCCGTCGTCGTCCGTAAGAAAGCACGATAACGATCATAAAAATTGAGATAGGGACGTGAAATTTTTGTATATGGGATTATCGTCTGCTCATATAGAACCTTACTGAAGTTTAAAAAAATCCAATAGGAAATGTTAAAATGTCGGCCATTTTAAATCTTTTTTGTTTTATATCTCGTGTGTTCTAGTGGTAGAGTAAGGTATTACTGTAAGGCATTGCTGCAATCATCCTGTTGTACTGAAATATTGTTCTTTACAACTACACGGCCCTAACCTTGATATTACGTGATATCCTACTGTGTCGGAGTTAAACACACCTATTACCAACTAACCTATATTTATGTCAGTAATTTGAACAGACGAGGAGTATTTACTGCAGTTATCTCTCCACTATAATTAATTATGCGCTCGTGATGGATACAATTTATGTGAAAACAACATAAAAATGTCGGTATTAATTTGCAAAAATCATTATTTATCATCAAGGTTGTTAGCACTAATCAACATACAACACTAAGATTTAATGTTTCCTGGTTTCTGAATAATGAGCAATATTACCATGCAAACATTAGGCCTACATACCGTACTGACTTTTAATCAAAATAATTTGTCAGAAAAACACTGTGCGGACTTTCTCATAACGCTCATCCCCGAAAACAAAAACAGAATTAATCGAAAGATATGATTTCAGTACGGTAATTGTTAATAAAAAAGTGAAGATTAACAAAGAGAAACATATCTGAATTTTTTTTTTTAATAAGTACCTATATATGCTTCGTTTGTGCTATAGACTATGGACGTTGTCACTGGCTAGGTACCGGAATCTTACTTTGAAATGACACTGATCAGCTGTGGCTGGAACTGATACAGAAAACCTTATGACATGTCTGTGATGTGCCGACTAATATCAAATCTCTTGGGTTTATTTATTTTATTCAGTTCACCGATTTTTCTAAATTATTATGTCGGGCTAGGTTTCGGGTAATTGGCATTCTTGTGTTTGTCGGGAAGGACACCGCGGAAACAGTATTTAAATGGGTGATGTTGCCCTACAACAAACCAAAACAAATTCATAGCTCTAGGCTTCTTGGATCCAGAGATATGCTTTAGGGGTAAAAAACACCCTTGAAGTGGAACATTTTCAAAACCCTTTCTTGGTACGCATTTACAAACCTACCCTTAACCATGTTAAAAAATTCATAGGTCTGGACATCTTGACTCCAGAATTATGCTTTAGGGGTAAAAACGCCCTTGAAGTGGAACATTTTCAAAACCCTTTCTTAGTACGCATTTACAGACCTACCCTAAACCATGTAAAAAAATTCATAGGTCTGGACATCTTGACTCCAGAATTATGCTTTAGGGGTAAAAAACACCCTTGGAGTGGAACATTTTCAAATCCCTTTCTTAGTAGGGTACGCGTCTACAAAGCTGCCCCAACCCAAGTTAAAAAATTCATACCACTAGACTTATTGGATCCAGAGTTATGCTTTAGGGGTAAAAAATCATCCTTGGAGTGGAACATTTTCAAAACCCTATTCTTAGTACGCCTCTACAGAGCTGCCCCAAACCATGTTAAAAAAATCATACTTCTAGACTTCTTGGATCCAGAGTTATGCTTTAGGGGTAAAAAACACCCTTGGAGTGTAATATTTTCAAAACCTTTTCTTAGTACGCGTCTACAAACATACCCCAAATCATGCTAAAAAAATTCATAGCTCTAGGCTTCTTGGATCCAGAGATATGTTTTACGGGTAAAAAACACCCTTGGTGTGGAACATTTTCAAAACCCTTTCTTAGTACGCGTCTACAAACATACCCCAAACCATGTAAAAAATGAGTAGCCCTTGGCTTCTTGGATCCAGAGATTTCGTGATTAGTATATACTGACTTATACTTACTGGATGTAGAAATATTAGATTTATCAATTTGATGAGTGGAAACAATAAAGAATTAATTAATTAATTTTCAGTACCGCCAAACAATGAGGACCACCTGCAGTCCCCCCAACCAGAATGAACAAAACACAAAAAACTCTTCCTTATTTAGATACGTCGGATATAATGTTGTAGATAGAAAGTTACACACGTCCTTACGCAACACACGACACTTCAAACTCTATTTACTTCTAGTTTTACCTAGTTTGTTATTTTTTACGGCCGTCAGGTTACACATGAGACAATCAAGTAATTAAAGAAAGGTTACATAATCTATTATATCCGGGATACAACCCACATGATCTGTACGCGTAGATATTGCGCCACAACATTTAGTCTCAGGAATTGTGTACGGAAAATACATTGAAAAGAAAGTAAACGGTTCAAAATTTGATTCGTGCATTAGAAATATTAAAGTTCACGTAATTTTTTCCAGACATTTCAAAACATTATCATTTACCTATCAGTAAAACCAAATAAAAACAAACTGAAACTAATAGTCACCTAAAATGTAAGTTAGGTTAGGTTAGGTTTCTCAGACTTAATATTTTACAGGCTGTCGAAGGTTTCTACTATCAAAACTTTACCACTTACCTATCAGTAAAACCAAATAAAAACAAACTAAAACTAATAGTCACCTAAAATGTAAGTTAGGCAGTTCCCCGTCAAAAGATCCAAATAAAGCACGAACGTCATGTTTTTTTATAACATTTAACGGTTGTTGCGGAACTCAAGTACTCCGCCAAAAAGAACCTTTAACAATGTTGAACAAACTTTTAATTTCATTGAAGGATAGTAATGTATTCCACGAACGTCTACACTATATCACTTCTGATAGTTTTAAACTCGTTAGATTTGCACACAAATAGTCAAGCGTACGTAAACTGTAGGAATACAAAATATTAAATATATTTCTTGGCCGATTTACATGCGGCCAACGTGGTTTTTAGGGTCTGTAGGTAAAATCAGAGACCGTAATAATTTTACGCGCGTGTCTGTTTGTTTATAAGTCGCGATCAGTCTACACAGATAACACGATAAATTCTATATATTTCAAATTTTCCTTTAACAAAAAGAAATGACCTTGAAGTAGTTAAGAGGCAAAACAATGGAGTTGAAATTTTTTATTTTTGTTATATTACGTGTGGACTATCAAACAAAAGTAGAAGTTATTGTTATTACGAATAAATTAATATGTTGACGCTAGACATCGACTTTATAAAAATTACTATCCCTATATGCCTACAGACAAGTCTTGTGGTTTTAGCACGCTGGCTTTTTATTTAAGTTCTTAATATAAATCTGTTGTCACTATTTTCATCAATTTCTTAACGTTTAAGTTTGATTGGGATGCAGGATGGAGTGTGAATAATTAGGTTTCACACTTCTACTGTTGTGGGAAAGGCCGCAAGATCCTACTGCAGCAAGTAATCCGCCTCTTATTTGGTCACACTTCTACTGTTGTGGGAAAGGCCGAAAGATCCTACCGCAGGAGGTAATCCGCCTCTTTTTGGGTCACACTTCTACTGTTGTGGGAAAGGCCGCAAGATCCTACCGCAGTATGTAATCCGCCTCTTATTTGGTCACACTTCTACTGTTGTGGGAAAGGCCGCAAGATCCTACCGCAGTAGGTAATCCGCCTCTTATTTGGTCACACTTCTACTGTTGTGGGAAAGGCCGCAAGACCCTTCCACCGACGGTATTCCCTCTCTTAAGGTGACGGACTTAAGCCCCACTAGATCCCCCTTTTGGTTGCGCCATTAGCGAATATCCAAGAATTACTCATGGATTATTGATGTGATCCATATTAAAGAGGAAGAAATAACTGACAAAGGATAATCCCGATTGTCTGTTGTTCTCTATAAGTGTACTTTTGTCCTGGAATACGATTCAGGCGCTCTATTATCCTTCTTTGCAGGATCTCAATGTTTCTGATAAAATTTAATATACTTTTATTTCATTAAGGGTTTAATGCGTACGAGTTTGCATAGCCAGGAAACCTTGCTGGATCTACACAGTCTTGAGTTAAATTCCTCTCTTTCATCTTCCTTCAGGTCTTTCTTGACCAACTCTTGTTCTTTTCTGACCCAGACGCTATAAGGATATTCGAAAGCTAGGCGTCTTTATTTTATGTTCTTTTCTTCCAAGACGATGATGACTGAAAGGTTATTGCCTTTAAAACAATAAAGACAAAAATACCGCCCTTTAATTTGTTATGAAGTTTATTGAATTTGATCACAGTTTGATATTTATAACAGAGGTCGTTATCACATTAAAATATATTATAGTACAACGTAACACATATAGACGCGCAGATTATAAAAAAGACATTTTTTGTAAACATAGTTCTGAACGACCTTAATAGAAAGCCTCGGATTGACTCCAGCACGGTTTTCATTCTCCTCGCATATCTACAAAAACAAGTTTTTAAAGATCAATTCTCACAGCGTGTAACATTCGTAATGTGTTCCTGTCAAACCTAATGTGAATCCGCGTAACCTCAACCACAACCAACTAAACCTGACACCGGAAGCGTGACCTGACACAAGGCACTACTAAAAGTCATCAAAGAACCGGTTTTACTTCCAATAATTCCACTATGAAATAAACTAGTTTGATAGGATCAAGATTGGTAGCAATAATGCCCCGAGCTGTACAATGTAGAACGCGTTGGATTGACTCACTAAATAACTTTCAAATTCGAACAACCACGGTTTTCATTCTCCTCTTCTCAGTCATATATGCGCAATATTTGAATACGCAATCTTTTTTACATATATCTACTAAAAAAAATTAAGTTCAATTCTCACAGCGCGTATCATTCGGAATGTGTTCCTGTCAAACCTAATGTGAATCCGCGTAACCTCAACCACAATCAACTAATACTGACACCGGAAGCGGACCTGACACAAGGCACTACTAAAAGTCATCAAAGAACCGGTTTTACTTCCAATGATTCCACTATGAAATAAACTAGTTTGATAGGATGGTGGCAATAAAACATCCAAGTGGTACAATGTAGAACGTGTTGAATTGACTTATTGAATGACAAATATGAATTCCAAACAACCGAATTTTGTATAATTTTTACTCACAACAAAAACAACTTTTATTTTCGATACCGATACACCAATAAGAGGCCAATCTTGAGAGCAAAAATAAAGACTAGGTCATTCGATGGCCATTTCTGTACTAATACACTCTTGAATAAAGGCCATTTCTGTTCTGATACACTCTTGATATAAAGGCCATTTCTGTTGTAATACACTCTTTATATAAAGGCCATTTCTGTTCTGATAAACTCTTGATATAAAGGCCATTCCAGTTCTAATACACTATTGATATAAAGGCCATTTCTGTTCCAATACACTCTTGATATAAAGGCCATTTCTGTTCTAATACACTATTGATATAAAGGCCATTTCTGTTCCAATACACTCTTGATATAAAGGCCATTTCTGTTCTGATACACTCTTGATATAAAGGCCATTTCTGTTCTAATACACTCTCGATATAAAGGCCATTTCTGTTCTAATACACTCGATATAAAGGCCATTTCTGTTCTAATACACTCTCGATATTAAGGCCATTTCTGTTCTAATACACTCGATATAAAGGCCATTTCTGTTCTGATACACTCTTGATATAAAGGCCATTTCTGTTCTGATACACTCTTGATATAAAGGCCATTTCTGTTCTAATACACTCTATATAAAGGCCATTTCTGTTCTAATACACTCTTGATATAAAGGCCATTTCTGTTCTGATACGCTCTTGATATAAAGGCCATTTCTGTTCTAATACACTCTCGGTATTAAGTCCATTTCTGTTCCAATACACTCTCGATATTAAGTCCATTTCTGTTCCAATACACTCTTGATATAAAGGCCATTTCTGTTCTGATACGCTCTTGATATAAAGGCCATTTCTGTTCTGATACACTCTTGATATAAAGGCTATTTCTGTTCTGATACACTCTTGATATAAAGGCTATTTCTGTTCTGATACACTCTCGATATAAAGGCTATTTCCGTTCTGATACACTCTCGATATAAAGGCCATTTCTGTTCTGATACACTCTTGATATAAAGGCTATTTCTGTTCTGATACACTCTTGATATAAAGGCTATTTCTGTTCTGATACACTCTCGATATAAAGGCCATTTCTGTTCTGATACACTCTCGATATAAAGGCCATTTCTGTTCTAATACACTCTCGATATAAAGGCCATTTCTGTTCTAATTACACTCTTTATATAAAGGCCATTTCTGTTCTAATACACTCTCGATATAAAGGCCATTTCTGTTCTAATACACTCTTGATATAAAGGCCATTTCTGTTCTGATACACTCTTGATATAAAGGCTATTTCTGTTCTGATACACTCTTGATATAAAGGCCATTTCTGTTCTGATACACTCTCGATATAAAGGCTATTTCTGTTCTGATACACTCTTTATATAAAGGCCATTTCTGTTCTGATACACTCTTAATATAAAGGCTATTTCTGTTCTGATACACTCTCGATATAAAGACCATTTCTGTTCTGATACACTCTTGATATAAAGGCTATTTCTGTTCTAAATACACTCTCGATATAAAGGCCATTTCTGTTCTGATACACTCTTGATATAAAGGCCATTTCTGTTCTGATACACTCTCGATATAAAGGCTATTTCTGTTCTGATACACTCTTGATATAAAGGCCATTTCTGTTCTGATACACTCTTGATATAAAGGCTATTTCTGTTCTGATACACTCTCGATATAAAGGCCATTTCTGTTCTGATACACTCTTGATACAAAGGCTATTTCTGTTCTTTTACACTCTTGATATAAAGGCTATTTCTGTTCTGATACACTCTCGATATAAAGGCCATTTCTGTTCTGATACACTCTCGATATAAAGGCTATTTCCGTTCTGATACACTCTCGATATAAAGGCCATTTCTGTTCTGATACACTCTTGATATAAAGGCTATTTCTGTTCTGATACACTCTTGATATAAAGGCTATTTCTGTTCTGATACACTCTCGATATAAAGGCCATTTCTGTTCTGATACACTCTCGATATAAAGGCCATTTCTGTTCTAATACACTCTCGATATAAAGGCCATTTCTGTTCTAATTACACTCTTTATATAAAGGCCATTTCTGTTCTAATACACTCTCGATATAAAGGCCATTTCTGTTCTAATACACTCTTGATATAAAGGCCATTTCTGTTCTGATACACTCTTGATATAAAGGCTATTTCTGTTCTGATACACTCTTGATATAAAGGCCATTTCTGTTCTGATACACTCTCGATATAAAGGCTATTTCTGTTCTGATACACTCTTTATATAAAGGCCATTTCTGTTCTGATACACTCTTAATATAAAGGCTATTTCTGTTCTGATACACTCTCGATATAAAGACCATTTCTGTTCTGATACACTCTTGATATAAAGGCTATTTCTGTTCTAAATACACTCTCGATATAAAGGCCATTTCTGTTCTGATACACTCTTGATATAAAGGCCATTTCTGTTCTGATACACTCTCGATATAAAGGCTATTTCTGTTCTGATACACTCTTGATATAAAGGCCATTTCTGTTCTGATACACTCTTGATATAAAGGCTATTTCTGTTCTGATACACTCTCGATATAAAGGCCATTTCTGTTCTGATACACTCTTGATACAAAGGCTATTTCTGTTCTTTTACACTCTTGATATAAAGGCTATTTCTGTTCTGATACACTCTCGATATAAAGGCCATTTCTGTTCTGATACACTCTCGATATAAGGCCATTTCTGTTCTGATACACTCTCGATATAAAGGCCATTTCTGTTCTGATACACTCTCGATATAAAGGCCATTTATGTTCTGATACACTCTCGATATAAAGGCCATTTCTGTTCTGATACACTCTCGATATAAAGAACATTTCTGTTCTAATACACTCTCGATATAAAGGCCATTTCTGTTCTAATTACACTCTTTATATAAAGGCCATTTCTGTTCTAATACACTCTCGGTATAAAGGCCATTTCTGTTCTAATTACACTCTTTATATAAAGGCCATTTCTGTTCTAATACACTCTCGATATAAAGGCCATTTCTGTTCTAATTACACTCTTTATATAAAGGCCATTTCTGTTCTGATACACTTTCGATATAAGGCCATTTCTGTTCTAATACACTCTCGATATAAAGGCCATTTCTGTTCTAATACACTCTTGATATAAAGGCCATTTCTGTTCTAATACACTCTCGATATAAAGGCCATTTCTGTTCTAATACACTCTCGATATAAAGGCCATTTCTGTTCTAATACACTCTCGATATAAAGGCCATTTCTGTTCTAATACACTCTCGATATAAAGGCCATTTCTATTCTAATACACTCTCGATATAAAGGCCATTTCTGTTCTGATACACTCTCGATATAAAGGCCATTTCTGTTCTGATACACTCTTGATATAAAGGCCATTTCTGTTCTGATACACTCTTGATATAAAGGCTATTTCTGTTCTGATACACTCTTGATATAAGGGACTTTTTTATGAGCAGTTGTTCTAACACTTTCTTGATCAAAAGGCCTTTTATGAGCTCCTGTTTTAATATGCTCTTAATATAAGGGCCTTTTATGAGCACCTACCCTAATACGCTCTTGATATGAAGACCTTTTATGAGCTCCTGTTTTAATATGCTCTTAATATAAGGGCCTTTTATGAGCACCTGTCTTAATACTCTCTTGATATGACGACCTATTATGAGATCTGTTTTAATATGCTCTTAATATAAGGGCCTTTTATGAGCACCTGTTCTAATACGCTCTTGATATGACGACCTTTTATGAGCTCCTGTTTTAATATGCTCTTAATATAAGGGCCTTTTATGAGCACCTGTTCTAATACGCTCTTGATATGACGACCTTTGATGAAATCTCTTTATTATGCACTTAATATAAGGGCCTTTTATGAGCACCTGTTCAAATACGCTCTTGATATGACAACATTTTATGAGATCTGTTTTAATATGCTCTTAATATAAGGGCCTTTTATGAGCACCTGTCATAATACGCTCTTGATATGACGACCTTTTATGATCTCCTGTTTTAATATGCTCTTAATATAAGGGCCTTTTGTGAGCACCTGCCCTAATACGCTCTTGATATGACGACCTTTTATGAGATCTGTTTTAATATGCTCTTAATATAAGGGCCTTTTATGAGCACCTGTTCAAATACGCTCTTGATATGACGACCTTTTATGAGCTCCTGTTTTAATATGCTCTTAATATAAGGGCCTTTTGTGAGCACCTGCCCTAATACGCTCTTGATATGACAACCTTTTATGAGATCTGTTTTAATATGCTCTTAATATAAGGGCCTTTTATGAACACCTGTTCTAATACGCTATTAATATAAGAGGTTTTTAATCCTTCCACCGTAAGCCGGATTATACCACGATGTATGGGCTTAGAGTTTCAGGAAGATTTATCATAAATCATAAATGTAATAAATTTCGTCCAACAGCCAACGAATCCATTTCAACCATTCTCATTAGTTCCAAACTAATCGTCAATTTTTGGCCATTAAAGTTAAATTTGTATTGACACGAACAAACCTCTTCTGTGCCTTTTCCAACATTTCGTTTGATTAATGAGTAGCAGCGTGTGTGAAAGTATTGCACAGATTGTTTTGGCTTAAATACGCTCCGATGCCCAAGGATACGGCCTGTACGGAATTGTGAAAGAATGGCCACTTATTCTTACATAAGCTTGTAGAATCCAGTTATACTACTAAAGCCCAGCCTATAAAACTTGTGGCAACTTGTTCTTAATTTGTCGTTCCTTTTGCAAAATTTTCGGATAATTATTTCATACGACGTATTCTGTTGGTCCAACCACTAATGAATAGACATAGACAGTGAAAATCAACCATCTGTAAACATATTTTGTAAACATTTAAATCAGCAGAAATCGTATTTGATAATAATCCAGTTTTTAATGACGGGGTGACGGTCCGTTTTGTGTCTTGCCAATATTTCCTGAACCTTAATATTTTTACTTGCGATTTTGCACACGGGGTTGGGTAATTTTACACTATTTACTAATAAAATCGGTGAAATACATTTTGAGAAAATGTGTATTTTATAACAAACCCGTGACAGATTTTGTTCTTTACCGATACCTCAAAAACCGGCATTTTAGGAGAGATGGTGACCAATACGTTTTGTTTGAATCCTTTGAACGTACAGCATCCTCAAGGTAGGAATGTGTCTGTGGTGGAGGGGAAAAGAGGAGGCCACACACTTTGTTTGTTACGTTTGCTTTCAACGGTACAACCCCAATAAAAAAATATAGACCTCAAATGCTTCTGTGTAAACGCAGATATACCCTACTTTCGTTTCTTTTATCGGTGTAAATAAGAATAATTCGTTTACAAAAGTCTGTCTTGAAATTGTAACTTTAGGAATTAAATGTAGCTAAGCAGTAATTTGTGTACCTAGTTTTCTTGGAATGGGTTGTACCGTCAAGTCAAGCTAGAGAAGCAAGTAGAAGGGAGGACACGCCTCTTACACCAAACACCCTCCTAGTCTGAGGCTACTGTATAGTAAGAGGCTCCCAAGTTGGCGGAGCACGCTACTATTCGTTTCGCCCGCTTACTGTGTACTATCCTGTCTAAAAACATTGTTTCACAACCACTATCTCTATCTATATTCTCATAACTATGTGATAATGAACGTATGATGTGCGAGATTGATATTTATCAATGAATAGTACAATCATGTTTTCTACTAAAATCATGTTTATATCAACAATAAAATTATGTGTACATTTGAATATTAATATTGTATTTAGTTTGATATTAAAGTAAGTTGTTATTAGACAAAACTGTCTTTAATAATAATACAAAGAAATACAAGTACACTATCAATATAATATAGTATTAATGTAATCAGTATTATTTGGTAATATTATATTGCTTATGTTTTAATAAAATAACTATAGTATTTATTACTATTACGTGTACATTTGCTTTGAATTGCATCTGTTGTATTAACATTATCACTGTACATATATCCCTGATAAAAAAAACGGTATTATTAAAATTGATTTATAAGTTTTTAGCAATAATTTGCTGCAACCAGATACTTTGTTTGTACACGCCGGCTCTACAAATTTATACTGCAATATACAGAAACAATATGCAATGGAGTATTAATATAGTAGATGGGGTATAAGGTATAATATAATCACTGTTAATCGTGTCACTTAATTGTAACTCGGATTAAAAAGACAGGATTCATACATTATTTTTTCTATTTAAGTATTGGAGAGCTTGATACAAACATTTTTTTTTAATGAATTGAAAAATCCAAAATAAATAATTTAATTATTTTTAATAATGCGGAATTACGGGGTAATGTCCACAGAAGGATTAGTAGACTGACTACCGGCTCCACCAAATCGGCTGTCTACCGTAAAAGTATGAGTTAAAAAAAAAAAAAAATCTAAAATAGAACCACACACCAAATTCCATCAATATCGAAAGGCCCTCGAACCTTTCAAGAAAATCTCACAGTTTGACCTATCTCAATACTTACTCTACATTACGCGAATGTGAGAAATTAAGAGTTGCAAAATAGCCTAGACATATGATCACTTAATTTCGTTTGAGTCATTAGAGTTTACATTTTAACAAAAATTGCCCGGAAGACGAAGTGAATTGTCAAGGTCAGATTAGATAACAACTCAAGTGTGTTTACAGTTTAGGTTTAGTATTTCTAGTGGTTTGATAATGGGATCTGTCTCCTCTTAACCTCCAACTGTGAATCATAAATACAGCATATTTTAAGTAGCACTTTAGTCGATCACATGTTGAGGTACCCTGAACCCAAAATATCGTTTTTGAAAGTCTGTCGGTTGCACAAGCCCAACAAATAATAGTAATTTGGATTAAATTTATTGTTTATATTATTTCCGTACTCGAGTGGATCTAAAAATAACACTAGTCGTCTCTCCAAAAACGCCGTGGGAAAAAATGAGCCATAGTAATCCTAACAATATCTTAAAATCATGCTAATGATTTCGACTGAATTTTTGATGAAATGTGTTGTTTTAAACGCGAAATAACCTCTTGATAATCATCGCCTTATTAAAAAAAAAAGAAAAGAAAAAAGAATAGAAAATAAAGACCACTAACAGCCGAAAGCGTGTGGGACAGAACGAGAGTTGATGAAGAGAAAAATGATAGTAAAGATGAAGTAGGGGGGGGGGGATTTAAACTTAAACTACAAGAAAAAAGGTGTAGATCGAGCAACTGTCCCTGGGGATTGTCAAGCCAGTAGGCTACTCACTAAAGTGAGCCCCTGATGGTGTAATTATTTATAACACGAACCAATATACCGCCCCGAAAGTAAAACCAAAATTAAAGTACTCGAAATGAACCATGACAGCGAATTAGTTTGATTCATGAACAGAAATTTCTTTAATTTTGTTTGAGTTATTAGAGTTTACATTTTAGCAAAATTTCATCAACATTGATAGAAGCCATTTCTAGAAAAACTTGACATTTTTGTTTTGTTAGCAACGTTGGCGTCCTGTTAAAAGTTTAGTTTGATTGATGTTGGATTAGTGCATGTCTTTGTGAGGAAATTTGTGTGTACGACTATAATAGAGGTTGACAAACGAGCATATACAGAAAAACATAAAACTATATTAGCTAATCATAAATTAAGATTTTGCATTAAAAAAAAAAAATTACGTATTATATCAAATTTTCCATATATAAATATGTGGAAAATTTTCCAGATATAAATTATATCAAATTTATCATATAAGCGTAAAAATCGCCGATCATGTACAATTCTTTGATTATATAAAATTGACCAACCATATACAATTCGGCGATCATTTATGATTCTACGATTTGTAAAATATTCCAACTATATACAATTCGAAGATTATGTAAAATGTTCCAACTATATACAATTCGAAGATTATGTAAAATGTTCCAACTATATACAATTCGCCGATCGATCAATAACAGTTCTAAGATTACATAAAATTTTCAGACTATATAAAATTCAACGATTATACACAATTTTCTAACCATATACAATACACCGAAATATACAATTCGACTTTTATATACAATTCGCATAGCATTTAAAATCACTGAACATAACCAATTCACCGAACATAAACAATTCAACAGTTAACCTATATAACATGTGCATAGCTTCTAAAATTCACCGATCTATAAAACTTGTCTATCATAATAGACCTAAAGTTCGTATTCTGGGGAATGGATATTCCCATTTATCACATGCCTACTATAAAAGTGTTTAGAATTTTAAATTGTGATAACCTAGAATCTGCAGTAAGACGCTACAAAACTTTGACCTGTGATAATATAGAATACTAACCTAATTTACACAATAGTCTACTGACCTTAATACATTTCATAAAAATCGTAATATTATATATATATATATATATATATATATATACACAAAAAAAATGTTCTACTAATTAAGAAAGATAACAATAAATGATCCGTGAATACGAAATGTCTACTGATACCAGTACTCCACAAATCTGTCACCATTTAATTCAATATATATTCACGTTTTGTGTGCGACAGTAAACCCCATATTTTTTTTCTTCTTTTCCTTGTCGTTTAAAGCTGAAAATCTCTGTCATCATCGTCCTATTTAAAATAAGGAAGAAAAGTACGAAAAATAAAGAACCCCTAACAATTGAATAATGTAATAGCGTCAGGGTCGGAAAAGCAACGTTGATTAGAGAGAGGAAAGATGAAAGAGAGGGTTTCAGTGCCGGGTTTAAACAAATAATTGAGTCTAAGGCGTAAAAACTTGACATAATAGTTATAATAAACTATGTTTACCAAGCTGCACTGATTAAAAGTTTTGTTTTAAAATTATGGAAAAAAAACATGATCTTGTTTGACGCATTAAAATTTCTATTTTTAATTTTTTCATAATACATCTGGATAAAAAGTTATTTCAAACTGAATAACCATTTAAATAGGATAGGATTCTGTTTATTAAAAATAATCTTATTTGACATATATATATATATATATATATAAGTCAAAACCCACTGACTGATCACAAAATCTCTGGATCCAAGAAGTCTAGAGTTATGAATGTTTTAACATGGTTTAGGGTACGTCTGTAGACGTATACTAAGAAAGGGTTTTGAAAATGTTCCACCAAGAGTGTTTTTTACCCCTAAAGCATATCTCTGGATCCAAGAAACCTAGAGCTGTGAATGTTTTAACATAGTTTAGGGTAGGTCTGTAGACACGTACTAAGAAAGGGTTTTGAAAATGTTCCACCAAGGGTGTTTTTTACCCTTAAAGCATATCTCTGGATCCAAGAAACCTAGAACTGTGATTGTTTTAACATAGTTTAGGGTAGGTCTGTAGACGCGTACTAAGAAAGGGTTTTGAAAATGTTCCACTCCAAGGGTGTTTTTTACCCCTAAAGCATATCTCTGGATCCAAGAAACCTAGAGCTGTGAATGTTTTAACATAGTTTAGGGTAGGTCTGTAGACACGTACTAAGAAAGGGTTTTGAAAATGTTCCACCAAGGGTGTTTTTTACCCCTAAAGCATATCTCTGGATCCAAGAAACCTAGAACTGTGATTGTTTTAACATAGTTTAGGGTAGGTCTGTAGACGCGTACTAAGAAAGGGTTTTGAAAATGTTCCACTCCAAGGGTGTTTTTTACCCCTAAAGCATATCTCTGGATCCAAGAAACCTAGAGCTGTGAATGTTTTAACATAGTTTAGGGTAGGTCTGTAGACACGTACTAAGAAAGGGTTTTGAAAATGTTCCACCAAGGGTGTTTTTTACCCCTAAAGCATATCTCTGGATCCAAGAAACCTAGAACTGTGAATGTTTTAACATAGTTTAGGGTAGGTCTGTAGACACGTACTAAGAAAGGGTTTTGAAAATGTTCCACCAAGGGTGTTTTTTACCCCTAAAGCATATCTCTGGATCCAAGAAGTCTAGAGTTATGAATGTTTTAACATGGTTTAGGGTACGTCTGTAGACGTATACTAAGAAAGGGTTTTGAAAATGTTCCACCAAGAGTGTTTTTTACCCCTAAAGCATATCTCTGGATCCAAGAAACCTAGAGCTGTGAATGTTTTAACATAGTTTAGGGTAGGTCTGTAGACACGTACTAAGAAAGGGTTTTGAAAATGTTCCACCAAGGGTGTTTTTTACCCTTAAAGCATATCTCTGGATCCAAGAAACCTAGAACTGTGATTGTTTTAACATAGTTTAGGGTAGGTCTGTAGACGCGTACTAAGAAAGGGTTTTGAAAATGTTCCACTCCAAGGGTGTTTTTTACCCCTAAAGCATATCTCTGGATCCAAGAAACCTAGAGCTGTGAATGTTTTAACATAGTTTAGGGTAGGTCTGTAGACACGTACTAAGAAAGGGTTTTGAAAATGTTCCACCAAGGGTGTTTTTTACCCCTAAAGCATATCTCTGGATCCAAGAAACCTAGAACTGTGATTGTTTTAACATAGTTTAGGGTAGGTCTGTAGACGCGTACTAAGAAAGGGTTTTGAAAATGTTCCACTCCAAGGGTGTTTTTTACCCCTAAAGCATATCTCTGGATCCAAGAAACCTAGAGCTGTGAATGTTTTAACATAGTTTAGGGTAGGTCTGTAGACACGTACTAAGAAAGGGTTTTGAAAATGTTCCACCAAGGGTGTTTTTTACCCCTAAAGCATATCTCTGGATCCAAGAAACCTAGAACTGTGAATGTTTTAACATAGTTTAGGGTAGGTCTGTAGACACGTACTAAGAAAGGGTTTTGAAAATGTTCCACCAAGGGTGTTTTTTACCCCTAAAGCATATCTCTGGATCCAAGAAACCTAGAACTGTGATTGTTTTAACATAGTTTAGGGTAGGTCTGTAGACGCGTACTAAGAAAGGGTTTTGAAAATGTTCCACTCCAAGGGTGTTTTTTACCCCTAAAGCATATCTCTGGATCCAAGAAACCTAGAGCTGTGAATGTTTTAACATAGTTTAGGGTAGGTCTGTAGACACGTACTAAGAAAGGGTTTTGAAAATGTTCCACCAAGGGTGTTTTTTACCCCTAAAGCATATCTCTGGATCCAAGAAACCTAGAACTGTGATTGTTTTAACATAGTTTAGGGTAGGTCTGTAGACGCGTACTAAGAAAGGGTTTTGAAAATGTTCCACTCCAAGGGTGTTTTTTACCCCTAAAGCATATCTCTGGATCCAAGAAACCTAGAGCTGTGAATGTTTTAACATAGTTTAGGGTAGGTCTGTAGACACGTACTAAGAAAGGGTTTTGAAAATGTTCCACCAAGGGTGTTTTTTACCCCTAAAGCATATCTCTGGATCCAAGAAACCTAGAACTGTGAATGTTTTAACATAGTTTAGGGTAGGTCTGTAGACACGTACTAAGAAAGGGTTTTGAAAATGTTCCACCAAGGGTGTTTTTTACCCCTAAAGCATATCTCTGGATCCAAGAAACCTAGAACTGTGATTGTTTTAACATAGTTTAGGGTAGGTCTGTAGACGCGTACTAAGAAAGGGTTTTGAAAATGTTCCACTCCAAGGGTGTTTTTTACCCCTAAAGCATATCTCTGGATCCAAGAAACCTAGAGCTGTGAATGTTTTAACATAGTTTAGGGTAGGTCTGTAGACACGTACTAAGAAAGGGTTTTGAAAATGTTCCACCAAGGGTGTTTTTTACCCCTAAAGCATATCTCTGGATCCAAGAAACCTAGAACTGTGATTGTTTTAACATAGTTTAGGGTAGGTCTGTAGACGCGTACTAAGAAAGGGTTTTGAAAATGTTCCACTCCAAGGGTGTTTTTTACCCCTAAAGCATATCTCTGGATCCAAGAAGCCTAGAACTGTGAATGTTTTAACATGGTTTGGGGTAGGTCTGTAGACGCATACTAAGAAAGGGTTTTGAAAATGTTCCACTCCAAGGGAATTTTTTACCCCTAAAGCATATCTCTGGATCCAAGAAGCCTAGAGCTGTGAATGTTTTAACATGGTTTGGGGTAGGTCTGTAGACGCGTACCAAGAAAGGGTTTTGAAAATGTTCCACCAAGGGAATTTTTTACCCCTAAAGCATATATCTCTGGATCCAAGAAGCCTAGAGCTATGAATGTTTTAACATGGTTTGGTGTAGGTCTGTAGACGTATACTAAGAAAGGGTTTTGAAAATGTTCCACCAAGAGTGTTTTTTATTCCTAAAGCATATCTCTGGATCCAAGAAACCTAGAGCTATGAATGTTTTAACATGGTTTGGTGTAGGTCTGTCGATGTATACTAAGAAAGGGTTTTGAAAATGTTCCACTCCAAGGGTGTTTTTTACCCCTAAAGCATATCTCTGGATCCAAGAAGCCTAGAGCTGTGAATGTTTTAACATGGTTTGGTGTAGGTCTGTAGACGCGTACTAAGAAAGGGTTTTGAAAATATTCCATTCCATGGGTGTATTTCACCCCTAAAGCATATCTGTGGATCCAAGAAGCCTAGAGCTGTGAATGTTTTAACATGGTTTGGTGTAGGTCTGTAGACGCGTACCAAGAAAGAGTTTTGAAAATATTCCATTCCATGGGTGTTTTTTACTCCAAAAGTATGCTTTGCTCCATAAAATGCCTAGTTGGAAATGTTGCACTGTATCTAACCTAAGACTAGATAAGGCTCAACTGATTTCGTTTAAACTTAATGAAATACGCAGAATAATGGTACAAACCCGCATACAAAATCGTAGCTAATAAGATTCGGAATAATTGACATTTTGTGTGACTGTTCACCAAATTTAACTATGAAATACCAGAATGTTTCAAGAACACACACATGAAGCCAAATTAATCTTACGTGTAGGCGGCGTTGATTGTTCTCCAACTATAAAAGTTGTTTAACAAACTATAAAACATATTACGCGATGGTTGGGTTTATAGCCATTGTAAACTGTAAAAACGGCCTTGTACTAATCAAGGTACGCTAATTTTACATTTGTTTTCTGTTTAAAATTTTTTGTAGTAATGAAAAAAAAAGCGTTTAAATTATATCAGTGTATTTCTCCATGATGGAAACGCCCACATCTGACACCAACAAATCTCCTAATGAAGCACACTGTCAAAAGAAAATTATAGGTAAGACTAAAATATATTAATAATTAATACTTTTTTAATAACCAGGGTGAACAAGTTAAAACCGGTCCCCCCCCCCACTCAATCATTTTGGCAGTATATTTGTTTTTATAATAAGTTGAAGAACATATAATCTTTAAAATTTACGCAATTTACCTTCATAAAAAGTTCATCATGGTACTTACCCATGCCCATCATACAATGTAATACAACCAGATCCTCTAGATGTAATGCCTAAAAGTTGGTTTTTAGAGCCTTGTAGGAAATTTTAAATTTTATTGGTAGATCAAGGTGTCTTATCCTTGTGTTAAGTGTTAGAACTGTTGTTTACACGGGTTTTCTGAAATTTATATTGTGTATAACACTACTTCCCTTGACGTCCTAAACAAGCAGATATGTATACTCCCCCCCCCACTATTATTTTACACATCAGATTGTTTTTAAACAATAACAACCATTATAAAGGTAAAAATAAGTCTTTGGGATTTTTTTTAGGGAATCACTCTAGTTCCAAGATATAGGAGTGAACTACAAAATTTTAATGTGAAGGTGCACATGCGACATATCGTTTAACAGTTGTCAAAAAGAAGCTGTAACAATTAACAACTAAAAATACAAAACTTAAATTATTTCCAATATAACTATTTTTGCACAAAAAAAAAAGTTTGTATTGGGAAATTTGATTAGGTAAAATCGTAGCGATTAATTTGTTTTCCCCTTAAAAACAAATTATTCCACATTGACCTTAACAATACTTGGTGAAATAAATAAAGTATTGGCAGTACCGGATGTTTTTGGTCTGACTGATAGCACAAAGACTCTCTATAGACTCTCAGGTAGCCAAGGGTTCAGACGCCAAATTACGGTATACAGACTATAGTTGAACATCTAACAAGTAAAATTACATTCTAAATATTCCTGTATGGTAAATAAATGAAACCACCAATCAGATATTTGTTTTAAAACTTTTAAATACACAACTTCTTAAATAACGTAATAAACAATATGCAGTGGTGTTTTACTGATTTGGTTAGTTAACCATGGGAATTATTTTTCCATTCCCATTAGTAACGTAAACACTTGTTATAAAATAAGCCTTACGCACAGGGTAAATTCCTTACTTACAATATTTTAACTACACCAAATGAAACGACAGATGTAATAAAGATAAAATAAAATTTAAAAATCAAGTACGGTATGGCATATACTAGATAGAAACAAAACAACTTATCGTCACAAATTGCCTAATGTTTTTGGTCTGACTAATAGAACGACAACTCTCCATAAGAGCTGTACTGCAATCTGAACATGAAATCAATATTAGAAGAGGAATTTTTCTTCATCACATTAAATTCGATATGTGTACATGGATTTACAAATCTTGGTCGATCAGTTGTTAAATTTCAAAAACAGTGTCACGTATTCCAACTAAATGTTTAGAATTGCTAAATAAATAAATACTTATTTATTTATTTTTTGAATCTCTGAATACAAATAAATTTCCATCTTGTTAGATTACCGACCACACATCGTGGTGATTAAAAAGATAAACATTTACATTTCCTATCTTTAGCATCAACAATTACGTGATTTACGAATAAACTTGTCCACTATAAATACGTATGTTTGTGAGAGCCATTAGTTACACGTGAGGACGAAACCAAATTATCTGTCAGAAGAAGCTAATTTAACTTAATGACAGAATTCCTGTAGGCAGAAAAATTAGCTCTGGGAGAGAATAATTAAATCGCTATTATAAAGACTTCTCAAACAATATTCCCTGTGACTTGTTTTGTTTCACTAATAAGAATATATATTTGAGAGAGTCCCCACAATCATCCTCATCTGTGTATGGGGACAAGTTATAAACAGTCAAAATTAACCGAATGACTGCATTAAAACAAAACCAAAATCTTGACTTACAAAATCTAATACGAAAAAAGACATAACATACCAAAAGTACGGTATCTAAATGTATGAAAACAGGAGTACTAATATATATATATATATATATATATATATATATATATATATATATTCTAACGATAATTATTTTATTATAATTTCAGAAATATTATATAAATCAAAATTATGAATTAATTAGTCATACCTTGGATTGTCAACACATAAGGAAAGTTATTAATGATGAAGTCCAAATATACTCTTTAACATTAACTCTGAAATATTTAATTTTATTTGAACTTAATTTCCAATTACTTTCGTTTTTTAATTTACACTTTAAACTATTTGCTCAGGGGGAGCTCTTTAATGAACAATTAATACAGTGAGTGAAATTTTAATAATACAGAGAATTGCAATTTTAATAATTTAGTTTTCAATTAAAGTCTATAACTAGTACAATACCAAATCCACTTTTGTTGTATTCCTATGTAAGTGATCCGTGCTGATAGTTGAGTGAAGAACTTTCACTTTATTACTTGTTAATGATGTTCACCAAACACTACACTGTACTATATGATTTATCAATAAAATGATTCACTTCAAATTACCATTAAGATGCACTCAACACTTTGTAGATGTACCTCTTTAGTACTGCAACGAAGATTACTAAGGTGTTAAATACTTTTACTTTGTAAAAACAAACACGGTTAAAACATACGTGTTAAAAAACAATTATTACTTTACTATTACTAAACTGGAATTATAACTTATAGGAAATACTAATTTCTACATTAGGAATACTTTTGGCTTTACTTCGCCGACCCCTATGCTGTGAGTTTCTCATCAAGACTCTCTATATAATTTTTACTTTGTCGATGCTAAAAAATACTTATTCCCTCTCTCTTAATTTACTTTAACCAATGAACGTAAGCAGCTACTTTTTGTCAGCCAATCAAATTTTAATGTTTTAAAATTGTGACAGTTTAGAAAACTGTTGTCCCGTTACATTTTATGAGTTTTGTGTGTGATTCTCCTTAAGTTTCTAATATTATAGTTATTTATGACTTAATTGCCTACAATGATTCTGGGTCTAATTTAAGTGTTTTTCTCTTTTTTTTCTTTAAAGTTGTGATAGGTGTTCTGACTGATTTATAACATATCCCCCTAACGCTTCACCTTTGTCGGCTATCCTAGAACGTTTAACATGTGTCCAACAAATGTATCTATTTCTATATTCTTTTTAAAATATTAGACCATTACTGGAAAGCTTATTGATTTCGTTATAATATATCAACAGCGAAAAAATAAATATCAAATTATTATTATTATATAATAATTACAGCGTGATTGAAACAATTGTGACCCCAGTTTTATTCGATAACTACAAAATTTACAAGAAAACTTTAAAAAGTAACCCCAGGATTTTTTTAAAGTTAAAACTTTACTAACATCAAACAGGGGATACGGCTAAACGAAGGGTCGCTTCAATCACACAAACGCAGAGGATTGGGGTGTACGGTGACCTTCCCCCAAGCTACCCCGTATGAGCATAGAAGAAGAAATTAGAATAAGAAAGTCATAGCCCATGATAACAGCGTGATACGAGGGCGATCGGCCCCTAGGAGCGCCACTAGTTGTTTTGTATCAGTTCTTGTTTTCAAGTAGTTTCGGTTACTGCCACCGTGCCACCCCGGCGCTGTATCTCCACAGCCAGCCCTGTCAAGCCCACCCCACCCCCGTCAGTTTGCAGCGATGCTACTAGCGCTTTCTGTTGTCCAGTAACTAAACTAAGGATATTTTGGCGATCGAGGGCATCACGCTAGAGCCTATACCTGTGACTTTCTTATTCTAATTCCTTCTTCTATGGTATGAGTCGCCTACTGGGTTTCCTTTATAAAACATTATTTTATTTTGTTTGATATTTGAAAATAAAAACTATAATATATTTTTATTCTACACACAATTACAAGAAAAATAAAACCAAACAACGTATAATTTACTGAATTATAGCCCCAAAAATAAATTATGTAAATGCCAATATTACCGTTTTAATATACAGGGTGTCACTGTAGTAAGTAGACACCTTCTATAATTTTCTTTGTATTGATTTTATGAACCTGCGGTGTGTGAGATTTATATTTTGAATGTCTGGGACACCTAATTGACTGCTGTTATTTAGTGCCCCCTTTCCAAAGTTGAAATTTTTAATTGATAAAGGAGATCGAGTGACAGCTCATTCTAAACATCTATTGAAAAGAAGATGATTCACGGTTCTTGCACATTTGTTGTCCAGTTCAATTGAAGTTAACATCAAAAATGGGAAATTTGTTTTCTTAAATTACTTAGAACACCGTTCGTTGTACAACCTCATTTGTTTCTAATTTGGTACGTTTTATGCCGCCATTTATAAACGAGGTGAGATTTTTTAATTCTGTTTTCACCAATCATCTTATTTTCAATAGATCTTTAAAATGAGGTGTCACTCGACCCCCTTTACTATTTAAAAATTTCAACTTAGTCTCCCCCTTTCGTCCCCTTTGGAAAGGGGGCACTAAATAACAGCAGTCAAATAGGTGTCCCACACATTCAAAATATAAATGCCGTACGCCTCACGTTCATATAATAACCAATACAAAGAAAATTATAGAGGGTGTCTACTTACTAAACTGACACCCTGTAATTTATTCATAGACAGTGTGTGATGGCGCGTGCGTTACGATAAAACTCGTTATTTTAAGACATTGTTATCGATGGGTGTTTTTCGATATCTCTAACCGTTTAGGAGCTATAAGCTTTCAAAGTTGTGAAAATACAAGGTTTAAGGCGTATTTAGAGGTCCATTTTCCGTACTTATAACAGTTGAACCGATTTTTTTTTACTCACGTGAGAGGACTAAAGATGGGACACATTTTTGAGAAATTAATATTATTTTCTGGGATAAAAGTAATGTTGGCAATACACTTTATAAATAGCAGGTATTTAATTGATACTCTTTATTCACTAAAACAGCTGTTGTGCAAAATTTACATTGTAAAATAGTTTCGAAAAATTATGTTGACATGTTTCGAAGAGGCGATTCTACAGACTTCCTTTTATTGAACATTGCTGGCAATTGTCTAGAACACCTACTGGGTTGGTATAATTATTACTGAATGTACTAGACCTTGTGAATAAGATATTATACTTCAAACAATTGTATTAACAGTGGTTAATAATACAATTTGATCTTAATTCACAAGGTGTAATACATTTAGTAATATTAAAGAGATGGTGTCAGCCAATGGATGTTCTAGCAATTATCAGAAAAATAATATTTTTGTTTTCTAACAAATAACTTTGTTATTCTTCAGCCTACAGAACAAATAAAAATAACAATAGTTGTTATTACACCTTTTACTCTTGCTCTAGTTTAAAAATCGTTTCTGTAAATAACGTATTTACGAATTTTTTAAACATTACTTGAAGCTCCCAAATGGTTAACGATATCGAAAAACACCCAAAAATAAAAAAACCTCATGAGTTTCATCCAAATTTCCCACGAGAAATAGGGAATAACATACAGAAATTTAGAGCTGATCGCCATGTTGCAAAAATTGCGGGTTATATGAAAAATTTGGAAATACTTTTAACTAAAAATACCCTGGGAAGTTACCTTTTAAAGTTTTTTTGTACCTTTTGGGCTTATCGGATAAAACAGTTATTTCAATCACATCAAATCTTGGCTTGAAAACCTACCTCTAAAATTTCTGAAGGTATATTTCGATAAAACACGCGCACAAATTAAAATGAATTGTGTAACATAGCATTATGGTTTAATATAGGTTTAAAATATTTTACGTTAGTTTTATCACGTGTAGTGACATTCGTTATTAAGACAGATTTATTTATAATAAAGACCTCTCTCTGACTAACCCCTAATAACTCTAAGACAGGGGATGAGGCGCCACCCCAAGTGGAGATACCATAAAGTAAGGGAAGTACACTGTCCTGCAACAATCATCGGCCAGTTGTAGAATACGTAGGTACAGTAGCCTCAGACTAGAATTGTGTCTGGTGTAAGAGGCGTGTCCTCCCTTCTACTTGCTTCCCTAAGCCTGACTTGGCGGTACAACCCATTCCAAGAAAACTAGGTACACAAATCACTGCTTAGCTACATTTAATTCCTAAAGTTACAACTTCGTGACAGACTTTTGTAAACGTTTTATTCTTATTTACACCGATAAAAGAAACGAAAGTAGGGTACGCGTTTACACAGAAGCATTTGTAACGCTGAAAGCAAACGTGACAAACAAAGTGTGGGGGCTCTCTTTCCCCCTCCACCCCAGACACATTCCTACCTTGAGGATACTGTAATAAAGTCTGACTGCCAGGAGAACCGAGGCAACGTATGAGGGTTGCGGGGAGGTAATTCCTGGAAATTCCCTCATCTTCTTTCTTTCATTCTCACCGTACTACTCAGCTTACAAATATTTGGCTGTATTTATTGTACTATAATAAATTAATAATTCAAATCAGAACTCACAACTCAAAATGAATTTTAAAGGTTTTTATTATTTTCATTTAATGTTTTACACGATTTGCGCAAAATATGAATGTACAGTGAGGCGATGCTTTTACAATTAAGCTACAAGGATAGTACACACGCGGCCTGTTGGGTTCAACCTCTAAGACGCGACAACATCCAGCAAAAATCAACCACACACACTGTTCACTGCATTCCTCAACCTTGGTTCTCTTGGCGATCAAACTATATGTATACGTTAAATTGTAAACAAACAGTCACCCACCATTGAAATAATCATTGAAGACAGATAAATCATTCGAGTAAACCTTTGTGAGGGAAAAATTAAATCCCCACTACGACTTAGTTGGTATTCTGCAGCGATAAATATCCCCACCAAATAACCTATCTTACGTATTGCAGCAGTTACACGTGCAGAAAATTTAAAACGATCGTCATGAGGTTTTAAAACACATAATTAAATAGCAATGTTATCATCAAGACCGTAAAGTACGCCTATTAAAATAAAAACTACGCTTTTATAACACGAAAATAATAGTTGTTGTATTACTATAATAAAAAATAGTTGGTAGATGTCATCATGGTACTTGTCCAATCCCATTCTACAAGCAGATCCTCTAAATAAGCCAAAAAGTTGGTTTCATGAGCTTTGTAGTAAATGTTAAATTGTATTTGTAGAGCAAGGGATTTTTTTTCCCAATATATGGTAAGTTTGTTTAAAACAGGTAACAGGTTTTCTGAGCCACGTGGCTACTCGTCTTAGTTACACGTTTATAGTCTCGTCACTACTTTCTTGACGAGTCTATAAAGCTTTACATATGGGAAGGAGTCCACATCCGCAACGCTCGTGTCGGTGGCCCGGTGCTCCCGGAGTGACCAGAGGAAAACATTTACAAGGAGGGCGCGTGGACTAAAAAAGAGGACAATGTATAATACACTTTATCGGCCCTACATTTTAAAGAAACTTTTATTCGTAGTATTTTCATACAAATCGTATTAAAAATACATGTTTATTGTGTAGAAAATAGAAACACATATTTATTAAGTATTCTTATAAGGAATGAAAAGAAAATTTAATTTAAATATTATACCAATTTATACCTTAAAAATAACAAAAACCTAAAAATTTTTTGGAGCGACTGAACTGGAGGGAGGTGCAGTGCAGGTGTGGGGGTACGGAACGAAGCGCAGGCGCAGAAAGATGAAGACGAGCGACAAGACGCCGCGGTTGCAGAATTCTTTATCACAAGAAAGAATTATATGTTTCATGTTATTCTTTCTATTATTATTACTGCTGGTTTTCGATAATAGCCGGACATTTTAGATAATTTCAAAGCCGGGAGGGCAGGAGGTCAATTGTTACAAAAGGAGGACATGTCCTCCTAAAACCGGACGTCTGGTCAACCCTGTTCTGGATCTCATAACTATATGTATTTACAGATTGGTAAGTCAGGGTACGTAATTATATTTTAAATAACTTCTAGACCAGTGAAATCAGTCAAAATACATATTGTAATTCGTTTCAGAATGACATATTAAAAAATTAATATATTTAGTGATAAAGTATATGGCATTCCAGGGGATCCAACTTTGTTTTTTGTGCAAAATGCGGTGTTTAAAAAAAAAAGTTTAGAGACTATTTAAAATGGGTATTTCAAATTTTTTCACTATTAGAATAGTTAAAAACGGTTAATTTGAGTCCTGATATGTTAAAATCGGTTAATAATTTGTTTAAATAATTCCAAAAAAAGATCAAATCTTCAAAATTGTCAAATATTTTTCATTCCTTGAGAAAATCAACTAACCATTTGAAACTTTCATAAAATAAGCCTTATACGATCCTTAAGTTACCATTTAAATTTCATTAAAAAATATTAATTACTTTACGAAAAATTTAATTAATTGTTTTTAAGATGTGGGGGTTGGTAGTACCATTACGTTGAAATCTGTAATTTTGTATATAGCCTAGTTTAGTGTGTTATAATAAGTTAACACACGAGTGATGTAAAAGTGTCCACGATTCCGCACACATGGCATGTCGAAAATGACTTTTTTTAGTATACTGCAGCCATGAAACGTCGTCCAGTAAAAAAAAACAGAGGTCGAAATTTGAGTAGTTACCAAACATACCTCATACTTCGTATAGTCAATAATCTTGACAGCATGGATACTTGCCACAACGAGCACGAGTGTGTCCTAAATTGAAATAAAGGATGTCGCGTTTGGGGGGAAACCATTTCCATCTGTTATTTATTATCATTAAACAGAATTCTCATTTTTATTTTAAATGAATCTTTTAAATAACCTAAAACTACAATAAAAATAGTTTAAAACTGTGATGTAACATGTCAAGGTCGTAAAAATCGTCGACCTTTTTGTGAAACTCGGAAAAAAATAAGTCATTTTGATTTGTTGACTGCCCTAGAAACATCTCATGGACGTCCAGTTGGCCGTATTAGCCTAGCATGTATAAGATTTTGTGGCAAATATGACAGTTTACTGACGTTTGAGAATCTTGCTCCCGACCTCGCTCGAGGCGAAATATAATTTAGGTTATAAATCTCAATTATTATTGTTTACTAATTGATTTCAATATAAAAATTAGAATGATTTAGTGGAGCTAAGCCAGCTGGACGGCTTTTCACCGAGAGTTGTGGGGTCAGCACATTTGAATTCTCGTCATCGTTTTTTTAGTGTTTTGAAACAGGATTTGGTAGCACCCACTTTGCTCACGATCCCTGTAAATTGTTGAGCCTTCACGGGGATCGAACTCAGAACCTCTTGAGAAACAAATCTAGTTATTTGACCAACCAAAATTCCATATCATCCAAAGCGCAACAGCCCGTTGTTAGGTTTGATTTTCATCGGACAATATAGGGGTCACCACATCTGAGTTTCCGTCGATGTAATTCAACCTTTCATGACTACGATTTGATTACTAAATCGTAGTTTCCGACTTGACCTCACGATGATGGGTCAACACCATACATTTTTCAACCCCCACGGCGATCGAATTCAGAATCTGTTGCGAAACGAATCTAGTATCTTGACCAACCAAAATTCCATATCATCCTAAGCGCAACAGCCCGTTGTTAGGCTTGATTTTCATCGGACGATGTAGGGGGTCAACACATCTAACTTCCCGTCGTTGTAATTCCACGACAGAGTTCAAACCGTCAACCTCTTGCATTACAACACAACTATAGTCAATAGACTAACCTGTAGCACGAAATAATTGGAGACCAATAACGTCATTATGCGTCCTATCTCCTAAAAATACAGCTCCAAAATATGAAAACGAAAATTTTGGTGGGGAAATGAGTTTATTACACCCCCTCAAATATGTACAAAAAATACGTTTTACAAGTATATTAAAAAATACTTTTAAAAAATACTTGTTAGATGTCGGATTAATTCAAATTCAGTAAAATTTAAGTCAAATGTGAATATTATTGACCCTAACGCGTACGGTAAATAGAAAGTAAATTTTTTTTTTTTTTTTCAGAACCGATGCTAACGATTCATTTTAACTTTTCACCGATAAACTACCAAACTGATATTTTTGGGATGAATAGTTTTGTGTTGGTTTTTATTTGGTTTTGGGAGATGAGTGAGTGAGAAAGTTTGTGCAATGTTTTCATAAGCTTTGATATCGTGTATAGGATCAGAGATCAATTTATAATATCAGGAATAGGTCAGATATTAATACACCGAGAACAAAAAAAGATACGTGATGTTTACACTTCAACATTATGCAACAACTGGTACTGCGTTAACGTTTCCGCTTATAGAATGAACAATACATATCATCATCCAAGGACACACAAGGACACTTTACACTACAACATAACATTAACATAAAATAAACAAAATCTATTTACATTTATTATGAAGTTCCATTCATTGAAACCACGTTATGTAATGGATTTTATTGGCCGTGTGTCCTAATTGAAAAAAAAAGGGTTTGAAGATTTTCCAGAAAAATGCATCAAGTACATTAGAACATGTTGAATGTTGAAGAACTCACTTTATACATATTACAAATTAGTTTGGCAATATAGATTTAATTAATTGAGGAACTAAACAATCTGTATTTGTTTTAAAATGTTCAACGTCACTGGTTAGGGACCGGAATCTTGATTGCAATCTGGTTGCGTCGGTGAAGTGTAGTGTCCGACATCTGGTTAGAACTCGTGTGTAAAGTCCTCCCGTTTTATTTAGTTGATATTATTTGGTCGGAATTAACGTGGGAAGGTTAAATTACGAATAATGGCGCTTTCGATATTCTCGGGAAGGCCTTTGAGACAATTGGACAGCTGTATACTGATGGGACCATTAGTCTGTGCGCGCGGCTCTGACGCTACTAACTGTTCTGTAAAAGTAGGGCTCGCTCACACAACTATGTTTGTCTACCTTTCGCGAGAAATAATTACAGTTTACAAGATTTGTAGTGCATATAGAAACATGATGTTTACAAACAACTCGAAGCTACATTGAAGACAGGTGAATAATCTACGTCCGGCCCGCCGCGCGGGACCACATGTTTTTGGAAATGAGCGATAATCACTCCCCTCTTCCCCGCCGCGCCATAGCAAGCCGCGCGCACAGACAAATGGACCCATCAATAAATGGGTGAATTGGTAACAGACATACAGCCTTTAATCACCCATATTACCGTTAATGTTGTGTGCAGATAGTTTTATAATTAGATTGTAAAACCTCCAAATTAATTAATTATATTTAACTCATTAAGAGCTGGTTATCTGGAGTGGTGTTTGGTCAAATGGGAATAAGTATAACGACCACATACGGTATAGGCAAGCAGGTTTTCCTTCGTTAAGCCAGTCATACCTCAAACCATACCCCCCGGTATTAAGTGGTGATTTCCCTCCCCCACATCGTAAATCACCGCAAAACTGCAACTCCTCGGAGGGTTGCGTGACGACGAGAAAAATGTTTTCGATTTAATCAAGACAAGTTCATGGGCGTCGTCATAGTACTGTACTAACACACGGTCAAGATTCAATGTAATACAAACGGATTCTCTAGATTAAAAGATCCAAAGTTGAGCCGCGTACGAAATATTAAATTATATTGATAGATCAAGGGTTGCGTCTAATCAGTAAAGGAAAGTTAGTATAAAACAGTTAAAACATAGGTTTTGTGAAGCTCGTAATTGTGTATATCGCTACTTTTTTAACGTCAGCGAGGCCCTGACGGTAGATGTGTATATATATTAAAGTCTTCACTGGAGTCCAGTAACTCGACACTAACGGACCTCGAAGATCTCCATTCGCTACGCTCGTGCCGGATCACCTACCTCTACGAGAATATCAGTTTTTTGAGGTAAGAAATTATAATTTTGACAATAACTTCGCTCTTTTTCATCGTTGGTACTGCAATTTTTACAGTTTAATTTGTGTTAAGTTGAATAACGCCCAAGATACGAAACTGTATTTAAAATAGCAGCCATTTTGTAATTTTAAATTCCATTTTTATGAATTTCAATGTTCTATAAGAGCACACTATAGTTCACTACACCATATTTAATTTTTCTATCTTATTTTTTGTGGCAACAATCGTGCTTAACGTACAAACGACAATGATGACGGACGATTTCCGATCAGACAAAAAAATTGAAATCAAAATTTTGTCTATTACACTGGTTCTAGTGGTGTCACACTTTATCTGTATTTATTATTCGAGAAATCTAAAATAAATGTATATTCCCCATTTATCCAACGTTAATTTTTCTGAAACTTATCAGCCAAAAATTTAGAAGAGCAAAGTTTAAATTCAAAATAGGGTTTCGTAGCGCAGCACAACTAGACAACAAAAATGGTTTAAACGATTTTGACGTTAAGACAATTCTCCAGAGGGAAAAATAAACAAAATAATACGTAGAAAATCAAATTATCGATTATTAAATCCAGGGCCGGATTTCCCAATAGGCCCTGAAGGCCCGGGCTAATGGGCGCACGGCCGAGAGAAAAAATATCTAGAAATAAAAATAAATAGCCATAACGTAACATATTTTTTGAATTGATTACAAAAAAATCATGCTGATTTTGAAGTTCATTGGAACAAATAATTGTTGGTAAAGTTAAACTATTTTTCAACATTCAACTTCGTTAGAACATAGGCTTGATATAATTTTTTAATAAATAATTTTGGGGAAGTAACTTTAACCAGACTAGGGGGCGAAAAAAATTATTGGGCCTAGGGGCGCCAAAATGCTAAATCCGGCCCTGATTAAATCAGTGTTAAAATCAAAATGTATAATTGAGAGAATTTGTCATACCTTTTTAAGACAGTTGCTAAATTTGTACAGAGTTGAAAGTCCAAAACACTTACCTGTAAAAACACAAAAATATTAATTATAATGTAGGCTACACAACATAAAAGTTTACATTTTCATTAATTTAAATCAATGTTTTATTGTAAAAATGATCTGAATTAAAATCAACAAAACTTAAATTTTATTTGTATCATAAGTTTTCGAATTTAAAACAAATTATCGCGTGTAAGTTTGAAAAAAAAAAGAAAAAAAAAAGAAAGAAAAAGAAGAATCATTGTAAAAATGGAAATATTTTTGGAACGGTAAAACTGCCCTACATAACTCTTTTGGATTCGTAATTATAAAGATAACCACATCCAAATTGAAAAGGTTTGAAATATCTCAAAAGATAGTCTCTTTTGGTCAAAACCGTTTGGTTCTTTGCTGTTTAAAGGCGAAAACATCTAATTTATAATCGTTAGTAAAACAAGTTGATGGAAGCCATCATAGTACTCACCCTGCCCAATAATACAACGTAATACTACTAGATCTAAAAATGTAAAATGATGGATCAAGGAGTCTTACCCAGTACCATGATAAGACGCCCATCGACTTGTTTTTGTAACTGAACATTTTGTGTGTTTTTACAGAGTTAACATTGCAACACGATGGAACAGATCTGCTGATGGATTGGACGCCATTTTCTATTGGTGTTTTACAACCTCGAAAAAACCAAGGAAACGAAAAGGCAGATACACTGGTAAAAAAAAATGGTACCAAGAGATCCTTCATCGGCCCGGAACCTGTATGCTGAATAACTGAAGCCGTAGCAAAGGATAGTGTAAAACAATAGCTAAACTCAGAAATTGAACAACGATGGAGAAAAAATACTCCACGGGAAAATTATACGGATTATTGGTCCAAACAGATCTGAAACTCTCTAAATTCGTCACTTCACAAAGTAAACGAAATGTGGGGACAATGTTAAGCTTCGTAACAGACCACGGCGGTTTCAAGAAACAACTGAACACTACAGGATTATTACAAGGCAACTTGAAACTGCACAGCATTAGGTTGTAGAAGACAACTGATCTTCGGCACAGATGCGACCATTGAAGCAAAAAGCAACCTAGTTAGGAAAATCCTGACTCTAACCAAAGGAATAGACATAAGCTAGTTAGGAAAATTTAAGAAGTACACAAAAATTCTCTTAGGATGAAGTGTATAGGGGGTAAAACCTACTTCTATTATAATAATAAACCTCTGTTTTGGTATTAATATACACATACCGTTTTATTTGTTTATATTTTAGTGAAATGTTGACACATTTATGGCACAAATAAATCAAATTTCAGACCCTTATTTAAATATATACATATCTGTTCAGAGACGAGACTACGATTCTTTCCGTTCGTAAGGGTTTTAGGAGGTCAAATTAATTAATTAAACATCGGGATTAGGATAACCCGGACTAAAGTAAACGTGATCAAGCATACCCAATGAGGTCTTAATTACCGTATCCCCGTCAGACCAAATGACTCTAGATAATCAGCCCTTAATGAGGGCTATAATAAATTGTTTTGGAGGACTTGCATCTCCCGACAGACACACCTCCCGACATATAAATAAAACTAACGCGGTCCGACATATTTATAGGTCTTCTCGAGAATATCGAGAATGCCAATTCCCGAAACTTAGCCCGATATGATATTTTGGAAAACTTCACTAAATAAAAGAAACTAAATTAATTCAGAGGATTGGACACGAGTCGTACTGACGGATTCTACACTTAAAGCTATCCGTGTGTGATAACTGCTGTGGTGTTGGTAATCCAGTTGGTAATCGCGGTTAGCCTTGCAACCAAGATTGCAATTCCAACTCTAAACACGACCGTACACAACCGCTATCCCAAACTCAATGAATTGGCGTGACTGACCCTCGAAACTTGTCACGTTTTAATGTATAAACACTGAACTGACATTTTTGGTGACGATTATTTTTAGTTAGTTTTTATTTATTTTTGGGGATGTGTGAATGAGAAAATTTGTGAAATATTTTTGTACCATTAATACATTAATACAATTTTTAAATGATCATGAAAACTAAGAAAACATAGACAAAATTTCCACTTTCACAATAATTTCTCTCTGTAAATAGGAAGAATATTTGAATCAGTTTAAATAATTACATCAGAAACACGTGATTTCAGATCTCGTGAATCTGTGTTAACGGTTCTAATATTTAACTGTGAATAGATTAAAAACATAATCTTTGAATTTATCTCTTTAATGGGTATTCTAATATCAACCATTAAATTCGTTATGCATCTGTTACCATGAAATGTTACTTGTGGCTCTGGCTTGGTACTGATGATGTTTAAAATGAAATATTGTTGCGCTTCTATGGATAAGTAGAAAATTTAAAAAAATCGTTTTATATTGCCACCATTTACGAATTTTTTTTATATCTATTTTTGAGTAGTAAATCTAATAACTGAGTAACATATACAGCGAATAGTAAAACCTTATGTTTTCTAAAATAGAAATAAAAACAGTCTTATGTTTGTTTATTTATATAGCTTCTGTTTTGAAGTACCTTAACCTAAAAAAGAGATGTTCTTCAACCGATTTGAAGATAATCGTTTTTTTTCCAATTGGCAACTAGCTTCAAATTTTTTGCTATCCAAAAATTTAAAAAAATTCCAAAATATGGTAAAAATACTTCCACACGCCAAATTTGATTAAAATCGGTTTGGGATTAGGAGCACACGACAAACATCATTCCAAAATAAACATAATTTCGCCTCTGGAAACATCAAAACGGATGTATCAGCAAAAAACGACATCAATTTTCCGACTCCCGCACAATTTTCTCTACACCACAGATATGTCAGAAAGTAAATATTAAAAAGCTAGACTTTTTCTGTCGCATTTTTTAGTCCAACCTTAATTTTTCAAAATATTCGAAGGTTTGCTAACCTTCAAGAACTTGTCACTCGATAAATATAAGTTTTAGATTGAAATTTAGGTGAGAAAAATTTACAATTTTTATAAATAATTAGGTGTAACAAGACGTTAAGCTTGGAAAATTAACATTCCCGATTAGAAATGTAAAGAAATTTTCAAGTTAAGGAAATACAGCTCTCCTGCTGGGATGAGTAATAATTTAGAGTTTCGCTTCCATACTAGAACCTTTAGAAGATCAATTCAGCTTTTTAAATATTAAAAATACAAATTTAATGCTTATAAATTTATATAATGAATATTTTACGCGTGAATCTCAATCAGTTGAGAATAGAAAAGTTGCACATATCGTGACCTGTTATTACAGTCTGTTTTCACAAATACTTTTTTTTTTCAAAATGAAACTCAAAACCTGCGAGAACTTCAAAAAATTTAGAGTAATACATTTAAAATGGATGTTTTTATTTGGTTATGAGAGATGGGATACATGCGAGTATGTACAGACAAAAATTACGATAAATTGATTGTTTCCTGTCCACAAATGACAACTACACAGTCATTCTTATATCTCCGGATTGAAAATCAAAAATGAACTTATGTTATTTAACGCGATATTTATGTATATTAGAAATTAAAGTTTTAAAAATACCTTTATAAAAGATGTTGAAATTGTTTTCCATTTTGTAATAGACAACAGACACAAATCAGTGCAGCAAGTAGACAAATTGCGCCTCTAGGCAATCAATTTGGTTGCGTCCCTCCAAACAAATTACACAGACTTTCAAAAAATGTATAATAAAGGAAAAACACAATATTTTATTTATTTTGTTTTAAGCATCTGGAGTGTTTATTTTAAATAAATATATATTGTATTCACCTTAATTAGTCCGTCTATAATAATCTTACTGGAATGTTATTTATCTGCGTACGTTTCGTCTGCGAAGAGACATCATCAGGCTTCCCACTTGTCACAATTATAAAACTACACGCAATAAATACACGAACATTAAACACACTGATGATGTCTCTTTGAAGACGAAAAGTACGAAACAAAATTCTGAGATGAAAATTGACATCAGTACAACTGCTCAAGTGCAGCATTATTCTTGTAGGAGATGAATCCAATATGTCGGAGGCGGAGCAGAGCCTTAACCTCAAACAAAACAGACTTTTAGTAATAGCCTACAACTTGTACACAAAGTGCAGCTGACGCTAGACTAACTAGGGCGGCGGCGCCTGGGGGGAGACAGCGAGACAGTTGCAAGGGTGCAACTTATCATAGAGCAATGTGACAGATGTGCGTTGGCTCTGCTTTTCGTTAATAAAGCAAGTGATTTTCTGCGCCTTAATTTATTCTTTGGTGTTCTACTAGAAAGGCGAGATCATTGCTCTGATAAAGAGTGTCCATTTTTCTTTTGATTTACAAAAATTTTTCATAGTCAAATTTTTCTGCATACATTTTTTCTCAAAATGTAGCGTCATCAAAACTTTTGTCTTAGGCACATTCAACCCTAGTGGGAAATGCTCCAGTTTGACACACGTTTTTTTTCCCTGTTCAAGTAATAATTATATAATTTTGTACATTTAAATTCCATTAAAATATTTATTTAAAAATGAAACAAGTAATTAGGAATGAAATACGAGTGAAATAATTACTCTAGAATAGAAAGTTGAAGTACAAGGTAGAGATTATTCAATAACCTAACCTAACATTCTCAGAAACAAAACCTTTTAATTATAAAGACAATTAATATTTTAGTCTCTTTTTCATTAAGGTGTTGCCTCAGCTTATACAAGTTCCTTTGGTTCACCCACATTATGTTTACCCATAAAAAAACCAAAAAAGTTATTTGGGTTTATAAAAGCAAATTGAAATTGTGAAATATATTTTGAAATTTTCAAGTTTGGGTTTTTTTAAAGTCTCAACTGTTCATGTCGATAAACAATATCTACAAATAAAAAGGTCAAGATTGTGATAAATCCATACGACTTGGGGGTCCAAAAGCATATAGAGATAAAGTCGAAGTCTTTCATGCGTCAGTTTAATGACTATTGTATTGTTTGTCTCACATCTCACAAAAAGCTACCTACGCATTTCTCATTGTGTGGTTAAATTAAGTTGTATTCGTCATACAAAAAAAAAAAAAAAAAACTATAAGATTTCGCTTTGCAATTTAATTTTAAATCCAATTTTTTTTTAACTGTAGGTTACCACGTCTTCATGTTAGAGGGGGGGGGGAGATATGATATCTGAGACTTTAAATTTGGCATAGCGCCAACCTATTAATTCTTCCCGACAAATAAACATATATACTCGTAATCAGAATAACTTCTTTCTATACTCCACACATATTTATTTTAAAAAAAATTCAAGTCGATAGTTTGATCCCTTCAACTATCCCAAGTCATTGGTTGGCAAAACGTGGGGTTTGAATCCCAGAGCTAATAACTGGATCTACAAGCAGGTCGTTAGACCCGCCATCCTCTATGCGTAAGCAGTTTGGTGGAGGAAGGTAGACCAAAGTACTGTGCAAGCAAAGTTAGCTAAAGTGTAAAGACTAAAATGTCTAAGCATCATAGGTGCCATGAAAACAACACCCACTGATGCGATGGAGATCCTTCTAGGCTTGGATCCCCTACCGGTTGCAATGGAGGAAGCTATGAAGCAGGTCCTCAAACAACATAAGGAATACCATTTCAAAGTAGGAAACCTCAATAAAGGACATCTGGAAATCCTCAGAGCCACTCATTTATTGGATTGGCTGCTGCAAGTGTCCAGATGAAAGTAAAAATGATTTTTGTTCACAAATACAAAGTTCGCTTCCCCTTTAGGGAAGACTGGACGGGAGGCACGGAATGTGTGCCGGCGGACTCCCAAAAGTGGTTCACAGATGAATCCAAAATGGAAGGTGGTGTGGGGCAGGAGTGGTGGGACCAAGGTTCAAAAGACGCCACCATCTTTCAAGCAGAGGTACATGCCATCCATTTGGTGGCAAATCATCTGATCAATAAAAACCAATGCAAACGGAAAATTAGCATCATGTCGGATAGTCAAGCGGCATTAAAAGCACTTCAAAGTAACAACTTGAGATCAAAGATGATTCACGAGTGCCATCAGGCCCTAAACCAGCTGGCGGACAAGAATAAAGTTGAACTTGTCTGGGTGCCAGGGCATGAGGGAATAGCAGTCAATGAGGAAGCAGATCAGCAAGCTAAACTTGGTGCATCTAAATCCTTTACAGGACCATCTCCTATGTACGGATTTGGCCATAGGGATTACCAGGAGGTTATTACCAACTGGGCCTACAAAGTAATCAACAGAATCTAGAATGCATTGCCGGGTCTTATACATTACAAGAAGTTCCTTAGCCCCAATGAAAAGAGAGGGAAGGTAGTGCTAAACCTAAGCAGAAGAAAGCTAAAACTCCTCTGTGGTATACTAACAGGACATATCAATTGCAGGTATCACTTAAGTAAGATGGGCCTGGTGGATGATGACACTTGCAGGTAATGTGGTTAAGAGGTGGAACGCATGGAACACATCATCATGGAGTGCCCGGCCTAAAGAGACATAAATTTCTAGAATTTATCTTCATTTCGGAAGAAGAATTACTAAACCTCCCGACCAGGGGTTTGATCAATTTTGTCAAAGACATAGATCTCTCCTGAGTCCAACAAGAGGGGGGCACAAAAGATCTAATTAGGTCGCAGTGCAGGAGGCGTTCTAAAACATTCTCCCCAGTCTTAATAATAATAATAATCCCAAGTCATTTTTTATTACTGCTATATTTTTCCTACATGTGTATTTATACAAAGAATATAAATGCAAATTTGAAATATATAGGATTTATAGTCTTGTCCTAGTTGCGACTTACGTGAAATTGTGGTTAAAAAAGTGCTAAGTTTAATTTGGTTGTTACTTTAACCAATGACTACATAAATACTATAAGACACGACATAGGATAGGGAAATAGTCTACGTTTTACGGGTGCTGTTCGTCACAAGTTTGACACACAACTATCAGAAAGCGCTAGCAGCAGGTGCTTGACTGTACGCATCCCACTTGGTTGAGACTGTACAACTGTTGACCTCTCTCTCACAAACCTTCTCACATACTTCCGTCAGCATAGTCAGTGTTGTCAGTTCGTGCGCTGAGATAAGCGATTCTCGACCTTCCCTCGCATCTCTGGTCCCATATGTGGCATCAGTGCGTTTTCTCTTACCCGCCTGAAACATTGTTTGACCGTAGAGCCACCTAGCGCCAGTCACATCAACTTCAGATTGGTCACATCAACGCCACCTAGCGGGTATTGGTCAACTCAAGAATAAGCGTAGAATATTTAACATGGCTATGTCGTGTCTTATAGTATTTATGTAGTCATTGCTTTAAAAAAAAAAAAAGCAAAAGTTATATAGAAAAAGCAAAATTTAGATTTAATAAAAATTTGTTCTAGAATGGAGAGCGGATAAATTGGAATATAAGAATGCCAATTAGACGGACACTTTGGACTCGTGGACCTAAAATGGTAATCCGTGAAAATTCTATATTCATTTTGTCGACCCGTCACATAATAGTATGTATATCTGAAAAAGTAACAACCGTAAATTGGCGTGCTATCATGTCAGCGCAACTCCTGCATGCCAAGTAAAGTCTCGCCAATAGAACTTCATGTCTTCCATGACACAGCAAAGGTAGTGACTAGAAACTGCAACTTTCTACATAATTCATCATAACGCTTTCAAGCACTAATGACACCATTCAACTACTTTGGGAAATAAAATATATAATTAAACATCATAGATTTCCTTTATCCTTGCTAAAAAAACCGTGTGAAAACATTGCAATAATTTTGTCACACACTCATCCAAAAAAAAAAACTACTAACCAAAAATTACTAAATGAAAAACAAATATACTTTCTTTTTTACAAAAAGAAATTTACGTAATTTTTGTGTGAATATACAGAGCGATTCATAAAGTTTTACCGGCACTTTCTGAGCTCATTCTACAGGCCAAAAGAAAGGGGGGAAAAACTTCATATAAACTAAACGCTTATATGCCCTAAAACGCTTTAGTAGCTATTTAATGTTAGCGAAAGTTTTCGCTCTGATTTCTAATCCTCCAGTAAAATTTAGTCTTGTTATAAATCCTTGATCTCCAAATTAAGAGCTGAATTTGGTGGTTTTACATACAATTTGACCTGAAAAACTGTAAACAAAGTAGGTTTCACAATTGCTTCTCCTGTAGTTTATAAGAAAAACTATTATCAGCATGATGGCGCACCTCCTCACTTCTCTTTAGTTGTGCGAGCCCACTTGGATCGGCATTTCCCAGATCGATGGATTGGTCGTTGCTGTTGCCCAATTCCGGCCACCCAGGTCGTCAGATCTGACACCAGTTAATTATTGTATTTTGGGCAAAAATTGTTTATAAGACTATAAAATTCATACCCGTGAGGGATTAATAGCCCGCATTATGGATGACTCTGCGTAACTTAAGGCCAGCCCTGCAGGACTTCGAAGAGCAGCATGTGCGATCCACAAGCGTGCAGACAAATGTACTGAAGTAGGACAAATTTATTAAAACATTTGGTCAGTTAATTTACCAGGCACTTAAATATCAGCAATTAAAGTTTTAACTTACTTTTGAGTTTTTAGTTTGTTACTTAGTTGTTGTTTAGTTAGTTTAACTTTTATAGTTTGAGTCTAAAAACACTGCACAGAAAAGGAAAAAAAAACAGTTTTTTGGACTCGCGGTTCTTTAAAACAGATATTTCCGAAAAATATTCAACAACATTTTTCCAAACATTAGGCCTACATAACTTTCTCTTGACTACAGATAGATGGAAAGAATAATAAAATAATGCAAAGAATAACAGAGAACTCATTAGAGCTAATCGTTTATCTTGAAAATGACGTTTCAAACAGCTCAGATAACTAACACACCCTTAAAACTGTAACAATATCTTTCAGCTCCACCTATCTTCAGGTGATTTTCCGTTCGTTGATGAATTTCGTAGAACGATCGCCAATTAAATGTCACAATGATTTCTCAACTATCGTATCCGTGTGTATAGTGGAACCGCTTTAGCTGTGCGAGAGATGGGAACATAGCTTTTCATTATTTGAGGAATTTTTAACTTAAACTGGCTTAAATAGTAGTCTTTCTAAAAACATACGACTGCATCTACTTGGTTAGAGATTTTCATTTACCCCGTGTACGAAGTATAGGGTCAGTTTGGTAATCCCATAAAATGTTGATTTTCATTTTTTAACTGATCTTCACGTTTCAAGGCATCTGGAAACAGATTCAGTGATTTTTTAGTAACCGTCTTGCGGTGGTCGTAGTTTGTACTCTACGTAAGCACGGTAAAGGTCACAAAAATAAAGATGGGAACATGAAATTTTATATTTAAGTCTTCGAAAAAGGAAAACCGTCGACATGGCGTCCATTTTAAACAGGTTTTTGATCATATCTTAGGTATTATTCAGCTTAAACATATTAAATTAGATATTATATGACCTATTAGACCTCTCTAGGTCGGCTATTTCAGAACCGTAAGGGAAAAATGTCGTATAAAAACGGACGTAGCACCCCTTCTCATTTTTAGTTGTGGCCAAAAACCCGGTAGAGTTAATAGTTTAACCCATCGATTAAAATCGTTAATAGATAGAAGTATTTAGATTAACGATATTCATTAACTTGACGATATGACAATATCAAACAAACGCTGTCTGAATCTGAATTACCCAAATTAGTATTAGCTGTTGTATCGAAAATATTTTAAACTAGCCAAGAGCGATCACGTGTCAGCTGGAAAGAGCGATGACATCACTGATCACTTTTAACATACAAACGCTGTACAGAATCACAGATCAGTATTCAATATACCACCATCAATTAACTGCATAGTTTTATTAGGATGTGACTGTACCCGAGATGCGCTCATAAGTAGAGAGAGTGTCTTAACACGGAATGAGTCCAACGAGAGCTAACCTTGCACTTGTTCAAACATGATCACCAAAGGAATTATGCCATTTGATTTAATATGTATATTAAACAACTCTATACTCACCGAGAAAACTAAATTGCGAAAGAGTGATTTCGCAATAATTTAGACTCGTAACACGCGGGCGTTTATAAACTCATCATTATAAACCATGCGAAGTCCATTTAATACAAAGGAATGTCAAGGAACGAGCGATTAAGAGGCAATAAATAAATAATTTATAATACAGTAGTAAAATTTAATTAATTCATAACTACCATATGTTCTCTCTCTTCCTTGAAAGTTAATAGCTTCTTTTACTGTAAACTTGGTTTCCTCCAAGGCTTTCATCAAACATATTACACAAGATAAAATGCATTCATAATTCGTCAACGTCTTCATCAAACATATTACACAAGATAAAATGCATTCATAATTCGTTAACGTCTTCATCAAACATATATAAAATGCATTCATAATTCGTCAACGTCTTCATGAAACATATTACACAAGATAAAATGCATTCATAATTCAGTCAACGTCTTCATCAAACATATTACACAAGATAAAATGCATTCATAATTCGTCAACGTCTTCATCAAACATATTACACAAGATAAAATGCATTCATAATTCGTCAACGTCTTCATGAAACATATTACACAAGATAAAATGCATTCATAATTCGGTCAACGTCTTCATCAAACATATTACACAAGATAAAATGCATTCATAATTCGTCAACGTCTTCATCAAACATATTACACAAGATAAAATGCATTCATAATTCGTCAACGTCTTCATCAAACATATTACACAAGATAAAATGCATTCATAATTCGTCAACGTCTTCATCAAACATATTACACAAGATAAAATGCATTCATAATTCGTCAACGTCTTCATCAAACATATTACACAAGATAAAATGCATTCATAATTCGTTAACGTCTTCATCAAACATATATAAAATGCATTCATAATTCGTCAACGTCTTCATGAAACATATTACACAAGATAAAATGCATTCATAATTCGTCAACGTCTTTATCAAACATATTACACAAGATAAAATGCATTCATAATTCATCAACGTCTTCATCAATCACATAACACAAGATAAAATGCATTCATAATTCGTCAACGTCTTTATCAAACATATTACACAAGATAAAATGCATTCATAATTCGTCAACGTCTTCATCAAACATATTACACAAGATAAAATGCATTCATAATTCGTCAACGTCTTCATCAAACATATTACACAAGATAAAATGCATTCATAATTCGTCAACGTCTTCATGAAACATATTACACAAGATAAAATGCATTCATAATTCGGTCAACGTCTTCATCAAACATATTACACAAGATAAAATGCATTCATAATTCGTCAACGTCTTCATCAAACATATTGCACAAGATAAAATGCATTCATAATTCGTCAACGTCTTCATCAAACATATTACACAAGATAAAATGCATTCATAATTCGTCAACGTCTTCATCAAACATATTGCACAAGATAAAATGCATTCATGATTCGTCAACGTCTTCAACAAACATATTACACAAGATAAAATACATTCATAATTCGTCAACGTCTTCATCAATCACATAACACAAGATAAAATGCATTCATAATTCGTCAACGTCTTCATCAAACATATTACACAAGATAAAATGCATTCATAATTCGTCAACGTCTTCATCAAACATATTACACAAGATAAAATGCATTCATAATTCGTCAACGTCTTCATCAAACATATTACACAAGATAAAATGCATTCATAATTCGTTGAACGTCTTCATCAAACATATTACACAAGATAAAATGCATTCATAATTCGTCAACGTCTTCATCAAACATATTACACAAGATAAAATGCATTCATAATTCGTTGAACGTCTTCATCAAACATATTACACAAGATAAAATGCATTCATAATTCGTCAACGTCTTCATCAAACATATTACACAAGATAAAATGTATTCATAATTCGTCAACGTCTTCATCAAACATTTTGCACAAGATAAAATGCATTCATAATTTGTCCAACGTCTTCATCAAACATATTACACAAGATAAAATGCATTCATAATTCGTTCAACATTTTTATCAAACACATTACAAAAGATAAAATGCATCCTTAATTCGTCAACGTTTTTATCAAACACATTACACAAGATAAAATGCATCCTTAATTCGTCAACGTCTTTATCAAACACATTACACAAGATAAAATACATTCATAATTCGTCAACGTCTTCATCAATCACATAACACAAGATAAAATGCATTCATAATTAGTTCATCGTCTTCATCAAACACATTACACAAGATAAAATGCATTCATAATTCGTCAACGTCTTCATCAAACATAAATCACAAGATAAAATGCATTCATAATTCGTCAACGTCTTCGTCAAACACATTACACAAGATAAAATGCATTCATAATTAGTCAACGTCTTCATCAAACACATTACACAAGATAAAATGCATTCATAATTCGTCAACGTCTTCATCAAACACATTACACAAGATAAAATGCATTCATAATTCGTTGAACGTCTTCATTAAACATATTACACAAGATAAAATGCATTCATAATTCGTCAACGTCTTCATCAAACACATTACACAAGATAAAATGCATTTATAATTCGTTGAACGTCTTCATTAAACACATTACACAAGATAAAATGCATTCATAATTCGTTGAACGTCTTCATCAAACACATTACACAAGATAAAATGCATTCATAATTCGTTGAACGTCTTCATTAAACACATTACACAAAATAAAATGCATTCATAATTCGTTGAACGTCTTCATCAAACACATTACACAAGATAAAATGCATTCATAATTCGTTGAACGTCTTCATCAAACACATTACACAAGATAAAATGCATTCATAATTCGTCAACGTCTTCATCAAACATATTACACAAGATAAAATGCATTCATAATTCGTCAACGTCTTCATCAAACATATTACACAAGATAAAATGCATTCATAATTCGTCAACGTCTTCATGAAACATATTACACAAGATAAAATGCATTCATAATTCGGTCAACGTCTTCATCAAACATATTACACAAGATAAAATGCATTCATAATTCGTCAACGTCTTCATCAAACATATTGCACAAGATAAAATGCATTCATAATTCGTCAACGTCTTCATCAAACATATTACACAAGATAAAATGCATTCATAATTCGTCAACGTCTTCATCAAACATATTGCACAAGATAAAATGCATTCATGATTCGTCAACGTCTTCAACAAACATATTACACAAGATAAAATACATTCATAATTCGTCAACGTCTTCATCAATCACATAACACAAGATAAAATGCATTCATAATTCGTCAACGTCTTCATCAAACATATTACACAAGATAAAATGCATTCATAATTCGTCAACGTCTTCATCAAACATATTACACAAGATAAAATACATTCATAATTCGTCAACGTCTTCATCAATCACATAACACAAGATAAAATGCATTCATAATTCGTCAACGTCTTCATCAAACATATTACACAAGATAAAATGCATTCATAATTCGTCAACGTCTTCATCAAACATATTACACAAGATAAAATGCATTCATAATTCGTTGAACGTCTTCATCAAACATATTACACAAGATAAAATGCATTCATAATTCGTCAACGTCTTCATCAAACATATTACACAAGATAAAATGTATTCATAATTCGTCAACGTCTTCATCAAACATTTTGCACAAGATAAAATGCATTCATAATTTGTCCAACGTCTTCATCAAACATATTACACAAGATAAAATGCATTCATAATTCGTTCAACGTTTTTATCAAACACATTACAAAAGATAAAATGCATCCTTAATTCGTCAACGTTTTTATCAAACACATTACACAAGATAAAATGCATCCTTAATTCGTCAACGTCTTTATCAAACACATTACACAAGATAAAATACATTCATAATTCGTCAACGTCTTCATCAATCACATAACACAAGATAAAATGCATTCATAATTAGTTCATCGTCTTCATCAAACACATTACACAAGATAAAATGCATTCATAATTCGTCAACGTCTTCATCAAACATAAATCACAAGATAAAATGCATTCATAATTCGTCAACGTCTTCGTCAAACACATTACACAAGATAAAATGCATTCATAATTAGTCAACGTCTTCATCAAACACATTACACAAGATAAAATGCATTCATAATTCGTCAACGTCTTCATCAAACACATTACACAAGATAAAATGCATTCATAATTCGTTGAACGTCTTCATTAAACATATTACACAAGATAAAATGCATTCATAATTCGTCAACGTCTTCATCAAACACATTACACAAGATAAAATGCATTCATAATTCGTTGAACGTCTTCATTAAACACATTACACAAGATAAAATGCATTCATAATTCGTTGAACGTCTTCATCAAACACATTACACAAGATAAAATGCATTCATAATTCGTTGAACGTCTTCATCAAACACATTACACAAGATAAAATGCATTCATAATTCGTTGAACGTCTTCATCAAACACATTACACAAGATAAAACGCATTCATAATTCGTTGAACGTCTTCATTAAACACATTACACAAAATAAAATGCATTCATAATTCGTTGAACGTCTTCATCAAACACATTACACAAGATAAAATGCATTCATAATTCGTTGAACGTCTTCATCAAACACATTACACAAGATAAAATGCATTCATAATTCGTCAACGTCTTCATCAAACATATTACACAAGATAAAATGCATTCATAATTCGTCAACGTCTTCATCAAACATATTACACAAGATAAAATGCATTCATAATTCGTTGAACGTCTTCATCAAACACATTACACAAGATAAAATGCATTCATAATTCGTCAACGTCTTCATCAAACACATTACACAAGATAAAATGCATTCATAATTCGTTGAACGTCTTCATTAAACACATTACACAAGATAAAATGCATTCATAATTCGTCAACGTCTTCATCAAACACATTACACAAGATAAAATGCATTCATAATTCGTTGAACGTCTTCATCAAACATATTACACAAGATAAAATGCATTCATAATTCGTCAACGTCTTCATCAAACATATTACACAAGATAAAATGCATTCATAATTCGTTGAACGTCTTCATCAAACATATTACACAAGATAAAATGCATTCATAATTCGTCAACGTCTTCATCAAACATATTACACAAGATAAAATGTATTCATAATTCGTCAACGTCTTCATCAAACATTTTGCACAAGATAAAATGCATTCATAATTTGTCCAACGTCTTCATCAAACATATTACACAAGATAAAATGCATTCATAATTCGTTCAACGTTTTTATCAAACACATTACAAAAGATAAAATGCATCCTTAATTCGTCAACGTTTTTATCAAACACATTACACAAGATAAAATGCATCCTTAATTCGTCAACGTCTTTATCAAACACATTACACAAGATAAAATACATTCATAATTCGTCAACGTCTTCATCAATCACATAACACAAGATAAAATGCATTCATAATTAGTTCATCGTCTTCATCAAACACATTACACAAGATAAAATGCATTCATAATTCGTCAACGTCTTCATCAAACATAAATCACAAGATAAAATGCATTCATAATTCGTCAACGTCTTCGTCAAACACATTACACAAGATAAAATGCATTCATAATTAGTCAACGTCTTCATCAAACACATTACACAAGATAAAATGCATTCATAATTCGTCAACGTCTTCATCAAACACATTACACAAGATAAAATGCATTCATAATTCGTTGAACGTCTTCATTAAACATATTACACAAGATAAAATGCATTTATAATTCGTCAACGTCTTCATCAAACACATTACACAAGATAAAATGCATTCATAATTCGTTGAACGTCTTCATTAAACACATTACACAAGATAAAATGCATTCATAATTCGTTGAACGTCTTCATCAAACACATTACACAAGATAAAATGCATTCATAATTCGTTGAACGTCTTCATCAAACACATCACACAAGATAAAATGCATTCATAATTCGTTGAACGTCTTCATCAAACACATTACACAAGATAAAATGCATTCATAATTCGTTGAACGTCTTCATTAAACACATTACACAAAATAAAATGCATTCATAATTCGTTGAACGTCTTCATCAAACACATTACACAAGATAAAATGCATTCATAATTCGTTGAACGTCTTCATCAAACACATTACACAAGATAAAATGCATTCATAATTCGTCAACGTCTTCATCAAACATATTACACAAGATAAAATGCATTCATAATTCGTCAACGTCTTCATCAAACATATTACACAAGATAAAATGCATTCATAATTCGTTGAACGTCTTCATCAAACACATTACACAAGATAAAATGCATTCATAATTCGTCAACGTCTTCATCAAACACATTACACAAGATAAAATGCATTCATAATTCGTTGAACGTCTTCATTAAACACATTACACAAGATAAAATGCATTCATAATTCGTCAACGTCTTCATCAAACACATTACACAAGATAAAATGCATTCATAATTCGTTGAACGTCTTCATTAAACACATTACACAAGATAAAATGCATTCATAATTCGTCAACGTCTTCATCAAACATATTGCACAAGATAAAATGCATTCATAATTCGGTCAACGTCTTCATCAAACACATTACACAAGATAAAATGCATTCATAATTCGTCAACGTCTTCATCAAACATATTGCACAAGATAAAATGCATTCATAATTCGTCAACGTCTTCATTAAACATATTACACAAGATAAAATGCATTCATAATTCGTCAACGTCTTCATCAAACATATTGCACAAGATAAAATGCATTCATAATTCGTCAACGTCTTCATCAAACATATTACACAAGATAAAATGCATTCATAATTCGTCAACGTCTTCATCAAACATATTGCACAAGATAAAATGCATTCATAATTCGGTCAACGTCTTCATCAAACACATTACACAAGATAAAATGCATTCATAATTCGTCAACGTCTTCATCAAACATATTGCACAAGATAAAATGCATTCATAATTCGTCAACGTCTTCATTAAACATATTACATAAGATAAAATGCATTCATAATTCGTCAACGTCTTCATCAAACATGTTGCACAAGATAAAATGCATTCATAATTCGTCAACGTCTTCATCAAACATATTACACAAGATAAAATGCATTCATAATTCGTCAACGTCTTCATCAAACATATTACACAAGATAAAATGCATTCATAATTCGTCAACGTCTTCATTAAACATATTACACAAGATAAAATTCATTCATAATTCGTCAACGTCTTCATCAAACATATTGCACAAGATAAAATGCATTCATAATTCGTCAACGTCTTCATTAAACATATTACACAAGATAAAATGCATTCATAATTCGTCAACGTCTTCATCAAACATATTGCACAAGATAAAATGCATTCATAATTCGTCAACGTCTTCATCAAACACATTAACAAGATAAAATTCATTCATAATTCGGTCAACGTCTTCATCAAACATATTGCACAAGATAAAATGCATTCATAATTCGGTCAACGTCTTCATCAAACACATTACACAAGATAAAATGCATTCATAATTCGTCAACGTCTTCATCAAACATATTGCACAAGATAAAATGCATTCATAATTCGTCAACGTCTTCATTAAACATATTACACAAGATAAAATGCATTCATAATTCGTCAACGTCTTCATCAAACATGTTGCACAAGATAAAATGCATTCATAATTCGTCAACGTCTTCATCAAACATATTACACAAGATAAAATGCATTCATAATTCGTCAACGTCTTCATCAAACATATTACACAAGATAAAATGCATTCATAATTCGTCAACGTCTTCATTAAACATATTACACAAGATAAAATGCATTCATAATTCGTCAACGTCTTCATCAAACATGTTGCACAAGATAAAATGCATTCATAATTCGTCAACGTCTTCATCAAACACATTACACAAGATAAAATTCATTCATAATTCGGTCAACGTCTTCATCAAACATATTGCACAAGATAAAATGCATTCATAATTCGGTCAACGTCTTCATCAAACACATTACACAAGATAAAATGCATTCATAATTCGTCAACGTCTTCATCAAACATATTGCACAAGATAAAATGCATTCATAATTCGTCAACGTCTTCATTAAACATATTACACAAGATAAAATGCATTCATAATTCGTCAACGTCTTCATCAAACATGTTGCACAAGATAAAATGCATTCATAATTCGTCAACGTCTTCATCAAACATATTACACAAGATAAAATGCATTCATAATTCGTCAACGTCTTCATCAAACATATTACACAAGATAAAATTCATTCATAATTCGTCAACGTCTTCATCAAACATATTGCACAAGATAAAATGCATTCATAATTCGTCAACGTCTTCATTAAACATATTACACAAGATAAAATGCATTCATAATTCGTCAACGTCTTCATCAAACATATTGCACAAGATAAAATACATTCATAATTCGTCAACGTCTTCATCAAACATATTGCACAAGATAAAATGCATTCATAATTCGTCAACGTCTTCATCAAACACATTAACAAGATAAAATTCATTCATAATTCGGTCAACGTCTTCATCAAACATATTGCACAAGATAAAATGCATTCATAATTCGGTCAACGTCTTCATCAAACACATTACACAAGATAAAATGCATTAATAATTCGTCAACGTCTTCATTAAACATATTACACAAGATAAAATGCATTCATAATTCGTTCAACCTCTATGTTCATTTCCCATTTATAACCAATAACTCCCCAACCTTAACGAACAATAGTGTTTTGGTTCTTTGAGGGTATATTTAATAAAAATTTTATTAAAATCGATGAAGATCATTTTAAGGAAAACAGATTTTTGAGTTTTGGCGTTATAGCACTTATATCAATATTTTAAGTTCCCTCGAGAATATACGACACTCACATTCCAAATTTGATTAAAATCAGCTGAAGACAGAATATAAACAGACAGACATCATCCATTTTTGAACTCAAAATATCGCAATATGATTTTTCCATTAAAAACACAACATTGAAATTTGTTTTAATAAACAATACAATAGGTGAAGAACCTCTTAACCACTACAGACTTCTGTCGTAATCTTTCTTTAGTGTATCTTTATACATGCCTGTTTATATTGACACGGTTATTAACGAGTTGTCGCTATTTAATTTTACACAATTACCGTGTAAGGCTGTAACGCGATTACGAAATGTTGAAGGTGTTCCACAGCGAGAAAGTGTCAAACTTTATTATACTTTCGAAATTTGCAGTTATTCTTTTAGATTTATTGGGGGGAAAAATTCTTGTTGTTGAAGGCAATAAAAAGTTGAAAAGAACTTAAAATGAAGCCCTCGAATACGTTAAGCCCTCGGAAAAGAACAAGCGTTGGTCTAGAGAGATCGGACAGGAAAGATGAAAGAGAGGGAACTAATCCAAGACTAAATGAAAAAGGCGTAGATTATTTAAAAATAAAGTCATATATCAAAATAACAAACAAAATATTTTCACTATAAAATAAAATACAAAAAAAAAAATGCATTTATACTCTCATCTACAAAACTGAACAAATAGATTTTACATTTTCCAATAATTTAACTATTTGTCATCGTAGAGACGTGGGATAGCACCATTTCTGCAGAATTGTAATCTCCAATTTTTTTTATCTAATTTAATACGTTATAAACCGAATGACACAGTAAATATGAACAAAAACCGTTTAAAATGGCTGTCATTTTGACATTTCCAATTCGATTTTTCTGAATTTCGTACCGACGACAACGACAGACATGTCGAACATAAATTTTTTCCTGAGGCCGTGAAAACGCGCGAAAAAACTGAGGTGGAAATTTTGTAAGATTACCAAACTTACACTTTGCTTCGTATATGAGTACCCCGATACGCTAAATGTTTTGTTGCTGTTTAAAATATAGTTGAGAATCATAATATTCTGACAACGAAATAATTAAAAATCATATTTAACATTATTATTATTAAAAATGGAACTAGGGTTCAATTCTTAATGTTTTTTTACAAGATTTATTTTCAAATTTGATCCTGCAAAGAGAATATATATTTGTATAATGTTTGACGTGCCGAAATCAAGTCACCATAAAACTCATATAAACGATTAGGTACTGTTCTAGGAATTTATTATCAAAACAAATTATAATTTGGACGGAATAAACTAATATAAGTAGGTATGGAAAGCCCCGAGTATTAAGAAATTACCCAATGTTTCTCTTCCTCGGAAAGCATAGAAAATAAGATTATATCAATCTAACTAAAAATAAAACAAGCAAACTTTCACTTAAATCTCATCACATACTCAGGAAAAGTAAATGCTAAACAATGCTTAATACTAATCATACAGGGTGGTTCAAAATTGAGCGGCAATATTCCAGGGTTTAAATTAAGAAAAAAGTTAATATGATCATAGGTCCGGAAACGCTTCTGTCGGCCATTTTGGGTTTATATAAAAAACGATATATTTGTGGAAGTAGATAAAATATTAACTGAAAACAGTATAAAACGGTACCAGTATAACAGAAAATCAAGACTTTATTTTGTACTTTTTCAAAATGACAGACGTTTAAAATGTTTATCGAATATCTCAAACAAAAACAAAAAACCAAAAAGCTTTTATTATTTTTTTTTTTTACCACGTTTTTATTAGTTCGGTTTCCGTCATATCTGTCTGTCAGTCTGTCCGGGTGGAATTTTGCAATCGAGTTTAAACTAACTTCCCTATAAGCTAGAGACCTGAAATTCTGAACATAGGTCAGAATTGGATGACAATACAATATTCAGTTGGTTTCTTGTCTCTATATTTGTTTAAACAATAGTTAAAACACCTTGCAATGAACATGCCATGACGGAGATGGGAAGAATGCGTCAAATACGACCTTCGCCACCATAAGTTTGTGATACATTTACAATTTGTAATGGAGAAGGATCTGATATTGTAGCCTATTGTTTTAATTATGTACATGAAAAAAATTAAATAAATTTTGTTTACTTCTTTAGTTTGATTTTCTGAGTTACAAGACTAATAGAACTATTATAGGTAATAAGAGGTAACATTTTGGATGTCAGACATTTGCAGCTAATAAGGATGTGAAATGTATTGGGAATTTCCTATATATGTCCCTGTCAGAGTCTCATCAATATATACAAAACCGATTGAAATCTTTCACCCGGACATAAGACTAAAAAACAGAAAATAATAAATCAAATAAAAAAAAGTTTTTAACATACCACATTTTTAAAACGGACTAAAAAGTATAAAATAATTTTTCACTACCCTTCTACAATTTTGAGGGAGGATTGTTAATGGCTAGGGATATATTTGAAATACTTGGAGAGAAAAACGTGGGGCGCAGCCAGTAAATAATACAAGTAGACAATCCGGATGAATTCACAGCTAATTTCAGTGATTCGGAAATGAGATTCACTGTAGTTTAATATATTTACTCCTCCTTAACTATCATAGATTGCCTGCGCCTCACGTATTTCTTTCCAAGTATTCCAAATATATCCATAGCCACTAACAATCCTCCCTCAAAATTGTAGAAGGGTCTTGAATAATTATTTTATACTTTTTAGTCCGTTTTTAAAAACGTAGTATTTTAAAAACTTTTTTTTATTTGATTTATTTTTCTCTGTAGGTCAAAGGAAAACCTAGTTTTCGACAAAAAACTAAAAACATAATTCACTACAACACCCAAAATTAACATAAACCAAACTAGTAAAAAAAATGTACCATGAATTAAAATGATTCCCTTAAGAGTTACAGAATGGTGACTAGTGTTTTAATACCAATTTAAATATTTTATAGTTTTTTGTCGTTACCTTGGTTAATTCGACCTAAGGAAAAACTAAAAAGTTTTGTTTTTCGTTAAAAAAATAAAAAACTAACTTCTCATACATTTTTGTAATGTTAATGGTTTGACATTAAATGACATTTTTAAACACTATACAACTTGAAGGCAAATGGTCGTAAACTTCATTCAACAATACGTTGATAATTTGTGTTCAAGTTTTATTATATAAACTCTCACAAGTCAAGCTATATATTTATTTATTACATTTTAAACGTTCACCGTTTTTAAAATGTACAAAATGAAGTCTTTTCTGATATAATGGTAAAAGATTAAAAGAGTATAACAAATCTTCAGTTAGTACAGAATCTTCTCCAATTTAAAAAATTACTTTTAGAAAAAAAAACATTTACCTAATTAGTTATTGTTGTTACTTACTAGGGATATTTAGGTTATCGGAACTGAGTTGGCAACACTGCGCAAATAGGTATTAAACTATTGTTTTCATTCAGTTAAAAATTAATCTCACACGATAACGGAAAGTTTGGTTACTGGAAATTTATTATGCAACAAGTTCTTACGACCAGTGCGTTGAATTGTTTATGATTAGGTTCCATGTAAACAAACTGTACAATTTAGCGGCACGTTTTAGAGAAACCGGTAGTGTCAGTGACAGGCTTTCACTTTTGACATCTCATTTCGTCGAGTTTGTACAAGAAATTTTGCAGCGTTCTCCGAAAAGTCCCTTCCACAGTTTTCAGCAAACAGGTGTGTTCTATATAACTTGGCGAAGAACAAAATGCCTACACCTACGTCCACAGAAAAGATCAGGTGGTGCCGAGTCTACACGACTCCAAGCGAAATAGATTCGCTGCAACTAAACGCAACGCAACTGTAACCCAAGAATACAATCGCGTACATGAATTGCAAACTAATTTTATTCCGATCGCCTCGTGTGCGGATTCCCTCAGTTTGACACTGTCAATGTCACCGTGTGCGCTTGGGCTTACTTACTGCCGATGGTTTCGGCAATTTACAGTATCCTCAAGGTAGGAATGTGTCGGGGGTGGAGAGGAAAATAGAGACCCCCACACTTGCGTTTACTTTCAGCGGTACAACCCCAACAAAAAAATATACACCTCAATTGCTTCTGTGTAAACGCCTACCCTACTTTCGTTTCTTTTATCGGTGTAAATAAGAATAAAACGTTTTCAAAGTCTGTCACGAAGTTGTAACATTAGGAATTAAATATAGCTAAGCAGTAATTTGTGTACCTAGTTTTCTTGGAATGGGTTGTACCGTCAAGTCAGGCTAGGGAAGCAAGTAGAAGGGAGGACACCCACCCCCTTACACCAGACACAATCCTAGTCTGAGGCTACTGTAAACGCAACGATGTTTACAACAATAACTGTTATTAGTGATGAAGGTTGGTTTAATTGATATAAAAACAGTTGGATGTCCTCAACAAAAACCCCGTACGCTGTTCAGGACTTTCGTCATCATCCACAAAAGGTTTGGTTCGCCCTGACTAGGCGAAGGATTACAGGCCGAAATTTCCTTGAACAAACTGTTGATTCAGCTATGTATTCACAAATAATCCATCAATTCGCTGCTATACTTGAAGACTGTGAACACTTCTGCTGGCTGCAATAAGATGCTGCCACTTGCCAAATGAATTAATGAGATTGCATCGCGGATTCTTTAGTCCACGGTTAATTTCCAAGGCTCTTTGTCAAGCCCGCTCATCAGATTAGATTCTTTCAACCCCATTAGATTTCATTCTATGGGGATATTGGAAGGGGGAAATGAATGAAAACAACCCCAGAACATTACAATAACAGACTTGCATTGAAGATATTCCAGCCAACATGCTAACATTTGCCAACGAGTGCCTACATGAAAATTGTGGACATTTCGAACAATTCTTTAAAAATTTGTCTGTGTTAATAGAATCTATATTACTCATTCTTTATAATTAATTTTGCTGTTTTATATAAAATATTAAATAATAATGTCTACGGACTTTTGAATCATCCTGTATCTTATCTACTTTCAAACATATGTTTTTGATATAGAACATCTAATACGGCGGTACGGGAGTAAGAGCGACTCTTGCGTAGCGTCGCTATGGATGGTCAAACGTTCCTTGTAGTTCCTCTCTGCACCATGAGTATCGTTCAGAACAAGTTGCATTGTTGAAAATATTTAGATTTAAATGTGGAGTTTTGTTTGTTCTTTATGAATGGGGACGATGAAACTGCCCCGCTCATTAAAGAGGATCAAGAAGGGTCGTCTCGCAAGACCAGAAATACTGATATTGCCCCGAGCGCCCGGCCAGGTAATCATTTTCTAAGACCGGCTATTTACCTTAGAAAATAATATAGAAAACATGTTAAGGATGTTACCGCATGTTCTAACAGGGTGTGACATATCGTTCAACTGTAGAGAAGTTATTTTTTTGTACTATTTATGTAATTTTTCAATGGAGACAGGAGAAATTTAAAGACATTTTATTCAATGTAGTTTTTTATTTAAATTTCTCTGCCAGATTATTTTATTTCGGTAGTATGTGTTTAAATTTACCCTCAATCAAGCATATAAGCCTGTAAGGTTAGGTTAGGTTAGGTTAGGTCAGGTCCTGTAGCGTAACATGTTTTCAATATTATTTTCTAAAGTAAATAGCCAGTCATAGAAAATGATTACCTGGCCGAGCGCTCGGGGCAATTTCAGCATTTCTAGTCTTGCGAGGGGGAGTTCTGCAATTCCCCCGGCGGTCAGGGGCAGCCCCCGAAGGGTATCAGCAGTTCCCACAGAGCCCCTTTTTGGGTGTACTGCAGTTCCCCCGGCGGTCATTTCTGTATTAACGTTATTTGCTAACGCAACGAATAAATTATGTAATGCAATAAAAAATAACTTGTACAAGAAAAAACGGCAACAGTTACCTCCCCTACCGAAGAATATATCGGAAGTTCATGACGCTCTAAACAGTATTCGTATAGTTAGTAATGAAGATGAAGAATTATTTCAGGTTAGGTTAGGTTAGGTTGTGAATGACCGCCGGGGGAACTGCATTCATTTTTGGAGGGGGGGCGGGATTATCGACCCTAATAAATTCCTTCAACCACCGGGGGAACTGCATGTCAGCCTTGCGAGGAGACCCTTCCAAATCTTCTTTAATGAGCGGGGCAGTTTTAACGTTTCAAAAGTACCCAAAATGTCGGGGCAGTTTCACTACTCCCTTATGAATATACGTGTAAAAATATGGATGTGGCCCAGCCAAGGAACCCACCAAACCAAAATCACAAAGACCGCTACGGGACGAGGTCAGGTCAGTCCATTTTCGGCCACGTGCTAGCTAAATTAAACGGTACTTTTCGGCCACTATTAAGGCTTTATCTTGCCGTTATGTCTATTTAATAAGTTATAAATAATTCTGTAATCTTTAATTCGGCACTATAATAAAAGAGAACATTTAATTTCACTTGCGTTGCGTGCGTTCATTAACGTCCTAACCCGACTCCTTGGCCCATCCTGACAAGATTCGGCTAAAGTGTACGCGGTCTCCAGCCAGCCGGAGCTTCCAGCTGGTCAAAAGAAGTGGAGACGGTCACATGTAAATATTTTAGTTAATGTTAGTGTATGTTATTTTCAAGCTGAACTTTTATTTATTATTATTAATTTATTATTTACAACAATATTGTACTTATTGTTGTACAATATTAAAAGAAACTATCATTCAACTTTTAGATAAAATTGTTGGAATAACCAAAGTACTTAGGGCTACAAGTTTATTAGCTTATTATTTTGCCAGTAACACAAATAATATTACTGTTGATATTGTTGGTCTATTGTAAGAATAGTGATAGTAATAATATAAATGGTGTTTTTACAACTCTTAAATATGGACATTATTGTAATATATACACAACAAGATGCACTATTCATTAGATACCTTGATAACGTTATGTCTAACATACAATGTTCGTCGCGTATTCAGTTATCATCGATCAATTGTCACTTTAATACCTTCATAGACAGTTACTATTACTGACAATACACTTTAAAATATTAAAAAAAAAAATTTTTTGTATTTTTGTAAAATTATATAATAATCGTTTTAACTACAAAAATCAAAACATTTGTTTATTTTCATTATTATTTCCTTCAAATAACATTTTTTTCTGTTGTATACTTTTCATAAAAATGAATTTTGATGTTTCACATCTGCCAGGCTCATACTTTTTTTTATTGTAAAAGCAAAAAATGGCCAAGAAACGTAAAACAAAAAGTGTTTCCCAACCTATATTATTATAAACTTTTATAACTCTAGAATTAGTAACCGAAATATTGCCGTGAAATTTTGAGTCATCCTGTATAATTGATCATTACCCTAACCAGAATTACAGAAACAAATAACTAAAAGTCTAGAGTCCAATCAATTAGCACTCACATACCAAAATTTGATTCAAATCGGTCCAATTGTTTGGACTATAGAGCAGCGCATCGAAAGACACACTTTGCGGAGGTGAGGAGATCTCGGAACTAAAATATATGAAATCCAATCGTTAAATCAACGACAGAAAAAACAAAGTTTACAAACTGACAATACCGTTGAACGTGAAACCGTAGAAATTCCGCTGAACTTGCCATAGTAGTATCTTCAGAAGGTAGGCTACTGCTAAACTAGACCTAACAATTAAAACAAACTAAATTTGTAACTTACCGCCCTCCCCACCCTTTACACAGTTTGAGGCCATATGTCATCGAAAGAGAACAAGAGTTGGGCAAGAGGAAAAGTGAAAGATGGAAATCTAACTCAAGACCACACGAAGAAGATCCCTACTAGTGTCTCCTGAACAAACACATTTGGAAAGATGAAAACCAATACAAGATTCTAGCAAGATTTCATGAAAATCGTTATAGCCGATTTCAAGATATTCCGTAATTTTTAGTCTTATAGCAGCTACCTTCAAGCTCCGAGTTAAAGAAAAAATTACTAAAAGTCCAGAGTCCAAAATATGCTTGTTTGGACTACAGAGCAGTGCATCGACAGACATAATTAAAAAACACACTTCTTGGAGGTCAGGAGATCTTGGAACTAAAAAAAAAAAAATGTATATCATGGGTTTATATGTTTGCCAAATCAGCGGGAGTAAAAACAATCTTTCCAAACTGAGTAGACCGGTGAATGTGAACCGTAAGAATTCCGCTGACCTTGCCATCAAATCGAACCCTTTGTTAGACTATAAAGCATTTCATCGACGAACATCATTAAAAAAGCACACTTTTTGAAGGTCAGGAGTTTTCGGAACTAAAAACAAACTTGTTATATGAAATCAGATCGTCATATCAACAACAGTTAAAACTGCGTTTCTAAGCTAACGAGACCGTTGAATGTGAAACCTTAGGAATTCCGCTGACCTTGCCATAAGGCTACTGCTGTGAATCAATGCCTTTGCGGAAGCTTCCATTCTAAACAATCACCGTTATTCAACACACAAAACAATCCTACACAAATGTAAACATTATCCCCTAATCTTTTTAATGCCGTAGGACTTCAATACGTAGCTGAAATTTACAAATAAGTACTTCCAAAATTACGAGAACGGATATGAATTTCGGTGGCAAAATCACCGATAAGTCAAATTTCGGTGTAAAGTTTTTTGGAGGTTGATATTTTGAAATCCGACTTGTATCCCCCCTTTTGTACTCAATTAAAAATAAAAAAAATTAACGGACCCCCCTTGGCAGGGGGTTGAAATTAAAATGTACAAAACGGCGATTCTCAAAATCTATTTCATCAACCATCACAAACCCTCTGAAGCTCATAGTACGGGCTTTGCAATCCAAAAGAAATCTCGATGGATTTACATTTTTTTTATTTATTTATTATTTTTTTTTTTTTTTAGTGAAGTCTTGTAAAGGTGATAATTATATTCGCGAAATGTACGTTAAAACATTAGGGATCGAAATAACAATTAGGTTATGTTAGGTTAGTTGTGTATTTCTGAAGGTTATAATTACATACGCGAAATGTACATTAGAACAGTAGGGATCTAAATAACAATTAGGTTAGGTTAGGTTAGGTTAGGTTAGTTGTGTATTCCTGAAGGTGATAATTACATTCGCAAAATGTACCTACATTAGAACATTAGGGATCTAAATAACAATTAGGTTAGGTTAGGTTAGGTTAAGTTAGGTTAGTTGTGTATTCCTGAAGGTGATAATTACATTCGCAAAATGTACATTAGAACATTAGGGATCTAAATAACAATTAGGTTAGGTTAGGTTAAGTTAGTTATGTATTCCTGAAGGTGATAATTACATTCGCAAAATGTACATTAGAACATTAGGGATCTAAATAACAATTAGGTTAGGTTAGGTTAGGTTAGTTGTGTATTTCTGAAGGTGATAATTACATTTGCAAAATGTACATTAGAATATTAGGGATCTAAATAACATTTAGGTTAGGTTTTTTTAACTCTTCTTCTTTTCCGACCCTTACGCCATTAAACTATACGAGGGCTGAGGGGGGGGGTGTCTTTTTTTTTCTTTCTATTTTTATAAGGCGCTAATGACCGAGAGATGTGTCGCCTTAGAAAAAAACGATACTCACATTTTTTTGTCTTATAATTAGAACTTGACAATATGAAGATGAAAATATACTAATCTTTTTATTATTGACTTAGTTTTGATCATAAATTTCTTATTGAGGTTAAGTTGTCAGCGAAAGCACCCCCCCCCCATCAATCAACTTCTTGCAAAGTCAAAGTTTATCAACAATATTTAGCGTTTCACTTGTGCCATCAACTTATCCTAAACATAAATCATATTTGAGTTTTTAAATAACGGTTGTCAAGATTCATTTAATTTTCGTTTTCTTTTAGTATTCCTGAACAATTAATATTCATTTTATAATAATATTGATTTTTAAATCGATATCTTCCGAATCAACTTTTTAGAGAGATAACATCCCAAAAATAACTATGAGAAGGGAGAGGAAAAAAAAAGAAAAAAAAGAAAAAGAAAAAAAAACCCCATACCCTCGAATATTCTAATAGCACCAAGATCGGAAAAGAACAAGAGTTGACCAGATAGGAAAGAAGAAAGAGAGGGATCAAACACAAGACTACATGAAAAAGATGTAGATCCAGCTAGGTCCACTCGGGATCGTCAAGCCTGTACTCAACTAAAGTGAGCCCCTGAGGGTAAAAATAATTTAAGTCGATTTGGATTTTAGTAAATTCAATTTTGTTTCTTATAGTAGCTACATTTTAAATGTTTAAAACACCCACATATCAAATTTCATCAAAATCGGTCAAGTAGTTCACCAATGCATTTCACAGACGATAGACAGTCGGAAAAACATAAAGTGTATTTTCCCGAATCAGATTTTTAAGTATATAACTTTCTCTTACTCCATATATGTGAAAAAATGAAACTAAAAAAAAGTATTTCTATAACAAGTTGGCCGCCATATTGGAAAAATGGCTGATAGTATAGAAAATTTAAAACCACTAAATAAGACAACATAAAAAGTACAGGTGAGTTGACATTTGACTTTTTTCATATCCAATACTTTCCAAGTGACACACTAATACCAACCACCCTGTATATGAAAAAGTAAAAATTCAGGCAGTTAAAAGGAACCAAGTAAATCTGTTAAGGAGTAAAATAAAAAGAATCCTCGGCGTTGTTCATATAAATTTAGATCATCCTTGTAATAGAATAAAATGAAGACCTAATTTGTAGGTCAAGGTTTTTGCCAACTCCAGACCTATAAATGTCTTTTACTTGTGATGTGGCATAAGGTTATTGATCTTCATATATGAAGGTTAATGACCCCATCATCGACATACTAAATTTAAAAGATGATCAGGGTTAAGTAATTATTTTCCAAATAATGCAAGAAAAGTCATTTTCTTTCACTTGATTTCACGTTTCACAAATATTTACTGTCACAGGGAAAATTATCTGATGAATCAAAAAATCGATTTTTGCATTTATCCCGTTTTGAGAACCCTTGACACCAAGAGTGGTTTTTGGAATGATATCGTCTGCCGTGTGTGGAGTTCTCTACAGCCAAGAAGTGTGTACTGATAATAAAATTTAGTATTTGGGTATATTTTAACCATATCTCAGGACTTTTTTTTCATTTTGGAGGGTACCAAACGATTTTCTTAAAATCCACTTACGATTATACGAAATTTACTCAAATGACCTTCAAGGACTTTAAAAAAAAGGAATGATCCTCACGTCTCCAATTATGCCGATTCGCGAGGTATCGGAAAAAAGAAAACCAATCTGCCACAGGGTGTTACAAAAATCGTATTTTCTCACAACCGGAAGTACAGTTTTAGTGAAATGTGAAATGACACATATCCGTGTGCAAAATCAGTTTAAAAAAAACTAAATAAAATGGCACAGGATTAATGGGCAAAAAAACTATTTGCAGTTATTAAAAGCAAGATAAACACGTAATTTTTCAAAATCGTTTTTAGTGTAATGTAAAGAATTACCCGTATCCGTGTACAAAATCACAAAATAAAAAATAAAATAAAATAAATAAATAAAAAAATAAATTAAATTAAAAAAATTGGCCCAGTATTAATTGGCAAAAATCGTGGCTGTTATTAAAATCTGCATAAATACGTAATTTTACAAAATTTACTCTACTGATTTCGTTAAATTTTAGTGTAATGTGAAGAATAAAATTTGACAAAATTTTTTCCCATATCCGCGTACAAAATCACAAACTAAAATTAAAAAAAAAAAAAAATGGCCCAGTATTATTGGCAAAAAACGTGGCTGTTATTAAAATCTGCATAAATAAGTAATTTTTCAAAATCGACTACAGATTTCGTTAAATTTTAGTGTAATGTAAAGAATAATGACCCGTGTCAGTGTGCAAAATCACAAATTAAAAAAACAAATTGGCTCAGAATTAATTGGCAAAAAATTTCAAAATCGACTCTACCCATTTCGGTAATGACCTGTAACCGTGTGCAAAATCACAAATTAAAAAAAATTGGCACAGGATTAATTGGCAAAATGAACCTTCGCCGTTATTAAAAACTGGAGAAGTACATAATTTTCAAAAACTACTCTACCGATTTCATTCGAATTTTAGTGAAATTTAATTATCCATAAACAGATGATAAAAGTTTTTTTTTGTCAAAAACACAAAATGGCGGCAAGATAGAAAACTAACCATCTTAGGATATATATTTATATAAACTTTTTCATTGGTTTTGATGTGAGGAATAAGTTCCTGAATTCCTGAAACTTTTTAACCACCCTGTATTCTGTATATATTTCACTTGTCCCACACGCGTTTGGGCAATTTTCACATTTCATTTAAATTTGAATGAAATTGGTAGAGTAGTTTTTGAAAAATTACGTTTTTACTATTTCGTTTTTTACCGACGACTAACAAACCGGAATTTTTGGAAAGATGACAACCAATTCGTTTTGTTTATGTCCTTAGAGACGACACTTGGGGAAAATTTGATTCGAATTTTTGAAGCCGATTTTGATAAAATCGTAATTTTATGTTCTTTAGGGGTAACTACCCTCGATTTTGAGTTATCGGAAGAAGTAAAATTGCTCACATAAAAAAAAAATTAAAAAAAAAAAAAACACTGTTTTACCGGACCTAAAAATGGGGGGTGGCAATTTAAGTGAGAAAGTTTGTGTAAAAATATTAAAAATATATTAAAATAAATTCAACCAAAACAATAGACACTAACCTGCAGTATAAGTAAGATCCTGGAATTCGATATCGACGGCCGGTCTTTTGGCCATTCTCGTTAAAGTCGTCAATTCGATCCTTGTAGGAATTCTCGTTATCACCCTAGGACGATCACCCTCTTCGCTGCTGGTGAATCTCACCAAGGATTTCCTCCTAGGGAGTTGGGTGATCTCGTGGTCTCGGCTATCACCTGAAGGCAACATTTCCACTATAGTTTCCGACATTTTGTATTTTTTTTAAAAAAGGTGTTAGAATATACACTGACAACAAAAATAATAATATTTTCACTCGGGCAAAAAGTTAGGTTATGTTGATCAATTCGATGTACTCATTTCATCTGTTAACACTCTCAACGTAATGTCATTGACGCTACGTAACGCTTGACTGTCGCGGACAAACTGAAGCGATAAAAACAAGACTAGTGGGGGAGAATGGTTTTTTCACGGTGCGGAGAAAGTGGGTAACAATGACTGGCGGAGTGGGGGCTGTAATATTCCTCCAACTGTCTGGGAAAAACTTACTTTTAAAAAGCCTAATTAATATTTTGTCGTAATGATTTGTTTAATTTGTTGACATCATTAATTGTCAATTTGTACATATAAATAGCATCTCACAGTAGGCTCTGTGTTAATTATATTTTAACAGAATAAATAATTGCATAGAAAACAACAACAAAGGAATTCAGAATACATTTGAATATAGGGTGCCGAAACATTGCACTATGTTTCTCATATACCCCTAATTTTTATTTATTTATTTTTTTTTTTATAAAAAAAATTTAATCTCAATCTCCCTATGTTATATTCCGGCAAGAAAATAAATGTACTTTTCTTTATTTCGGAATTTTTCCCTTCGTATTTTCTAAAAGTTGAAATTGAAGGGGGGCCCCCTCACACTTTAGTTTCCACTCTTTCTCTCATTTTATTTCCTCCCCCTTCTCTCTATGTCATTTTAATTACTCCCCTTTTCTCTGTAGTTCTGTAAATCTGTCATTTTCTCTTTAGTTTAATTATTTTTAAAGCTCTTTCTAGTTCTCTTTGACTTTCCCTGATTTTACGTTATCTCTCTATCTCTTTAGTTCTCTATTTGTCTTTCGTTGATTTAATTTTCTCCCGTTATTTCTCACATTTTCATTCTCCCTTCTCTCTCATTCTCTCACAATCTTCCCCAACTTTACATTCCCCTCTCACTCCCTCACTCCACACTCTTCACCTTCTCTCTTTCTCATGATATGCTCTCTCTCTCTCCCTCTCCCTCTCTAGATCTTTATCTCTTATTACTCTCTCTTATTACATTTTTTTACCCCTCTCACTCTTATCAATCACATTTCATTTTCATCCTTAATATTCTCATATCCCTATTTCTCATACACTCCCCCTCTTCCTCTTATTCACTATCACTCTCTTGCTCATTCTTCCATTACTTTCGATTTCCCTCTTACAATCTTTTGCCCTCTTCTCTATCGTTCTTTGTTCCTCTATTCTCTCTCTCTCTCTCTCTCTCTCTCTCTCTCTCTCTCTCTCTCTCTCTCTCTCTCTCTCTCTCTCTCTCTCTCTCTCTCTCTCTCTCTCTCTCTCTCTCTCTCTCTCTCTCTCTCTCTCTCTCTCTCTTCACTGTACTATGATTTCCTAGTTATTAAAAATTAATTGATGTGTAGCGGAAATAACCTACTAGAATACAATATTCCTAAGTACCAATGGTTAGGTTAGGTTAGGGGGACCCTCTCTACTGCCCTGGCGCCGAACTCGAGTGTGGAAATAACGCCTGAACAACTTTTGCCGATGTTCAGATTTGGTGCCAAACTCGAATGCCACCCTTAATTTTTGTAGTCATATCGGAAATAGCTTTTATGATTGATTGAAACCATGAAACGTGTAGATCAGTAAAAACAAAGCTCGAATTTTGAACTATTACCAAACCTAACCATACTTCGTACAATGGGTAAATAAAATAATGTTTCACAGTCCAACTTCTGAGGTCTACTACTAAAACTACAGTTCACATTATGGTAAAGCTTTAGGCTGTAGCTGATATCAACTTGTACAAGTTTATGGCTTGTCATGTAGGAACGTTACCGCCAATAAGTTCGACGTAGTTATCCTTGAAACTGATCAAATTTAAATTGAGCGTTCACTTGCATCGTGTGTAGGCTAGGCGTGGCCAGCGTAATTGATAAATTGAAATCCAGTTTTTTTGTAACGGAAGTCATGGTTCCATGATCGGTTTTTGTAATTACGCCCAAACTGTTATTTTTTTTTATTTTGACAAACTGGTTTTAAATTATAGATATGGATACTTTACTCAAATTTGATTGAAATAATAAACTTTTTTTTTTTTTTTTCCTAATGAACTACACTATTTAGATTACGAGACACAAATACGTTTGGGTTTTTTGCAAAATTTCAATGAAATCGTTAGAGCCGGTTAAGATTTAAGTGAATGTGTTTTTCTTTTCTTTCATATTTTCGAGTAGTCGCCTGTGTTATGACAATCGAACGTTTCTGATTTGTGATGTTCGTGTATTCTTAATATTTTGACAACCTCCCACGAGCAAAATTCTGAAGATGGAACAGATTTCGAAACGCGTAACTCAACGTTACAAGTAGCACGAGACGAAGTCAGTATTTAAGTTGAAATCAGGATTTTGATACTACAATTCAAAATTACTTATATATGATGAATGGTGAACAATATAAAAAAAAAACAATGGAGTGCTAGTAGGCTAGATTTTATTTCCAACAAAATTGACGTGGTAAGTCTCATCCCATCTCGCTTCGTTTCCGAGATATATATTTTAGGAACGTGACTTTTCATTTAAAAATTGTATTTTCTTACTTTTTTTCACCTACAACTAAAGTGACCCCATTTCCAAAAACTACATTACATTTTCTATAAGACAGAACTAATATCGTGTTTTGAAAATGATACAGTAATGTCTATTCTTTATAAGCTCTAAAACATGAAAAGAGTGAATGTTTTGAAATCGTTGACATAGGTTAGGTTAGGTTAGGTTACACGCGACATTCCAAATATTTGTTCGCAGTCTGGACAGACCGTGGTTGAGCGACGTATGATATTATTGCCCTTTTCGCAAATCTGGACTGTTCGCAATCGGGACACAACCAAAATGATACGTGCATCTGACTCGTCTGCACCAATAAATCTCCCAATTAAAGTTCTCTAACAAAGAAAATTTCTTTATTTCTCTCAAATATACGTAGTCTATAGAGAGTTAGTAATGGGCTAAAAATTCTTAAGTCTTTTTTTGGGAGATTTTTAATAAAAATAAACATATGTTTTTTGAATAATGTCGAATATCCACCCACTGTACTACAAGCCAAACTCGTAAACTTTTTTTAAATCGAAGTTTTTGCTTAAAATCGAGCAATATTTTGTTATTAATAAATATTTTAAATTCAAACACTGTTGTAAATTGATTTGAAGCGTTCATTCATTGGTCTAATTGTAAATGGTATAACTTCAGCTGGCATCCTTAGTGCTCGTTTATACGAATCAATATTAGTTTCCTCATTGTTAAGTCCACGCATAATTCTCATGTAGTTGCGGTGATAAACACGCCTTCGGTATAAGTTTCTGTTCCTTCTAATTGGAGGCATTGTTACTATTAAAACTGCAACAGTTCAATAAACTTAAAAAACTTAATTGAAAAAACATTGCAAAATCTAATAACAATCTTTAAAAACCTCATTTAAAACATCGTATAAGCCAGTCAAAACGAACTGATAAATAACATATGTTGTCAAAAACAAATAATAGCAACACTTCTTTAACAAATAACCACACTTCTGTTTAGCTTGCTTTAAGTCATGTTTGTTTATATCAATAACAGCTGATTGATGTAGTTTAAAACGTTTGGTGTTTTTAGAACAAATTCTTAACAGAAAGCCAGATGTTTTTAATCACAGATGTTTATAAATTTATCAATAAACATCAGCATGGCGTTAATGGTAAAAACTTTCATCCCTTCTAATTTCCCTCCCTTATGCTCCATCTTTTTTAAATTTCTACGGAAAGAACTTCAGAGTTAACCCTATCCAATGACACATTAAACGTGTAAATCGGTTAAAATACCGAAGGATAAGTTCTACTCACAACCCCCCCCCCCCCCGCCTATTAAATAAGTATAGATTTCGTATGTAGGAATATTTTAGTTGCAACTCATTTTTATTTAAAAAACTCAAATTTCATGGGTAGCGTCATAAGAAAATTTTGATCATATTTTGCACAGGTATGGCCACAAAGGCCCCACACAAAACGTATTGGTTAACAATCTCTTTAAAAAAAAATGCTGGTCATTTATCGGTAAAAAACCAAAAATTCACCCTGGGCTACTATAAAATACGTATTTTTTCAACATCTACTCTTACCGATTTAGTTCAAAATTTTGTCTAATTACTGACCCAAATTGGTTTAAAAAAATATTACGGTTCAGGTTAAAAAAAAAAATAAAAATAAAAAAAATAAAAAAAAAATAAAAATCTTATCACCTATACGTAACGGATAGGTAAATAATAAATGTATATTCACTTAACACCAGCAACCCTGTTATTTCAGTCTTTTTATTATTTAAGACACTGGTTTCGGACTTTATATTCGTCCATCATCAGGTCTTCATAATAAGACACAATTACAAATACATAACGCTGATAATGTGTTATGGCATAACAGAACCAATTTTACGCACTTATATAATAATTGATGGCGGCCGTACTTCTTTTCCCCTTTTTTTCTACAACAAAAAAACTCAACACTTTTTTATCAGTTAAACTGTACGCTTCTTCTATCTCTTTTAAGATACGCACTAGTCTCAAATCCTGAAAATTTTTTTTCAGGATCCGTTTCCGCTTGAAAAGAAATGAATTATCCAATCCACTGGAATTTAAGGCTTCTTAAATTTATCTGGCCTGGATTGTAAACTCCTTCAACAGTTTAAGTCACCCCAAACTACCGGTACCCCTCCCCCTTTTCTGTATAATACTTCCAGTAACTATATTTACTTTAACCCAATTTATCTGGCCTGGATTGTAAACTCCTTCAACAGTTTAAGTCACCCCAAACTACCGGTATCCCTCCCCCTTTTCTGTATAATACTTCCAGTAACTATATTTACTTTAACCCTTTCGCTCAGACAATACAATATTGACAACTACCGTACTAATATTTGTGAAGATTAATTCTGTTTTTTTTTTTTTTTTAATAGGTTTTGGGAATAGGCGAATGAGAAAGTTTGTCAGTGTTTTAAGACTATTTTCTTCCTCCTGTATAGGATTAGGGTATATTTTTTAGTGAGATAGTGAGACAAATATTAGTTTTGTTTAGTTGATGACTACGTGAGAGATATTGAATATTCAGGAGGAATATACACGCAAAGTGCCTCCGTGCTTTGTGTCATTGCCAACTTATTTCTTTTCTGGACATGCTTTATGTCACGAATAAAGAATAAACATATGTTTTCCTGTAAAATAACATCATGGTACTTACCCAGCCCCATCATACAATCAAATACAAACACATCCTCTAAATGTAATACCCAGAAATTGGTTTCTTGGGCAATGTTGATAAATCTTAAATTGTATTGGTAGATCACATGGTCTTAACCAGTAGGGCAAGTTTGTTTAAAACAGTTCTCTAAGCTTCGTAATTAATTGTGTATATCACTTACAGTATCCTCAAGGTAGGAAGGTGTTGGGGGGGGGGGGAAGAGGGGTCCCCACACTTCGATTGTTGCGTTTACTTTCAGCGGTACAACCCCAAGAAAAAAATATAGACCTCAAATGTTTCTGTGTAAACGCCTACCCTACTTTCGTTTCTTTTATCGGTGTAAATAAGATTAAAACGGCTATAAAATAAAACTTTTAAGAATTAACTTGTACTTAAACTTTAAGAATTAAATGTAGCTAAGTAGTAATTTGTGTACCCAGTTTTCTTGGAATGGGTTGTACCGTCAAGTCAAGTTAGGTAAACAAGTAGAAGGGAGGACACACCCATTAAACCAGACACACTCCTAGTCTGAAGGTACTGTACTTTCTTGACGTCCTATAGCTCTAACGAGCTTCGTAGATGTGTATATATTAAAACGTCTCCACTCGCTTCGCTCGTATCAGTGTCCCGATCCTTGCGGTCCTAGAAGCGATTATACAAACATCATACATTTTTTTACAATAGTTTCATTATTTGTTGTCGAGGAGAGGTGGTGTTGGTACCATTACAGGGAGAAATATGCAAATCTTTACATAATTTAGTCTGTTATAAGTAGAATAACGAGATATAAAAAAACCGTTTAAAATGGCCGCAGTTTTTACTTTTTTTCTGAATTTAAATTAATTGTGCCTACGTAAAGACGACGGATGGATGACATGCCGATAATATCTCTTTTTCGGTTTTCTGAGAACATGAAAAGTCAAAAAACGGTGGTTGAATTTGTGATGATTACTAAACTTACCCTGTACTGATGGGACCATTTGTCTGTGCGCGCGGCTCTGACGCTACTAGCCGTTCTGTAAAAGTAGAGCTCGCTCACCCAACTATTTGTCTACCTTTCGCGAGACATAATTACAGTTTACAAGTAACAACATGATGTTTATAAACAAATTTTATTGTTTTATGTCCTTTAAAATATCAGTACTAGCAAAGGTAACATCTAAAAAATGTGATACTAAAAGTTGATTTACAATATTAAATTTATAGATTGTCTACATACATTTTAATCCAGCTCTTCAATGCTGCTCAAATCATCGTCGTCATCGTCCTCCTCACTACTGTCGCTGTTTCCTACTGATATACAATCATTGATTCCACGAGGTCGTCGATCCGCGGCTCAGCTGAAGCATAATTATATTCAATAGTTTTTACATACTCGCACTTGTTCTCCCTTTCTTTTGCACCAATGAGGTTGAATTTTTCCTCTGCTGATGACTTGATGCTCTCGAAGCTACATTGAAAACAGGTGAATAATCTACGTCCGGCGCGCCGCGCGGGACCACATGTTTTTGGAAATGAGCAATTACCACTCCCCTCTCCCCCGCCGCGCCATAGCAAGCCGCGCGCACAGACAAATGGTCCCATCAGTACTTCGTATACTGGGTAAGTAAATTATTTGATTAAAATCAACTTTTAATGGTCAAAGTTCATTTTTCTACTTGGGGTTTGGCATACTAGTTGGAGCAATTTAATGTTCACATTCTACTAAAATTTGAACGAAATCGGTAGAGCCAATTGTAAGAACTTCAAAACAGCCCCGTGGAAGATTTAAAATAAATATATATCAATAACTCATGAACTGTTATCTTGGAGAAATAACAACCAATACATTTTGTTTGGATTCTAAATGTACGCATGAGCAAATCCTGAGCGAGAAAGATGATTATCAATATTTTCGACAACCACGTTAAAGTTGACAAAAATTCGTTACCAGCACAGACAGTTACTGTACTTCCTTTATAAGGATGACACTTTGAAAACGGATCCTGCGAGTCAGAAATGAAATTGCAGGTGTTGGAGATGCCGCATCACGTCAACGCACCAACTCAACACGTGCTTTCAATTAGAGAATTTCGGATTAGTAGAAATATTCCCACCCTTCCACATCTTTCCTACAGCCTAGATATAGCTCAGTGGTATTTTTACCTCTGTAATGGGCAAAGTCAAAAAATTGTTGATTTGAATGTAACCCGATCCGACCAGATCCTTTTCCCGAAATAATCGGATACACAGTGGTGGATGACGCGATTTTAGTACTATAATTTTGTATCTAGATTGTCTTTGTATTTCCTTTGTAATTGTATTTGCTTATGTGTGAGACTAAAATAGATATTCCTTGGAGAATAAGGAGGAAAATACAAATTTGTTTTTAAAAGAGTAACTGAACCATGCTAATAACGATAAAGCTGTAGCAGCTTGGCCAGGAAGTCTGTGCAGAATAAAACTAGAGACAACAGAATGGTGCAATATTTGGGCTGATTTTGTTGTTTTTTGCGAGTTGTCCTATGAAGGTTGCTTATTGTGTTTTGGAAGGGGAAGTTTGCCAGTATAAATTTAGTTAAAAGGAATGAGGGTATGTGTTTGAAGAGTAGGAAGTGAATAGAGGCTTCCAATTTCTAAAGAAGTCAAGATTCCAAATTATATTTTAGACATAACTTTACTATTTGTTGACGTTAGGAGGTGTGATGAGTACAATTAATAGAACTGGATTGAATTTGATCTAATTTAGTTTCTTACAAAGAGATATGAACGAAAAATTATCTAAAAATACGTATATAATCACGCCTAACCTAACCAAACATAATCAAACCAAACCTAACCTAACTCAACCTAACCTAACCTGATGTTTTAACCCAAGAAGGCACTTCGCAGATCGGGTATTGGGCTGTTCCACTATACCTTGCCCCAGATCGCGTCCGAGTTGGTGTCCATTTTTACATACAAATTGTATCTTGATTTAATAAGGGGAGGGGAATCTATTGTAACGAAGTTCAAAGGTCATCATATTGGAACTGTGGATAACAGACTTAAAAAGAGTAACCGATGAGCTAGGAAAACTTCCAGGAAATTGAGGGTTTTGATCCAACGGCAAATATTTCAAATTTTTAGTTATCAAACCACTTGGTATATATTCAAAATATTCTTACACACTAAATTTCATCAAATATCTCTGGACAGACAAAACAAACTAACGTCACCAAAAACCACTTTTTCAGACTCAAACTGTGAAAAGATTCAACAAAGATTCATTACACCATAAAACATTATACTTAGGAAGGCCGCAGTAAAATTTCATTTTATGCTGCAATATTATAAAATCCTCTTCATATTATCCCAGTACATTTTAAAGGTTAAGCTGTCAAAATGTATAAATTGCAGCACGTACGTGATGAACTGAATGACGTAATAGATCAAAGGTCAAACCGTGTCGTAGGTCAAGTCTGAGTTTAACACAGTGACAATATTTCAAAAAGGAAATGACAGAGCGTGATATTGTATGAATTCTTAATTATTATGATTTATTCATCACGTGATCATTCCTCTAACGGCGATCTATTTTATTTATAGTTTATAAGTGCTGGGTAAAAACTGTTATCTCGCATATTCTGAGGATAAAGATAGTTTTGCCGTTGTTTCTGGGAACCTTCTTATGTTTCAAACTACTGAATTTTTAGTGAATCTATAACTTACCGAACTAAGCGAAAGTAGTATTTTGCAAAATGTGTGTGTTTCTTACGCCCTTATAACCAAAAAACGTGTTACCAATCGCTTCAAAATTTATAAATAAATTTCTTTGCATTCTGGCCGTATGTACAAGTTTTTATTATTTTTATTCGTTTAAAAATGGCCGTATCTCAAAACAGTTACTGCACGATTTCAAGACTCTGACTGGAAATCGTGCTCCGTCGCAACAAGGATAAATTTTAAATTTAGTTTTCTTCGGTGTTTACGTGACTAAAAAATGTTCCTCACAAACTACTTTTTTAATGATAAAAAAAAACTCAAACACAAGATCTCACAAAAATTACGTTTACTTAATCAAACGCGTTTCAACGACAAAGTTGCCATTCTCAGTGATGCATGAGCTACAAAAACAAAACTATAAATAAAACTTAGTAATTAATAAACGTAATTTTTGTGAGATCTTGTGTTAGAGTTTTTTTTGTATCTAATATTATCTCACAAGTTAAGCTCAATATTTATTTATACTTTTTTAATGTTTCATTTAAATGAATTAAAGTCTTTTTATAAGTTTGATAGCCTTACAAATTTGTATTATTTATACAAGATTTATTCACTGGGATTCCCTCTAAAACGTGATATAACTTTAATGTTTTCCAGTAGAGTTTTCCTTCAATAAACTTGATGGTATTCTCAGAAATGCAAATGACTGCAATCCTACTTAACTTATAGAAAACAAAAAGTAGTGAATAGTGAAACTCTTTTGGATACCATTGCTTATCTTAGGAAATCAATTCTCAAGGAATCCTCCAGGGTCCAACGTAACTTTGCAGTTAGTTTTGTTGTGCTTAGTCGAAACTGTAGTAGTGGAATTAACATCGGTATGTTGGCTCCGACTGGCCGTTAGCGTCTCATCAATTACACCGGACGTGAGTGGTAGGTCAAAAAAGTCTTTGTTTTTACACTTGTAACACCCAATTTAAAATATGGATGTACCAGATAAATTCACTTTATATCTTATTTACTTCAAAAGATATAACGTTTTTTTTATAAAAATACAAAATGGTCGACAGACGGCATCTTTAGAATCAGATCACCAAATTTCTGCTGTGGAATTTTCAATCACTCTGTACAATAAACCGTTATATCGATCGTGAAGAAATTGGATTTGTTTGTGTCGTTAGTTTTAAATATTTCTTTTTTTATGGGGGAAAATTGACAGAGCAAATGTTTGCTTAGAATAAATATATTTTGTAATAAATTAGAAGGGGATGGACAATGTAAATCTGCATTAATCTAGGAATGGTTGAAGTGAAGATATATTGATAAGCAACTGTAACTCCTAAGGTAATATTTTCCTTAACCTTTTATAGCCGTAGAATGTTTCTTGGAGCAAAGCAGTTGCACAATGACCAACAATTGTTAAATAAATCCAAATTAATTTGAACGGTCGGGTTTTTTGGCGTTGCCATAAGGGAGATTTCGTTAGTCAAGAATATGCGGGTTAGATAAACAAAAACAATAGCAATTTTACAAACAAATAACCTGCACAATTTTACTTGTTGACAACAGAAACGAAGCGAATAAATCCTGCATGCATAAATTTAACACCGACGTTGGACGTAATTTGACAACTTTAGTTCGTGTTGTTTCTTCGATCTTTTTTCCCTTTCTCAAATATAAGTAACAAACCTGATTTCGATACCCTCAGGGGAGATTACCGAGACCTTGAAATGAACGACCTTTAACGAAGTGATACCAATCTACGCAGGGACTTTGTCTAAGTTCCCAACCTGTGATTTGTCTGGTCCGTTTTCCGCATCATGAAAAGTCTTCGACTGGCATCTGTTACGCCCATCAGTCAAGTTATTTTTAAAACCGGTTCACCCTGTTTCTATTTCGTCGAATAGAAAAAAAAACCTCAAAGCAATTAAAACTTTAAAAAAACTCGTTCATAACTTAACAAGTTTAGTCTGCAGGACTGACAGGAATTCTCAGTTAAGCTCCCGTCTATCTACATTTTAATTCCACGCGGTCACTCAGATATTTTTCGCTTTATTTTATCCTGTCTTTTTCTTCTTGGAGCTTAATGTCGCATATGCGAGGTAATTAATTTGGAAACTCAAAATTGCAGCAATTAATAGTAAAGTCAAGTGAGAAGTTTACGCCCTGTGCTGGGAAGCGACTAGGATAGCTCAGTTGGTAGAGCATTGGCGCGTAAAACCAAAGGTCCTGGGTTCGATTCTCAGTCTAGGTCGTATATTTTTCACTTGAAATATTATTGTATGTATATTCAATACTTGCTAGTAAAAACTTAAAAGCGGAAAAATCAAATAATTAAAAAATCAATAAATACATGCGTAAGGGCTGAAAAATGAGTAAAAATTAATTTCAATGTCGCATATGCGAGGTAATTAATTTGGAAACTCAAAATTGCAGCAATTAAACATAAAGTCAAGTGAGAAGTCTACGCCCTGTACTGGGAAGCGACTAGGATAGCTCAGTTGGTAGAGCATTGGCGCGTAAAGCCAAAGGTCCTGGGTTCGATTCCCAGTCTAGGTCGTATATTTTTCACTTGAAATATTATTGTATATTCAATACTTGCTAGTAAAAACGTATAAGCGGAAAAATCAAATAATTAAAAATCAAATGATTTCAGTTGAGAAATATCACCACTTAATACCCTATGTATATGCTTTAACCTATGATAATCTTGTGGTTGACGTCATAAAACACTTATCTCCGTCAGACCAAACACCACTCTTGGTAACGTTAATTAGTTAATTATAACTAATTAATTTAGAGGACTTACGTTCTAATTAAAAATTAATGTAACTTCACACAACTCTAACTTAAACAACAAGTCGTAAGCCTATTTGTAGTTCAAATATATTTAATTACCGCGGAGCTATTTATTGTTTACACCTTCCCGAGAACTTCAAGAACGCCGTTTTCCGAAACTTCCCCTGACATAATCATTTAAAAAACTACACTGGAATAAATAAACCAAATAAATTCCGAGGAATGGACCGAGCTGTTCCGGAGCACTCCATTAATCTTTCAACTCACAACAGCTGAGCAGCCCTCTCTACACGCTGCGTCGTTCTGCACCAAAGCCCGTGCTACAAGTTGGTGCATTGCAACCACGACTGACAATTGTTGTCAGACCTGGAGTACAACCAAGGAAAGATTCATCAGGACCAAGATGTTTGGAATTTTTCTAACAAGGTTGTGTTGATAGAAGGCGCTATGAGAGTAGTCACAGATGGTAGGTGCGCGCAGACATCAGAGTCAGACAAACTACTTGAATCAATTCTACTTTCCGGTTTTCGACTCAGTCTGCTTTAGCCGTACACTTATTGCACCAGAAACACTAAATGCGAAAGTCTGTTCAACCCTCGTGGCAATCCCGATTGTAACAATTTACCATTTCCTCAAGGCCAAAGAAATCCATCTTTTTGGACATTAGATTTGGACGGTCTCTATTACATTGTACGATGTGGCTGGGTATGTAACATGATGGCATCCATCTATTTGTATTATACATGACAATGATCGCTATGTCTTACACCTTTAAGCTATTGAAAAAGAATGGACGGTATAAGAAGAAAAGAGCAGATAATTGTGGTTAACTGAGAAGAGTTTTATTAGACATGTTGTATGGTGACAAGGCTGAACAGAGTGAGGGGTAAGGTTAGGTATATCTATTTGAAATATATAACCTTATATATTTCAAATAGATATACGAATAATTTGTTGAAACCAGCTGGTGGAATTAGTAATACAAAGAAAAAGACTGAATGTTAATTCCCAGGAGGACAGAAATTGAATCTTCAGTAAGACAAGTGTTGTTGTCACTCGGCATATATAAAATGAAGTTCGAGAGGAACCGGTTGTAACATTGAGGTCAAACAGATAAACTTGATAATTTCTCGGTGCATGACCGGATATGTTACAAAGAGCACTAGTAATGAGTAAAAGCAGTTACAGCATTCCGCGACCAGTGGGAAGAAGAGTGGGTAGACCACACAAACGCTGATAAAGACTCTTAACATGTGTTACGTTTAATCTATGTTGGAAAACAACGATGATATTTGATTTCAATTTTATCGAAATTGTTGCAGTAGTTTTTGATATATGAGATAATAAAAGATTATTTAAGAACAAGTTTTTTTGACTATTTTACACACGAAGTTATAAATGTTAGTTTTATAATCGAAAAAAATATCGACCTTCGCTTTTTGATTAATCTTTACGTTTCATGGTTTCAGGAAAGCGAACGTGAAATTCAACATTCCGTCCGTAAGCAAGATCAGTGAGGCACTGACACGACGAAGCAAATGTAGACTATTTAATATAACTCATCTACAAGGACCGTTGAGGCCTAGCTAACCTCAAAAAGGTATTGTCGGTCATAGTGATGTAGTCAGATTGAATATTCTACCACATAGTTTACCTAACAACCCTTAACGTTCACGTCTCATAGAAAATAAATATAGTGATTTTTTGTTTTTTTTTCAGGGCCAGGAAAAACCTTAATAGTATATTTCATCACTAGGACCAAAAATGAACCTTTTCGATAGCTCAAGTTTAATCAAACGAGCCGAGGATCGAAAAGCTTCTTTTGGTCCAAGTGATGAACTGTATTTTCCGTTATACTGCGAATAATATAAGAAAACAATTTCACCAAAACTAAAATTTTATAACCTATTTACCTTCAAATCGATGGTAACAGCTGTTTTAACGGTTAGGTACAATTGAGAGTATCGGTTGTTTTTACAGATGCTTTACAATCGTTAATTAATTCGTATAAATGAAGTAACAGCTGATGAGCTCGACCTCAGCTGATGTTTTTAGGTCCTAGGACTAAAAAGAACAACTTTAGCATCTTAATGCGTGTATTGAAAACAGCTGTTTTGAAAGCAGTATGACGAAAAAGATTTTAATAACTCCCTAGACAATTTTTTAATTCTGTTTACCGTTATATCTCCCTACCGACAATTTTTGGGCAGGTGCCGATTAATTAGTTTAGCTTGGACCCTTGAACTACACTTTAGCATTGATTAAAATGGATAAATCGGAATTTTGATTTTTGACAGCTACCTTAAACTTTGAATTACATAATAAAATTAATAAAACTGAAGATATTGATTGAAATTGGTTCGGTCGTTTAGGCTTTAGATACATTATTGGCTCAAGTAATCTCAAAACGTATATTTAAAAAATACGACGTATTTATGATTTTAAAAAATAGGCAAAATCATAAAACCTTACCTTTCCTAACCTAACCTAACCTAACCTAACCTAACCTAACCTAACCTTTCCTTTCCAAAATCAAGCCATTCATAAATAGACGCGTGCGTATACATAGTGTTATATTAAGTACGGGTGACACAATCCCGCGGTATCCTATCTGGATCTACGCCGTTCTTCATTTAGTCTTGGGTTAGATCCCTTTCTTTTCAAACCTCTCTTGACCAAATCTTGTTCTCTCCTCACCGTGACTCTATTAAAAACTACCATAAAGACAGTATTTTACAATCAGGAAAACAAAGCTAGTTTCTGTTTGAATTTCAAAACCCTGTAATTGACTTGTCAAAGTGATAAAACTTCATTGTAGACTGTGAACTTGACAGAGTTTGAGGTAAATATTACAATTTATTACTTCTTCCAAATAGATTAATATAAAGAAACAACCGGTCTTTTGTCCCTGTGAAATGACCTCCAGGGTCAGGTTTTTGTACGAGTTCTGGTTCTCAGCTGATAAAATCAACAATTAAACATTAAATAACACGTTTCATTCAAATAATTTTTTTTAAAACAGAGCTGACATTATACAATTCAAAAGTTTAGTGTTGCTTTGTATATTCTCTGACCTTGATGTTAGCATTAATATATTCATATAGTTGGCAGGCTATACATAAAATGAAGTAAATACAGGATCGGCAGTGCCTAGACAAAAGAAGCTACAGAAAAGCGATTCTTTTTTTTTATGACGGAAGTTGTAGTTTATTTATTATTATTTTTTAAATTATTTCACAACAGTATATAATACAGTAGCCTCAGACTAGGAGTATGTCTAGTGTAATGGGCGTGTCCTCCCTTCTACTTGTTTCCCTAGCCTGACTTGACGGTACAACCCGTTCCGAGAAAACTAGGTACACAAATTACTGCTTAACTACATTTAATTCTTAAAGTTTAAGTACAAGTTAATTCTTAAAAGTTTAATTTTTTAAACGTTTTATTCTTATTTACACCGATAAAAGAAACGAAAGTAGGGTACGCGTTAACACAGAAGCATTTGAGGTCTATTTTTTTATTGGGGTTGTACCGCTGAAAGCAAACGCAACAAACGAAGTGTGGGGGGGGGGCTCTTTTCCTCTCCGTCCCAGACACATTCTTACCTTGAGGATACTGTTTACAATTTGGCAAACTGATTTGTAACATAAAAATTAATATTTGACCTAACTTTGATCGGAATCAAGGTGAAAAACCTTCATCACCAATATATATATATATATATATATATATATATATATATATATATATACCTAACCTAACCTAACCTAACCTAACCTAACCTTTCCTTTCCAAAATCAAACCATTTATAAATAGACGCGTGCGTATACATAGTGTTATATTAAGTACGGGTGACACAATCCCGCGGTATCCTACCTGGATCTACACCGTTCTTCATATAATATTATAATATATATATATAATATTTCATTTTTCCGTTATAATATAGACCTTTAAATAATAGCGTTAGGTTAGGAAGAGAACAAGAGTTGATCAATAGAGACCTGATAGGAAAGAAAGAAGATAGGCATCCTACCCAAGACTATAAAAAGTGTAGAACTAGCTAGGTCCCTCGGAATTGTCAGGGTCGTGCTCACTATAGTGAGCCCTGAGATGGCTCCTGAGGGTGTGTGGCCGTAGTGGCGCAATAGTGACTCAGTTTCTTGAAATTATACACAGAGTTATCCCGAACGCGAAAAATCTCTACAATTTTACATTTCCTAAAAGTCCCATGAGACCAATTTTTGGGTATTACATGTAGAGGATCTGCTTGTATTACATTGTATGATGGGGTGGATAAATACCACCCTTCAACTTGTTTTAAATTGTTAAAAACATGACACAAATATTAGAAAAAAAGTGCAACAATAGGCCTATTTCTATACTATTAGGACTCTAGAAAACATCATACAGTACTTCTTAAAGCCAAATTTTTCTAACTTGTTTTTGTTTTCCAATAACTGTATTTACATAAATTTATATACGAATTTTATTTAAAACTAATGGATTTACTAAATTTTTAATAAACTTATTCTACGGCAAACTTAAAAAAAAAACTTTTTTTTTTTAAATAGCCTCATTTCATCATTCATAACACTTTAAATAAAAAAGATTTTGAAAAAATTATCAGAATTCAACAATATTTAGTTTTTAGTCTATTCTTGTTGTAGACAATTACCAAGAAATGAAATTTATTATTTTGCCGATAAATTGGTTATCTTTTGAGGTAGGCCCTACAGACAAATACAAGAGAAACATTATGTTCGTCATTAAACTACAAAAACAGTTTGTAAAATTAACGGTTTACGAGATTTGTGACGTTAAAAATTTTAAACGGTCGCCATTTTGAAACACATGTAAAGTCTTTTTTTTGGGTAATCACGTAAACCTTTATATTACAAATACGTATATAAAATCTGAACTCAGTATTATATCTATTCCCACAGATATAAATTTTTTAAATAGAAAAAACAAAATGGCGGATAGCAAGAAAAGAAAAGTTTCCAGATATATATTTTTACGAATTTTTTCATAGTAAGTGGCGGGGAAACACGCTGTAATACAGTGGATATTTTATCATGGTAACAAAGATCCGTAAGGGTACTAAAATCTTTCTCAATCACAAACATTAATATCAACACTTACCTCGACATACAAACACAAAACACAACCACTGCACTTCCAACCCACTGACACACACTGATACAAATTAACACGTATTGTTAGAAAGAGATAATATGCAACGCTGAGATAAGTCGATGTATTTTGACCGGGTCAAGGTTTTAGCTCCCCATAAATTCGAGACAACAATACATAACGCTTAAAAACACACAATTAATTCGTCTAATATGTTATCTAGAGTGCAGTGCTTCGATTGAGGTCACCTAGTTTACGCATAATAACGAGCGTTAAAAATGGTAACCATTTTATTTTACAACCAAAACAGTAGATTTCCCTCTTCAGATGTTTCAATAAATGTAACTAGTGCTACCACATCTACTGTACACTTGGACAAAACACCAATCATGGGGAGAAATTATAAAAATTAAATGATACAGTATACTGTACCCATCGATCACACAAAAAACCATGGAATGATAAATGACTCGATTGAAAAACGAACGCATATTCCAATTCTGGTTTTAAAGTTGATTGATAATGACGGATTATACCATTAATAATTACTAAGCAAAAATATAAACAGTAGTCGGCTTGTTTACGCTTCCAAGAAATTACGCCTACGCTACTAACCACAGCAGCCAACAGTACAGTTCGCGCCAATTAGCATGGAGCGCGAAGAGGGGAGTGTGCAAGTCTCCTACTCCGGCACCCACTAGTCTGGAGAACATTTCCCCTACCGCGGCGGTGTACAGTCTGCAGCCTGCCCATGACACCTCTTACAATTACTAAAGCCAATGACTACATAACTACTATAAGACACGACATAGGATAGGGAAATAGTCTACGCTTTACGGGTGCTGTTCGTCACAAGTTTGACACACAGCTATCAGAAAGCGCTAGCAGCAGGTGCTTGACTGTACGCATCCCACTTGGTTGAGACTGTCAACTGTTGACCTCTCTCTCACAAACCTTCCCACTTACTTCCGTCAGCATAGTCAGTGTTGTCAGTTCGTGCGCTGAGATAAGCGATCTCGACCTTCCCTCGCATCTCTGGTCCCATATGTGGCATCAGTGCGTTTTCTCTTACCCGCCTGAAACATTGTTTGACCGTAGAGCCACCTAGCGCCAGTCACATCAACTTCAGATTCTCTAGCAGAGCGACAGCTCCACACCCTAGCGGGTATTGGACAACTCAAGAATAAGCGTAGAATATTTAACATGGCCATGTCGTGTCTTATAGTATTTATGTAGTCATGTCGTGTCTTATAGTATTTATGTAGTCATTGCTAAAGCCAACCGTAGCATACCGTAGCAACTGACTACTTTTTGCTGCTGACTGTACTGAAGACTCACAGTCGAGTAGGAGAGGGTACGACCTTTAGAGCGCATGCTCAAATGACGCTTCACCCTGCCTGGCACAGTCTATAATTAGGGTAATATTATTAATATGGTTTAGTATGACATTTGCCATCATTTGTGTATACAAAAACACGACGTTTCGAGAGTATAAATCAACTCCCGTTATCAAGTGATAAACCTAAGGCGTAAAAGTGTACAACACTAACACAGCCGAGTAACCTAGGAGGGTCATGTTAGGAACTAAAACTAAATCTATAACCTAAAAAAGGAACGCAGGACTATGTTTGAACTTTTTATTAAATAAATACTAAAGCACAACTCTCAAAATTTTGAATATCTACATATTACAAACATATAAATTAATGTTTGTAATAGTTGAAAAATATTTTCATTCAGTCCCGTACCAGTATTGTTAGTTTGTTTTGAACTTCAAAAGTTCTTGTATTGTATTTCATATTAGGGGTTACCACTGCACCTGGTACCTTTATATATATATATCTTATATATCTTTATTATATATCTTTCATTTTCCCTGAGGTACTGATACCATCCTTTCTAAACCCATAGCCACCATAAATTGTATGAATTGAAGAGGATTTATAGAAAGTAGATGTTCCACTTCTAATTGATATTTTCCCAAAGTTCTGGCGTCTCGTAGGCTGTTAGTAGGTGACGAGAGGTTTTCTCCAAAGGTTGTATCAACAGATATGAAGCCAAGCTTCCCGAGATGTCCTCTAATTGTGTAGTGGCCCGTCCATTACTAGTCAGTCTATTCTTGCATAGACTAATACAAGCCCTGGATCTCTTACAGTCCTAGCTCCTTAGCTTACCTCAGTCCTTTTATATCTCTACAGAGTTTTGACCTATTGGCCTTCTTCTCCTCTTTTGAGTCTCACGTTGTAGTAGTTTTCTCCACAGAATAAATCTGATCTTGCGAATGGGATGGCTGTCGCCTTCTTCGCAAGAGCACATCTTTGTCCTCCCCTTTATTCCCAAATGTCCTGACACCTCCATTAACTTTTTGTATGCATTTCCAAACCACCGATAATTGGAGAGCTTTGATGGCAGCTTCGCTGTTTGACAGAATTACGATGTATTTCTTCTTGTCAAGGTTCCTTACACACACTCCTGTCATTAGCGTAGATTTTCGTGTTGGGGGAATTTCCACCGCTTTCGACCAATTAGTCATAGCCAAATAGCGATTATTATACCGTGTAAAATAATTGAAATTTTTTTAAATTGAATTTTGCAAAGAAGGCAATTGTTAAACATTTTTGGGACAAAAAATAAACAAGTTTATGGACGCCATCATGGTATTTACTCAGCCCCATTATACAGTGATTTTGAATTATTTAGTATGTTTCAATGTTAATTAAGGAAACATCGACAAAACTACATTTTTTATCCTTTAGAATATTCGAGAAAATTTGTTTGGCATGTTTAAGCTATAAATAGATCGCAGTTTAATGAATGATCACGTAATAATTCATACAATATCGCGCACTGTCCTCATTTCCTTTTTGTGTTAAACTCCGACTTGCCTCCGACACGGTTTGACCTTTGTTCTATTACGTCATTCAGTTCACCTTGTGTTATCAAACAAAATTTGACAGTCTGAACTTTAAATGCGCTGTGGCATTTGTTATTTAGGACTTTTTAAATTTATGATATTGAATGTCAATGCATCATAAAATTAAATTATTTTTTTTGTTTTATAATTGTAGCCTTGGAAGTTTAAAGTTTTGTGATTTATAAAATAAACGTTGCACAAACATTGCGAAAACTCTCTCGTCCACACCCATCTCCAAAACCAAATGAAAACTAACCTACACTAATCGTCACCAAAAATGTCAGTTACACACCAAAATATCAAAAATGCGCACACTAACATTACCAGCACATACTTTCCTCGAGTTATACTTCGCACTTCTTCGGTTGTTTTCCCGTAAACCCCCCCCCCCCCGCACCTGCTCCTGTATCAGTCCAAGACCCGTATAGACGACCAATCTCTATCAATGTTCTCAGCATCAAATGGTACAGTCAATGAGACCTTGTTTCTTGTTTAAACGTTTCTCAGTGAAAAAACTCGAACACAAGATCTTACAAAAATTATGTTCACTTAATCAAACGCGTTTCAACGACAAAGTCGTCATCCTGAGTGATACATGAGCTACAATAACTAAACAGTAGCTAATATTACCTCACAAGTCAAGCTCAATATTGTTTTATTAATAGATAATCGTTTGGATCGTGTTTCCTAATGGTGCCTTGTCTTTCGTCCACCTCTCTACCTACCAGTGTATTCCATTCTGTAGGCTGCCAAATTCGCTAAGTCATTTATTATAACTAAAATTTCAATGAAATCGGAAGAGCTGATTTTGAGAAATTAAGTATTCTTTTGTATAAACACAAAAACAAATACATTACAGCATTCGTTGTCATCTCCCCATAAATGTATCTATATATAAGAGAAAGAAAACGCATAATTTTCATTGTAAACAATTTTTGTCACGTGTTAAGTTGAATAAAGACAGAATGTATCTTCTTATTCTTAAAACTGTATACAGATATTTAATTAGAGTATTTACATTTTCTCTTGCACAAGAATATTTCATACTTTGTCTAGACATTCTATAGAATACCCGCTACACTCAAGGCAGAGTTTGGAAGACCGGTTTTTCTATGGTTTTCAGGTTAGGTTGGGTTTCACAAACCTCCTATTGTCTCTATTTCATACTTTTTTATATTGTAAATAAATAATTTCCTGAAGAAATCTGTTCATTTACTACTTTGCCAGAACGTAAACGTAAATCAGTTTTAAAATCGAGTGTTTAACAACAGGGGTCAATGTTATTTTTTTGCCAATTATTCCAGAAACGAAATTTTCTGTTACGATTTTGAACATTTTGGATCATTAACAATCACATTTCACCACAATTTTAACAGTCGCGCGGAAGATTTTTCCACCGATAACTGAAGGAATGTTTTGATCTATGGCGAAAAAACTATACTTAATTTATTATTGCTTCGGACTTGGGACTCTCGTTGAGGCGAGGGCAACCGTTAGCACACTGTTGTCAATTTTGGTACTCTCACGGTAGATGACAACTTGACACGGCACAAGTGTTTTGGCGAGACTGGAAACTTTCTCCCTGTTTTAGAAACGTGACAACATGGCAGGATTGTAAACTCGCCAGCCATCCTCTAATTGGTCGGAGAGCGGGCGAGCCCCTGATGTCCTGCAACCCAGGAAAGGAGGTCAAGTCCGAAGCAATAATAAATGAAGTATAATACAAGGACAAAAATGACAATAAGAAATAACGATACGGTGTAAAATATCAGACAATTGAGTGAACCGAATAACAGATTTGAGACCCTGGATTCACGGTAGGTGGTTGTACCGCTCCACTGCGATAGTACTAGGTAATGTCGCAGGTAGGAGACGTACATATTTCTTCTACTGTAGCTATTTCAAACTATGATTTTATCAGAATTTAATCAAAATCGTTAAACCCGATATTGAGAAAATTATCTGTTTTGTCTAATGACAGATACACAAAAATGTTGTTATTGTAAAAATACAGCTTCGGGACATCGGTGAAAGTACCGGGTCTTTCAAAAGTAAGTTAAAACTTAAATAGTTGTAGTTTCGTTATTTGTTGTAGAATCCCGGAGAAAAACTCTTTATTGTATGCAAATATAATTATTGGGATTTATTAAAACATCAGCTGTTATTGTTATTTCTACTTATTTGTTGCCATAGCAACGAGTTTTCTCGTTGTTGACTAACTTCAAACACAGGAATCTAGTAGGGGGTAAACTTGTAGTAGTTTACAATTAATTAATTGATATTTTTATTCAGTGTTATGATGAATGTGAACAGAGTTTATCAGCCGGGTTATGAAAGTTTCCTACTCGCAACGATATGAGAGACCGTGTAGTCGCGTATTAAAATAATGTTTGTTAGTAAGTTTGAAACCATCGCGTCCGTTAGAGACATCAAGAGGGCTTCAACCGTAAAAACTGAAAAAAAGTAATTATTCAAAAACAGTTGAGATGTTAATACGTTAAGAAATGACGCTCATAACGTTGAGGAAAGACTGCTTCTTCAGGAAGAGATTGGCGCCCACTTCGAACACCTGTCTTAATAACCCTAAAAAGTAGGAATTAGGATTAATTTTGAAAAATTATTAAATCTCGTTTAATTCCAAATGGATTTATGAACTTTATTTTAATCTATGTTAAAAACAAATAACACAGTCAATGAAAGTTGTAACTTACTTTTGAAACACTCTGTATATCCGTATAACAAAATTTGATAAAAATCGAAAAAAAACCTCTATTGTGTCATGGTTGACACATAAGTTGACATAAGGATAAAACTACTTTCTTGAACTCATCACAGTGGAGTAGTCAGGATTTACGTTTGGAATGGGCGGAAAAAGCAGAACCAGCCGTTTTATAACTGGAAGCTGACTACGAAGGTATGCAAAACAAATCGTTAGCCTTGAATGTGGTTTGGAGGTCACCTTCAAAGAATTACGTTACAATTTAATTAAATCAGTTTATTTTGATTATACATTTAATTAAATAATATATCAAAATATTTTATTTACATTCGATCAACAGACATGTACTCTTTACCTTGAAGTACCTATGGGAGGTGTTGAGATGTCTTTTTTTTTTTTCAAAACTTAGATTTTTGTAAAACGTAATGAAATTTAAAAATCAATGGTGAATTTTAATTCATTAATGAAAACTGTAAAAATTCAATGTAATATCACTACAATCGAACAATCACAATATAGCCTACACATCCTTCAAACTCTAGTTTTAATTTAGTTAGAGACATAAAACAAACAGTGTTTTGTGGAAATCAACTTCTTCTATCTACAGAGTGAACCAAAAATTATGTACGATATATAGGATGTAAACTTAGTATATGTTAGGTTGGTTTAAAACGGTTGTTACAGAGATTTTCCGAATCTCGCAATTTTCTACAATTGGAAATATATGTGGTGAAGCTTTCCGCGCAAGACTAGTGGAAGTGTGGCGGGAGGGTTAACAGCAGCCTGCACGCTACCATACATATTATAGGCAAACCAGACAAAAAGAAACCTGCGCAGAACCGTCATCTTGAGAGTGGTTCGCACGCGTATGGTGGGAAAGGGATTAGTCCCTACGCAATGAAGCAGCGGGCGGGTACGTCTGGCCTAACTCGGACTCTCCCTCTCCCACCGCAGTTCTACCTGCGCGTGACAAAACCGGTGCGAGGTTCTTTTCTAAGCGGTACCCCTATAGAAATAAATTTTCTTGTTTGGCTGTGAACTACATACCGTTTTGAGGATTTCTTCCCCGTACCAATGACTACATAAATACTATAAGACACGACATGGCCATGTTAAATATTCTACGCTTATTCTTGAGTTGTCCAATACCAGCTAGGTCGCTCTGCTAGAGAATCTGAAGTTGATGTGACTGACGCTAGGTGGCTCTACGGTCAAACAATGTTTCAGGCGGGTAAGAGAAAACGCACTGATGCCACATATGGGACCAGAGATGCGAGAGAAGGTCGAGAATCGCTTATCTCAGCGCACGAACTGACAACACTGACTATGCTGACGGAAGTAAGTGAGAAGGTTTGTGAGAGAGAGGTCAACAGTTGTACAGTCTCAACCAAGTGGGATGCGTACAGTCAAGCACCTGCTGCTAGCGCTTTCTGATAGCTGTGTGTCAAACTTGTGACGAACAGCACCCGTAAAGCGTAGACTATTTCCCTATCCTATGTCGTGTCTTATAGTATTTATGTAGTCATTGGTATAACAAACACACAGAACACAATTCTCACAAAAAAAAGACGCCTAAGTATCAGACGCGTTTCAACTTATTTTTGTTATAGTTTGATTGGTGTAGCTCGTGTATCACTGAAGAGGACGACCTTGTCGTTGAAACGCGTCTGATACTTAGGCGTATTTTTTGTGAGAATTGTGTTCTGTGTGTTTGTTATACTGTATAATTTTTCTCATAAGTCAAGTTCAACATTTGATATCTGTACAAGTTGTATTGCCATTTTGGTCGGAAAAACTGAGTTGTCAGTACACAGTAAATTCATGATATATAAACAAGTTAGTCATATCATTACGATTGCAAATCTTAATTTAAAACTTTTCAGAACGAAGCTCTGTGTGTAATTGTAAATTGTCAGTTGCACAACCGTAATGTTCTGCATAACGACCTTCAAATCAACACTGTGGTACAGGAATTGAAATATATGGCAAACAACATGATATGCGTTTCCATCTTCATGAATTTAAGGAAATTCACCAGATTCTCAAAGCGGTCAGATGAACGGAATAAACCATTGGTTAATTTACTGTAATTTATGAACTCTAAGAGAAATATTATATGTAATAATGTGAGTTTTTTTTTTTTTTTTTTTTTTTTTTTTTTTTTTTTTTTTTTTTAATGATAATTTTCCTCATATTCCACATATTGACAAGAAATTCGACATATTGATGCATATATTTCTATTCATCATAATATAAAATTATGATGAATTTTTGGACTGGACTCAAAAATTTACAGTCCATAAATTATGATAACCTTTAACACGTCATTTGACCTTGAGATCATATTATTCAAAGTCAATTATAAGGATTACGATAAAAATAAGGAAACTTAAGAATCCTAATGACTAAAATTAATGAACTTCTGATAAAATAACAGTTAAGAAATTATGAGTTAATAATAGACAGGAACTCGACTGCATTAAGAGACATTGTTAGTTTTTGGCCACAGCTTCGCCCGAGTTTAAATCTGATTTTGTCTGCATTTAAATTAATAATTTGCCTTCGTCTCGCCAGCGTATAATACACATTATGTTTACGGTACATTCACTTTTAGTTGAAATGTGGACGATTGTCGCACCACTAACCATCCTGCTAAAGTCAGGCTGCAAAGAAATTTCTGCTAGATAAAAACTGTGAAATAATGCTTGAAATAAGAAATGAATACATGTGTGTTCTTTAAAAGTTCTCGATATTTTTTAAATCAATTATATTATCTAAATTGCTTTAATGTTTCATTCCAAATATGCTAAGAGTAAAATATCCAATGGTATAATTGTATCAACAAAATTATAATAATAAGAGGAAAAAATCTAAACAAGTAAATTTTTTCTGCAACTTATTACGATAAAACAATTTTGTACATTTTGTGTTACAAATTGAATACAGCAACAGCTTTCCTACTGGTGAAGTAAAAATGACTTAAATTTTCTGAACGATTTTCTAAGTAATTTAGACAGAAAAAAAACATTATAAAAATTAAACTTTAAGCCGATGTTTTCTTGATGAGTAGTAACACGAAAACCCACTGTCCCATAGCTTTCCCATGCTCTCAACTAAATAGTGAACGCACAATAACGTGTGAAGATACTCAGAATTGGCCATAGCGTAATATAGAATTATTGCTTGCTCTTAATTTTTATATCTAGATTGACAGGACATTTTATAGAATTAAATCAACTGATATTTCTGGAAATATCTATTACTTTTTTTTTGTTTATCCTTTACAAATTATAAAGAAAATATTAAGAATCCATGCAACGTTGGTGTTCAAGTAGAGTCAACACCTTTTTCAGCCAAAGCCGCTGTATGTCGAAACGCAAAAACATCAGACATATTTACTTTGTCTGGATTTTTATTTATTGTGGTGAAAAACCTCTCAATCATCTACGCCTTAAAAAAAAAAAAAAAAGTAGAAAAGAATATAAAAGCGCTCGAATACTCTAATAGCGTCAGATTCGGAAAAGTACAAGAGTTGGTCAAGAGAGACGTCATAGGAGAGATGGAAGAACGAAACCTAACCTAAAAATATACGATAAAAGGTGTAGATCCAGCTAGGATCTCTGGGGATTGTTAAGACAGTATTCACAAAGTGAGACCCTGAGGGACTCTAAATTCCTATAAATCTCCAATTCCGTGTAAGAGTTGACGTGCCTTTGATCACTTCTATGGCTTTGTGCATAACATAAATATTAATATTCTGGGAATGGATTTCCCCCCTTTTTTTTTAGTTATAGCAATGACTACATAAATACTATAAGACACGACATGGCCATGTTAAATATTCTACGCTTATTCTTGAGTTGACCAATACCCGCTAGGTCGCTCTGCTAGAGAATCTGAAGTTGATGTGACTGGCGCTAGGTGGCTCTACGGTCAAACAATGTTTCAGGCGGGTAAGAGAAAACGCACTGATGCCACATATGGGACCAGAGATGCGAGGGAAGGTCGAGAATCGCTTATCTCAGCGCACGAACTGACAACACTGACTATGCTGACGGAAGTAAGTGAGAAGGTTTGTGAGAGAGAGGCCAACAGTTGTACAGTCTCAACCAAGTGGGATGCGTACAGTCAAGCACCTGCTGCTAGCGCTTTTTGATAGCTGTGTGTCAAACTTGTGACGAACAGCACCCGTAAAGCGTAGACTATTTCCCTATCCTATGTCGTGTCTTATAGTATTTATGTAGTCATTGGTTATAGTTGCATCCCTTTATACAAAAAAGATACAACACAGCATCAGGGTCGGAAAAGAACACGTGTCGGAGTTGCTTGGTCAAGAGAGACCAGATAGGATGTAAGAGAGGGATCTAACCCAAGACTACACAAAAAAAAGTGTAGATCCAGCAAGGTCCCTCGGAATTGCCAAGCCCGTACTCACTAAAGTGATTGGAAATTTGACTGAAGTAGGGCGTATAGAGCTAAGAATCTTCTAAGTTCCATTAAGAAATATTTCCACTCACCAACACATCTGTGTTGCGAGCATCCCCCCCCTCGTTTTTCTAGTAAACAACTTTTCAGTCATAACAAGAAAAATAAAAAGAAAAAAGGTCATATAAAAAAGATACTTAGCTCGCAAATACTTTAATAGCGTCGAGGTCGGAGGAGAACAAGAGTTGGTCAAGAGAGACCTAATAAGATAGATGAAAGAGAGGGATCTAACCCAAGACTACATGAAATAGTGTAGATTCATCTCGCGATTGCCACGCCCATACTCAATGAGGCCATGAGAGGTTGACGCCAGACAAAATGTATATAACTATTTCAAAAGAAAGTTCCAAATAGTATTCAAATCATAGACCATAACTACTAAACTAATTTTAACGGCGTAAAAATAGAAAAAGATCTTTTTAAGTTATAAACTTACAATCAGAGATAACCCAGATGTCAGTGGGTCGTAACCACGTTTTCCTCGGTAGAAGAAAAATAGTAATTATTGGGGGGGGGGGGTAAGTGTAGTGTAATTAATTAATCATGGGTTTAACATAATTTGGAAGCGTGCTCAGTGTAAAGTTAAACATGTTGCATCACCCAGAAGTCTAATCATCCGCGCAAATGGACCAAAACTCGACCAGTGTTTCAACATCTATCTAATAATTAACACTAGCCAGCTTTGATGAACAATAATATAAAAGTTACATCAATACACATCAAGCTTAAGTGCTAAGGCGTTTCGTGGAAGACTTTGTTGGCCTATAAATAACAGGTAATTAAATCGTTGTCAGCAAATTCGCGAGAGCGCCAATTATTGAAGACACATCGTGGCCATTAAAGAGCTTATCCCACCATTTTCAGGGACAGGAGAAACCACTAAAACCAATGACTACATAAATACTATAAGACACGACATAGAATAGGGAAATAGTCTACGCTTTACGGGTGCTGTTCGTCACAAGTTTGACACACAGCTATCAGAAAGCGCTAGCAGCAGGTGCTTGACTGTACGCATCCCACTTGGTTGAGACTGTACAACTGTTGACCTCTCTCTCACAAACCTTCTCACTTACTTCCGTCAGCATAGTCAGTGTTGTCAGTTCGTGCGCTGAGATAAGCGATTCTCGACCTTCCCTCGCATCTCTGGTCCCATATGTGGCATCAGTGCGTTTTCTCTTACCCGCCTGAAACATTGTTTGACCGTAGAGCCACCTAGCGCCAGTCACATCAACTTCAGATTCTCTAGCAGAGCGACCTAGCGGGTATTGGACAACTCAAGAATAAGCGTAGAATATTTAACATGGCCATGTCGTGTCTTATAGTATTTATGTAGTCATTGCTAAAACACAACTGGTACCTCCGGTTTCTCGCAGCACGCTGTGGTAACCGCACTCCTCTTCAGAGTCGAACTTGGGATCCCGGTCAAGAGGGAAATAACGGGCAGTGAATTTTAAATTTCCACAGTTGCGTTTTATATGTGTCGAGATAGCAAAATCACTATTTGGCATGCATTTATGTATTTGCAATATCTTTTGATAACCCAACACAGTTAATTGAGGCCAGATATGCATTCTTGAGATCGACCTAAATACCATTTTATTTATCTATGTTATTTATTTAATTGTTTTTGATAGGGAATTATTAATGATCCAAAACAAATTGAAGCAATCATTCTACGATAAAAAAAGTATGCTTACTCTCTCTTATTAGAACTGAGTAGATAATTTGTTTTCAATGGATGAATTTTCACTAGACACTATATAAGATGGACTTGGTATGTTAGGCGGGCATGGCAATTTCGAGAAGTTGTGTCCCATTTGCGGTCAGTCCTATTAGCAATGACTACATAAATACTATAAGACACGACATAGGATAGGGAAATAGTCTACGCTTTACGGGTGCTGTTCGTCACAAGTTTGACACACAGCTATCAGAAAGCGCTAGCAGCAGGTGCTTAACTGTACGCATCCCACTTGGTTGAGACTGTACAACTGTTGACCTCTCTCTCACAAACCTTCTCACTTACTTCCGCCAGCATAGTCAGTGTTGTCAGTTCGTGCGCTGAGATAAGCGATTCTCGACCTTCCCTCGCATCTCTGGTCCCATATGTGGCATCAGTGCGTTTTCTCTTACCCGCCTGAAACATAGTTTGACCGTAGAGCCACCTAGCGCCAGTCACATCAACTTCAGATTCTCTAGCAGAGCGACCTAGCGGGTATTGGACAACTCAAGAATAAGCGTAGAATATTTAACATGGCCATGTCGTGTCTTATAGTATTTATGTAGTCATTGCTATTAGCGGTCGAGGGTAAAATCGTCCAGCTTGCGGTCACCCCAAAAATATCTTGGGCCACCCTAATTATATTTTTCCAATTAGCGGTCATATATATAACCTAACCTAACCTATATAACTAGACATGATTTGTGATTAGAATCAAATCATTCTGTTATGTATTTAGTGGCTAGGTATGCAAAGGACGGGAAGAAATTAACTACATCTCAAGACGCGACCGCAAACTGGAAACCTTTCCACATCCAGGACCTTGATCGTCCCCTCATAAAACTACACTTGACCGCAAACAGGACTGACCGCAAATAGGAAGACACCTTTCGAGAGACACTTTTTATCATGTAGTCTTTGTTTAAATCCCTCTCTGTCATGTTTACTCTTTGACCAACTCTTATTTTCTTTAGGCGCTGACGCTATTAGAAGATTCCAGGACTAGGGGGTGTTTATTTTATGCGTTTTTCTTCCTTCTTCAAAATTCAAATCGCCACACCTTACATAAGAATTACTTCACCTCTTCGAATCACACGCCATTTTCCTTATATATAAATAATGATTTATTAATTACATATCCTGGCTATGTTTACATCTAAACTTTCATTAGTGAACGCACAATATCCAATTAATATAATTAGATAATTGGCATCTTATGTAAATATATTAATGAAGATGTTAGCATGTCTTTGGGGGTTCAGATTATGATTTGAAAATTTTCTAAGACGCCAACCAGTTGTTTTGTGCGTCTGTATGGATACACTATGAGCGTCATCGCCGGGGGGGGGGACGCCCCCCCATATTTGAGATGTAAAAATATTTTTGCTAAAAACGAATGATTTACTTAAAACCTTAAAAGGTAAACATCGGGCTTTGTCTTTCCTAGGGTTTTTAACATTACATTTCTGTTACAAACGCATAAATAAATGCATAAAAACGATGTTTTGAGAAGTTTAATTTTAAAAAATTGCCATACCCCCAGACCCCCGGCATATGTCCCCCCCCAATAATGAACTGGTGATGACGCCCATGGACAGTGAATGCCATACACATTTAAGGGTAACATTACAGTTTGATTATCATCAGTTAAATTTCAATGTTACAAGATTTGTAATTATAACGTTTTAACCAAGCCGACGTAAACATCTAACATCAGATTCACATATCGTATGACGCAGGCGCATTACACATCTTATGAGTCGCAGTTAGTATGAAAACAGTTTTTTCCATAGAATGTTGTTTGTGTCATTTAGACCTACCGGGATGTTCACGTTATGGACGAAATGGGTGAAGACAGGCACGAGGTTACTAATTACAATTTTATTACTTTAAAAAAGGTAGTTTATTGTTGGGATTTAAATTAAAATCAAAATTTTTATTAATTTCAAATTACATTATGATCATTGAGTACAGCCGACGTTTCGGGCACTTTACAGATGTCCATTCTCAAAGCTTAACAAATGTCAAGTCAGCTGTACTCAACGTGCAGACAATATTGACGCGGTCGAACCACGAGGAACAAGATCATAATGATGTTTGTGACCGTGGAAGTCTATCGTTCAAAATCAATTACAAATTTGTTTACTATCACGTATGTTATATAAAAAGGTTTATAAAAGACAATTTCGAAGATTAAATTGATGTCGGAAACGAAATATGTAGGAGAAAACGGACTTTAAATATTGTGTGGTCGATATATTAGATTTAGCAAGAATCATCACAAATAGGTTAGGTGGTTATATACAGAGTGTCCCACAAAGAAGTACACGCTTATTATTTCTCATTCTTCAACCGATTATTTTGGAACTTTACATACTTTTTAATAAAATTACCAAATATTACGTTATGTGAAAATTTCTACACACTAGTGTTTGTAGACACAAAAACGTCGTTGAAATAAAGTAACGTTTTTGTTACGTTTTGAAAAAATTGTACTGCTACAAACACAATTTTCTTTTAAAACAAACTATAAAGTAATTCTCTGTTTGAAGTTATTTGTTAATGATGGAGGTTCAATTTTATTATTATACATTTTTCGGACATTTGCCATCATTTGTGTGTTAAAAATCAAAACACGACGTTTCGGGAATAAGAATCAATTCCCGTTATCAAGTGACTAAAAACCAAAGAACCATGAAACTAGAAACTAAGCATATGTAAGAAGTAAAATTAAATAAGGTTGGTGGTATTCTTATTTAATTTTACTTCTTACATATGCTTAGTTTCTAGTTTCATGGTTCTTTGGTTTTTAGTCACTTGATAACGGGAATTGATTCTTCTTCCCGAAACGTCGTGTTTTGATTTTTAACACACAAATGATGGCAAATGTCCGAAAAATGTATAATAATAAAAATAAAGTAATTATTTCTTTCTTAAACCAATGAATATAAGTTAAAACATTTATTTATTTACTCAAACTGAAACCCATCCAAACCGACACATTGATAGTGGTACGTCTAACAAATGACACGTACACCCTTGTAAAGTAGTTCCTCTTGCGTTTCATAATCTCATCATTGTTGAAACTATGGGTGCACAATTGCTCCTTTAAATAACCCCATAGGAAAAAGTCACACACAGTTAAATTAGGAGACCAGGGTGGCCAATCTAAAGACTGTGTTCCACGACCAATCCAACGCCTTTGAAGATTGTTATTTAGTAATTGTTTGACTAAATTTGGATAGTGGGGCGAAACACCACCTTGTTGAAAAATAGCTTGGCCCGTTTACGGAACCGTAAAATGGTGCAGTGTTTGTTGATTTAAAACTTGTTCATGCCTATTTCCAGTCATGAAATGTCATAAGACAGGACTCCATTAACTGGCCAAACAGTAATTCCTTTTGATATAAGAAGCTTTTGATAAACAACGTGAGGGTTTGGGTGTTGAAATAATTATTAGAGTATATTTACAATACCATTACGGTAGAAAGTCGACTCGTCTGAGCAAACAATATGAGAATGCCAATCAGGATCAGTCTCGTGTAACTCAATGATGCAGGAACAGAACTTCACTCTTCTGTCCGGATCATCTTCAAGTAGGTTATGGAACTAGGTGACTTTTGTAAAATTTAATTTAGTTTTTCTTTACGATTTTCTGCACTGAAGATTTGTGCACTCTAGTTTCAAAGCTCTACTTTTCTAAGTGATTTTGGTTTCATTGGAGAAAGGAGTAATGAAGCGCAAACCTGTTCTTCTCTTCTCATAAGGAAATCTAGCGTATTTTTTCACTACGCTTCCCGTTTCCAACAACAAATCTTCCGTTTAATTATTTCCACTGAAATACTCTAATTGCTTTTGCAACGTTATTAAGAGCAATGTGTTTTCTTGGTGGATAGTAGACGGAAACTCCTTTCGAGGAACACTGTCCATAGCCTTCCCCATGTACTCAAATAAATAGCGAACGTACAATAGCGTCTGAAGCTACTCATAATTGCCCATGGCGTAATACAGAAATATTGCTTGATTTTAACTTTTATATCTAGATTTATAAGGTACAGGACATTTTATAGAATTAAATCTACTAATATTTCTAAAATATCTATTACTATTTTGTTGTTTACCCTTTACAAATGACCACACTTAAGGTAAAGAAAGCAATATTAAAAGAATCAATGCAATGTTGGTGTACAGGTGGAGTCAACACCATTTACCCAAAGCCGCTGTATGTCAAAACGAAAAACATCAGACATATTAACTTTGTCTGAATATTCATTTTTTTAGAGGCGAAAAACCTTCGGTCATTATCGCCTTGTGAAGAAAAGAACACACAAAAAAAGATTTATTTCGCTCGAATACTCTAAAAGCGTCAGGTTCGTAAAAGAACAAAAGTTGGTCAAGAGAGACGTGATAGGAAAGATGAAAGAGAGGAACATACAATGGATTTTCTGTATTAGAGTTTGAAAACGGTACAAGTTGTTAATTCAAAAATTGTTATTAAAATTACGAGTAATGGGATTCTCTCTCTCTCTCTCTCTCTCTCTCTCTCTCTCTCTCTCTCTCTCTCTCTCTCTCTCTCTCTCTCTCTCTCTCTCTCTCTCTCTCTCTCTCTCTCTCTCTCTCTCTCTCTCTCTCTCTCTCTCTCTCTCTCTCTCTCTCTCTCTCTCTCTCTCTCTCTCTCTCTCTGCATCGGTCTTCTCAAAATAAGAGAAAGGTAATGAGTATATCTCTCTTACCTAGATACCTCAACGCACAACTAAACCATGTGTATCAAACTGTGAATATCTATCATTATCCTACCTATCCGAATCAAACTTTCACTCAATTGTTTTGCTCCATATTGTGTAATAGACTTGCAGTGAATACGCTAATTTCATTCAGTGTATTATGTATCCGCTCATTCAATCGTCGACATACCCATCCTATTATTATATAATGTAATAAAAACAGATCCTTTAAATATAATGCCCAAAAGTTACTATCTTGGGCCTTGTACGAAATGTAAATTGTATTGGTAGACAAAGGGGTCTTCCAGGAGGTTAAGTTGGTACCCTAGTTAATCTTAAGTAACCTTTTATGTTTTGGGTAGATCCTTCTCTTTTATCTTTCCTATCAGATCTCTCTTCACTAATCCTAATTCTTTTCCGACCCTGACACTATTAAATTTTATTACTTTAACAAAAAATTATCAAAATTCAATAATAGTTTGATTCTAGGTTAATCTTTGCTATTGTAGACAACTAACGAGACAGATTTTTTCCCCATACTTTTCACGATAACTCCATTATCTTTTGAGCTGCAGGGAAAATACAAAACAATTTTGTTTTGTTATTAAAAAAGAAAGATTTTTGTTTCTTGTAATTTTTTTGTAATGTTGATGATTTTCAAGATATTCAAAATTTTAATTTTTAAACGGTCGCCATTTTGAAATTTGATGAATTAATAAAAGAATTTTACTTAATTTTTGAGATTAAGAACGTAAGACACTAACCAGTTCTGGATAGCCAGCTATCGATTTTTGATACACCCTGTATATCCTATGTCCTGAATGTTATTGAATTTTTTGTTTTCTTGTCAAAATATTGCAAAAGATGTTTAATAATCTAAATTATCATAACTTCTAATTTGTTATTACTTAACAGAGTGATCCAAAACCCTCTGTACGCTACAATTCTGTATAGTCAACGGAATTAGATCTTCTTTGTGTACACCCTTGTACTGTAAATATTCTTTATATAGACCTACTAACATAATAAAACATTTAGTAAAGAGGGGACTAAAACCTTAGCTCACCGACCACCTCTCCTCCCTATCAAATCCTCCTGCTTTTATTCACTTCAATAAACACAATCTTCTCAATTCTTTCATTGTCTGAGGGCTGATCCCTCAGGACAAGCGTTCAATCTCCGCTCCATGGTCCACCCACTTATCACTACCGATACGCCAGAAACTCACGTTCGCTCCTCTCAACCTCTGTCTAAACGTCAGTTCTTCATATCATCTACACCTCTTCAACATGTTCGCTATTACAATAATTTCAACAGAAGCGTTCAATATGTTCACCTTAGAGATCATAGCACATCGACAATTTGTATCCACAATCAGCGAACCGTCCGGGATTATCTTAGCACACACTTCGATGACACAAACCATCAAGATATCTCGAATCTTCTCCTGATACACCATACCCATGAGGTGTCGGTGAAAATATTAGCAGTGTTAGGTAGGTGACCAAGGAGGACACTCCAGGCGTTAGGGGAGCCGAGTACTGAACATCAACTGTTACTATGATATAGGAGAAGAGTCCCATCCCGTTTGAACCACTCTGGACAAAGACCTTCTGTATTAAGGAGAATTGGACATGATTAATTCCTGCAGTATAATCCAGTAAAGTGTTCACCAAATATATCAGATCAAAACATCTTACCGGCACCTTGAACATTGTTGACAATCACTCAATGTACCATCCAAAAGCACAAGTACCATTCGAAAGCAAGGAAGTACTTGGAAACTGTGAATCATTCTGAATCCGTTACAATGATTAAACGTAAAACTTCATTTACCAATTATGATCTTCCTCCCACAAGGTTTGGTTCAATTTCATTTGGAATGGATACAATTGGTTGGTGTAAAAAATTAAGAATGCTGGTTTTACTCCTTTCAGGGACTCACTAAAGTAAAGGCCTCTACACACCGCACGTAGCCGGAGTATTAATACGTCTTCGGCGTATTAATACCTCGGCGACGTCTTTCATGCCCCGTTCGCACAGACAGAAGCAACATGGAAGACGTATTTCCCCCTCTACTACATGCCAACAGCTCGTTGTATGAAGAGTTCAGTTACTGCTCATGCGCGAGTCGAGCTACGGCGGCGACACGTAGCTAGCCGGGGTATTTTCCCATTCCGTATTAATACTCCGCCGACGTCGGCTTCGTATTAATACTCGGTCTGAACTACCCCATATGATATCATTGTGAGATACGTCTAAGACGTCTTACTAAGACGTCGGCGGAGTATTAATACGTGCGGTGTGTAGAGGCCTTAAGGGTGTGGTAATCGACACTTTTTCCATGTAGTCTTGCGTTATATCCCTCTTTTTAATCGTACTCTCTTGACCTACTGTTGACCTCTTTCGACCCTGACAATAATTAAGTATTCAAGGGTCTATATTTTATGTTCTTTTTTGAAGGCGATGATGATCAAGATGTCTTCAACAATAACAAAAAATATTACTGGAATTTGTAACGTCCACTTCGAATTTGCAACACGATCGTTACAGGACAAGCTAGGGTCTACATTTTGTGGAAGCGATACCGATTATTGCTTCCGCCGCAGGTCCGCCCATGCATCAATAGGATACCCAGCTTTGTAATCTAATATAATTAATTAATCATAACAGAATTTGAATTACTAAATAATCACCCGCACAACACAAACACTAATTATTTACACAGCTGATGTTGGGTGAAATCTATTTCTCAAAACGTCCGATTTAAGGCATTGAGCCTCCAGATAATACCAGAACGCATTGCCACAATTAATTAAACAACCAAGTTGGAAATTTGGAGAAATGTTTATTTAAACAAAAAGTTAAAAAATTACACTGCACTGTTGAGCACGTCTGGATGCCTATACGGACCTATTCTAACGTGGTCTGCTCAATCTAGTCATCCAGTCAGCTGTTTCCTGCAAATTGAACCTTGCTCAAGTAGGTCCCAAGTCAAAGTGACATCGTCACAAATTATATTTCAAGGACAGATGCCGATAACTTTACACCATTAACCATACAGCATTGTTGATGCCTCTTCGTCAATGTTGCTCGTCTTTAATTTTTCTATAAGTTTTACAACGTATCAGGATATTTGGGTTTGGCTGACAGAGCTGAAAGCTGCACCACTTTGCTAGTAAAATGACATCGATGAAAGATTTACGTGTTTTAATACCAATTCAAATAAAAACTCTTCTAGGTTTATAGTTTTAATAACCAGGCATAAAGTGAAAGATCTTGAGCTTTGTAACTGATCGCAGAGGATTAACGAAACACCATCCTGTGCCTAACCATTGAATTTAAATCCATAGATTTAAGCCATCTCAGTAGTAGGTTTGAAGCTTTTTTTTTTTTACTCAAATGGTTTAAGAGTTATTGCAATTTATATATCAATAAAAATACCAGATTTTAACATTTCACGTTTCGCCACTTGCAATGCCTTTTTAAAACGCCTGTAGCTCTCAAACTATTCATCATAATGATATGAACTTTTATATGAGGAAAGAAGAAAGTTCAAATTTTACTGTGGTGTTTTCAATTCGAAAATATCTCTTATAGTTTCTGAGTAATTAATTCGAGAAAACAGCCAATTTTCAAACTTTGCAACTTTTTTAGGCGGAAAAGTGAGTTTTGGATTCTTGAATGTTTCTATAGCTTAATAGAAGCAAAATTAAATTTAGAGTCGAGGTGTGCTATGAAAATTTCAAAATTTTTAATATTTTTCAATTTTTATCTACTTTTTTTAATGAAAATTTCAACATTTAACAATACCAATGATATGCACATCAAAAGATGCAAAATTGAATAGAGAGTAGACCCTAAAAAAATCACTTCGAAATCTCAAATGGTTTACGAGAAAATATAATTTACATGTGCCAGATTTTAATATTTCACGTTTCGTCACTCGCAATCCCTTTTTAAAAGTCCTATAGCTCTCAAACTGGCCATAATGATATGAAATTTGACATGAAGAAAGAAGAAAGTTCAAATTTTACTGTGGAGTTTTCAAATCGAAATTACAGGCTTTAGAACTGGTATCTAACAACCCAGTACTGCTAACAGTGTCGTATTGCATGTTCCAACTAGCGCATCCTGAACTGAACCCACAAAACTACAACGGTTTAATTTACATTATAGAATACAGACTGTCCAATCAGTACATAAAGACTACAAAAACACATACTTCTGAATGAGCAGGTATTGATAAAAAATCCTAATTATCGACCCGTACGATACTCTTGAAGGAGAAGATTCTCACAAAATATATAGAACTAAGTTGACTGATGCACATATAAAGAACACTCCAAAATTGTTTTAGACTGAAATGTCTAAAAGGTAGAATCAGCTTTCCACATAAAACATCTTTAGTTCAGTTAGTGACATCTTCTTATCAGACAGAACAATACACGAGGCTAGTTCTAACCAAACAATGTAACAGATTACAATAACAATAAACTTGTAACAATTACATTTAACCTTTATTAACAGCTGTTTAGGAGACACAGTCACGAAGATTTGAATTTACGGTTGTAAATAAAATGCTTATATGGAGATTTTTGGGACGCCCGGTTTATAAATAGTGGGGGGGGGATGATCTACAAAAATTAGTCATATGGAAAGGATCTAATCGGTTGAATCGACGTTTTGTAGAGGAGGAAATATAATAAATTCGCTAATTACATGGCCTGCAGCTGTTATTACGTGCCAGCACATTGCAAATGACCGAGGCCTCTGAGTACAAGAAAGCTTTGTTCTTTTATAATTAACAATTTGTCTTTATTGTATTGTTTCCATTGTCTGGCTAAAGGTTGAACAAGGTGGGGAGTTATAGAAGTGAAGAAATGGAATATAGAGTTATATACCTATACTGGGGATTGAGTAAGTTAAGGATGTTACATTTAAAGATAGTATAATTTGGTGAGGACATATTATTTCTGTTAAAGGAAACTGGCTAAAATTTATTTACATAGTCTGTAAAAAGAGATAAAACACATTTAATTTAGATGAAATCAAGAATGTTTATTTTGCTTATACTTAGTCTTCATTTAATGGAGGTTTAATGAAAGAGGGTGGGTCCTTGATACAGGCAGAACAACACAAAACCGGCTCCAGATTGATCTTCACGCCTATAGCGCTACTACAGGTTGATTATATTACTATTCCTTTCTGTTGCTGTCATCTGAACATTATTAACGCTACAGTATGTTACAAGTGGAAAGTAAAACTTTCAGGAAACGAGTCAGGTCACAATTACAGAAGCACTAAAAGAGGTATCAGTGGTGATTTAAAAAATTCAAATGAGATGGTCTGGGCATACACAGAGAATGAGTGACAACAGACTTCCAAGGAAACTGTATGAGGCGACCCAGAAGGAAGCCTAGAACGATTTGGAAAGTCAATGTATGAGGCTTGGATGACAGAAGCATTGCCGGAAGAACACTTACTTTCCAGTGGCGATCTCTTTGCACATCCTCTACAGCCCAAGGTAGAAAAGGACACGACTAAGCAAGTTGTGTTATCCTTCTCGAAGAAAGGATTGTATAGTCGAAGTTTCTTTCTTTCAGGATTTTTCAAGAAAGGATAGGAAATATTCACTGATAAGTTTTCTAATGTAAGTATTTTCAAGTCTGGTTAAAAATCCCGTAAGTAGTCAGGGCAGGGATTTGGCCCCAACATGGGCTCTTATGGAGTTATTCTCGACCAATCAGAATCGTCCATTTGGTCACGTGACCGCTTCTCGTCCAATCAGAATGCTCCATTTATAACTTCAACTGCACCGCCGCTTCTCATCCAATAAGAATTCTCCATTTATAACTTCAACTGTACCAAAATATATTTTTAGCAACCGATATACAAATCCATAGATACAGTTGAAGTTATAAATGTAGAATTCTTATTGGATGAGAAGCGGCGGTGCAGTTGAAGTTATAAATGGAGCATTCTGATTGGACGAGAAGCGGTCACGTGACCAAATGGACGATTCTGATTGGTCGAGAATAACTCCATAAGAGCCCATGTTGGGGCCAAATCCCTGCCCTGACTACTCCCGTACTACAGGATTTATGACAAATGGAAAACTGAATAAGCCACCTTTTGTTTTAACTTCAGATGCCGGAGGCGATATTAGACACAATATGGCCAAAAATATGTGTACGAAAGTTATCATAATAAAATGGTGTGAAATACATTCAAGATCATTTTCTTTAAATTTAACATCACATAGTATAACATCTGTGCTACAACTGAAGAAACCACAAAAAACAAAACTACCTAACTGGCAATAAAATCTATGATAGTTAGATAGATCCAATACAGTATTAAATGACCGGGTAAGCATGATTTTATCTTTCTTGGAGGGTCAATTCGCAAAAAACCAATGCTGTATTGGTTCGTAAAAAGCATCAGCAGCTGTACTGTATGAGAAATCGTTGCGTGATGTGCTGTTTATGGTAATCACATCGTTGGCCCAATAGTTTTTAATACAAAAGAATATCTTAAAGAAGCGGAACAAGATTGAGCGTCATGTCGGAGGTTTCGCTCTTGATGGCGAGGCTTTTACTGAAGAACGCAGATCTGTGACCTGCAACTTTCCCGGATTTATCAACATGTGATTTTAATATGTGGACGTCCTTGAAGGATGTAATTTATGAAACAAAGGCGAATTTTCAAAACGTATCTAAACTAATGATTACTTTATTAGTTCGGTATCCAGCAAAAAAAAAAACAAGCAACTTTAAAATTTTCCAAGATAGCGTATTTAATAAAACAACTAGAGATTTTTGCACTTTCAAGAATATTTTACTATGAAAATCGTCGCTTCTAGACCAAGTACAAGAAATAATTATTTGTGCAACTAGTGAGCAAAGTGGCACTTTTTTAAACGAGAGAAAAATGTTATCGAGTTTAAAAAAGACACTTTGCTCACGTATTGCACATTATACTTTGTCTACAGTTGTTATTTTGTGACAAAAACAAACTTCAGCAGTAACACAATTTAATAAAACGTTAATTTAATACAATAGTGTTCAACCTCACGTCAAAACTGAGGTTATTTATGAATATTACAAATAACTTGTTGAGGAAACGGGATTGCCAACTTCAAAACTCGGCAAACGAAAAATACTCTCCGTGTACATAGGCTACACTGTCAACCATCTTTATGAATAATTACTTCCTTTTTCAACTTTAAAACGTTGTTTTGTTGTTCATTTATGTTATTTTACATGTAAGAATTAATCTAACATACATACGGGACATTTCCTATTTATTATAAATCAATTCAAATAAACTTAACCTAAATTTCGTTTTGTTCTGTTGCCATTCGGAGTGAGCAAATTAGTGTGCAAAGTGAAACTGTTGAGAAATCAACTGTTTTGCAAACTAATTTAAATGAGCAAAATGCCACTTTGTCAACAACTGTATACAATAATATTTTTATTTTGATCCAAAAAAACTTAAAATTTTTAATCCACCAAAAGTTCTGAAAAAACTCAGATATTTTTTCTAGCTTTAAACAAAAAACTCCTTGACGTCTTGAAGCCCTTGGAAGACCTTAGGCTTGCTAATTTCCTAGTTTTATTAGATAAAAAAAATGTTTAGTTAATGCTTTATGTTCTGTCTAAGTTTCATAGTTTTGAAGTTAAATATGTTTCAATTCAAAATTATTACGTTAAATATCTTGGAAAATGGAAATCATAAAAAAAAAATAAAAAAAAAAAAAATAAAAAAAAATGATTGTTTCTTTTTTGTTGTTGAAAAGATAAAGTATTAAATCAAATATATCGTTATTAATTTGTAAAAAAGGAGGAAATTGGCGTTAGACATCTTATATAGCCTTGACCTTCTACAATTATTGTTTAACATGCCCTAGTCGTAGGTCTACATAACAGAAATGAATGGATTGCGTCTGAAGGGGGAGGTGCCCAGTTTCTCTCTCCTAAATTATATAACTCATGAATTATTGATTCATTAAATCTCCGCTTTTGAAGAAATTTCAACTAAATTATAGTAATATAATAATTTAATTGTATATAATTACATTCTGTCCTAAATAATCATGTATAGTTTCTACGATGATTCAACTAGTGGTTCGATAGAAGCTTATTAAGTCTTGACTACAAAATTTCGAGTAGGTAATTATGAATATTATTTTTCGCAATGATTTCACAATTTATTGCACTAATTCCCCAGTAGCTACTTATCAACTGGTCGAAGTACAAAACTTTTGCACAATTTATTCTACTTAATCGCCAGCGGTTTCTTATCAACCGATCGAAGTACAAAACTTTTGCACAATTTATTCTACTTAATCGCCAGCGGTTTCTTATCAACCGATCGAAGTACAAAACTTTTGCACAATTTATTCTACTAAATCGCCAGCGGTTTCTTATCAACCGATCGAAGTACAAAACTTTTGCACAATTTATTCTACTGAATCGCCAGCAGTTTCTTATCTACCGATCGAAGTACAAAACTTTTGCACAATTTATTCTACTGAATCGCCAGCGGTTTCTTATCAACCGATCGAAGTACAAAACTTTTGCACAATTTATTCTACTAAATAGCCAGCGGTTTCTTATCAATCGATCGAAGTACAAAACTTTTGCACAATTTATTCCACTAAATCGCCAGCGGTTTCTTATCAACCGATCGAAGTACAAAACTTTTGCACAATTTATTCTTCTAAATAGCCAGCGGTTTCTTATCAACCGATCGAAGTACAAAACTTTTGCACAATTTATTCTACTGAATCGCCAGCAGTTTCTTATCTACCGATCGAAGTACAAAACTTTTGCACAATTTATTCTACTGAATCGCCAGCAGTTTCTTATCTACCGATCGCATTACAAAACTTTTGCACAAATTATTCCACTAATTCCCCAGTAGCTTCTTATCAACCGATAGTAAGTAGTACAAAGGGTTTGCACATTTAATTCCACTAATTCCCCAGTAGTTTCTTATCAACCGATCGAAATACAAAACTTTGCACAATTAATTCCACTAATTCCCCAGTAGCTCCTTATCAACCGATAGTAGTACAAAGTGTTTGCACATTTAATTCCACTAATTCCCCAGTAGCTCCTTATCAACCGATCGAAATACAAAACTTTTGCACAATTAATTCCACTAATTCCCCAGTAGCTCCTTATCATCCTACCGAAATACAAAGCTTTTGCACAATTAATTACACTAATTCCCCAGTAGCTCCTTATCAACCGATCGAAATACAAAACTTTTGCACAATTAATTCCACTAATTCCCCAGTAGCTCCTTATCATCCTACCGAAATACAAAGCTTTTGCACAATTAATTCCACTAATTCCCCAGTAGCTCCTTATCAACCGATCGAAATACAAAAAGTGTTTGCACAATTAATTCCACTAATTCCCCAGTAGCTCCCTATCAACCGATCGTAATACAAAATTTTGCACAATTAATTCCACTAATTCCCCAGTAGCCCCTTATCAACCGATCGAAATACAAAACTTTTGCACAATTAATTCCACTAATACCCCCGTAGCCCCTTATCAACCAATAGTAGTACAAAGTGTTCGCACAATTTATACAACTAATTCGCCAGCAGATCCGGTTATGATTTTTCTTCGTTAAAGTTGCTCATCCACAGATGTTTCTATGCTATTATTAGTAGCGAAAGTGGAAAACTGTTGGATTGACCTTAGGGATTGATGTTTTTATAATGGAAAGATTACAGAGCAGCTATCACTCGCTATTAAAAGCTTCTAATTGACAGATTGTTTGTAATGTACAGTCCCTTGACAGTAGTAGTTAACTAAATGCCTGTATTAAGACTAATTGATTTAACTGTAAACCGCGGATTAGTGACAATACTTATTTATGTTCCTCGTGTAATCGACAGGAGAATGAAACTGTTTATAATTTTGTAGTTAGATGCTCAGTAATGGCAGATTATGTGAAGAAATAAGATTTTGAAGAGCAGTTATGTAAGGCAGAATTTGTGTTTAACGGGCTGGATTGGCTTCTTCCCTGTAAATATTTTGAAATAGCATAAAAATATAGATAGAGTTTATAGGTCTGAATGCAATTTTAACTGGAATATTACCTAAATATGAATCTGGAAAATTCACAAATGTGTACGTTTAAAAAATTTCTCACATATACATAAATAGACTATAGGGAAGATTTTGTGGTGGATCGAACATTTTCTTTTTCAGATATATCAGTTTTGAGTCTGTCTGTCGTCTGTATTCTGTATCGTGCTGATTTAAGGCGCAAACGCGTGAACCGATTTTAATTAAATTTGGTATTTATGCAAATTATTCCTTTACTCTTGATTTTACTAACCGTAAAAAATTACAAACACATAATTACGATTTCCTTAATGTTGACTCTAATAATTTTGAACAAATTTTGCTCAAGTGTAGGCTCTAACACATCTCTCCAAAAATACTGGTACATGATTTAACAGTAAAAAAAAAAAAACTATAATCGTACATGGATAAAATCAAATTTAGTTACACACACGTACACAAACATTCTATAGCATATTCCATGTCCTTGTGCATAGCTATATTTCTGTCACATGCTAGACTTTGTTATGACTTGAAACAAAGAGAGGCCATAGTTCTCGTTACGTTTTATGAATAAGGCCATCAAGGATTTGGAATTCGACAAGTCCTTGAATTGTGTGGGAATCTAACCTAACCTAACCCAGTCGGCCTCTCTCCAAAATAAACATTTGTTTTGAAATTTAATTCAGTTTATTATAAAGCAGGAAATGTTTTATCTTTTCAAAATTCCAACTTAAAAAAAAAATGTCTAAACTTCATCAGTGAAAAAGATAAGTTTATTATTCATCCATTATACGTAGTATATAGACAGTTTTGTAACGACGTAAAAACCATCGTCGGTTAATGTAAATATACACTCCTGGACAAAAGTATACAACCAATGTTGTTTTTTAGGTTAAACGTATAATAAATAATTAAAAAAGCACTTATCCTTGTATATTATGAAATGAAATTAAAATTATTTATTCTTGGCTTTCTTCTATACAATCATTTAATAAATAATAATCCCTACATGGGCAAAAATCTGTGTGCAGTATTAAAGGGAAATGAAAAAAATATATATATTAGGAATACAATTTGATTTATTACAAGAAATATGAAATAGTACAAAAAATTATAAGGATAATTTTGATTTAAAAAAAGACAAAATAAAATCAGATTAAAAAAAAAATTACATTTAGCATTTGATTACATCCTAGAGCCTTCATCTCATACCGCTAAGGATATTTTACTGTGGCATCGTTTCCTCTTTAATAACTGCATCTTTTAGTTCTTGAACTTTTATTCTTGCTCTGAAACTTTTTTGCAAAGTGTCCCACAAGTGTTCTATAGGGTTGAGGTCTGACTCTTTACTGGCCATTCAATTGCGTTTATACCGACCTCGCTAAGGTAGCTGCTGCGCTGTGCCGTGCGCCAGGTTGAAACGGATTAAATGGTACTACACGTTCTTCTAGTATGTTTTCTACATACGGTAGCCTCAGACTAGGAATGTGTCTGGTGTAATGGGCGTGTCCTCCCTTCTACTTGCTTCCCTAACCTGACTTGACGGTACAACCCATTCCAAGAAAACTAGGTACAGTACACAAATTACTGCTTAGCTACATTTAATTCTTAAAGTTTAGGTACGAGTTAATTCTTAAAAGTTTAATTTTGTAAACGTTTTATTCTTATTTACACCGATAGAAGAAACGAAAGTAGGGTAGGCGTTTACATAGAAACATTTGAGGTCTTTTTTTTGTTATTGGGGTTTTCCCGCTGAAAGCAAACGCAACAAACGAAGTGTGGATGCCTCTCTTTTCCTCTCCATCCCAGACACATTCCTACCTTGAGGATACTGTACCTTTGTACATTCTAAGCTGCTCCACGAGTGTTATAACTTATAACATATCAGAGCCCCCGCCAAAGGACAAATCTTTCACCACGCCTTCTAGACGTCCATCTGGAGAAGAGAGACTAACTCTGGTCTCGTCTGTGAACACAATTTTCTTCCAGTAATTCAGATTCCGGTTCACATGGTACCGAGCAAATCTAAGTCTTGCCGCTCAATGACATGCGGTGAGGGGTGGCCTGTGGCAAGTCTTAAGACTGTATGACTGGAGATATGCATATTACGTACCTACAGCTGAGTACTGGTAGTCGTTCTCCTCCGTATAGAGCGTAGAGAGTACGAAATCTATCATCTCTTCCGATCTTACTCTGCTCTGAATCGGCCGGTTCAAAACCTCCCAACCTTTGAATGGTGTACTCCAAAACTTCTCTTTACGAAAGCATCTGTTAGATCAAAATTCATGACCTACGCACAAAGCTATAGTCAACTCAATAATCTATAGAAGTTACCGGTTACAAACAGCTCTTTAACATTCAAAGAAGAATAAATTAACTTTATCGAAAATTTAAAGAACGACATTTGGACTGTATAAAAGTTAACAAACAGTAAATAGGAATATTTTGTTATCAGTATTACCTTCTTTTTCTTTATAGAATACACTTGGGTTATCATATAAACCATGACCGGTCTTGGAGTAAACATGATCGTCAGTTATTAGAGTGGTGAGACACTTTTGTCCAGGAATGTGTGTTTAAGTAAAAACAAGTTTTTTTTTTTTTTTAATTATGTCTATCGTCCTTTCAATATCTCCAAAACATTTGCGATTTAAGCAAATTTTTTGGGTAATTCCAGATTTCCCCCTGAAATTATACGTATACAGAGTGTACCAAAACACTGTACTATTCATTTTCAAATTTTACACACCTAACTGAACTAAAAATGTCAATTTACTTATCGTTTTTCTTTTGTCCGCCATTTTGTAAATTGTAAATATAACAGGCTGGATTGAGATATCCCAATAATATTTCATTAATATGTTTACACATACATCCTCTAACAAAGTAAAAAAAATATGGTACAAGTACGTTAAAAAAATTTCAAAATAGCGACAATTTAAAATTGGTAATCTAGTGGAATGTATTGAATTCAACTTGACTCAAGGTCAATGTGAATTCAATACATTCCACTCCTCCCTTCAATTTTTAAATCTGCCCTCTTTTTCGAAAACCATTAATATATACTATATATGTATACTAATGGATGGGGGCTTTTTGTGAATAGAACTCCTACTGTTTTTAACCGATTTTGACATTTGAGGTACCATTGAATAGGGTTCAGGCTGAAGTTGTTTCCGCCAAAATTTCAAACAAGATGGAACATAAAGGAGGAAAATAGAAAGGATGAAAGTTTTTATCATTAACCCCATGTTAATTTTTCATACAGAAAAGTATAAACATCTGTAATTTAAAACATCTGTCTTTATATTAAGAATTTGTTCTTATCTTATGAAGAAAAAAAAATCATGCGTTTTAAACTACACCAATCAATAAAAACGATTTAAAGCAAACTAACCAAAAGTGTTGTGATCAACTGCTTTGACAAAATATGCTATTTATCAGTTCGTTTTCACTTGCGTATATAATGTTTTAAAATAAGAATTTTTAATATTTTTCAAGTTTATTGAATTGTTTCTCATTGTACTTTTTATCGTAACAATGCCTCCAATTAGAGGGAACAGAAACTTATACAACAGATGTGTTTATCACCGCAACTACATGAGAATTATGCATGGACTTAACAATGAGGAAACTAACATTGATTCGTATAAACAAGCACTAAGGATGTCAGCTGAAGTTATAACATTTACAATTGCAAGAATGAATGAACTCTTCAAATCAATTTACAGCAGTGTTTAAAAACATTTATACATAACAAAATATTCCTCGATTTGTATTATAGTATTACAAAAAGGTAATAAGAAACATATTCACAGCTCATCAGAATAAAGGTCGAAAGGTTAGGTTAGGTTCTTTAAAAAAAAAACTTACTAGTTAAAGATTTTATTCCAAACCAAACCATTTTATTTTATTTTAAATCAAATCAAATTCATTTGAAATATTGTGTTCTTGAATTATTTCGTAAAGTTAATTTAAAAACTATCATATCTTTGAGATTCATATATGATTGAGAAAAGTCGCAGAATGTGCGCTGTTTATTTCAGAGAATATGGAAAAATACAGAATTATACAATATAAAGATTCATTTCCAGCTATCAATTATTTAAATGACGAAATAAATATTTACAGAACTTCTATAATGACGTCCCTTAGTATTGGTGACTAAGCGAGGGTCAATTAAGTGACCTACAGTTATAGCTTCTAGACAAAGTTTAGAGATCTAGTTAAAAGATAGTACAGGCAATACAGTTTGTCTACATATTGTTAGATAGCCTATACGTAGAATAGAGTTTTGTTATATTTTATATTAGAACATTGCAGTCAATTGATTTTATTCGTTCATTGGAACTGGGATGTCAATTGTAAATGGTATAACTTCAGCTGACATCCTTAGTGCTCGTTTATACAAATCAATGTTAGTTTCCTCATTGTTAAGTCCACACATAATTCTCATGTAGATGCGGTGATAAACACGCTCCGGTAAGTTTCTGTTCTCTCTAAGGCCAATTCTATACGTGCGTTGAATGCGCCGCGTTATTTTTCGTTTTGGAAGTCAATACAAGTCAAGTTGTAGCATCTATACGAGCGCATTCTACGCCCAGCGTTACCCTGTTCACTCGGCGTTGACGCTATAAACGCCGCCTGCCTTGCTGGCAGCGCTAGCAACGCGGCGCAAACAACGCGGCGCGAGACGGGTAGCATCTATACGAACGCTTTTAGCGCCAGCGTTGTCGTCACGTGGTTTTCGAGTGAAACGGTGTTTTAAAGCGTATCTGAGTGTGTGATTGTTTGATTTAGACATTGAGAAACTTATTGTTGAAGTGGAGAAGAGACCAGCAGTGTTTGATGTTAAGTCGAAAGACTATGCCAATAAACTTTTCTCAAACATCACAGGAAAAGTACCAGTTGACAATCTGTTGCTGAGAACAGGGTGAGTACCCCAACGTCTATCCTCTCTCTTACTGTTTTCCACAAACACTTCCATCAGGTACTGAAAACCTAAAGCACCGATCTGCACAGCATCCATATTGGTGACTGAACTGACGGTTTTCGCGCTCAGCGATACGCATTTACAGCCCTTATAGAAGGTCCTCTGCTGAGCGTTGACGCTAACAACGCGACGCATTTAGCGCCCTTATAGAATGTTACCACTATTGTCGGGCGTTGGCGTTAACGCGACGCATTAACGCTCGTATAGAATGGGCTTAAGGAATTGTTAGGTACTTTTTCGGAAAATGTACACCAACATTTTAATTTATTTTTTATTTGATTATTTTTTTTATTGCTATAAAAACACGTTTACAGTTATTAAGAAAAAATGCATATTTATCATCCTTTTATCACATTTCAAAAATTAGATAGGGACAGTGGTAATTTTCAAATTTTTCAATTATTTTCAGATTATGTTTGTATTTTCATGTTATTTCTGTGAACTTTTGTCTTTAATAATTCCTTACTTGAAGTATATTACCACAAAATATAATATTCCCACTGTCCCCATCTACTCAATATCGGTTTCCCAAAAATAAATTGTTTGACTTTTTTCAGACTATTTTTTAGATTTTTAATTGGTTAGGTTAGGTTGAGAAATCTAAATACTTACCTACGAACACACGAATAACTAACTAAATTTTTATTTCAAAGATTTTGGATAGATTTGAAGATAAGGATCTTCCAGGACTTGATGAAAGAAAGCTGCAGGTTAGGTTAGGTTAGGTTAGGTTGAGAAATATAAATACTTACCTACGAACACATGAATAACTAACTAAATTTTTATTTCAAAGATTTTGGATAGATTTGAAAGGATCTTCCAGGACTTGATGAAAGAAAGCTGTAGATCTCGCCATACACTACTTTAGGTTAGGTTAGGTTGAGAAATCTAAATACTTACCTACGAACACACGAATAACTAACTAAATTTTTATTTCAAAAATTTTGGATAGATTTGAAGATAAGGATCTTCCAGGACTTGATGAAAGAAAGCTGTAGATCCCGCCATACACTACTTTAGGTTAGGTTAGGTTAGGTTAGGTTGAGAAATCTAAATACTTACTTACGAATAATTATTAACTAAATTTTTATTTCAAAGATTTTGGATAGATTTGAAGATAAGGATGAAAGAAAGCTGTAGATCCCGCCATACACTACTTTAGGTTAGGTTAGGTTAGGTTAGGTTGAGAAATCTAAATACTTACTTACGAATAATTATTAACTAAATTTTTATTTCAAAGATTTTGGATAGATTTGAAGATAAGGACGAAAGAAAGCTGTAGATCCCGTCATACACTACTTTAGGCGTACCTGAGGATAATTTTCTTAAAATTACCTATCTGGAATAACTGGCTAAAAAACAAAACAAAAATAAACATTCTTCACCGTATTTAAAACACGATTCCAATCAAATCAAATTTAAGCTTAGGGCCGAATTGATGACTATAGTGATTAGCGAAAGCAGCCATTGGCCCTCTAAATGTATAAATATCTTGAAAATATAAACAAATAATAGTCCCAATCATAGTATTTACCCAGTCCCATAATTAAATGTAATAAAAGCAGATCTACTAAACGTTATCCCCAAAATCAGTTCCTTGAGTTTTGTAGGACATTTTAAATTGTATTGGTAAATCAAGAGGTCTTATCCAGTAGAGGTAGGGTAAATTCGTTTTAAACGGTTGTTACACGTGTTTTATGAAGCTTGTAATTCGTCCAGACCGTAATTAACTTTTGAATAGAAACTGCGCTTGTAATGAAAATCATACAAGCCGATTTGGAGAAAATCGTAATTTTGTTGTTTTTTCCCCCTTGGAGTTATACAAAAAAATGAAAATAGTCCGAGATATGGTAACATCCCCAAGTAGTAAATTTAATTGAAAACAATCTCAACGTACTGACCACTTTTTTGGACTCAATGACACTAAAAACTGATATATCCGTAAATAAATCGGCATTGATTATTTGACCCATCACAACTGCTTTCTCCACATTGTGTTTATTGGAGAAAGTAAAATGGATTTACAGATGAGGACAACTTGAAGAGTTGAAGAAAAAAATATTGAAAATCTATGTGTAACCGTTATAACAAACATTCCCAAGTCTCTTGGAACATTTTGCCCCTTATCTGTACCGTGTATATTATCATTTAAACACCTGTGTATTGCTCAAGTAATGAACGGCGGAGTTCACGTCCAACACCGAATAATAGTATCTATCAGTAAATAAGATAAAAGATGAAAAATTATTGCACTAACTTTCTTACACATCATCATCATTTCTCCAAAAATGCCTTTAATACTACTTATATAAATAAAAACAATTACCTAGTCTTAATATAATTAAGACTTAAAATAATTAAAAACTCTTAATTGACTATAGTTTATTCGCTTTGTAACATAGAACAAAATAAAGTACATAAATTCCTTTGGAATTAAACGGGATTTAATTTAAATATTTTAATTAAGCCAAATTTTTACTTGTTAGGGTTATTAAGACAGGTGTTCGAAATGGTCCTGGAGTAGCAAATTTCCTCTATGCTATGCGCGGTATTTCTTAACACGTTGACATTTATCTCAACTAGGCCCTACGTTTTGAATAATTACTTCTTTCACTTCTTCAACTGGGTACGAACAGAACAAGTGGGTCGCGGTGGATGCTACTAGCAATGACTACATAAATACTATAAGACACGACATGGCCATGTTAAATATTCTACGCTTATTCTTGAGTTGACCAATACCCGCTACGGTGTGCTGCTAGAGAATCTGAAGTTGATGTGACTGGCGCTAGGTGGCTCTACGGTCAAACAATGTTTCAGGCGGGTAAGAGAAAACGCACTGATGCCACATATGGGACCAGAGATGCGAGGGAAGGTCGAGAATCGCTTATCTTAGCGCACGAACTGACAACACTGACTATGCTGACGGAAGTAAGTGAGAAGGTTTGTGAGAGAGAGGTCAACAGTTGTACAGTCTCAACCAAGTGGGATGCGTACAGTCAAGCACCTGCTGCTAGCGCTTTCTGATAGCTGTGTGTCAAACTTGTGACGAACAGCACCCGTAAAGCGTAGACTATTTCCCTATCCTATGTCGTGTCTTATAGTATTTATGTAGTCATTGCTACTAGTTAAGTCGCGGTCGATGTCGACATCCATGTAAAACAAACACATTGTAGTGAATGGAAGAGAACAGAACAGGTAAGTCGCGGTGGAGGTTTAGCGCGATGCCATCCAGGAGGTTTACATCGATGCTTTTGAAAATCAAATGAGTTTGTTTTAACATGGATGCTTACTGCGCGGTCTACAAGGATGCTTCCCTGTGATTGGTGCGTTCAAGGCCAAGTTCCCATCCCCCTCCACAGCAGCTCGCATAGAACACGTCTGACGTCTGCCATTCCGTGCGCTGGATAATCTAGTTGCTTTCCATAATCTCTTTTGCGTAAGTTCATTTTTGAATTTCAAGTGCTAATTATGAAGTAAGATCTGATAGCAATTGTGCAGCTCACTCCCGTATTGTGGATATATTACCTATCAGCCACCACTTGGTGACAGCTGACATTTCATCACTATCATCACTTGACTCACACAACATCGCAAAATCACAATCTTTTTGTCATTCAAATTTCATCAAACTACTCCACTTGACAGTGGTCCTAGCTCGACTGAGCAGTGCAGGTAACCTCCTCGCTATGTGCTGTCGACATCGACCGCGACTTGACTAGTAGCATCCACCGCGATTGAAAGTTCTATTGGCCTCTTGATGTCTCCAACGGACCCGATGGTTTCAAAGTTACTAACAAGCTTTTTATACGCGACTACACAACACTCGTTATAAGTATTTACGTCCCCATGGTGTTTAAAAAATGCCTAACTATAAAATTCTGAACCCCATCCCCCCTCCCCCACCACGTGAATTCGTTTTGATTTTCGACTAATTATCCTGAGGTAAAAGATAATCATTTCTAAGTATACTGCAAAATAACCTCACCCAAGGCTACTCAAGGTTGTACTAACCAGTTCTCAACATGTGTCACTCACTATACAATTACTGAAAATGATTTGTTTACAGTGTTAATATCAGCAAACAACGTATCCCGAAGGCTTAACAAAAATCAATGTCAATTGGACAGTACTATAAATACAACATAATAATACCTTTACATTGATTGTTATTATTATTTGAAAACATGATAAATAATTAGGTTCTAATTGAAATATTATAGCTAATGTCATATTAATCACTTGAAAGTAGAAATAATTTGTAAAGTTCAAAATACACTGTAATTATAGGTTTCGCTGAAGCTGGTTGATGAAAATTTTTTAGGGTCCTTAGGTAAACCAAGGACACTTATAATTACACGCGCGTGTCTCTCCGTCTATCTGTCTGTAAGTCGTAACCAGGATTTATAAGGAGGGCACTTGGACCAAAAAAAGAGGACATTAGTCGACGCTGGCGTGAGTCCAAAAGAAAATTTATGTGATGAAGGGACTGAATGACTGCGCTAAATAAAGAACGCCCTGTGCATGTGCTGCCACCTGGGATATCCGCTTCGTCTTTCACTCAGTCCCTTTCCCATCCTGATGGTAGTGAGTTATTTGCTGCTCCAAAAACATTAGCGTCTGACGAAATATTCAACACACTGGGGATTTTTGTTTAATTTCAGTGATTGGTACTGTAGTGAGAAATATATACAATAGTTATAGTTGTTATAGTTTGATTGGTGTGGCTCGTGTATCACTGAAGAGGGCGACCTTGTCGTTGAAACGCGTCTGATACTTAGGCGTATTTTTTTGTGAGAATTGTGTTCTGTGTGTTTGTTATACTGTAGTGAGAAATAGATAACCAGCCGGGATCTACTGCGGGGGAAATCTGCTAAAAGTTCTGTAGTTCACAACCAAGAAAGACAAATTATTGTCTATAATGTGTATAGTAGCAAGCTGCCAGCTGTTACCCTTCCACAGCCTGACAACCCTCCCACTACTCCTGTGCCGCGCGCTTCATCACATACATTTCCAATTGTACTTCAAACTTCAATTGCGTTGAACCGATGGTCACTGACTTGAATGAGATAACTGTAAAATAAGAACCGATGAAATGAGATGAAATTACAAATAAAACCTGGTGTCGTGCCATCTCGTCCAGGTGCTATCTCATCCAAGTGCCATCTCATCCAGATTCCACGGACTTAGGGCAGGGGGTTAATTCTTTACCCGCTATCCAGTGCCATCTCGTCCAAAAACCTATGCTATTGTTTACTTGACAGGTCTACAAAAACTATTGGAACGTTTGTAGTATCCTACCTTTATAATTAAAAAAAATTATTATTATTTATAAATTTTCGGGTCTTCCATATTTTCTAGCTTCATACTATTTAAACCCCCCTAAATGCTCTTTGCGTTTTATATCAAAATGCTATAAATCATGTACAATCATGTTAAAACTCGCCTTCTATGTAATACAGGGAGAAAACTAATCTTCTTGCGGGTGCTCCTTACCTAGGCTCCAGGTTGCGCAGTTTAACAACAGTCTGTTCTAATGTTCCACCTCAAGGTTTGTAGAATATGAAGCCGCTTGTATATTAACAGAATTATTTGACATAAATTACAAATAAAATCTGAAAATATTCAAAGCCGCCGTTAGGTTAGGTTAGGTTAGGTTAATCAACTGTAAAACTGCACTGGACGAGATGGCACTTTTTTCTAGGAAATTGTGATGAGATAGCACTGGGATGAGATGGCACTAGATCTAAAACCTTAGGGCTCACTTGTAGTGAATACGGGTCTGTGTCAATCCCAAGGTACGCTAGCTGTATCTATACCTTTAAAAAATATTGCTCTATGAGCTACGAACCATGGTTTGGAAATAAATAGTACTAAAACTCAACCAACTATACTAGGTTACTCTTCACAATCGATAAGAATACTTTGCCTCGGCTTCAGCATTGAACCTTTTGACTGACAATTGATAATAAAATGATTTGGGCTGCTTATGTGACTGACACTTGTAACAAGGTTTTTGCTGGGATACATTCCTTAAAGAAAATACAAGATTTTTTACCCTTCCATATTAGGATGCTCCTATTAAAATCCTTGATATTTCCATACTTTGCAGAGAATTACTGCATACGTTTTATTTTATGATTTGAAACGCGATGTTCATATTACACCGTATTATAGATTACTTAACTTATTGAAACTTAAAGAGTTTCGTCATTTGCATATTTTGATTGTGTTATATTCGGTTTTACGGATTGGTATGCCATCCTATCTAACAGAATAATTTGTATATACAGCCAAAAGCACTAGTTAGAAAAGTCTCGACTACGCTTGCTATACCGACACATAGAACAACAATGTTTAGCAATTCTTTTACTGTGCCCGCTTGCCGGTTATGGAATACCCTCCCGGAAGAAATTAAATCAATTGACAGCCGTGTCCAGTTTCTTAACTGTTTGAGGACTTATCTTGCGTCTTGGGCCGAGGTTGCGTCCCTTTCAGCTAGCTATTATAATTATTAGTATTATATTTTTTATACTAATTACTTTGTGAGTGCGTGCGCGCGCTGTGTGTGTGTGTGTGTGTGTGTGTGTGTGAGTGTGTGTTGGTATGTAAGCCAATTAAAAACTATTTTGTTAATTCAAATTTATTTTACATACTTTGGTTATTGTTAATCTTTCTACTTTTTTTAAATAATTTTCATTTTAAGTATGTTTTATTTTCAGTTTATTCGTTTTGAAAATTTTATTTTATTTTATAATTATGGTTGAAATTTGTAAATTTGTATGTATATTTAAATTGTATTTTGTGTTTGTTGGGGTTAGGAAGAAAGAGAGGGCTTGATATCCCTAACCTCGCCTTTAATAAATACAATATTATTATTACCTTTTCACATAGTCTTAGATCCCTCTCTTTCATCTGTCCTATCATCCCTTTCTTGACCAACTCTTGTTTTCTTACGACCCTCACAATATAAAAATATTCGAGGGTTTGGTTTAGTATTTATTTTATGTTATTTTCTTGCTTTTTTCATAAGACGATGATGACCTTTTAAACAAATTTTAAAGTGTTTTCACCATTAAACAACAACAAGAAAATATATAATCACCAATATTAAAAAAAAAAAAAAAGTGTATATCTTAAACGTAAAGACGTATTCACGCCTTACCTAATTTTTTTCAGAAGAGAAGATATACAAGAAACAATTTACGAACTTTTTAGGTTATTTTTCGTAGGCTCCTAAGCTCTATGGTAACCACACGCTCGAACGAAGACTTAATAAGGACCACAAATTTTGTACACAAAAGGAACATAATGGAATACAAAATTATATAAAATAGTATTTCTTACCTTGAGAAAAGAGATTATGGTCGGACAAATTGTGTAGTTCCAATTATAGCTGGATATTGATTGGATCTGTATTCTCTGAAACAAGGTAAATATATTTTTAATTAATAGAATGTCAAAAGTAACTGATTTTTCAAAGATTCTGAACTTTACGCCAGGTTAAAACTAGACATCTATGCGCAGGATTTTGTGAAATGGCAGTTTTCCAGTGTTCTACCAATTAACATGGATCTCGGGTGTTACAAACTAGAAATAGTAGTGTTTGTATTTACCTCAGCAGTAAGTTTAAAATCAAATGTAGTTTGAAAACCCCCTACAAGTAGGTTTACACATGATACCGTGCGACCTACTATACTGCTATTGTATCGCGAATGCTTCGACCTTTTCAATTTACACATGATACGCTGTGCTATTTACATAAGGGACTGGGCTCAACCGTGTTGTTTCTTCCAGTAAAATTCATTTGAGAAAATGGGTTAAGCAGAAAAGGACGTAATAATAACTTGCAATCATGGGCGTACCCAGGATCAAAACTAGGGGGGGGGGGGTCAAAACAATGGTCATTCATAATACAATTGATTATTAAAATAGTTATTTCAAGAATTGTATTAAATTCCAGCAACAAAATGTATAATAAAGATTTAATTTTTTTGCTTCCAGGGGGGGCAGCTGCCCCCCTGCCCCTCGCTGGGTACGCCCATGCTTGCAATAATAATTCGAATTTGCCCCTAACCACAATCACTAGAAACTTAATAAAACACAATTATTGTGAATTTCACCACAGAGCTCAACAAGATTGTATCTGTATAATAACTTGCAGCTTATATATCCTAATACAATAAGAAGAAAGTAAAGAAAATATATTGGATACATAATTTATTCAGGACCAGGGAACAAGAAGGGAAATTTCATACAGCCTTTAATACATTTTATTTCATTTATTCTATCATGTAGATATTTTTGCAAAAGATACGTCAAAAAAACTCAAATTTAAACATCAAAAAACAAAACACAAACGTAACAATAAATAATATTAACATTCAAACTCTAGTACAATAAAGTAAAATACAGTGCAGTCACACAATGAAATAAAACGGGTCTTTTCTATTATACGACCGCATGGCTCAAATTATTTTCTATACTAACAGAATGATAATAGAGTAGGTTTTTGTCACCTCAATTGATGAAATCATGTATAAAATAAATGGTTTTATTGTTTTTCACAAAACACACAAATATACAAAATAGAAAAACACACTAACACATACTAATTACATGTGAACGTTTTTATGACTTTTACGCTTCTTGTTAGGTCTGGGTTAGGTTAGGTTAGGTTAGGGCGAAAAATAGAACACAACTATAGTATAGAAAATAATTTGAGCCATGCGGTCGTATAATAGAAAAGACCCAATAAAACAAACCCAAAGAGACAGTAGAGTGAGTACAATATACCGCGTCTTAAATAAGTCCCGGGACGGATTAATATTTTTTTTTCCATTACAGATAGAGCTACAAAGCTTTGCACACTGTTAATGGACACCAATAGTTATTTGTGCAATTAGTGAGCAAATTGGCACTTTTGTAAACGAGAGAAAAATGTTGATGCACGAGGCTTGCCGAGTGCGTCAATTTTATCGAGTTTAAAAAAGACACTTTGCTTACGAATTGCACATTATACTTTGTCTACAGTTGTTATTTTGTTACCATTGTTTTCCTTTAGCCATGACAAAAACGGTTCATACTGGCGGTCGTACTTTTTCCTTGGTTTGACAGGAAGGAGATTTAGTACAACGTTGTTATCTTTTTCCGTTAATTTAAGCGGGGTATTTGACAGGTTTTCATCCTCTGAACTGTCCATATTTTAAAACTAACTACACAAAATATAGCAGTAGTGCTTAACAAACAACACATCAACACTGAGTAGAAGTTCTCACGTCAAAACTGAGGTTATTTATGAATATTACAAATAACTTAGGTGTATTGTTGAGGAAACGGGATTGCCAACTTCAAAACTCGGCAAACGAAAAATACTCTCCGTGTACATACACTGTCAATCATCTTCATGAATAATTACTTCCTTTTTCAACTTTAAAACGTTGTTTTGTTGTTTATTTATGTTATTTTACATGTAAGAATTAATCTAACCTACATACGGGACATTTCCTGTATATTATAAATCAATTCAAATAAACTTAACCTAAATTTCGTTTTATTCGGTTGCCATTCGGAGTGAGCAAAGTAGTGTGCAAAGTAGTGGGCAAAGTGAAACTGTTGAGAAATCAGCTGTTTTGCAAACTAATTTAAATGAACAAAATGCCACTTTGTCAACAACTGTAGACAAAACCTATTTTACTACTAATTCAGTGGACCGCTACCTTTCCAGGGGGACGCCCACAAGGAGTAAGTAGGAAATCTTAAATGACAGTATAGGTCGAGTTGTACATCGAATTAAAGGCCTTTATGAGTAGAACACAATGCCGCAAACCTTACCTCAAAAGGTTAACCGTACCTAAAATAGCGTGGGTTTAAAGTTAATATTAAATCAAACAAGGAAAATGGATTAATAATAATAATAATAATAATAATAATAATAATAATAATTTATTTGCCATTCAATACATTTAGTACAATAGACATAGTCAACATTGAAATTTTAATTTAACCTCATGTTTCTAAACATTAAAAACCTCTACACACATACAATAGTATACACTATTGTAATCATGATAAGCCTAAAATATAAAGTTCTTTGTGACTGAGAGTGGGTATTCCCGCAAACAGGAAACATACTTACTTTAGATAGTTATTATACTCTACTAATAAAGACCTTTAATTTGATCTGCATATCAACTTATGCTTACATTTAATATTCCTTTTGACTCCTTAAGGGGCGTCCCCCATGGGAGGTAAAGAGCCAACGAGCAGTAAAAATTTTTTTTAAAGCCATATATTACGGCATTGTGTTCTACTCATAAAGACCATTAATTTGATGTACAACTCGACCTATGCTGTCATTTAAGATTTCCTACTTACTCCTTGTGGGCCGTCCCCCTGGAAAGGTAGCGGTCCACTATATACGTACTAAAATATGTTTTGGTTTCCATTAACAATACAAAGCTTTGTAGCTCTATCTGTAATGGTTAAAAAAATATTAAAGCCGTCCCGGGACTTATTACGCGCTGTATAATCGTTTGCTTTTCTCTCCCCCCCCCCCCCAATAAACGTCAATATTTCTTGTGGTAGTTTGAAGTTTATATTATTGTATTTAATTTGGAAGCCTTATTGTAACTTCACGCTAAGACTTATGTAGTGTGTAAGATTCGGAGGAGTGCGGTTGGTTGCCGGGTTTTTCTTTCATTCCGAGTGTATTTTAAGTTGTTATGTTTAAGTGCTTTCCTTTTTTATATACATCCCAAACAGGTTTTAACCTAGGGATGTTATTATTGTTTCCCTTATATGTAAGGTTGTGTATATACTTGTATGTGTAAAGATAAGGAGCAATAAATATCAATATCATTATTATTATTATTATTATTATTATTATTATTATTATTATAATATAAATACCCATTACAATCTAAAAGTCAATAAACTATAATGTAAACCGAAAGGCAAAGCCATTGTTGGGATTGGCTGCTTAAAGACGTAATTAATTTGACTTATATTGTTTGTATAATCCGTGGTTGACACCCTTCCAAGCTTGGCACCGCGCTCCGGAGTGCGAGCCCCAAAACCCCCAAGGGTCGTCCGACCCTTTCCAAAAACAACTAACCACTCATTTAGGTGGAGTTAAACCAAATTCCCATAAAAAAAACGTTAGGATGAAACACAAGTCACTACTCTGAGCGATGCACGCACTCTGCGCTCTACACAGCCATTGGCATTGCTTCTGAGGGGGAAATGGTGACCACCCGTCAGTGGAGCGCCTTGCACGCAAAGATAGGCAACTCATCATACCTTTAAATAAAGTAAAGAGGATGACGCCGGTGATGAATACGGTCATCACAACTTCATAATTATAATTCATAAAAATATTTAAAACATTGGAGCCTGCTACAAGTGATCATCTCTATTTAAACGAGTTTAAAAGATATACTGGGTGAATAAAAAGTCAAGACCCCCCCCTCTAATTTTTTTCTAAGTAAATATACAGAGATATCCTTTTGGTGGTCGTGCAATCTTAGCAGGAAGTTTCATTTTATGATTTTGAAAATTTTGAGTGTCCCCAAAAAATGGGGGATTTTGGGGGCAACTCAAATTTTTTAAATATAAACCCCCTTCAAGTGACACCTCATTTTGAAGTGTTTACAAAAACTTAAAGAATGGTGAAAACCAGAGTTCGCTATCTCTTCTCTACCAAAAATGGTATCCCGTCAAATGTGTTTGAAGTCTACACTTACATTAGTTTTCAAGGTAAAGTCACTTTCTCTGAAACAACTGAACTGGGTTATTATTGAAAACTAATGTAAGTGTAGACTTCAATAACATTTGACGGGCTACCATTTTTGATAGAGAAGAGATAGCGAACTCTGGTTTTCACCATTCTTTAAGTTTTTGTAGGAAGTTTACTGTAGCACGATAATTACCGTCTTGTCTGGTGCTATAATTGTGTTCTTTGTTCCGGAAATGATCACACTTAAATTTGAAATAGAGGGTTAAATACATACTTGGAAGTGTAAGAATTCTATGTTCCCTAAACACATTTTTACAAGACTGGAATTCCCTTAGTTCTGTTACAAGCCTAATAGCTTTCTTCTGCAGGACAAATATTCTGAGTCCTGGACAAATGAATTCCTCCAGAGAAGGATTCCATAGTTTAGATGGGTATATACTAACCCGTAGAAAAAACAGTTAAAAGAATAAAGGGTGTTCAACACTGGTTTAAATTTCACAATGTAAATATACCTGAAGTAATTTTTCTAAAGTGTCAATATGATTATTCCAAGAAAGCTTATCAATATAGACCCAAGAATTTAGCTGAGTTTACTTCTTCTAGTTTTATCTCTCCTAGAAAGACACATAGTACCTGGTTCAAGTCGTGCTTTAAATTAAAATACCGGATTTATTGACAAATTATTTTAAGTTAAATACTGGTTTGTAACGTTAACCTGTAAGAAGGCCTTTTGCTCTAAGATTTGAAAGGAGTTTGCTTGGAAAGTCAAAGTTGTATCGACAGCAAACTGAATCAATTTATCGACGTTTATATAAATTTAAAATAGTACTGGTCCGAGAACTGGTACTTGAGAGTACAGCATATCTCAACTGGACCTGTTTAAACAGCCTTCCTGGAACAGAAGTAGTAGGTTTCCATAACTTTAGTAGTTATGTCCTACTACATATTATACTATTCCAACCATTATAAAAGTGTTCCGGGAATCAATTTGTTCACATCTAAGCAATAATTGTAAATCGACACAGCCAAATGCTTTTGAAAGGTCCACAAAAATACTCACAACTTTACTTTTTTTTATCGAGACCTTCCAATACAAACTCAATTAATTCGACTATTGTATCTACTATAAGTAGCCTTTTGTAAGCCAAGTTGGTTACTTTTGGAAGATTTAAAGACAACCCAGAACATTTTTAAACGATTTCATAATGAGTTTAGAGAAAATTGAGTATATTTACGATTCGTTAAGACCTCAATTTACACGCAAATCGAGACATTTTAAAATTTTCATAGGTTTCAGTTGGGTTAGGTTAGGTTAACCCTAACATCTTAGAATCGTTGTCTTGAGTTATTCAATTAAAAATTCCCTGATACTCCTATTCTTTGGAAATTGTGTGATCTTGCCCAACGTTTTCGCGACAGGGAGAACTAGAAACCGCAGCCAGTACGCAGGTGTTTACAGAGCGAGTACAACGGACTCTTCTGCGTATTCCCAGTAAATCACTTCGGCTGTTATGGAAGCATCTTATTCAACAACCTGTCAAAGAGCCACTAAACGCCTGAAGCTGAGGTCATATCGAATTCCGGTAGCACAAGAATTACGTCTTTTGGTGACAGAAAAGCGCGTAGGTTACTTTTATTGATTATGGAGATTTCGTAAGCTTTGTGTGGTCCACAGATTTTTCATTGGAGGCTAGTATTTACGAAAGTAACCACGCTTAGGATCCACAAGTATTTTCCTGACAACTCTGTGTACTTCATTAAAAAATATAAATGTTACCGTCGCGGGACGGTAGACAGAAGTGAATATTCTAACTATAAATTTTAAATATTAATAATAGGCTAAAGCACGCTAATAGAAGTTTCATTTCAAATTTTAAAATTAATAGTTTTTTATGTTTGGGAGTCTGAGAAAGTTGGTGCAATATTTTTCGTAGATTTTTAGTTTTATTACGTATGGGTATGTGAGAAAGTTTGTCCAATATTTTTGCATTCATTATTAGTTTGACTATGTATAGGAGTCAGAGAAAGTTAGTGCAATATTTCTGCATTGATTATTAGTTCGACTATGTATGAGAGTCTGAGAAAGTTAGTGCAATATTTTTCTTAGATTTTTATTTTTAATATATAAAAATAACATACTTCACTTTAGCAGTTGTACTGATGTCAATTTCCATCTCATAATTATCGTTAAAAGATCATTTTAAAGATCACGTGAACGCGGATGTTTCCCTTTTTAAAAAATTGGGATATAATCATTAGTGGTTGAACAAATGGAGGGTACATTTGAAAATCGATTTTCTATGTCCCTATTTCTTTGTGAGTCAATCAATAATATTTTCGAAAAATTTTAAAAAACGAAACCACTCAATGTTTTATTATCTGATACAATAAATAATGCCGAAGTATCTAACTTAAAAAGTAGAGCAGATACAAGAGAATTAATGAAAAAATATACCCAGGCGTACAAGGTTATGGTTATGTGAGAAAGTTTGTGCAATATGTTTGCACTGATTATTTATTTGACTATGTATGGGAGTCTGAGAAAGTTAGTGCAATACTTTTCGTAGATTTACGTTCGTCTGAAAACGTCGTAAAACCAAAAAATAGTAGATTATTTAAATACGCAGCATAACCGTTGTTGTACGTATACTGTTATTATTATTTTCGTGACGATTTTTCCTTTCATCATATCGATTTAACAGCACCAAAAAAATTGCCTACCGGGCGTAAAGAAGTATTCACTTCTAAAACTTCCGAGTTTTAAACATTTACAAAGCCAATGTAGGCCTCAGATCCATTGTTTTAGCATGGAATTATCTGAATATTTCCTTCGCGTATCCTTTAATCGGATTTAATGATCATTTCGTAAAAAAATACTTTAAACATGTCGTAAAATCGTATACGGGAATGAAGGTAAATGAGGATGATTGGTTTAATGTCCTACTGTATTGAAAATTGCGTATTCATTTTAAGATATACAAATAATAACTAATGTCCAAAAATACACGGATAACTGGGTCATCAATAAACGCTTTAACTAGAGCAGAACTACCTTATCAGGTCCTTGTCTTTATTTTGTATAAAATTTAAAATATGTGAACTTATTTAGGATTAATATAACAAACTGTGTAAAAATATTGCGCTTTCACACACACACCAATCCAGAATCCAAAAATGTGTCGCCATCTATCCAAACAAGTTATTTTACTTGAGGAAGAAAAAGAATGCAATCACAGTTACCAACTTTTTAGGGTGTCACTGTATAGGGAGAGTTTGGGAATCGTCGAAATTTTTGACCTATGTTTTTTGACTGGTCTTTACATTTCATTGCCACTAGAAACCGAAAAAGTGATTTTTGACATGCCGCCAGTACTTCGTCGTTGTCCTCTGTAACTTAAGGCTCTGTTCCACCTCCGCCATATTGGATTCATCTCTCATAAGAATAATACTTCACATTAGCAGTTCTACTGATGTCAATTTTCATCTCAGAATCACCGTTAAAAGATCATTTTAAAGATCACGTGAACGCGGATGTTTCCCTTTTTTTAAATTGGGATATAATCATTAGTGGTTGAACAAATGGAAGGGACATTTGTAAAATCGGTTTTCTATTTCCCTATTTTTTTGTGAGTCAATGAATAATATTTTAGAAAAATTTAAAAAGCGAAAACACTCAATGTTTTATTATCTATTACAATAAATAATGCCGAAGTGTCTAACTTAAAAAGTAGAGCAGATACAAGAGAATTAATGAAAAAATATACCCATGCGTACAAGGCTGCCCTCGTGTGGTTTGAAAGAGAACTACTCAGACGCGGAGGAATATAGCTTCTAGCACTGATGAGCGTGTTTTATTTTATTTTTTAATGTTTCATAATATTACTAAAACTAGCAACACGTTAGTTCTTAAAATATTTTGTAGTATTTTACATAATGCCAAATATAACCATTAAGATAAACTATATCAAATGTTGGAGCTTGACTTATGAGAAAAACTATACAGTATAACAAACACACAGAACACAATTCTCATAAAAAAAAAATACGCCTAAGTATCAGACGCGTTTCAACGACAAGGTCGTCCTCTTCAGTGATACACCAGCTACACCAACCAAACCACAACTATTGTTATACTGTAAGATAAACTATGTTTGCTAAACACTTGTAATTCATTTATTTCTTTACATTATTATTCACGTTAATCAAAATTACTAACCAATTCGACATTGCAATTATTAGACCATGTCAGTGTGTGACGAATAATAATATTTATCATATACATTTGTTTAGTTACTGCGATTTCCTTTACGGTAATGAATACAGAACGATAGGGCTCACAACGATCAAGATAAGAGCTTGAAATTTAGTATAGGGGACTCATAATATATCCTATTCAAATTTTTAAAAAAACGAATTAAAAATATCAAAATGGCGGTCGTTTAAAACAGTTTTTTGTACATAGCTCTCGTGTTATTCAACTTATTACACAATAAATTAGATACAAATGTACAGATTACAATTTTCCTTGTAACGGTAACAATCCACCAATCGCTACGATGACAAATAGCGAAGATATTGTTTAAAATGTGATTTAAAATCCCGATTTTCCAAAAAATGTGATATTCGTATAGCTACGTGATCGGGCAGGACCAAATCACTGTGAGCGTAACGAGTGGAGATTTCTTGGACAAGTTTCATCTGAGCTGTGAGCTGCGCGTGGAAGGGAGGTACAAGTTTGTAGTTCGAGGCCGCGTGGGGATAGAGGCATTGTAGGGGAAACAGTCGTTGCCGACTACTGTCCACGATCCAGCGGTCTTGCAGACATCGTTGTTAGTACCAACACCCAACACAGACTGAGGCGACCGCTTCCCCCACCACCTCACTGCTGCTTAGACCACGCCTAGACCCACTGCGCACCCAAACTTCACAACTCAGATGAAACCTGTCCATTTATACAGCTTCAAGGCCCGTTAGGGTCGAGACACTGACACGAGCGAAGCGAGTAGTGAGAGGATGTACTAGATGCAAACTATTAAATTACAATTTTAAACATTAATAGCCTTTATCGCTTGCCCCTCTGCCAAAAATTTATTTCCGTAAAATGTTCTGACAATATCCAAAAAATCATCTCCTCCCAAAAAAAATCCGATCTGACATTTCCGTATCTTCTACTCCCAAAATTCGATTCGATACACAGCCTTTTCAAAAATAGTTTCATCCCTTGGATGGATCTAAATAAATGTAGAATTTAACAAAAGAATTTGTGTGTTTTATTTGTAACCCTTGGATGCCTTGGCTGAACTTTTTTTTCCCCCGATCGTAAACTGTTTCCAAAACATCTTTAATGAAGATATTTTCCCCCAAACTTGTCAAAATTTCTCTGTTCACTAATCTAAAAATTATAACAGTATATTTCATTAAATGGAAGCTATTAGAATAATTAATTATCTATTACTATCCTTATCTGATGCGTGACCTTGACGCAACTTGTGTGACTTTGACCTACAGTCTATAGTATTGTTATTCGCCCAACTAGTTTAAACAGAACAACTTTTCCTTATTTATAAAGGGTGACTCAATAAGAACGTCTATTTTTAAGTGATGAATAAAGTACTCTATATTTATGAAATGTAACATATTTCAATATAAATAATTATTATTATGTCTTTATTGAACATAAATACAATAGTAGTTTATAAAGTGAGGTATACATTTACAATCAATTATTATAATATAATTTTCCATTTCTTGCAGACAACTATATTGTAGACAATTATGCCGATGGCCCAAGGTCGTCATTTAAGTTTAAAGTTATCGTAATAAAATCAAACAAACTTGAAACATACACATTGATGTTATCATTCAAATTACAAAATTAGAACAATTGTTATCTATTTAGTAGATATAGAGACTGCAATGCCAATGGGAAAAGTAGATAAAATAAAAACAACATTTTCTCTTAAGAAAGTATAAAATAATACTCATTTACATTGTTTTACAAAGAACAGTGACAATTCTACTCAAAATCAAATTCTTTTATCAAACCATATCTATACTCCCACGCATTCTTACAAAATCAGCATTTGAAACTATTTTAAATATTCTTTTAATTCATCCCTTGACAATGTGTTTCTCCCAAAATATTTTCTTCTAAATTCGACAAGTACTTGGCAGACAGCACGAAAGTTAATATCTTCATCTTCTATCATATTGCATAGTGAGCAGATCATATACCGAGCAAATGAGTACTTATGTAAATAAATCAATTCCGTTCTTGCCTTAAGGTTCTGCAGGAGTGAAATGAAATAACCGAATTGACACCAACGCAACATCTGGGCACGGGAGATTTGTGAATTACTAGCACCATTGCGCAGTAGCCGTTGCACAATATACAGTAGTCCTAGTTTCATTTCCAAGAGCGGGAAAACTCGCAGTAGACATTAGGCTAGACTATTACGCATGCGTGTAAATCAACCAATCTGAAGCTCTTATAAGTTGACATTAGCGATGTTGATACTCGGGTGAAATGAATAATCGAATTACTCGGTTTCAAATGATTTCAATACTCGTCGAAATCGAGTATCTGCGCAGAATGATTTTGCGCATCGGATTCGAACTCAGCTTTACCAATCAGATCGTTTTAGATAAACGTACACTTTATCGTTTTATCTGTTAAACTGACCCAACAAGTATTTATTTTTTTTAACAATATGTGATTGTAATATTTATGTAATTAAATGTTATCTTGCCTCGCACAAATTCAGTAATTTAACGTAAGTACAATTATTACCAACATTAATAATTGAGTTGTTATTTAAAATAAGTTAATTTACTATATATGTTTTATCAAGATGGTAACCTATTAATCTTTATTTAAATATAAATAATAACAAATAAATAATAATTTAATTTACTTTTTTTTAATGTGGAAATAAATGAGTATTATTGTTATTTTAAATTGAACTTGTTACCCAATCTAAATCATTTTAACTCAAAATCGTAATGTTTAATTAATGTGTAGTGAAAAATCAGCTTAGAAACTAATATAACCAAAGTAGAAACACCGAGCATTTTATTTGGAATTGACACAACACTAACGAATATCGTTGTCCGAAGATTTTATTTCGAATTCATACTCGCACATTACCTCCTCCTTGTTCCTAGTTACGGGGATTTTGCCCGAATATTTTAATACGAAACCGAGGATTTTAATACTCGGAATGCTCCGAGGATTTTGATACTCGAATTCACCGAGTATTTTAATTCGAACTCACACATCACTAGTTGACATCCTTTCTTGAAGTGATGTTTGTTTATATTTTCAATTCACTACGTATTCCGTGGTTTTGACTTTCACATTTGCTTAGTTTACACATATCTTATCTACACAAGACCACTGCTCTGGACTTGGAGCTTCTTTGCATTGTAAACTTTGTTGACTTCAAGTAACCTATACATCCGAATATCTAAAAAAAACCACCACTTGATTTATGAGAAGTGAATGTTGGCTATTTATGTAATAATGAACTCTCCCAGTTCAAGGTATAGTTGCCATCTACTGCTGTTTATTGTCTTCATCTTGTAACCCTGCTTCAGCGACTCCTTTATTTTAGTAAAAATATTTTTTTCTTATATAAATGTTCATCTAACAAGTTTATCGAAGGTAAATATTATTTTACTGCAATATGATGCCATTCCCAACAGCATAAATAGCTTCCTTTCAATTAGCTCTTCCATGAAAAACTTTGGATAGTCAATATATTAGGAGACATGCTTAAACATCTTCTAATACATAATATGAAATTAATTTTTAATGTATGCAGTAATATTATACATTACACTATCATGGTTTAGGATAACTTGTATCCTTTTTCTTTCTTTTTTTTTTTTAATGACAAAAATATCTTTTTGTGTAAAAAACCGATTTTACAATTTTTTTATTTACCTTCTTCATTTTTATTTTAGCTAAGCTATGACTTTGAAGTTTTACTTATAACATACAAAACCTTGTTAATGTTTGGAGATGGAACAATCGTAACCTAACCAGTAGGGCAACTGTTCCATCTCCAGCAAAGTTTCAAAAATATGTATTTTATTGATATAAAAATACATAATTTGGTAGTGAGCTTCACTTATTACCAATCTGAAATACACAATGAAAACCATAAAAACAACTAACACCATCTAATACCAATCTGTTCCAACTTTATTGTGTTTCAAACTTTGTTTTTGCGTTTTCTCAAAACTTGGAAAAGTGGAGTTAAAACACTCGCATTCTCAGAACAGAGATATATTTAAATAAATTCAAAAATTGGACATGATAATTAATTTGTTTTTAGCAATCCCGAACTATGGTCAGGTTTCATCTGAGCTGTGGAGTTTGGGTGCGCAGTGGGTCTAGGCGTGGTCTAAGGAGCAGTGAGGTGGTGGGGGAAGCGGTCGCCTCAGTCTGTGTTGGTGCGCAGGGGGTCTAGACGTGGTCTAAGCAGCAGTGAGGTGGTGGGGGAAGCGGCCGCCTCAGTCTGTGTCGGGTGTTGGTACTAACAACGATGTCTGCAAGACCGCTGGATCGTGGACAGTAGCCGGCGCTGACTGTTTCCCCTACAATGCCTCTCTCCCCACGCGGCCTCGAACTACAAACTTATACCTCTCTTCCACGCGCAGCTCACAGCTCAGATGAAACCTGTCCATTTATAGTTTGTAGACTGTCTTCCTGCTTCACAAACTCGGCTGCCTTTTATTCTATCATAAACGCGACTTCAGCATAAATGGCAACATATTTGATTACAATCGAATTTTTAATGATATCGTCCAACTACAGTTTTCTCTTTTGCCAATTTTTCCTGAACCGAAATATTTGATATTTACGATTTTGCACACGGGTAAAAAGCCCATTTTGAAAAATATCTCCATGGCAAATGTTTTTACCGAAAACTCATTAACCGTTATTTTGAGAAAGACGTGGACCAATACATTTTATTTAGGTCTTATATTTTACTTAATTTATTAGAGTCTACACAACATTTGAACAAATCGTAATTGCATATCATTAGAAAATTAAATTAGGAAAAAAAAACCTTATACCAGCCCCAAATTTTGAGTTAAAAAAATATATCTGTAAATATCTTCAAAATATACCCGCATACAAAATTTTACTAAAATCGATCCACGCGTTTGGGCTATAAAACATTCCAAGAGGTAATTTTTAGCCACAGAGGCTTTCAAAATGGATGCTCCTACATCGAGTTTTAACCAATTATACCTTAATACTACGTACATTTAATAACGTTAAAATACGTTCTCATTACTGGCACATTTCAAGGACGCTGACAAAGCAAAGTCCCCACAGAATGCAAACTTAGATAAGACTTATCACTACTTTTGTTTTCACACTCGTGTTACATAAGCGTTAACTAACAAACAGTTACTGTTCGACACATGATTCATTCATGTCATCCATACGTTTTGTTTACACTCGAATCGTATTATCCATAGTGGCTAATTTATTCTACGAGCGAAGCGAGGACATTGATGGGCGCCATCATGATACTAACCCAGCCATTCTTGGGCCTTGTATTGGTAGATCAAAGGATCTTGCCCAGTAGGGTTAAGTTCTGTTTAAAACAGTTGTTACACGGGTTTTCTGAACTTCGTAATTTTAACTACTTCCTCGACATCCGCTAGATGTCTCCACTCGCTTCGCTCAGTCCTGGCGTGGCCTTGAATGTTGTACATGTAGAGGAGCCTCCACTCACTAAGCTCAAAGTGGCAACGCACTCCCGGTATCTCGTTATTATACCAATTCGTGTAGACATTGCTCGAAATCGAGCAATATTTTGTTATATACAGAGTATAACGAAAAAGGTGGACTTGCTATTCATTTTTGGAATATATACATCAAAACCAATAAAAAATGTCAAATAACATATAGTAGAATTCCTCTTCATTTCCCGTCTATCCGCCATTTTGTTTTGTTTTTTTGTTGTTTTTTTTTCAACAAAAAAACATCTGCAGAAATGGTAAAGATATTGAATTCAAATTTAGTATAAGTATTTTATATGTTAGGTTTTACAAGTGTACCAAACACCAAGAGTTTATTTTAATAATTTTCAAAATGGCGGTCATTATAATCTTTAACGAAAGATATCTCAAAAACCGTTAACTTTACAAAAAACTCACAAGAGACAAAATATTTTTCTTTCCTAACGACAAACATTATTATTATTTTTTTTATTTCTTCTGTAGGTTAAAGGATAACCAAGTTATCGACAAAAAACTAAAAATACAATTTCTTGGCGATTGTCTACAACAATCAAAACTAGTCTAACACAAACACATTTTTTAATTATATTCATTCGTATCCATGGAAACCAAGAAAATATAAATTAAATGTAATAATGATGGTTTGCTGAATTAGTAGTACATTTCTTTATTTTATAATTGTTATGTGCAGTTTAAGTAGCTGTGTCTCAGACCCAAAAGTGATTTGTGTCACAGTGTGTGTTATTTGTCATATTTCCATTATTATTAATGCTAAAATAAAAAGTAAACTTGTCAATTGATTTGTTTATTTAATAACAATAGTATATTATTTTGGTTTCCATGGATACAAATGAACATAATTCAAAAAATGTGTTGGTGTTAGACTAGTATAATATGTTACCTTGATATGGAATTTCACCAAATACCGACTGTGTTTACTCTTAACAAGGTTATTATTAGCTAATTTAATACATAAGTACCAATTTCAGTATAAAGATAGACACACTTGGAGGTTCAATATATTATTTATAAAAAATTACAAAATAAAATTTATAATTTATAACTCAATTTTTTTTATAGAGTTTTTTATTTCTCTATTTTGCAAAATCCCATATTTTTTATACACGTTGCGCCTCAGGATCTATAAATTATATTTATGATTGACCTTAAAATTTTCAAAGCCGGCGCAAAATCTGTATTCCAACAGTCGAATATCAGGTGAACAACAATATTTAGTGATAGAAAAAAGAAAAAAAAACTCGGAACACAAAATCTCAAACAAAAATTAAGTTTACTTAATCAAACGCGTTTCAACGACAATGTCGACATCCTCAGTGTTACTTGAGTTACAATAACTAAACAATAACTGTGTTTCTATCTAATATCATCTCACAAGTCAAGCTCAATATTTACATTTAACAATATTGAGTAGAAGGTAAAACAACAACAACTACGCAAAAGCTGTAAATATCGATTGTACCTCGTCCTCGGATTTTTCTATAAAAAATTATGAAAACGTAAAATATTTACCTCGTAATCAAAGGATCAGAACGTATTATTTGTCGGAAGAGACGTTTCAAGTCCCAAAATGCATTAGTTTAGTAGAAAATGTGATTTATTAAAATTCAATCCAGCTAAGTAGGTTAGGAATGCCAATCTTAATACTAATGACTACGTTCATCAAATCACTGAATGTATGATCGCTTATTTAAGTGGCTAGGTGTTATAGGCGTGGTCTGTGACATTTACGCAACTTAGACGCTACTCACTGTGAAGTCGATTTCATACTTTAATATCTCCTATTTTCTAATAAACAAATGCATTTTGTGACTTTAAAACTAGGTCTGGTCATGTGACTATATATATATAGCTACTTGAACAGACCTCGCCTATGTCATTTACATACACTAATTTCACTAACGTAGTCATACATATTACCTAGGCTTTCGTTATTTAAACAACAGCTGTATTCCCATGTTTCTGTGATATTCAACAGTAAAGAAATACATTTTAGGATTTGAAACGCTCCTTCCGACAAATAATATGATCTGATCCTTTGATTACAAGTTAAATACTTTATGTTTTCATAATTTTCTATAAAAAAATCCGAGAACGAGGTACAGCCGATAATTACCAACGATTCCGTACATTGTAACAATACAGAAATACCAACGTATTGTAACTGTTTATTGTGTCACTTAGCTCCAGCAAACCTATTGAAGTTTATTTCAAATTAAATTCTCAATTTCACATACGTGTTTCGGATTGCTGGGGTAAGTGACATAATGAACAGTTATTTGATAAGCATGTCCACTTTACTCTAGATTACTAAATGTATACAGTACATGCATAACATGAAATCACTAAATTCATTATCACAAACCAAACACATAACACATTTCATCAACACCCATACATGTGGTAGAGTAGATATCATTTATATTATGTATCATCATATACTATGATTTTTGCAACATGAACAGTCAGTGGCAGAATTAAAACACATGTCAAGAACAATGAAAGAGGAAGAACCATCACTTGGGAGGAAAAGTAAGTTTGGGGGACATTCTATTCATAACATCCAAAGAGGCAGCATTTTTTCTTATAGATCCGGGAAGTTTGAGTGTTTTTAATGACATAAAGACGGTCTATTCTGATCCAGAGTGACTCTACAAGGCTTTACTTTGTGTTAGCTTAAGGTTTTGTTCGTTAGAATGTCTAGATCAGAGTTGAAAACAGTTTATTGAGCGGCAACTCAATAATTTGTTTATTTATGATTTATAAACAATTAGAACGCTCGACGATTAAACATAACTTGAAAAAAAGGGAATATCTTTATAAATTGATGTCATTTCTAGACTAATATGTCATCTTCTATGTTTTTTGGGTCGCTGATTCCGATTCTGATGTCAAAAAGATGCAAATCGTAGTAGAGGGCGTCACATAGGGAGCTTACCGCTATGTAGGAAATCCCTACATAGGGATTGTGTAGAATAATTGAGTTTTTTTAAAAATCTGGAAAATTCCAATGTATTCTTCGGTCGATTGTAAGTCTTCCAATTTTTTATAAATGCAATCAATTTCCGAGAAAACAATTCGACAATTTTATCTCAACGTTTTTTTCTCGAAAACGGTGTACTTTTATTAAAAAAATGCAAGATATGAAAAGTCTTACAATCGACTGAAGAATACATGAGAATTTTCCAGAATTTTTTAAAGACTCAATTTTCCAGCACAATACTACCGCTCCCGCTACAGAAATAACCAATATTTAATTACAATAACAATATAATTGTAAAACAACTATACACGAAATTGAATATTTCTGTCAGTGCCAATTATTTCACGGCATAAATATTACCACGTAAATTTTAATTTTCTGGAAACTTTCAAACAAAAACTTCCTACCTCTCTTGAAAAATACACTCCCCAGTGTCACATTCTGTGCTCACACGCCACTAGGCAAATCAAAATATGATTTCTCGACAACATATAAGAAGCCAAACATTTTGTACAGCACGAATGTAAATAGCCAATACGTATGTCGCAAGTATGCAGTATGCACGCCGCCTCTCCAAGCGAGTTTTTACAAGTCTGAACCTTCTAATTAGTTTTCCTTCTTTCGCCATCATTACACGGTCAACTATATTTTGAGCTACGTTGGATTTTTTGACCTCGGAATTGAAATCAACGACCTCAAACACTTAGAGGATATCATTTTCATAATTTATCGCTATTTTAACCTGATATTGGCTTTTTCTGTGGCGCCCTCTAGGATTTGCATCTTTTTGACATCAGAATCGGAATCAGAGATCCAACAAACATAGAAGATGACATATTAGTCCAGAATGACAAAATTTATAAAGAAATTCCCTCTTTTCATGTTATCATATTCAATCGTCCAGCGAATTGTTTATAAGTCCTTAATAAACAAATTATTGAGTGCCTCTCAATAAACTGTTTTCACCTTGATCTAAACATTGTAAGGAACAAAAAGAGCTATCTCATAAGTAAATCCGTGTACAGTCACCAACTGTCTAGTGATAAAAAAAATCAGCTTAGAATATTGTTGAGTGGAATAAATAACTTTTTTAATCCCTCCGGGAATACTTTAATCAACATTAGACACAATTCATCCCGCCACAATACAAACGAAAATTACAAATATCTGAAAATTCATTAAAGGCTATACAATCATAACAAACTCAAAACTTTGAGTTAAAGAAATTTTATAACCAATATAAATACCATTTTTTTAAAACACACTCTATCATCAATTTTGTATCATATTCACCTATCAGTTATCCACTTCCATCACACGCCTTTCATTAGTTTTAAATATCCTAATTATTTAGATTACGTTTTTATAGTTTTAAGCCCTATTTATGTTGTGCAACCAATGTGTTGTAATAATAACCAAGGCAAGAGTTACAAACTATTAAACTTTTAACCCCGAGATTATGAGTATCATTGTAACTTTTGTAAATGAATGATTTTAAATAAGTAATCTTGTTAAAACACACATATTATTTTATCTTAAATGATTGTAACTCTGTCATTTTAAATATAAAGCCAAGTTGTAGGTTTTAAAATTAAGAAAAAATTGTATCTTGATATTTTTTCATTTGGTTGAAAGTTTTTAAATTATTTGAGAAAGTGTACGTGGAGAAATAAGCATAGAAGATTTGTTCCTTGTTATGTAAAGGTAAAGAACCTATTGGTCATCATCCAAAAAATAGAAGAAGAGAGCATAAAATAAAAACATATAGCCCTCTAATAGCGTCAGGTTCGGAAGAATACAAAGGTTGGTCAAGAGACATTCAATAGGAAAGATGAAAGAGAGGGATCTAACCCAAGACTACAAGAAATGTGTATATCTAGCTAGATCCCTCTAGTCACTAGAGTGAGCCCTGAGGAGCATAACAAAATAAAACAATCATCATTATTCAGACATATAACTCGGCCAATTGGATTACGGTCAAGTGCTTATAAGTTATTTAATAAAAATCTTTACACCGTTTGAATTAATGTGTAACCTAACCTTACCCATGACTTTGAATTAGTGTGTAACCTAACCAAACCTATGATTTTGTATTAGTGTATAACCTAACCTAACCCATGACTTTGAATTAGTGTATAAACTAACCAAACCTATGATTTTGAATTAGTGTGTAACCTAACCAAACCTATGATTTTGAATTAGTGTATAACCTAACCTAACCCATGACTTTGAATTAGTGTATAAACTAACCAAACCTATGATTTTGAATTAGTGTGTAACCTAACCAAACCTATGATTTTGAATTAGTGTATAAACTAACCAAACCTATGATTTTGAATTAGTGTATAACCTAACCTAACCCATGACTTTGAATTAGTGTATAAACTAACCTAACCCATGACTTTGAATTAGTGTATAAACTAACCAAACCTATGATTTTGAATTAGTATATAAACTAACCTAACCCATGACTTTGAATTAGTGTATAAACTAACCAAACCTATGCTTTTGAATTAGTGTGTAACCTAACCTAAAACATGACTTTTAATTAATGTGTAACCTAACCTAACCCATGACTGTGAATTAGTGTATAAACTAACCAAACCTATGATTTTGAATTAGTGTGTAACCTAACCAAACCTATGCTTTTGAATTAGTGTGTAACCTAACCTAAAACATGACTTTTAATTAATGTGTAATCTAACCTAACCCATGACTGTGAATTAGTGTATAAACTAACCAAACCTATGATTTTGAATTAGTGTGTAACCTAACCTAACCCATGATTTTGAATTAGTGTGTAACCTAACCTAACCCATGACTGTGAATTAGTGTATAAACTAACCAAACCTATGATTTTGAATTAGTGTGTAACCTAACCTAACCCATGATTTTGAATTAGTGTATTATCTAACCTAACCCATGATTTTGAATTAGTGTATTATCTAACCTAACCCACGATTTTAATTAATGTGTAACCTAACCTAACCCATGACTTTGAATTAGTGTATAACCTAACCAAACCTATGATTTTGAATTAGTGTGTAACCTAACCTAACCCATGACTGTGAATTAGTGTATTATCTAACCTAACCCATGATTTTGAATTAGTGTGTAACCTAACCATTCCATGATTTTGAATTAGTGTATTATCTAACCTAACCCACGATTTTAATTAATGTGTAACCTAACCTAACCCATGACTTTGAATTAGTGTATAAACTAACCAAACCTATGATTTTGAATTAGTGTGTAACCTAACCTAACCCATGACTGTGAATTAGTGTATAAACTAACCAAACCTATGATTTTGAATTAGTGTGTAACCTAACCTAACCCATGATTTTGAATTAGAGTATTATCTAACCTAACCCATGACTTTGAATTAGTGTATTATCTAACCTAACCTACGATTTTAATTAATGTGTGACCTAACCTAACCCATGACTTTGAATTAGTGTATAACCTAACCAAACCTATGATTTTGAATTAGTGTGTAACCTAACCTAACCCATGACTGTGAATTAGTGTATAAACTAACCAAACCTATGATTTTGAATTAGTGTGTAACCTAACCTAACCCATGACTTTGAATTAGTGTATTATCTAACCTAACCCATGATTTTGAATTAGTGTGTAACCTAACCTAACCCATGATTTTGAATTAGTGTATTATCTAACCTAACCCACGATTTTAATTAATGTGTAACCTAACCTAACCCATGACTTTGAATTAGTGTATAAACTAACCAAACCTATGATTTTGAATTAGTGTGTAACCTAACCTAACCCATGACTGTGAATTAGTGTATAAACTAACCAAACCTATGATTTTGAATTAGTGTGTAACCTAACCTAACCCATGATTTTGAATTAGAGTATTATCTAACCTAACCTACGATTTTAATTAATGTGTGACCTAACCTAACCCATGACTTCGAATTAGTGTATAACCTAACCAAACCTATGATTTTGAATTAGTGTGTAACCTAACCTAACCCATGACTGTGAATTAGTGTATAAACTAACCAAACCTATGATTTTGAATTAGTGTGTAACCTAACCTAACCCATGACTTTGAATTAGTGTATAACCTAACCAAACCTATGAATTTGAATTAGTGTGTAACCTAACCTAACCCATGACTGTGAATTAGTGTATAAACTAACCAAACCTATGATTTTGAATTAGTGTGTAACCTAACCTAACCCATGACTTTGAATTAGTGTATAAACTAACCAAACCTATGATTTTGAATTAGTGTGTAATCTAACCTAACCCATGATTTTGAATTAGTGTATAAACTAACCAAACCTATGATTTTGAATTAGTGTGTAACCTAACCTAACCCATGACTTTGAATTAGTGTATAAACTAACCAAACCTATGATTTTGAATTAGTGTGTAACCTAACCAAACCTATGATTTTGAATTAGTGTATAACCTAACCTAACCCATGACTTTGAATTAGTGTATAAACTAACCAAACCTATGATTTAAATTAGTGTGTAACCTAACCTAACCCATGACTTTGAATTAGTGTATAAACTAACCAAACCTATGATTTTGAATTAGTGTGTAACCTAACCAAACCTATGATTTTGAATTAGTGTATAACCTAACCTAACCCATGACTTTGAATTAGTGTATAAACTAACCAAACCTATGATTTTGAATTAGTGTGTAATCTAACCTAACCCATGACTTTGAATTAGTGTATAAACTAACCAAACCTATGATTTTGAATTAGTGTGTAACCTAACCTAACCAATGATTTTGAATTAGTGTATTATCTAACCTAACCCACGATTTTAATTAATGTGTAACCTAACCTAACCCATGACTTTGAATTACTGTATAAACTAACCAAACCTATGATTTTGAATAAGTGTGTAACCTAACCTAACCCATGACTGTGAATTAGTGTATAAACTAACCAAACCTATGATTTTGAATTAGTGTGTAACCTAACCTAACCCATGACTTTGAATTAGTGTATAAACTAACCAAACCTATGATTTTGAATTAGTGTGTAACCTAACCTAACCCATGACTTTGAATTAGTGTATAAACTAACCAAACCTATGATTTTGAATTAGTGTGTAACCTAACCTAACCCACGATTTTAATTAATGTGTAACCTAACCTAACCCATGACTTTGAATTAGTGTATAAACTAACCAAACCTATGATTTTGAATTAGTGTGTAACCTAACCAAACCTATGATTTTGAATTAGTGTATTATCTAACCTAACCCACGATTTTAATTAATGTGTAACCTAACCTAACCCATGACTGTGAATTAGTGTATAAACTAACCAAACCTATGATTTTGAATAAGTGTATAACCTAACCTAACCCATGACTGTGAATTAGTGTATAAACTAACCAAACCTATGATTTTGAATTAGTGTGTAACCTAACGAAACCTATGATTTTGAATTAGTGTGTAACCTAACCTAACCCATGGCTGTGAATTAGTGTATAAACTAACCAAACCTATGATTTTGAATTAGTGTATAAACTAACCTAACCCATGATTTTGAATTAGTGTATTATCTAACCTAACCCACGATTTTAATTAATGTGTAACCTAACCTAACCCATGGCTGTGAATTAGTGTATAAACTAACCAAACCTATGATTTTGAATTAGTGTGTAATCTAACCTAACCCATGATTTTGAATTAGTGTATTATCTAACCTAACCCACGATTTTAATTAATGTGTAACCTAACCTAACCCATGACTTTGAATTAGTGTATATCAACTAACCTAACCCATGACTTTGAATTAGTGTATAAACTAACCAAACCTATGATTTTGAATAAGTGTGTAACCTAACCTAACCCATGACTTTGAATTAGTGTATAAACTAACCAAACCTATGCTTTTGAATTAGTGTGTAACCTAACCTAAAACATGACTTTTAATTAATGTGTAACCTAACCTAACCCATGACTGTGAATTAGTGTATAAACTAACCAAACCTATGATTTTGAATTAGTGTGTAACCTAACCAAACCTATGCTTTTGAATTAGTGTGTAACCTAACCTAAAACATGACTTTTAATTAATGTGTAATCTAACCTAACCCATGACTGTGAATTAGTGTATAAACTAACCAAACCTATGATTTTGAATTAGTGTGTAACCTAACCTAACCCATGATTTTGAATTAGTGTGTAACCTAACCTAACCCATGACTGTGAATTAGTGTATAAACTAACCAAACCTATGATTTTGAATTAGTGTGTAACCTAACCTAACCCATGATTTTGAATTAGTGTATTATCTAACCTAACCCATGATTTTGAATTAGTGTATTATCTAACCTAACCCACGATTTTAATTAATGTGTAACCTAACCTAACCCATGACTTTGAATTAGTGTATAACCTAACCAAACCTATGATTTTGAATTAGTGTGTAACCTAACCTAACCCATGACTGTGAATTAGTGTATTATCTAACCTAACCCATGATTTTGAATTAGTGTGTAACCTAACCATTCCATGATTTTGAATTAGTGTATTATCTAACCTAACCCACGATTTTAATTAATGTGTAACCTAACCTAACCCATGACTTTGAATTAGTGTATAAACTAACCAAACCTATGATTTTGAATTAGTGTGTAACCTAACCTAACCCATGACTGTGAATTAGTGTATAAACTAACCAAACCTATGATTTTGAATTAGTGTGTAACCTAACCTAACCCATGATTTTGAATTAGAGTATTATCTAACCTAACCCATGACTTTGAATTAGTGTATTATCTAACCTAACCTACGATTTTAATTAATGTGTGACCTAACCTAACCCATGACTTTGAATTAGTGTATAACCTAACCAAACCTATGATTTTGAATTAGTGTGTAACCTAACCTAACCCATGACTGTGAATTAGTGTATAAACTAACCAAACCTATGATTTTGAATTAGTGTGTAACCTAACCTAACCCATGACTTTGAATTAGTGTATTATCTAACCTAACCCATGATTTTGAATTAGTGTGTAACCTAACCTAACCCATGATTTTGAATTAGTGTATTATCTAACCTAACCCACGATTTTAATTAATGTGTAACCTAACCTAACCCATGACTTTGAATTAGTGTATAAACTAACCAAACCTATGATTTTGAATTAGTGTGTAACCTAACCTAACCCATGACTGTGAATTAGTGTATAAACTAACCAAACCTATGATTTTGAATTAGTGTGTAACCTAACCTAACCCATGATTTTGAATTAGAGTATTATCTAACCTAACCTACGATTTTAATTAATGTGTGACCTAACCTAACCCATGACTTCGAATTAGTGAATAACCTAACCAAACCTATGATTTTGAATTAGTGTGTAACCTAACCTAACCCATGACTGTGAATTAGTGTATAAACTAACCAAACCTATGATTTTGAATTAGTGTGTAACCTAACCTAACCCATGACTTTGAATTAGTGTATAAACTAACCAAACCTATGATTTTGAATTAGTGTGTAATCTAACCTAACCCATGATTTTGAATTAGTGTATAAACTAACCAAACCTATGATTTTGAATTAGTGTGTAACCTAACCTAACCCATGACTTTGAATTAGTGTATAAACTAACCAAACCTATGATTTTGAATTAGTGTGTAACCTAACCAAACCTATGATTTTGAATTAGTGTATAACCTAACCAAACCTATGATTTTGAATTAGTGTGTAACCTAACCTAACCCATGACTGTGAATTAGTGTATAAACTAACCAAACCTATGATTTTGAATTAGTGTGTAACCTAACCTAACCCATGACTTTGAATTAGTGTATAACCTAACCAAACCTATGAATTTGAATTAGTGTGTAACCTAACCTAACCCATGACTGTGAATTAGTGTATAAACTAACCAAACCTATGATTTTGAATTAGTGTGTAACCTAACCTAACCCATGACTTTGAATTAGTGTATAAACTAACCAAACCTATGATTTTGAATTAGTGTGTAATCTAACCTAACCCATGATTTTGAATTAGTGTATAAACTAACCAAACCTATGATTTTGAATTAGTGTGTAACCTAACCTAACCCATGACTTTGAATAAGTGTATAAACTAACCAAACCTATGATTTTGAATTAGTGTGTAACCTAACCAAACCTATGATTTTGAATTAGTGTATAACCTAACCTAACCCATGACTTTGAATTAGTGTATAAACTAACCAAACCTATGATTTTGAATTAGTGTGTAACCTAACCTAACCCATGACTTTGAATTAGTGTATAAACTAACCAAACCTATGATTTTGAATTAGTGTGTAAACTAACCAAACCTATGATTTTGAATTAGTGTATAACCTAACTTAACCCATGACTTTGAATTAGTGTATAAACTAACCAAACCTATGATTTTGAATTAGTGTGTAATCTAACCTAACCCATGATTTTGAATTAGTGTATAAACTAACCAAACCTATGATTTTAAATTAGTGTGTAACCTAACCTAACCCATGACTGTGAATTAGTGTATAAACTAACCAAACCTATGATTTTGAATTAGTGTGTAACCTAACCTAACCCATGACTTTGAATTAGTGTATAAACTAACCAAACCTATGATTTTGAATTAGTGTGTAACCTAACCTAACCCATGACTTTGAATTAGTGTATAAACTAACCAAACCTATGATTTTGAATTAGTGTGTAACCTAACCTAACCAATGATTTTGAATTAGTGTATTATCTAACCTAACCCACGATTTTAATTAATGTGTAACCTAACCTAACCCATGACTTTGAATTAGTGTATAAACTAACCAAACCTATGATTTTGAATAAGTGTGTAACCTAACCTAACCCATGACTGTGAATTAGTGTATAAACTAACCAAACCTATGATTTTGAATTAGTGTGTAACCTAACCTAACCCATGACTTTGAATTAGTGTATAAACTAACCAAACCTATGATTTTGAATTAGTGTGTAACCTAACCTAACCCATGACTTTGAATTAGTGTATAAACTAACCAAACCTATGATTTTGAATTAGTGTGTAACCTAACCTAACCCACGATTTTAATTAATGTGTAACCTAACCTAACCCATGACTTTGAATTAGTGTATAAACTAACCAAACCTATGATTTTGAATTAGTGTGTAACCTAACCAAACCTATGATTTTGAATTAGTGTATTATCTAACCTAACCCACGATTTTAATTAATGTGTAACCTAACCTAACCCATGACTGTGAATTAGTGTATAAACTAACCAAACCTATGATTTTGAATAAGTGTATAACCTAACCTAACCCATGACTGTGAATTAGTGTATAAACTAACCAAACCTATGATTTTGAATTAGTGTGTAACCTAACGAAACCTATGATTTTGAATTAGTGTGTAACCTAACCTAACCCATGGCTGTGAATTAGTGTATAAACTAACCAAACCTATGATTTTGAATTAGTGTATAAACTAACCTAACCCATGATTTTGAATTAGTGTATTATCTAACCTAACCCACGATTTTAATTAATGTGTAACCTAACCTAACCCATGGCTGTGAATTAGTGTATAAACTAACCAAACCTATAATTTTGAATTAGTGTGTAATCTAACCTAACCCATGATTTTGAATTAGTGTATTATCTAACCTAACCCACGATTTTAATTAATGTGTAACCTAACCTAACCCATGACTTTGAATTAGTGTATATCAACTAACCTAACCCATGACTTTGAATTAGTGTATAAACTAACCAAACCTATGATTTTGAATAAGTGTGTAACCTAACCTAACCCATGACTGTGAATTAGTGTATAAACTAACCAAACCTATGATTTTGAATTAGTGTGTAACCTAACCAAACCTATGATTTTGAATTAGTGTATTATCTAACCTAACCCACGATTTTAATTAATGTGTAACCTAACCTAACCCATGACTTTGAATTAGTGTGTAAACTAACCAAACCTATGATTTTGAATAAGTGTGTAACCTAACCTAACCCATGACTGTGAATTAGTGTATAAACTAACCAAACCTATGATTTTGAATAAGTGTGTAACCTAACCTAACCCATGACTGTGAATTAGTGTATAAACTAACCAAACCTATGATTTTGAATTAGTGTGTAACCTAACGAAACCTATGATTTTGAATTAGTGTGTAACCTAACCTAACCCATGGCTGTGAATTAGTGTATAAACTAACCAAACCTATGATTTTGAATTAGTGTATAAACTAACCTAACCCATGATTTTGAATTAGTGTATTATCTAACCTAACCCACGATTTTAATTAATGTGTAACCTAACCTAACCCATGGCTGTGAATTAGTGTATAAACTAACCAAACCTATGATTTTGAATTAGTGTGTAATCTAACCTAACCCATGATTTTGAATTAGTGTATTATCTAACCTAACCCACGATTTTAATTAATGTGTAACCTAACCTAACCCATGACTTTGAATTAGTGTATCAACTAACCTAACCCATGACTTTGAATTAGTGTATAAACTAACCAAACCCACGATTTTAATTAATGTGTAACCTAACCTAACCCATGGCTGTGAATTAGTGTATAAACTAACCTAACCTATGATTTTGAATTAGTGTATAAACTAACCAAACCTATGATTTTGAATTAGTGTATTATCTAACCTAACCCACGATTTTAATTAATGTGTAACCTAACCTAACCCAAGACTTTGAATTAGTGTATAACCTAACCCAACCCGTAATATTGAACTATTGGTTAACCTAACCTAACCCATGACTAATTAGTGTATAACCTAACCCATGACTTTGAATTAGTGTATAACCTAACCTAACCCATATTGAACTAGTGTGCAACCTAACCTAATCCATGATTTTGAATGAGTGTATAACCTAAACTAACTCATGAAGTAAACCTAATCTAATCCGTTATATATAGGAATTTTGAGTTTTGATCTTAGCTATCCAAAAGTTTGACTAATATCACCAAAATAAGCCCACATATAATTAGTCTAAATCATTGCAGAACCGCTTACAAAACGGATCTAGCCATACAAACTCTAAATCAATTTTTTGACACATAAATTTTAGGTTTACTAATTAGAGAAAATTAATAAATGATAAAAGTCTTTCAGTTAAGTTTAGAAAGTTCACTAAACTGAGAATATTTTCCACTAAGCTTTAAAAGAACTCACCTCTGCACAGTAGCCTTCCCAACATCAAATTGGTTAGCCTAAATCTAATCTGTTTTATATTATACATAACTACTGTTTTGTTTGAGCCTACCTCTGGAACCTTGTTATGTCAAACTTTGATGCGTGTAATTCACCTACACCATGGGATTATCAAATCTTAATTATTACTGCCTACAATTGTGAAAGTTTGTTTGTACATAATTTGCAGGGGGAAATGAGATTTTAAATTTCTATGATTGACATTTGAGAGAATTACCAGGAAAGCGATTCTGCTTACAAATATGTCTCGAATATCTTTGTTAAATTAGATAAAATGATGGTTTGAGAAAGTTAATTCAGCGATAGATCGTGCTTATTGAGCGGAAATCTAACAAATCTTATCTTATATTCAACAACTAACTGTACCGCGGGAAATCGAGCTTTGTGTGCATTTTCTTAATCGAGTGATGTCGAGTTGCAACGATGCTCAGCGTAATGTTGGATAACCTCAGATCGAAGAACCGACTCCCACCAACGGTCAGCTCTGTAGTTGCGTTGCGTCTAAGGCTTCGACCTGGTCGCGGCGACAGAAAATAAAATTGTGAAGCATTAAATGAAATATAGCCGGCCACGCTAAGCGACCGGCGACCTGCGACAGCAAATGGAACGCGACTGGGAGCGTTTTCTGGTCGCGGCGACAAATACGCTCCCCACGTTATCATATGGAGCCGGCCACGCTTGGCGACAGATCGCTACATGTTTACTCTCCCACCCTTCTTTGCTTCACCAATTCCTGTTTTCTCTCTACGTACTAAACAGTAGTGCTGTTAGCTGTGCTGTTGTGCAATATGCCGTTTGACACAGATATGTTTATTAACAAGATAAGTGTGCGTAGACCTCTTTGGGATGTTTCCCTAAAGGACTACAGCAACAGGGATGTCAAATCAAAACTGTGGCTTGAAGTTGCTGCGATGGTTATTGATAACTGGGAGCACCCAACCTAACCAAGGAAGAGCATACCAAACGTCATCGAAACGGGCCAAGGAAACACCATTTGAAGTGTCCGTGTTGAAGTATTTGGAGGATTTTTAGTTTCTATATAAGATCTTTCTTTTTTTTTAATTACTGAAAATAAATGGATTAAACTCTCTGAGAATAACTATTAATAGCATAAGGCTATAACTGTACCGTGGAATGGAAGTATACGTAAGAATTATTTTAAACCTAAAACAAATGTATTAATATAACGACTTGCCTTAAGGTAACGGCCAAACGTTCTTCTGGTGAGATTGAGACTTGAAACCTTGTATCCTTTTTCACTACGCCGTCTTTGATATATGATACAAGTTCGTCAAACGATGCTACGCTCATTCTTAAATAGGAGAAAAACTTTTCTCCGTCATTTCTCAGCAATGTCATTATGGTGTGAAACTGACCTTGTTTCAACGCAGCAGATTTAGCGGATGAACTCCAAATCTTCGTTTTCCCTTCTTTTTTAAGTAACATTGCACTGCAATGACTAGCAATAAGTCCTCCTTACTCAGAGTCATGTTGACGACTGCGACAAATTGTCGCCTAGCGTGGCACACTCGTGCGACCTAGTCGCGAATAAAAAAGACGCCGCGACCAGGTCGAATTGCGACAATTGTCACAGTTTTATGTAATAGTTGGGATTTTAGGTTAGGTTAGGTTAGCCAATAACATAATTATTTCAAAATCTACCGGGTGTTCAAAAAGTCTGGAAACCCCTTTAATATTAATAAACGCAGAACAATTAAACTCTAGGATTACGTCCTCACTGTAGTTACCGACTTTTTGCTCATTTTAACTGTCTTTTTTCGCTTTGGGAGGACGTCCTGTGGAGGAAGTCTAAAAAAATCTTAAATGTAAGCATAGGTCGAATTATACCTCATTTTAAACCCCTCTTGTGTTTCTAGAACAAAGCAATATGTTATAGTTCCATTAGATCAAAGCATAGCCAACAAACTTAACCATGTATTCAGTCCCACCAAACCAATAGACTCAACACCACTGCGCATTTAGAGATACATCTCATGTTGTGTAATGACGTCACAAGGTGGGGTTCAAACTAACACCACCCATAATAATTATTTTGAAACCTGTAAACCTTCAGGAGCTCACTCATAGCGAGTAAGGGTCCTAGGACCTAGCTGGATCTACTTTTCTTTCGTCAGGCCTTTCTTAGCCAAATTTTGTTCTCTTCCGACCCTGACGCTATTAGTCTATTCGAGGTTTATGGGTTTTATACTCTTTTCTTCATTAAGCGATAACAACCGAGAGGGATAAATAGCTGTGAAGCATTTTTTAGCAATTCTTACAATTCTAAATAAATTATGAAAACTATTGTACCAACTTCATTATTGATAAAAAGCATGTTGATAATGAAAATGATTTAAATGATTGGAAATATGTCTAAAAATCTGGATTACCTATTTTTTAGCACCGATTAAACAAAATCAGTTTCAATTAGTGTTCAAAACGTATACATAATTTGTCACTAACAAAACATATGTTGTCCCTGAAAATTTAAGGAAAATGCGTAAAATAGGCTATGTCGAAAATTCTGGTTTTCATGTTACTCGTGCAGACAAATATTGCAATAACTAGGGAAGTATGGAAACAATTTTATACAAACATAGAATTAAACTTGTCCAGAAAACGTACTACATAATATGAGCAAAACAGCATGGAAATCGGATAAAGGTTCTTGAGTTACAAGGTAACATAATTTTTAAGTCACAAATAATTTTAGAGAGGAAAACCCATTACAATGTAATATGGAGGAGAGTCCCTTATTTTTGCGTCAACAATTTGGCAACACTGGTCGTAGCTCTGCTAATGTTCACAACAAAGTTTTACGTTTTTTAGGTTAGAATAATATGCAACTTTTTTCTTTTTTTTAACAAGTTAACAATTAAAATGCTCAGCCCATTGTTTTTTAACATATAATCTAATTTAATACAGTCTAACACAGATTTGTAGAATTCTAATCTATAATTACCAGAATATTTTACAAAAACTACAATAACTGCAGTCCATTCCAAAAACTGTGAATCTTTAACCGATTATCGCTCCTACTTAATTTGAACAAAATAATTTTAATATATAATAAACTTGAGAAAACACAAATAATGTTAGGCCAAACAATACAAAGCGGCCAAAAATGTCAAACACAAATTACCTGGCTTGTGGCTATGAGATACTAGTAAACGGGGATTGTAATGTATTTTACGTATTGTCTCTACGCATGCGCGCTGTTTAATTAATAACAAATAAATGTAAGCATTTACCTTTTCCAGACTCTATACAGGCACTTTTAACCACAAAGTTTATGTCGCAACTAGGCCTTTGTCAGTGTTTAATTTTATAAGTAACACTAATTTCAGACCATAGCTATATCTAATTCCTAGAACGAAGTATGTCTAGGCCAGGTTATTATTTATGTTGTAACCTTCCTTAGGTGAAGTTTTCACACTAAACTTTTAACATAAAATATACTCTATGCTACGATGCAAAATGTCACAGCATACAATTTGTTGTACGTATTTATCTAGTAGATTTACAACATTATGTTCTAAGTGAGAACTAATAAATACATTATCTAAACCCATGTTATTAAAAAGGTAACCTTAAAAACTATATAACATCAGTGTTTGGTTTACCTAATATTGTACGTTCTGGATAAATACCAACACAATTTCACTAAACTGATTTTGACAATACTGTTAATTCAACAACACGAAATATAATTCACGGTGACACAAATAACGTATAAACAAAATAAATTAAACACACAAAACCATTATTGTTTAAACCTACAGTATCTACTGTAAAACAGTATGTAGGCCTATCGACAAAAGAAAAGTACTACCACTGCCTTCTTTATGCGCTATACTGCAATTAACACAAACCTTTACGATAAGAAATGAAAGGTTTAAAATTGTTTACTTTATCACAATACGTATTATAAGAATTTTTTTTTTATGAACCATAAAATCAATGTCCGTTAATTTTGATGAGCTACAAAAGCCCAAACTGTCCGATTTAGATTAAATTTGATAACTAACTGGGAATATTTTGGCTGTCTCTCGAGGCATGGGCGTCATCGCCGGGGGGGGGACGCGTCCCCCCCAATATTTGAGATGTAAAAATATTTTTGCTAAAAACGAATGATTTACTTAAAACCTTTTATATTGCTGCAGTTCGGACTAGTACACACATAATTCATGCCAATGTTAATAAAATAAATATTTTGACACCTGTAGGTTTTAACTCTTTCTTTACTTATAAAATTAAAGTTTAAAATCATTTACAATAAAAAACCAATTATCATTCAAATTTGATGCACTTAATAATTATACAATTAACATCTTAATCTACTACTTATTCTAAGTACATAGTTAAATACAAGTTACTTATTCTACAATGTCTTAATCTAAAATAAAGAAATAAGAGTGCATCAGATTTTTTTACTTTTAATTATTTTGATAAAATGCTCCGGCTAACTGAAATTAATTATTTAGTAATTTAATTTACTTTCTCTTTACGGGTTCGTTAGGTTCTTTGGTGACTATAATTTACTTAATATAAAATAGAATTTGGTGGTAGTTTGTTTAATTGAGATTGTCCATTAATTTGTAATTATCGACTCTGAAGTTCTATTACAGCTTCAATGTTCCTGGTTCCTTGAACGTGGTTCCCGCGTAGACTGCAAGTAGATGGTATTGATTTGCCTTAATCTTTACAACGAATCTTCTTTTCTTCATACACTTTTATTTACACACACTTTTATGACGACGATTACTTTTTAATTTATTCGATGATTATTCCTGTTCAAACACTTGTAGAACGACGCTATTACTCACACACTTTTATGACGACGACTCATTTTAACTTATAAACGACGATTATCTTTTAACTATACTTCGAAGATTATTAATAAATACTTGTACAAAACGACGCAGTTACTATTTAATTTCGACGGTTGATTTTGGCTAAATCTTTCACATTTTTCTTTTCGTTACTAAGAGGAACACTTTCTCCGGAACAACCTTCTTCAATAAGTTAACAACCAAAAAGACCCCTTGCGCTTCTCTTCCACCCTTATTTATAATTTTTATTTTCAAATGGTTTATTCCGATCCTCTTCCTTCATTGGCTTATTTCTAAATCTTTTACGTTACTTCAGAACTGACGCAATACCTTTCATTGGTCCTTTTCAAATAATTTCGGTTGAAGGCATTCACTTTTGAATGGTTTATTTGACTCCTTGAGGTCCGTGATTGATGTTAGAATAGTTTTTCTAGCTGTCAACCCTTTCAACTCTTCACAATTTATGGCCTGCCGAGCACTGACCTTTTGGGAGTCCTCTATTACGTTACAATATATATATATGGGATCGGACCACCACGTCCAATCCAACAATCTCTGAACACTTCATCCAGATATTGTCTGACAATATTGGAGAAATGGGCTGGTGCTCCGCCGTGTTAAAACCACATCGTTTGTCTTAGTTGAATTGGAACATTTTCTAAACTTTTAGGCAAGATGTCCCTCAAAAAACTAAATACGTTGGTCCATTTAGTCTACCTGGTAATATGCAAGGCCCAATTAAATGCCCATCAATTATTCCAGCCCTAACATTGACAGGGAATTTGTTTTGAAACTTACGTTGAACAATCGCATGAGTATTCTCAAAAGCCCGTCTATGTGGGAAACGTTCTGCATACAATCTACATACTAGCTAATCCTGAATTACCCCCAGCAACACCATACATAATCCATGGCCTCCACAATCCCCAGATCTCACACCTATTGATTTCTTTCTGTGGGGACATATGAAACAATTGGTATAAACATATTGCAACTCCTGTAACTGATGTTCTGGATCTTGTAGCAAGAATCGTTAAAGCTGCTAAAACCATTCAAGAAAGTGATGTTTTCAAAAAGTCAGAGAGTCATCCTTAAAGCGCTTTCAACTCTGCAACGAAGTTCGAGGACGCCATTTTGAGCAACGATTACAAAAAAATCTAATAACCCTCTGTTCAATAAGTCACTTAATAGACGTTGACACCACTTATCTTGTAATCAGCTGTTTTATTGTTTGTTCTTTTCTAATGGAATTTTTAATAACCATGGTAACCCATGTTAACCAAAATGTAATTTTCTTAGTTATACTTCAATCAATAGGAATAAATTATACATAATTTTATTTGTCTTAAAATTGTCTAACTTTTTTGCGTCTTAACATTTTTTTGATAAAATATGTAGTTTATTAATTATTTAACTTTGAATATTTTGAAGTGCCGCCATCTTGAAACGGAAAGTTGTATGAAAACGAAATTTTATTGACATTTATAAACTACCTACAGGAACAATCATACCAAGTATCACGATTTTCTCTCAAATATTTTCAAAGATATTAATGTTTTTAAAAGAAACACATACAGACGGATGACCGAAAACGGAATGAGATAGGACACATGTTATATTACGTTTTTTGTTTCTTTTGGCATGCTGAATAACGTGACAAAGTTTGTTCATATGGTTGCAAGACACCCTGTATATATATATATATATATATATATATATATATATATATATATACTGTATATATATATATATATATATATATATACAGGGTGATTCACGAAGTTATCCCCACACTTATACAGCTCATTCTACTAGTAAAAATAATGAAAAAATTTCATATAAACATATGTCCTATCTCGTTTCGTTTAGCGTCTGTCTGTCTGTATGTGTTTTTTAGAAAAAAATCACTATCTTAAAAATGGTTTGAGATATCAAGTTGAAACTTTTTACATTTAATGACCTTATTAGTGTGCATCTTAGATAAAAGTTTCAAAATAATATCATTTACAGAAACAAAATGGCGGTCATTTAAAATGTTCAAATCCTAATAACTTTAAAACGAGTGATGTTACAAAAAAGGCGAGATACATAAAAAATAGCCCCTTTTAATACAAGCATTTTGGTATCTGGTTTATTGATCTAAGATAAGTAGTAACAGAAATAAGTAAGATTTCCCAAGTAAAGGTTTGTGTTTTATTCATAATTGCAATGTATTTTCAAAATCAAATCACACACAACATTAAAACATCTTACTTATATATACAGGTTGACAATTAAGTCTGGAACCTCTTTTTTAATTTTTAAACCGCAATAGAAAAAATACCAAAGTTCATACGTGCTTACTGGTGATAGTAACGCACACATCTGCCCAATTACCGACCGGATAACCCCTTTTGGGGACGGTCCACAAGGAGTCAGACAAAATTCTTAAATAGCAGCATAGGTCGAGTTTGCTATCAAATTAAAGGTCTCACTTAGCAGAGTACAATGCCGCAAACCGGACTTCAAAAGGTGGATTCATTCCGTAGTTATAGCTGTTTGAATTTTAAAACTCTCGAACAATGTAATTTATTAAGTATTACAAGTAAACACCAATTTTTACGTACCTGTGTCCAAAGTAAGTGTTTAAAATGTTCCCCTCCCATCGTCTGGCAATGTCCTAGGCGGTTGTAAAAGCCATCCACTGCATTTTGAAGGTAGTCACGAGGAACATTTTGAACACTTACTTTGATCACAGGTACTTAAAAATTGGTGTTTACTTGTAATACTTAATAAATTACATTGTTCGAGAGTTTTAAAATTCAAACAGCTATAACTACTGAATGAATCCACCTTTTGAAGTCCGGTTTGCGGCATTGTACTCTGCTAAGTGAGACCTTTAATTTGATACCAAACTCGACCTATGCTGCTATTTAAGAATTTTGTCTGACTCCTTGTGGACCGTCCCCAAAAGGGGTTATCCGGTCGGTAATTGGGCAGATGTGTGCGTTACTATCACCAGTAAGTACGTGTGAACTTTGGTATTTTTTTCTATTGTGGTTTAAAAATTAAAAAGGAGGTTCCAGACTTAATTGTCATATGGTATATTGAATACGGACGTGGGAAATCAGTGGGATTATAGCTGGATTTAAAACATATTTCCCACTCTTTCATCTTTCTCTTGTTCAACTCTGATTCTCTTTCAACATTGACGCTATTAGAATAATCGAGGACTAGGGGTCTTTATTTTATGTTAATGTCTTCCTTTTCTTTTAGAAGGCGATGATGACCGAAAGAATAAAGTAAGCAACAAGAAAAAACCAAACTACAAATATTTCAAAATGACGCCCGTTTGGAATATAAATACAAAAATGTGTATTGTACATATTTCTTATTGGTGATAAATAAATTCGTTCATTAATTTCTCTTTTTTTACTAAATTATCAAAGAAGAAACAAAGACACATAAGGAGACAAAACCATCATGATAAATTTTTTGATCTATACTATTTCATATTAGAATTTGGTTTAAACTGTTGTTAAAATCTTGGTAAAAACAATTTTCATGGTAATGCAATTTTTGTTTTTGAAATTATTTGGTACTGACAATTTCGTTTGATTTTAAAAAAGACACCTTATTTAATATTTTAGTACTTTAATAAAATTAAAACAATGGATTTTTTTTTTTTTTTTAATATCGGTTAACCATGGATATAAATAAATAATTTAATACCAAATGAAATAAAATGTTTAGTATCACCTTTAAATGTTTAGATTTAGAGCCATAATATATATTGTAACGATATCACCTCAATCAAACCAGTTAACATGATTAAAGTGATATCAGAAAAACAAATTAAATTAAATAAATTAGGAATAAGAAATAAATCTTCACGTGTAAAATTTAATTAGAGTTAGAAAATTAAAAAGGGTTTACAAGGGATTGTTAAGAAAGGAGTGGAGGCACAAGTGCTGCAGATGTCCAGTACGAATGGTAAAATTATTAGGGTTGAAAAGGGGAAAGCGACGCTACGATTTCTCCATCAGAAGGGTTAGAAGGGTTCAACAGACTAGGAGAAACCGAAACTTTCCCAAAAATAACGACAAATTCAAAAACAACTAATAGGAAGGACGAAATCCTATTTTTTTTAATTTGTGAAAGTTAGTGTGGCGTTGCTGCGGAACTGAAGAACAAGAAGAAAGAAAAAAGGAGTCTTTTACGAGCAGCGAGGGAGTAAGGTGCGACTCTAGAGACTGGTTGTCTCCGAGTCACCAATATAGTATCAGCGTTTTAATCAAATTTAGTAAAGTATAACTTCTAGCCTTCAGCGACAAGTATTGAGTATTAGCTTCAGCGAGAGATTAAATTAGTAGCCTTCAGCAAAGTACAAAGTTTGATATTCGCCTTCAGCACGAAGAAAAAGTTGTTCATCGTCACCCTGGTAGAAGGAGATTATCTCATCATCGCCAGGATCCATCATCAAGGAGCAAGTGTGTGCATCGAAAGTGGTTTTTTTTTTAAGGGTTAAATAAAGGGGAAAGAGCGAGTTGGGGTTTTGTGAAAGTGTGTTTTCATCGAAAGAGGGACCAGGACAAGGATTGATAAGTACCAAATGTTTTCTATTAATATCTTTTTAATACTATTTAAATTTCATTTTGCTTGAGCTTCCAAAGGATTCCCACCGAGATTGTAGATTTAAGTTTTGTTACTATAGGAAATTAAATTGAACCAAGAGTCAGTAAATTTAATCATTTCATTTGTTTTGTATATCAAGAGCTAGCCGAGGAGTAAATTGGAGAGATTGATAAATTTGAATTTATTATTTTTTTTGAGAGTATAAAAGTAATTGAGAGAAAGGTAAATGAACTTAAAGTAAAAGTAATCTCAAAAAAGCAGTAGAAGAAATATATTTGCACGTATTGAAATTTGTGTTTGTTTAAATATTAGATTGTTAGAAATAAGGAATGAAAGTTGTCAAATAAATTTTTAGAATAAGTTGCTAAAATTAAGTTGCTTAATTTGTAACTATCCTTACGTACAACAATTTGTTCCTTGTTTGTTCTGCGCTAAAATAAAGTGAGTTTTAAAATTGTAAAGAATTGGGTATTGACCAAATAATTTCAGCACCAAAATAAATCATAATTAAATCCTAAATAAGTAAAAAAAAAAAAAAAAGTAAAGTAAAGGTTTTTTTTTTTATATAACATAAGATAAGCGTAGTGAAGGTGAATGTTAAAATATATTACATATAATATTATTTTACAATATAACATATACCTACACCAAGTTTATTTGGTCACATTACAAGGATGCAACCCATATGAACAATGTACATGTACAGTTAGACAAAATAAATAGAAAAGGACATAAACAGGATAACAAAATATAAAAAATAAATCTTACACAACCTTTCCCACTCACACACCCCCAAAATCAAATAAAAATCAACCAACACTATTCTTCACAAAAAATGTCAGTTCAATGGTTGTCACTGGTGTCAGTCTAAAAATGAAAATGAACTTTATATAATTTAAACTTAAACAAAGTTTAAGTACCAAACCTTTGCTTTACATGTGCTTTAGATTAAGTCCTATTTGATTAAAAGCTTTCAATGAAGGCGGTCAAAGGTTAATTTTTTTTCTTACCAATTAATTATTCTTGAATTTTAATATTTTTTACTTTTTTTTGGAAGGAAAAATGGAAAAATCTTTATGACTTTGTCCGGGGACTGAAGGTGGTGGGTGGCCTCCCTACCCCGGTAAAACCAAAACCTTCCATCCTCTTCTTCCTTCTCTGCGGGACCCTCTTGCGACATTACTTCGCAGAGAAGAATTAAATACCCCACAGGGTCATCCACCATCCCATCGACCGGTTGGTCGAACACCGAAACTGGAGCTTTATCTCAGCTCACCTTAGCTGTTTTCCTCATTTGCCCATATTTTTTACTTGTAATTTTGCATACAGATTTGGGTCATCTTCACATTTCACTAAAATTAAACGACATTGGTAGATAAATAAATCGCTAGAGCACTGTGGTGATTATATATGAACAAGGAAAAAACCCCAAACCACAAAAATAACACAACTACACAAAACTGCATAATGCGTTTATATTACCTTATGTACATTTCGAATGCTCTGCTATCATCTTCAGAGGTACACGTCATTTTGAGAAATTGCGTATTTTATAACAGTCCACATGGAATTTTATTTTGTTTTTATAAGTCATAAATCTGCAATTTTGAAGAGATAGCAACCAATATGTTTTGTTTGGGTCCTTAGAGGCTACACTTGAGCAGAGCTAATTCTTAAAAAATTCGTATTTTTGTGTTTTTCTTCTACACCAAAATTTTGAGTTATTAAATAAAAACAATAATAAAACAAAGTTCTAAATATGACTAAAGCCCGCACACCAAATTTGATTAAAATCAATTCACAAATTTGGATTGTAGAGTGCACACAACTTTCCAAAAACCATTTCCTTTTCCCTATACTACTGTGAGAAAACTAAAAATACCTTCATTTTTTAAGGACCTAGGCAGGTAGGTCTAGTATAATTAGATGGTAAGCGTATATTTCAACTATATCATGAACTTTTTTTTTAAATTTCTTGACATAAGAAAATATGCCAAAATATGATAGGAATGAATTCAAATTACCTTAATAAAAAGATACTCCCTCCCTTAAAATTGTTTTATGTTACAAAAAATATGGAAATATCTGCCTGACATTTTAGATAACTGATGGAGACATACATCTCATTATTCTGCCTGAGGAAAGAAAAAGATATTTTCATCATATAATTTAATCAATAAAGTTGACAAAAGGGTACAAAAATACGATAAAACTAAAAAGAGTGGTAAAAAATCAAATTTATCCCAGCCCTATGCTCATTTGTTGAATTTATTATATTTTTTACTCCGAGTGTTCATTCTATTTATGTTATTCAATCTAATTTTAAATTATTCTAAACATAAACTTTAATGTAATAGCAAATATTTCTTGTTGAAACTCCATATTCTAAACATGATCAATATAACTGACTGCCTCAATAAAATGTTGAAACAGATTTGGATAATTTTACTTTTATACTTTGCAAGATGTTAAAAAGGAATATGAGCTTGGAAGTTTAATGTTTGACAAAGATTTTAATTTTAGCTCCATTTAGCCTACGGATTAGGATAATTATATTTTAAATGTAATTTTACGTCACCTAATAGGTAACGTAAAAATACATTTACAAAAGAAGATTTTGACCTCTAAACTGACGAGGCTCTGACCGATGTCACTAGTACAGGACAGGCAGTATTGTTGCAATTAACTGGCAACACAGTGTGGAAGAAGGGTGGGATGTTAAGCATTTCAAGCCAGAGGGTGGAATTGCAAATCGCTGTAGCTGTGTAACTAAACTACAGCTTAGCCTGAACTCGATACCAAGCGACCTCCAATTTAATGTAGCCTTACCTGGGTATGTAAGAGTTTCCTCAGGTTGGTTAGTTCCTGATTATTTGTAGGAACACAATAGCTTTAAATAATGAATCAAGAAACTGCTAGCCACTTAATTTTTGATTGTGCGGCTCTTACTAGCAAGAACTTTAGGTTGTTTGTGTGACCGTTTCCACTTCTTTTGACCAGCTGGAAGCTCCGGCTGACTGGAGACCGCGTACACTTTAGTCGAATCTTGTCAGGATGGGCCAAGGAGTCAGGTTAGGACGCTAATGAATGCACGCAATGCAAGTTAAATTACATGTTCTCTTTTATTTTAGCGCTGAATTAGAAGATTACAGAAATAATTATAATAATTTATAAAAAAGACATAACGGCTAGATAAAAAGCCTTAATAGTGGCCGAAAAGCATACCGTTTAATTATATAGCACGTGGCCAAAGATGAACTGACCTCGTCCCAGAGCGGTCTGCCGTTCAACTTCCTTCTCGCGGCTCTCAGAACAGACTCTCGCTCTATCAAGCCCTCCACTCCTCGTCTCTCCCCCCGTTCTACGTGATCTTGACTGCTCAACAAAATCGTAAGTGCCAATTCATATTTTATTATTTAGAATCCCTTCCCATTACATCCAAATTTATACTTATTATGGTTTTTATTTGGTGGGCTCCTTGGCTGAGCCACATTTGGATCACAATGATCTACTGAACGCTCATAAGATGATAAGTGGATTATTAAATTTCACCAAAGAGACAAATCTAAATGAGGTTCTAATCTAGCAGATTTGTCTTTAATCTAGCACAATAGGCTTTAAAAATTCGTAGTGCCATGGGTCACAACTCCCTATCCCTTTTTATAAATCTATAAAAATGTCATGTTACAGCTGAGGAAGCAGCATTGATATTTTAACCTTGGATATAACGTGACTCTTTATCTTCAGAGTGTGATATCCAGTCTTTGAAATAAGGTTTCAAAAATAAATACAAAATAGACTTACAACAATACTAAATGACACCTTACCCAATACAAGGATGTTACGTTCTTTTATGTTTGGTATAGCATTATCTTGCAACATGTTCAACAATGTCCCGTAATTGTAATATTATTTTGTTTCTCTCGAGAAAAATCTGGCCTCTGTTATAAATTACATTAGAAACCTAACCATGGCATGGAGGTTTTGCTCAACAGTTATTGAATTAGACGATCACGGAGTGAAGTTATGCAATGTAGCTAAGTAGTAAATATCTCGGATGAATTTGTTTTTATTATCCCACATGAACATTTGGATAAGGCCGCAAGATGGGTATTGTATTTGTTTATAGTTGACAAAAAGGAAAAAAAAATAGTCACACGACCATTACGAAAGTGTATGGACATGTCAAAGCAAAATCCAATGTGTTTTTAGGTGTTAGGTAACCATGATGAAACATAAATCAATTATTTCCCTCCAGAAATGAAAGCTCAAAAAACAGTAGTTTGCTTTTCCAAAAATGCTCTGAAAAGGGCAAAAATGGTTCTATCGACAGGAAAGGTTATGGTCTAAATTTTCTTGGATTTGCGTGCCGGACGCTCCATCAACTACTTTAAAATGCCATAGAAAAGTATATGCCTCTTTATTGGATCAATTTTATGGTACAAAATTCTCTTCCACTACAATACACTAGTTCACAAGTCAGCAATTGCCATGTACAAAATTGTGCTATGAACTGCTCCCTTCCATAGTTTTGGCCTCTTATAACTAGCTTCTCTTTGTAAACATGAAGAAAAAGATGGCACAGTGGAAAAAGCTTCGCATCAAATGAGGACGTCATCACTGAAAAGCATGAAAACAGAACGCTTATTTTGAAAAGTTCAAAATATCATATTTTTGTGGCAAACTTAAAGAAGTTAAAAATCTTACTCAAAGTTAAAGGAGATTAATCAAAAAATAAATATAATTTTGGTACAAAACGTTATATTTTTGGAAGTAAAAATGTCATATTAAAAATTACAGTAATCAAAATAAGATTCCCAGTTTGGATGTTTTATCCCAAATATAGGTATGAGGGAGGGGCTGGGATTTTATAATCACATGTGTGTATATATAGTCATGAGCAGGTGTTAAGTTTGTATGACTTGTGAAAGAAACATTTAGTATAAACAGAAGTTATTAAATTTTATTCATATTGGGGTAACCATTGTTGTGCCCTTTAATAATATGACACATTTCATCTAAAAATAACTTGAGAACCTCGCAAAGTTAAGTTGAGTGTATTTTGTGGATTGTAAAATTCAATTCTTTAAAACTCTCTAATGCAACGTTAGTGTCACAAACAGATGAAACAAACTGATAGCTTCTTTAAAAAAAAAGTTTTCAAGCATACCGTTAATCAACATGAAGCTATTGAAAACATACAAATAGCGATGAACCTATTTGTTCGAATTTCGACAAAAGAATAGCTTTTGTTGAACATATGTGTGACAGCCCAAACGTCAATGTTTGGTGCACTCTTGCAAGAGATTGGATTATTGCACAATTTTATTTGCTTAAAACAATATAAGTAGAATTGTCTACATTGACATGTTGAAGCTATATTATGCTCTTCCCCAATCCGAGGATGAAAACTTGATTTTTCAGCAAAATGGGGCACTGCCTCACTATGCCAGAATTCCTTGATGAGAAAATTTCTCAATGTTGGATTTCAAGAGGTTGATTGGACACTCATTTAACCTTATACCCATGAAATTTTGTTTATTGGGGTATGTTTTAACAAAATATTCACAGTGAAAGGATTTGAGACAATTGATTCAAGATCCATTAGATCGAATGTGTGAAAAGCTACCTACAGGTCCACATAGAATTCAAATAAACAAGATATATTTTTTAAATCTTTTCTTTTATTTTATTCATCATCTTAAATGTATACTTTTGTAAATATATTTATTCAAACCCCCCCCCCCACAATATATTTATAGATGAACGAACATTTAAAACATTTTCTGAGTGCATAATCGATGCTGGATTTTCAATTTGCCATGACGGCCAGAATAGCTATACTTCCAAGGAAAATGTGCTAACAAACAACAGAAAATAATTGCAAATTTAATTGTTTACAGTAAATGCAGCTCTAATTGAAGGACGTAACATAATAATCAAATTAAACAACAAACAAGTTAAACATGTCAATGTAATGCACAAGCTACTGTGAATGCAATATTGTCGCAACACGACTACATTATATCTGTAGGTCATATACAGTGTGTCCCACGAAGGTATTTACATTTTTAAACAACCACCAAGTACATATGCATCAACGAAATTGTAAGATTTCTTTCATACATATTGGAAACATATCCAAATATGTACCAACAAATTTTTACTGATATCTGCAATAGAAATAAAATGGCTGCTGTTGATAGAAATGCAGTTTAAATGACACCGCCTGCTGCTGGGGAACAAGATACCATAAAAGCTCCAAATGTTTATGAAAAAAATCTTACGCATATGAAAGTGGTGATTGTTTAAAAATATAAATCCTTTGGTAGGACACACTGTACATACAATGTGACCTCTATAGTATCTCCATTTTAGTGAAACATTTAAAATTCATAAAGATCAGAGTAGTTTTTATTATTTGATAAAAAACTACTCTTCATATTTATTGTAGTTTCAAACGAGAAATCGAATAAAATCAATCTAATTCCCAACGCCCTATCCGTTTTGAAAAATAAAATAAAATTTGAAATATACATAATATTTGTGTTTAAATTAAATAACATATCTTAGAAACTAGGGTCAAATATTACCAAACAGTTTAAAATATTAGCAATTTGCAAAAAATTAACATACTAAGATTTTACCACATACATCTCTTTGTCTTGTTAATCATTTCAAATCCCTATTTGGTAAAACACTTTTTTCGAAGCACTTTACAATGTATGTATTGGTTAAAATTAGGGGGAGCATAATAAAAACAAACAAGTTTATGGGCACCGACAAGCTTATTCACTCAATCATACAGTGTACCTTGTAAAATTATATACTCTAAATGTGATGCCTAAATGTTGGCTTCTTGGGCCTTATAAATGTTAAATTGTATTGGTAGATCAAGGGGTCTTATCCAGTAGGGTAAGATTGTTTAAAATAGATTGTTGTTATACAGGTTTTTGAACCTCATAATTGTGTATATTAATTCTTTTCTGACGTCAGCTAGACCGCAACGGGCCTCATAGTATGTATATTTTTAATATATCAACACTCACTTGCTCGTGTCAGTGTTTTGGCACTTGAAGATGTACATATGTGAAAGAGCCTTTATTTGTTAAATTCTTGTCAGTGATGTGATCTCGTAACTATACGAACAACATAATTTTCTTCATAGGGCAATGTTAGAAATTATATTTTTGACAATAACTTTGCTATTTGTTATCGTGAAGAAGTGTGGTTGGTATTATTACTTGCAGAATTAAAATGGCCAAACTTTTGTTACTTTTAATTAGATTTTCTGAATTTCAATAAGGTTCTAAATCAGTACACTATGCAAAATTCAATGTTTCCTATCTGAATCGGTTGGCTCTACTATCGTGCTAACATAGAGATGGCAACAATAACAATTATGGAATATAAAAAACAACAATGTTGGTTTCCAGAGGTCGAACATAAGTAAAAAATAAATGAATTCATTTTTCAGTATCCAGGTCACTAATATATATAATAAAGTACTATACCTTAATTTTCCGTCAGTGAACTTCTTTTTCTTTAATCTTGACGCGTTTCGAAACTTTTATCCCATCATCAGAAATTCCCTCTATGGATGGAGGTCGTCAAAACGTTAAATACACAAACACATACACATAACGCACAACACATTTAAAAAACACAATCTGTAGATGCGCATCTTACGGCTCCCTGATATGAACTGGTTGTCCGTTTCAAGGTTCGTTTTAAAGAACACCTGCCTAAAAAGACTATTTCAGGCAACAAATCCAACTATCCGCGTCATTTAATCGACGAAGAGCATAGATATTCGGACTTTGACAGCAATTTAAAACCTATTAAGATTTGCAGTAAAAGCAAATTTATGAATGCCGTAGAAGAATATGAAATCTACAAGGCTTTTAAAATATTAAATTCAAATAATGAACACCGATTATTGAACGACCAACTGAACTTTGATTCGAATATCCTGTACGACGCAGCAATAATAATTCAGAACGCCCTAGGCATATCATAGTTTTTGTGTGTTGTTTAACAACGGACAACCAGTGCATATCCAGGAGCCGTAAGATGCGCATCTACAGACTGTGTTTTTTAAATGTGTAGTGCGTTATGTGTATGTGTTTGTGTATTTAACGTTTTGACGACCTCCATCCATAGAGGGAATTTCTGATGATGGGATAAAAATCTCGAAACGTGTCAAGATTAAAGAAAAAGAAGTTCACTGACGGAAAATTAAGGTATAGTACTTTATTATAAAAAATAAAGGTCGAAATTTTCAACTATTACCAAACTTACACTATTATACTTTGTATACTGGGTAATTTAGAAATTTAAAAAATGAATATAAATATCTCCAAGTTTTTTGATCAATCCCCTTCAAAGCAACTAATTTAATATGTTTAATTTGGGAGACAATTTTGAGATATACAGATTGTTCAGAAAAAGTTGTATCAAACTTTAAGTGCTTATATGAGTCAAAATAAAGAAATAAGTTCCTACAAATATATGTCCGGAAAAGCATTGTTTTCTATCTGTTGGCTATTTTGTATTTTTTTGAAAAATAATTATAGCTTTCGAAATTATTAAGATTTCAAGTCGAAATTTGGAATTCACATTTCTCATGTTAAATTTTAATCAGTATATCGAGAATCAAATATTTAACCTCCAAATTGTCAAATTGGTGACGGTTTGTTATTTTTAACGTTGAATATCTCTAAAACCATTAACTTCACAAAAATGTATGAGATAAGGTTTTGATTTTTAGTATACTGATAAACCGCTGCGTAAAAAATTTTTTGTATACAAAATTTTGACTCGAAATCTAAATAATTTCAAAAGCTATAGTTATTTTAAAAAAACTCAAGTGTTTCCTGATATATGTTTATAAGAATTGTTTTTAAAAAATGTCGCATATAACCATCACTTTAAGTTTGGTATGACATTTTCTGAACATGTATATTCAACACATGGAGTTATGGTTCTTTAAGATTTCAATTTTTTTTTTGCTATTTTTAATTAGCGTCCTATACTTTTACTACGAAAATATGAATGTCTACCTTGTTAGATTGAGGTGTGACCGTCTCCACTTCTTTTGACCAGCTGGAAGCTCCGGCTGGCTGGAGACGCGTACTCTTTAGCTGAATCTTGTCAGGATGGGCCAAGGAGTCGGGTTAGGACGCTAATGAACTCACGCAATGCAAGTTAAATTAAATGTTACCTTTTATTTGAGAGCCGCCGAATTAGAAGATTACAGAAATAATTATAATTTATAAAAAGACATAACGGCCTAGATAAAGCCTTAATAGTAGCCGAAAAGCATACCGATTAATTATATAGCATGTGGCCGAAAATGGACTGACCTCGTCCCGTAGCGGTCTGCCGTTCAACTTCCTTCTCGCAGCTCTCGGAACAGACTCCCGCTCAGCTCGCTGGTTCAAGCCCTCCACTCCTCGTCTCCTCCCCCTCTACATGATCTTGCACTGCTCAACAAAATCGCAAGTGCCAATTCATATTTTATTATTTAGAATTCCTTTACATCCTAATTTATACTTATTATAGTTTTTGTTTGGTGGGCTCCTTGGCTGGGCCACAGAGGAGTCTGGATCATAATTATGCAGTTAACAATTTTATTTTCATTGATAAATTGTTGAAATAAAGAGTACTTAATTCATCCCCTTTTTTGATTAAAATTCAGTATGTTGTTTGAACAATGTTTGATCCAAGATAGTCAAAGGAAATGGGTCAATGTAAAATACTATATTTTTGACTAATCCTGTATAATAATTATATCTTTATGTTGTTTTGTAGTTCTATTAACTTACCTTTTTCAAAATTGGAATAAAAAGATCAGGTTACAGTTGTCAGCATTGGAACAAAATACTGTTTTTCATTAGACACTTCTGGGAATTTCTGAAAATAAGAGACCTGATTTGGTAACAAGATAGGACATGAATGATGGGGAAAAGGAAGTAAAATTCTAATAGATAGATATGTACATGTAAAAGGAAATTTGATCTTATTAATAATCAATATTGGCTAAAAATCCCACCCCTCCCTCTCCTTACTTTTATACCCAGTTTTTTCTATGTTAATTTCATTCAAATCAAAAATAGTCTTATAATGTAAATTAAAAAATTTACCTTTAGCGGCATTTTAATTATGAATACAAAGTGAGGTACTAATAAAATTAAGGCATTTTTATTTGTTTAGGCAATGAAAACCATTTTATCACAAGATTCTAAAACATTCGAAATTGATAACATAGCGTAACTTGTTGGTAGGATAAGATTTAGGAAGGGGATAAAATTAAAAGAATTTGCAATTGAAAAAAACAAAGTTATATCCATTTAAACAGTTTATTGCTACAAGGAAGCCAAGCCACCTGAACTGGTAATTTTAAATTTATGTTCTCCTTAAAACATACACAAATAATAGAAACAATATTTCAATCCAGATAATGAAAAAAATAACAAATTGTTTAAGAATAATTTTAAAGTAACTTTTAGCTACTAATTAGGTAAAACTATTATTGCTTTAGTAACTAAAAATTATTTATTAAATTTTTATTACTTTAATAGAAACATACTTATTTATTACAATCATAAATAATATTTGATGGGTCATTAATATACAGGAAAAGATTAGTGTATAACTGTGAATGATAACAATACAAAGATCTATTGGTGAAATTGATGCATTTTTTTTGTATACAGCCCAAAAAGGTGTCTCGGAGATTGTAAGTCAACATTTTTAAACATATATTTCCATTTTTTTATTAAAGGATTCTATATAAAATCACCCTCATATCATGTGGATATACCAAGAATCCTAGCCTGATCTATACCTTTTATCATGTAGTCTTGGGTTAGATCTCCTCTCTTTCATCTTTCCTATCAGGACTCTTTTGACCAACCCTTCTTCTCAACCGACCTTAATGACATTAACGTACTCAAGGACTATGGGTCTTTATTTTATGTTATTTCTTCTTTGTTTATAAAATGATGACTGACAGGTTTTTTTGCCTTTCAACAACAAAAAATTTGACGGATACACTCATGGTACTTGCCCAGCCCATTACACTATGTAATACAAGTAAATTCTCCAAATTGTAACGCCCAAAAGTAGGATTCTTGGATCTTGTAGGAAATGTTAAATTGTTTATACTGATGACCGATACTTGATAGAATGTTATACAAATAAAACACACACAAATTCTTTTGTGAAATTCTACATTTATTATGTCTAGCCGACCATGGTTTCGCTGACAAAGACTTTTATAAGCCTCGTCAATGCCGTAACTGGCAAAACCATGGTCGGCTAGACCTTTTAAATGTAGAATTTCACAAAAGAATTTGTGTTTTATTTGCATATAATGTTAAATTGTATTGGTAGATCAAGAGTTCTTATCCGGTAGAGTATGTTTGTTTAAAACAGCTGTTACACGGTTTTTTTAACCTATGTGTAGTCATTACTTTTGATGTTGACTAGGGTGTAACAAGCCTTGTAGATATGTATATAATACATTACTCTATTTCATCTTTCCTATCAGGTCTCCCTTGATCAACTCTTGTTCTCTTCTGATCCTGACACTATTAGAGTAATCGAGAACTAGGGGTTTTTATTTTAATCCTTTTTTTTTTTTTTTTTTAATAAAACGACGATACAGAGGGTTTTTGCTTTTAAACAAGAAAAACATTTTTTAATAAAACCTCATTTTAAAATGATTTTATTCTTGGTAGGTTAAAAAAAAAAAATAATAATAATAAAACTTGCTATTTAGAAGATTTTTTTAAAATAAACTTATAATTTTGTAGTTACAGGATTCCATATAAAATCACAATTTAAAATGATTTTTTTAAAAAATATAAAGGTGATATAATAGAAGATAATGGCTTTCAAATGTTGTTGAAATTGTAAAATTTTAAGCTCCAGAACCATCCAATCAAAAAATTTGAAAGAATCAAATATAACTAAAATTAGCTTACAAAGTTGGACTGTATACAATAAAATTTAACCAATACGTACGGCATATGTACTGTTTTCATGTTGTTATGGTTCAAAAGCCATTTTAATATTTTCAAAAATCTCGGTATGTTTTTCTGATTACAACAAGTATAGAAACTTCATTAAATTACTATTACTTTACGAAACATTTCACTTTAATATTAGAGATAAGACCATCTAAGTCAGTGTACGCTTTTATTCATGGTGCATTGATTAGTAAAATACTATTTGAACCAGAGTGCATCTCACCATTTTTTGTATCTTCACATATCAAAATATACAGGAAGCTTTGTGAGTTTAAAAAAATAACCATTTGTTGTCTTTAATTCCAGAACTTTACCTTTCCGACTAAACAAAATACTTTAAAATATTATTCTGTATATGTCTAGTAAATTCTGTTGCACAAAAACCACTGGATAAATTTTAATCAAACTGGCTAGATAAATTAGGTTTGACAATGAGCTGTCGCTTTTAAATTTTCCTAAATCAATAATTCGGAGAAAGGATTTTGAAAAAATAATTATTGAAAGGTTAGATTTTATCATACAGTTAGTAATGACAAAAGGTTTCAGACCTATGAGATGATAGAATGGTTAATGTTGCTTGGCAAGCGTGAGAGGAGCTAGATTTAATTCCTGTGAAGACCAAAGAATTTAATAGGACCTTTGTTAAAATAGTTGTTTGGGGTCGCAGTGGAAGAGACGACTTGTAGCTCTTGACCCTCAAGAATAGAAAAACAAACAGATTATTTATTCTGTGTATTTTTTATCAGAACTATTATACTTGAAAATTGTTAACCAGCAACAAAATCGTTCATACATTTAAAAAATGACAGCGGTTTAAAATATTTGTTTTAATTCTGCTTCTGCATTTAATAAAATCAACATCAACTCTAAAAATAAAGTTAAATCCAAAACTTAATATTTCGTTAATTTTAAACCTGAATAGTAAATACTTGATATACTTAATTCATCAGATACTTGTTAGTAAATGGATGGTGAAATGAACTTAGTCACAATATCAGAAACAAATTTATGTACTAGGTTTGTGCGAGTTTTCATTATACCATTTGAGTGATTTTCTTTATTAAAATATTTTAAGTATTTGTATTCACAGTAAGTTTCCATTAGTTCATACTTCGCTTTAGTCGCAAAATATGTGGTGGGGGACTATCGGAAAAGACCCAAAATTTCATAACGATTTTATGGTTCATTTAAACACTACGTTTAAAAAAAATTATTTTCACGATACCTCTATGTTTTAACGCCACAAGGCCCAATCTCTACATTCACAAAATATTTTGGAAAAACAAATTTGCTCGTTTAAAAAGATCAATATTCAAACTTAAAGTAAATTCGTATTCAATTTTATATCTTTCTTACTTTCTAATTTATACAACTGCAATTGCACATGACGGTCATTCAAAAAATTGGACCATTTAAACTAAAACTAAGAGTTATCTTACAAATTTGTTTAAAAAATAAATAAATACATTTAATAAAGTGTGTCAAGGAGCAGAGGGTACAGTGCCTGTCTTCTGGAAATTTGTTTCTCCTCTTCTGCGTGTCAGCTTGCTTTACTTTTGTCTCCTTTTCCTTTCTAAACAGATAAAACATAAAAATAAAAGCAGGATATTTCTACAACAAATTTAAAAAAAATAAAGGTAAGAATAGTAAAAAACATTCGTAACTGAAGGGGGAAATGATCAGGCTGATTTTGTACGAGAAAATTTCCGATATAGCATGGATTTTGTTGTTTTCTTATAGTAAAAGTGGAACAGATGAAAAATTTTATCAACAATCCTATAGAACAAATTTCCGTAAGAACATTATAGAATAAAACATTACTGTACTATTAAGTATGTCTAAATTAATGTTTAAGAAAGAAACACAGACAATAATTTATAAAATAAAATCCAATTTTTAAGCGCACACACCTTTTACACAATTTAAAATGACGCATTGGGGGAAAAAACAGTATAATGTTTAACCTTCTCCCACAAGTTGAAAACATTAAGAAATTTAGCTGGAAAAAAGTGCATATAAAAATTGGTTTAGCAGAAAATTAGTGACTTTTTCAATAAACATTGGTTAAAATTTTAATTTGGATTAATGTGTGTTATTTTGCAAAAAGTGAGTTTTGTTCTACTGTATTTGTAAAAAATTCAGGGTTAGCCTAATGTTTTTATGCTTGAATATACAAACAAATTGAAATCAACAAATTGATGATCTCACTTTGGATGATTGACACTCACTGTACAAGTTTAATAGTTAAGATAAAAATAGTTGTCACGCTTCATTTAATTGAACAGCACACAGTCAATTTATATTATCAATTGTAAGACTATGATGAAATAATCAGCTGTTAGTTGCAGTATATTGTGTAAGCTTGTGAATTAGAGAAAGTTAAATGCAACACATGCCCACTAATTTATTCATATGCAAAATTGTTTACTAATGCAACAAACAAATAATCATCATTGCAGTTATGTTATCCTAACCTCAATATGTTTTTCTACTAAGCCTCTGAACTGTGTCATGTGGTAAGATTTTATGTATACTGATTGCTATGGTAACTCTTTAGGTACGTATTAAATTAAATTACTCCCCTTGTATTTTAAATGAGATTTAAAGTAATAAATTTTTAGTCAAGCTAACAAATATACGGATTAACATGACCTCACTGTTTATTTATAAATTTTTCCATTAAACTTATGGGAAAATGTTTATTTTCCTAATTCTAAGGCATAATGAAAATGCTTGTAGGTTACTGTTGCTTCACAATTTTAAATCTCTTCTTCTTCTTAGTCCGTCAGTCTGAAGTGACGCTGATGACACAATAGACTTTGTATATTTGAGCAGCAGTGGACAACAACAGTGGTGGTGAAGTAATGATTCTCAACATCACTATTAATCTTTGCAATCTCTCCCTTAGAGATTTGTTTCTACACCTCACTGAAGAATGTGTTCCAGACTCTTAACCTTCTGCCACATCCGATGCACATAGGTGAATCTACCATTTTAAAATGGTGAAGGTATTCCTCTGAAACTATATGATCTGTCCTGGGAGTGGAAGTTAAATTTTTGGGTTTGTCTATCTAATTATTGTAAATATGCAAATCATTTGGTTCTTTTAACAGTGTTAAGAGTGTTCACAAGTTGAAACCATAATAACCCTTTTGAAACAGAGATTATTTTCAATGACAAAAAGGAATTTGCTTCAAAATATTGAATAAAATAAAATATTGAATGGAAAAGACAGTGTGTTTATAAAATCAAGGAGGATCCTGTTAGGATTGGCCCTCTAAAATATGCCTGGGTTCCTATTAATTAATAATCAAGATCAGTGGTTCAGTAATTTTATTAAATCTTATCTTTGGTATGAAACTTATATCTATTTGCCTGATACTTTACTACTATACTTTATTACAAGACTTTAATACAATAATTTAGATAAAAAACTTTAATACAATAATTTAACTACAGAACTTTAATACACTAATAGGAATTTAATTAAACAATAAAACAAAACCATATTATTTATTCAAAGCCCAGAAGTATTCCAACTATCATATTTTAAATAAAAGAAATTACAAGTCTTCTACCTGGTGACTTAATGTATAGAAATGCTTGCTTACGGTTTGTTGCGTAGATTTCCTGGGCCATCTTCCACCACGGCTAGCGACACAGCCGTGTATCTTCCAAGCTCCAAAAGACAAGAGAGCCCTCCAAATCCTGTTGATTGCTTATATACTTTTTGTTGTCTTGGTAACCTAGTTGAGTTTGCAAGTCAAGCATTTCAACATTTTTTTACTTGTTTCACAATAGTTGGGTCATTCTGAGCTTTGTGAATATGATTTCTTCCTAATATAGCCTTAATATTATCCTAATATTAACTTATTCCTAACAATCCCTTGGCTAGGATATGTAGAAAGAAAGTTGTGGAAAAGGATATTTATTTAAACAAATCCTTGTAGTAAATATGGATGGTATGAAAAATAAACGGTGAAAAACATGACATTCCTGATTTTCTTGGGGAGATAAATGTTAAATAATTGTAAATCCCTTAGTTCATTAAATCCTATTCTTTCAATATGTGGAAATTCCCAGAGACTTAAATGTGTAGCTAAGTTATTTCTTAGCATAAAAAGGCAAGTTAGACAATTGTCATCATATAACCTTGATATCAATATTTCAAAATTATTCGAGGCTGCAATGAAAAAACAAAAACAAAACAGTTTTCATGTATTGTGAGAAATTCAATGTCTTTGCTTTTATACCAAACAGGTTTAGAAAAGAAAACTCAACAATAACCACTATTCATGAGTTTGTTTGTAATATGCTTAGAGGTTTTGAATCCAAGAATGTTTTTGGAATATTCCTTGATTTTAGCAAGAGATTTGATACGGTAAATCACCAGATTCTTTAAGAAAAGCTTTATTTTATGGAATTTGAGGTTGAGAAAATAACTGTGGATTAAAATTTATTTAGGAAGGAGAACACAAATAGTTTTTTCATCATATGTGAACTGTCAGGGAACTAAAACTTCTTTTTTTATCCGAGGTAAAAACTGAAAGAAATGGGGATCCCCACAGGGATCAAGTTCTCTGTCCTCTTTTGTTTATAATTTATATAAATGACATCATTTATAATTTAAATGATCCTCGTTTGGTACTTTATGCCGATGATACCAGTGTAGATATCAGACATAAATCAATGAGTGTGACTGAGAAATTGACAATTGATTCAATTTTAAGCTTGCAATCCATGTTTTTTTAGAAATATTTTATTAAATGTTGATAAATCTACATACATTAATTTTACCAATAGAGGATAATCTAATTTGAATAATTCTACCATTGACATTATGGGGAAAACTTTAAATCCCATTGTCAGTACTTCTTTTCTAGGTGTCCAAATTGATGAAAGAGGGAGTGTATATATTTACGAGGGTATTTACTAAATAATTGTTTTTATTCTTTGTTTGAATTCATGGGCATAGTGGAGATGCTGTTTGTATTATTTATTAATCTTGGAATTGTTAATTTATTATGAAAGTGTTTAAATATATATTTATGCTCAACCTGTTATAATTATTTATTGTTTTGTTTATGTATATAGCCTACATTTGATATATAAGGAGCATGTCTAAATTTAAATTGTCGAATTATGTTTTAATATATTTTTGTGGCAACCTTTGATTTTAATGTTTTAATTATTATAATATGTCAACTTATTGTAAAAATTTGTTTTGTTTGAATATCTATATATTATAAAGCCTATCGAAAGTTAAATTGTTAATTGATGTGTGTAATTCCAATTACGTTAGTTTTATTTTAGTTGTACATTTTTTAATGTGACTGTTGCTATATATTATGGTTTCTGAGCAGCAAGAGAAAATAAATTAAATGAAATAATGGTTCAGTCGATTATATCTGCACCGTACATTTTTTCGATTACTTGTGATTTGGCACACTGGTCTAGGGCATGTATTACAACATTTGAACAAAATTGGTAAATTTAGAGAAATCAAGTTTTTTTTAGCGTGGGGGCGATTATTTTTGTATCGATGAAGGCAATTGTTACAATTATATGGTATGGATTATTAGAGGTTACAACGTAAAATGAAACAAATTCAAAATTGAAACTAAATCCATTTTAGGTCACAGTAAAGAAAGGTCTACTCAAAGTCTTACAACCCAAGGGAAAAAAGTTGTACATGATTCTTAGAAAATAAAAGATTAGAATAGCATATTTCATCAAACAATATAAGAAAACAATGTCACAAAAACTAAAATGTTATAACCTATTTACCTTCAAATCGATGGTAACAGCTGTTTTAATGGTTATTTACAATCGAGAATATCGGTTGTTTTTATAGATGCTTTACAGCTGATGACCTCGACCTCAGCTGATGTTTTTAAGTCCTAGGACTAAAAAGTACAACTTTAGCATCTCAATGCATGTATTGAAAAAAAACAGCTGTTTTTGAAGCAATATGACGAAAATATATTTTATTCAGGGTACCATATATTCAACCGATTCACCTGCTAACATCTCTATTGTCTATATTTTATGCTATGTCTAACATGTCTCTAGTTTTATTCAAGTTGTATGAACTCTAAAACAGTTGTAACACCAATTTTTAAAGAAAAGATGGTGTAACATTACGATTAAGCAAATTTCCAAAATACCTGTTTAGGAGCTTTGGCAGGTTTCTTAGGTTGTTCAGGCTCTCCTTTCAATGCTGCCAATTGCTTTTTCATATCTAACAAGACAGTAACATGAGGTTGCCAAACTGATTTGTCTGAACTTGCCTTAAGAGTGCGTACTAGCTCAGCCTGGAAGAATAATTCATTTATTCATTAGTACAACTATAGTTAATTATAGTACAATTAATTATAAAATAATTTTCAAAAAGACAGATAAAGTGATTGTAATTTTCGGTGGTAAATTTGATAGATTGTAAAAAAAATCGATGACAGTGGTATAACGTATAAAAGGCAAAAATATTAGTAAAATTTTCCATAAATCAGTAATATTTTGTCAAAAATCTGCACAAATAAAAAATAACATATATGTTAAATTTTTAAATTTTATTTTTTTAAATTATTTTATAAATCGCTATTTTCTTTTTACCTATGGTTAAGTCACATTGATGAAGTATAACTTTACATTTTATTGATTTTCTTGTTTTTTAAAAGTAAAACACCTCTGTTATCATTGCCTTGTAAAAAAAGAAAAGAGCATAAAATAAAGACCCCTAGCTCTAGAATACTCTGATAGCATCAGGTCAGAAAAGAACAAGAGTTGGTCAAAAGAGACCTGATAGGAAAGATGAAAAAGAAGAATATAACCTAAGACTACATGAAACAAGTGTAGATCCAAATAGTTCCACTTGAGATTGCACAGCCATGTATAATGTTTGAGTTTAAACCAAATAAAAGAAAAATATATTTATGTACATAAATTATAAATACATATAAAAGAGTTTTCCTTTGACTTTATATAATTTTGATTAATAGCATAAAGAAATTTAAATTTAGTAAAATTAATTAAAAGAAAGAATTTAAATAATAAATTGCACATTAAAATTAAAAAATTGTCGTCTGAATAAATTTAAAAAAATAGTAGGCCTAATAGTTTGAAATTCATCGAAACTGTGTGATCATCTAAAATGGACAGTGAATTTAAGTTAGTACAGTTAAGATGACATAATTAACCAGAACTCTTTAATCGTAATATAAAACTATAAGAACTATTGAATCTTTGTTAATTTATAAAGAATGAAAGTTTGGAATATAATTTGTGCATGTTTGTATTGTACCATGAGTAAATCTAAAAATTTCCATTAGCTACATAATGTTGTAGAGTTCTTTCTTTGAGATCCAACCTAAGTTCCAAAGAAGTGGCCCAAATATATCGCAGGTAATTGTATCCAATTTAATTTTTTTTAAATATGTGTATTGGTCATAAAATAACATGCTGTAATACTTAGAATACAATTAATTTGTTTGTGACGTTATCATGTAGACAAGAGGGAGATGAAGTTACAACCCATACTTACTAAAGTGAGCTGTGGAGGGTAAATTTCATTAAAATCTCTCGAACTGACCTAAGATATTCAACCTTCAAAACAGTGTTCATGATCCATTAAATTTTGTTACCGATACCTATAATATATCTAACGCATTTTTAGGATAGATGTTGTTCATACTATTTGTTCAGGTTTTTTAGCAAAATTTGATCAAAATAATTATTACAGCCAATTTTGAGAAAATATAAATTTTTTTGCTTCCTTTTTACTGCAAATATCTCCAAATTTTGATTTATTAAACAAATGAGAAGGAAAAAAAAAAACAACTAAAAATATACCCATATTCTATTTTTCTCTTTATTTTCTAGCTGTTGTTTAAGGGGAAAAAACCTCTTGGTCATTAACGACTTATAAGAAAAAGTAGATGAGAATATAAAATAATGACCCTTAAACCTCAAATATTTTAATAGCATCAGGGTTGGAAAAGTACGAGAGTTGGTCAAGAGACCTGATAGGAAAGATGAGAGGGATCTAACCCAAGACAAATTATATGAAAAATAGTGTAGATCTAACTAGGTTTTCGAGTATGTTTAACTCGTACTCACAAGTTAGCCCCTGAGGGTTGTGCATATTTTAATATTGATCATAATTAGTCGAAATATAAAGGCTGTAATGCTATGCACAAATGGTAGAAATCATTTTAAAAAATGTTTTTTGTTTTAGGAAAATAAATATTTCCACGAAAAACTCGTCAATTTATTTGAATCACATAGAATATTCTCACACTACATATATCTTACAAAGTAAAAGGAGAAAGCCTATGTTTATACTCATATTCTTATTATGAAAACACAAATATATTAAAAAATATAAACCAATCCCAGCAACGTCTCGAATATGAATAGATGTATTAAGTCTTTATGCATACCTGTTTGGCAATTGCAGCTTCTATTTTATCTACAGAATCACCGAGAGGAGCTGGCACGTGATTGGTGACTGGAGCAGAAGAGGCTGACTGAGGAGGAGATGAAGACTTCTGTCGACCAGAGAAACGTTTCTTCAGGTCTTCTACAGCAAACATTTCTATCTTGGCAAACAGTGGTGAAGGCTAAACGAGGAAATAAAATAATGTACTATCAAACACATAAAATAACAAGGTAGAATTATAATTTAAGAATTAGTAAAACAACTATATTTACTAAGCAAAGTTAAATTCTTTTAAGAAAATTAATTATTTGAAAAAACAGAAGATTGCAGATGGACAAATTAAGGAAATCATTTATCCAACGCAATCTTGGTAGCTACACAATATTCCTTGTCAAAGTATAAAAGTTTAGCAGCTGTTGTGATTTGTAAAGAACATAACAGTAGAAAACTACCGATTAAGACATTTATATCAAATACAGACAAAACCATCCAATTCTAAAATTTATCAAAGTTTCCAACTACTATACAGAGCCTCTTTTGTAACTAAAATAAAGGTGGCAAAAAGACCTTCAGGTCGACGTCGGTGAGGCCTCTGACGGAGGCTATCCAGCCCATAACATTAAAAAAAAAATAAAAAAATTTAAAAAAATAATAATAATAAAACAGTAGCTACACCGTTTCAATCTTGTTTGAGTCTCACAGTTATCACAGTGGAGACATTAGAGGACATACTTTTGAGGTGTACTGTTTCAAACCCAGGAAAAAACTCACTGAAGGAACAGATGGGAAATAGAGAAATTATTGAACTATTCACACAAATAAAGAATTCTGGACAGCGGCAGTGGCAGTATATAGTAATGGACAGTCAATGTTACTTGATGATACATGCCTACTTACACATTTCCAACCAGAAAAGGAGAGCATCCTCTTTTACAATAGAAAAAAAAACCTGTATTGATAAATATTGATATTTTTATGAGAAATTATTAAATAAATATTACAACACTAACCTTTCCTATGATATGTCCAGGTTTCAATAGTTGATAAACACTTTCCGTTAAAACCCAAACATCCTCAGGGGTCTGAAGTTGTTCCCCTATTGTTTTGGAAGTACTAGGCATGTAAGGTTTGAGTAAGATACCCAACAGACAAGCAATGTTACAACATAGACCTATGATAGTACCAGCTCGAATTCTGAAAACATATATATTAATATTTATTCATTGGCACAGAAATCACTATAATAAACAATTCAAGATGAATCATTACAAATAAGGTTCTTGATAAATTTGTTAAAATAGTACGTACATTTTTAAATATAACGCACTGTTATTTTTAATGGTTGAGACTGTCTCACATTTTCTTCAATCTAGCTTCTCATTACAGTCTTGGTTAACTCCTATCTGGTTTGTTATCATTGTTTAGCGTTTTGTAGATCAAAAGTAGTAGACTAAAATAAGATATACAAAATTTGTGGTCTAGGGGAGAGGGGAATTTTATTGCTTCAGTTAGTTTGTAAGGATAACAAAATCATTTGTCCCTTAGAATACGACATCCAACCTCCCAGTTTTAGAATTTCTAGCATACTTCTCGAAGACTGGGAGGAACTCATGGAGGAGAAGGAGAAGGAATTGAGATCCCAGAGACGCTGGCGGAACAAGAAGAACAAGTGGCACAGGGAGTGGAAAAGGAAGAAACAAGAGGAGCCTTCACCCTAATATATAAAAATGTTATGTACTTTCTAAAATAAAATGTACTTTCATATTAATTGTAAATCTGTTGTTTGTAAAAATTTCTTGTAATAAATGGTCCCAATATTAACATAATAATTTATTGTGTAAATTAGTATAATTTCTTCTAACCCTAGAACTGACAGCTGTCGGTTTTCTGAGAGTAAGTTTTGTTTCATAAGTAGAGGTACCGGGAAAATGACAATTAGGGAATCACATAATAATATCGATTTTTCAACCACTATTTCTCATTCAATTGTATCGAGATTCATACCAATAGAAAGCTGATAATCTGTGCTTCATTTTAACTTCTATATTTGTTACACAGATGACTACACAAATCTTGTAAGCTGTAATAAAACAGCTTATTCTCAAATAGGCTATAATTTTATAAGGTATGTGATAATGAAATGAAAAATGGAACCACAAGAGGTTTTCTTCTTCTTATTTTTACTTCCTAAATAATTGTACATACAGGCAGTCCTCTACTTACGAACATTCGACTTACAAACTTTCGAAGTTACGAACAAAGCCCCAGGACATTAAAAATGATTGACAGGCGGCGGGCGTGGCGGGCGGGAAGATATGACCTTGAGAGGCGGGAAGAACGGAACGTGGCTCAACACGATTGGCTGTTAGCTTAGCTTTTGCTATTGTATGGAAATACATACATGACCAGTGCTACAACAGGTCATTTGAGTCTGGACTTTTTGAAGAATGGTTTCTCAATAACTTCATTCCCGATGTGAAAAAATATTGCAAGGAGATCAATATTCCTTTTAAAATATTACTCTTGCTTGACAATGCTCCAGGCCACCCACAACAGTTAAATGATGTTCATCCGAACGTCAAAGTTATTTACTTGCCACCTAATACAACTTCCTTGCTGCAGCCTATGGATCAAGGGGTTATTGCATCTCTAAAAAAATATTATTTGCGTCGTACATTTAAGCAAGCTATTAAGGCAACAGATGACAATAATTGTACAACTCTTAAAGAATTTTGGAAGAAATATAATATTTATGACGCCGTAAAAAATGTAGGTGGTGCGTGGTCTGAAGTTAAGACTTCAAACATGAAAGGCGTTTAAATTTATATATATTGTAGTTGTTTTAGAAAAGTACTTTTAATAAAATAAATGAAGTCATTGATTTGTACGTATTCATACATCCTTTTAGCAATTCCAGTAGCCTATACAGTACAGTACGGTAACCTAATTGTAAAAACAGTGTTGTGTTTGAATTCTTGCGCCAAAATCCGTGTTTTCCGAGTTACGAACTTTTCGACTTACGAACATCGGCGCGGAACGCATTAAGTTCGTAAGTAGAGGACTCCCTGTATTTTGTTTAAATTTATTGTTATTGAGAATAAATAAACAGTAAAAGAATAGTTTCAGTTATTTTATACCAAAGTAGTTATGATAGATAATGAGAACTTGGAGTGTATCATCTGTGGATTGGTGGAATGAAATCTAGCCCATGAAAGTTTTAGATACGAAAAGCGACGATACAAAGAAGGGAGATGAAGCTTTAATTCAGCTTTACCATAAGGGATTTCCTTTTTGAAGCCATTACTAGAGAAGACAACTTTATAGAGAGTGGGAAATAAGATGTGATCGCTGGGAGAAAGTAAAGTAACACGAAGATGTTGTGAAGTATGTGTTTCTTAAACGATAAGTAGTGTGTATAAAGAGAGAAATGGTATATAAAAGACTAAAATTAAATCTTTCAGAATACAAAAGTGAATTATGAACTTTTAATTGAAGTTAGTTTCTGAGCACATTGGAAATTTGAAAATAGATTTGTTTTTTCATATAAATACAATAAACACTTTGTTTCGTGGCTTTCCAATATGATTTCTTAAAAATTAATAAATAACAAGAAAAAAGAAGTATCAAGAAAATGTGCTTGATCACTTCATATCCTAGAATAACTGTCTAATATAGTCAGTACTTAAAAAAAGTTTGGAGTCATGAGTCCCAAGCTCTAATATAAAAAAGTTGATTACAGAAATTAATAAAAAATTGTGCGGATGTTAGAGAAATTATAAGGTAGAATTTAGAATGAATCAAATTTAGATAATCAGATTTTTGTTTTAAGCCATGGCTTGTGTTACTGGTTTGTAACTATCCGTTGTATGCAAAGATTTTGTAGTTATCATTTACAATTTTTTTTCTTTCCTAGTTATCTTTTTAAAATACATAAACATTTAAAAAACTTCTATTATATATTTTGGATTTTTGATGTCTTAATTAGCCTCAAAGTTTACACATACAGTAGAACCCCTCTTAACCAGTCTAGTCGGGACTGACACCCGGGCCGGTTGCCCATTTGGCCGGTTAATCCGAGGTTCCCGTGAAAAATCGGTTTTTCGTTCAAAGAAAGCTTATTTAATCAGGTAGCGCTAAGAATTATGCCATTAAGATGTTATTGCAACTCGTTTTATTTTACATAAATGTATCGTATATATTATGTTATGTATATTATACATCAAACATGAAAAAATTAAACACTACAAAGCTTTTTTACAGATTCCCCTCTGTCAAGTCTTTTGACACTTTTAACCGCGTCTCAAACGAAACCAACACACGCTTCCGTTTTCGTAACTCCCTCATTTTTATTTACTGTATATACTGTACGTATCATAACCAGTCTACGGCAAGAAGAAAACTGAAAAGAAATGTTATATTTTCCATAATGATTCGTGGAAAAAAAGCGGCCTATCAAACGTTTTTGTGGTGTAGGCTATGTCTGCTATACCGACGGGTGAAAATGCCGCGGTGTTTTATGCCGCCGACAATGGGATACTGCTATGGACAAAATCGTTTGACTCGCCGCTGCTTTGGTGCCGGGGTGTTTTTACGCCGCCAACAATGGGATACCGCTATCAACAAAATCATTTGACTCGCCGCTGTTTGGTGCCGCCGACAATGGGATACCGCTATCGACAAAGTCGTTTGACTCGCCGCCGCTTTGGTGTCTCAATTACAATTTATTTTTTGAAACTCTCATCCAACCAGTACACTACGATATAGGCCGGTTAATCCGAGGACTGGTTAATCCGAGGCTGGTTAACAGAGGTTCTACTGTACCTATTTTAAACAATTAGATATAAGGAAAGAAATTATTGATAGACTTCTTGGCTTCATTTGGCCCACTCCAATTGTTGGGCCATGAGTTACAGTACACAACACACCTAGATGATTTCATGTTTTATTACTTATAAAGTTACATTACAGTAGAACCTCTGTTAACCGGCCTCGGATTAACCGGTCCTCGGATTAACCGGCCTATATCGTAGTGTACTGGTTGGGTGAGAGTATCCGAAAATAAATTGTAATTGAAACACCAAAGCGGCGGCGATACCAAACGACTTTGTCGATAGCGGTATCCCATTGTCAGCAGCGTAAAAACACCGCGGCACCAAAGCAGCGGCGATTCAAACGATTTTGTCGATAGCGGTATCCTATTATCGGCGGCATAAAAACACCGCGGCATTGGCACCCATCGGTATAGCAGACACACCCACAAAAACGTTTGATGGGCCGCTTTTTTCCACGAATCATTTTAGTATACATTATGGAAAATATAACATTTCTTTTCAGTTTCCTTGGAAGCGTGTGTTGGTTTCGTTTGAGACGCGATTAAATGTGTCAAAAGACTTGACAGAGAGGAATCTGTAAAAAAGCTTTGTAGTGTTTAATTTTTTCATGTTTGATGTATAATATACATAACATAATATATACGATACATTTATGTACAATAAAATGAGTTGTAATAACATCTTAATTGCATAATTCTTAGTGCTACCTGATTAAATAAGCTTTCTTTGAACGTAAACCGATTTTTCACGGGAACCTCGGATTAACCGGCCAAACGGGCAACCGGCCCGGGTGTCAGTCCCGACTAGGCCGGTTAAGAGGGATTCTACTGTATATAGAAATTTATCTCTTTTATATCGCAAAGTACTTTTAAAAAGCTACAATTTAAAAAAACATCAATTCTCTACAACCTTTTAGCTTATAAGACATAAATTTCTTTTTATTCATTAGAAAATGTGTTTTTTGGTTATGTTCCAAATATATAGGCTCAAAATTTAGCAAGTTGTTAATGTTCACAAGCAGAATTTTTTCCTAAAATTTTGTTAAAATATATCAATAATTTCTAAACTTACAATCAATTTCGTAACCATCACTTTTTCTTTATAATTTAATAATGAAAAAATCTATTCATTATAACAAATTTTGTAGTTGTGCAATCAATCGGATACAAAATTCATTCATGACCTATCATTTCAGCTTTCTAAATAGCTCAATGCAATACTTACTTCTCCTCATCAGACTGTTTGAGCAACACCCAAGGTTGAGTTGACTGCATGTATACATTTCCATGTCTAGAGATATTCAATATATACCTAACACCATCTCTTAACTTAGCTTTATCCAAAGCTTGGACATAACCTTGTACTTCACGTGTTATCAACGCAAGTAAAGTAAAGTCTTCCTTGGTTAATTCCATGTTTGGTATTTTGCTACTGAAATTCTTCTCGGCAAACACCAATGCCCTGTAGAATATAAGATCAAAATTTTAACCTTTAAGATTTAATGTAGTAATAACTAACACACTAAGTATTAATCTGTTTACTAAACAAACAACCAGACCTGTTTATTAATCAGTTGTGTTTGTCAAACTAATTTAAATCAGACGTCTTTAACTGAACTTTGTTGAGACTCTAATCATAAACGGTACACAAATATTGAACAAACTTTCTCTCTCACCTTTCTTCTAAACCAAATTAAAATCAATCAAAACAACTGTTCATAAAAAAAATTAGTTCCGTAGTTGCCAGTCAAAAATTGAAAATTAAATATGGACCCTGTTTTTGAACAGTCGTGGATCTTTAAATGGATATATCTGCCCAAAAACTCGACATCAATTTTTGACCCATCACATAACTTTATATTATTTATAATTTGAACTAAATCGGTAGAGCTGTTTTTGAGAAACTCGCTCTTTTATAACAGCTCCATGGCTGATTTTTTGTTTCTTACAGATAAATCAAGAACCAGCCTTTTTGGAGAGATGACAATTAATATGTTTTGTTTGTGTTCCTAGAAGCTACACTAGAACAAAGTTTGACAAAATCGTAAAAGGCCATTTTAAGAAAAACATAATTTTGTATTTTTTAGGACAACTTACCTCCAAAATTTGGGTTAAAAACAATGTAAAAAATGTACACATACCATATACCAAATCTGATGAAGATTGGTTCGGGTGTTTGGGGTGTAGAGCGCTGCACAAACGATAGATGGATATCCAAAATTGGCTCTAATGATTTTGAGAATATTGTAATTATGATTTTTTTTCTTACGCCAGCTACTCCCAAATTTTTAGTTAACACAAAATAAATTTAAAAAGAAGAAATGTCGAGATAAGGTCAAATAACAAATTTGATTGAAATTGGTCATCTTATTTGGGGTGTAGAGCACTGCACATAGACATCATTTCAAAAACCACTTTCTTGGACTCAGGAAATCTTAAAATGGATATATCTGAAATAATTTTACATAAATTTTCTCATTTCATAACTTTCTCTACTATATATATATATATATATATATATATATATATATATATATATATATATATATATATATATATGAAAAACTAAAAATTACAGAACTACATTATTCAAAATATATCTTTAAAATTTTTGTGTTTTAATGATAGCAAAACAAATTTAGTTTCGATCCAGATCTAAATCTTATTTGACCTATAGTAATATTAAAAAATACTATAAAATTATAGTAATAAATTAAGTAAAGTATCATAAATAACTTGGGAAAACCGAGTTTTATCCAAATTGGTACAATATAAAAAACATTTATTTACATATACTTTTTTATGTTAAACATATCTTAAACTGTCACAGTTGTTATTTTTGTCTCAGACTACCGGTTTCGGATTTCCATTATCGAGTCACACATTTTAAATTTATGTAAATAGCCACAGAAAACCATCTAGTCACACAATAGAGTTGAAAAATAAAAATACATCACAATACACAAAATTTGATTGAAAAGAAGTGTGACTGAGAAGTGGAACTCGACTGATTCATAAAACTAATGTAAAATTTAAAAAAATAGTTTTTATCATTGTTTTCCTTTACAAACTTAATAACTTTTTTTTAAATGAATTTTGTTTTCAAGAAAACAGTTCTAAATTTGACATAAAGAATATAATATTTTTTGGGTTAATGTTTGGGTACATTTTTTTTACATATTATGTTATGTCTATCATTTGCATTATCAGACTTAAAAGCTTAAGAGTTATACGATATAAGACGCAGAATAACTGTTTGGGCTGAGAATTGAGTTACGAAAAATTCAGAATAGTTATTTTTCATTAATCAGTGGACCATCCTGATTTAGGTATATGAAACCCAAAAGTAAAATTGAGAGACTGATAGTTAGGAATTAGACTGCTCACATTTACATATAATTTTAAGAGTTCATCTTAAATCATTAAAGTCAATTTCCTTCACTCTTATTACTGGTTTGGTGAAGTATCGATACACGACACAGATGTAATCTCGAAAGATACTTACATGTCAAAATCATTCCACTTACACTAAAGTTACTAACAAACACAAGAGATTAATAAATGTATATAATAAATTCTATTGATTATTGCAATGTATTATTTATGCCAATAAGTAACATGACTAACCAAATCTATGACCACCATTTTATAGTGACCCCCACGTTATGCTAGAATGATTTCCCAGAGCAACTAAACAAGGAATCCTTACTCAATACACTAACACTCACTAAAAATAGCCATCTTGATAAACACACTTAAAACTACTTAAGAGTGTAAAGGTAAATGCATTTTAGTATGATATTCCAATGGACACATGATTCAGGTGAGTTGACTTATTTCACTTGATTTGGATTAAATTACCAAAGGAAAACATCAATTGTAGCCCCAACATTATTCCAGAGGACCTACAACCTCGCCTTTCGGATCCCCATAGACCAAACACATTATTATTAAATCCGGTAACAAATTTGAGACAGACTATGTAAATTTAACACAATAGTAAAAATATGACAGGTGCTGATGAAGTCCGTCACTTTCTCTTGATAGTCGAGGTTGTACTGTTTCACCACGAGTTAAAAATGGTGCTTACCCTGAAATTATGAAGGAAAGACCACATTATTCAAGAGACAAAGTTTGAGATTTTCATATGGGGAGGAGGAGAGAGAGAGAAAAGAAAGAGAGAAGAGAAAGAGAGAAGAAGGGAGGGAGGGAGGGAGGGAGAGAGATAGAGAGAGAGAGAGAGAGAACATGTGCACACATAAAGGGGCAATGTAAATGACAACAAAAAAATGACGGCAAAAATAGGGGATGATAAGATAGGCTATCATTAAAGAGAGGAAAGAGAAGGGTAGGTTCCCTTGTGCAGTTATGAAAACGATAAAGACTATAAAACTATTGGAGTGGTTTGTGCTGCATTCTGGTTACATTTTAAGTAGTAATGAAGAATAACACATATTACATAAGCTTGATCTTACCGGTTGATAAAGTTGCCCAGATTGTTCAACAGTTCAGTATTGTTTTTAGTCGCAAGATCCAACCATGAGAACGACGAATCTTGATTCTCCGGACGTAGGTATAACAGATAGAAACGGAAGATATCACTTGGTATTTCTGTATCTCGTGCATCATTACCAAACACACCAACACCCCTTGATTTTGAGAACTTCCCATCTTCGTAGTTTAGGTATTCTGTTACAATCAAACACAATTTGAACTCAGTTTCTTTTTTTTTTTTCTAATTTCTTTTCTTTTTTTTTTAATATGTCAATCTAGATATATCTATTAAAATTTATTAGATTAATGGTTTAGTTTTTAATATAATGGTTTACCCAGTATACAAAGTAGTACAGGGTTGGTTTGATATCCCCAAAATTGATTTTCACGTTTTATGGCCTCTGGCAATCAAAAAAGTGCTTTTCGAAATGTCATCCATCTATTGCCGTTTATTTGGCTATAAAAATTAAGATAGGAACATGAAATGGTATAGTGTGCTCATATATAACCCTATTGAAATTCTGAAAAATCAAATTGAAAATATCAAAATAGTGGCCATTTTAAACAGTTCTTTTAAATTTTTTATATCTCATGTGTAATTCAACTTAATATCCTAAATAAAATTTAAATTTCGAGATTGTAATTAGATATGTAATGTTACTAACCCTACCTCTCTATGATGTCAAATAGTAAAGTTATTGTCAAAAATATAATTTCGAATCCTGACCTCCCAAGAAAATTTGATATAAATACCGACACGAGTATTGTAATAATTTATAAATGAAAGTTTCTAAAAGATAATTATGTTGAACTTGAAGAGTTCTTTCTTTTTATTTTTATTTAAGGAAAATGAATTTATGTATTGTTATTTGATTTTTTATGGGCGCCAGACTTTTAGTCATTATTTAACATGGAAAAAATGAATTTACTGAATTTATAATCTCAGGGGTCGTAAGCTCTTTTAAAAGTGTACTCCACAGTGACTTTGGATTTTAGCAAAGAAAACACTTGTAGCTGAAATTTTAACATAAAGATTTATTAAACATTTTGACAATTAGTTTTAACACAAATCAAAAACAAATTATTAACATACATTGATTATACACAATTTATAATAAATATAAATGCTTATCAAAGTCTTGTTACTTTATAAGTTTTATCAATTCTGAAAAAGATCGATCATCTCTTTAGTTTTAAAAAATTTAATTTTAATTTGAAATTATTTTATTAAAAAATCAAACTTGCAAGTATTTAGTCCATTAATTGAATTTAAGAGTTTAAATATAAGTACTTTACTTATTCTTTTTAAATTGCTACAAGAAATTTATAAAATAAAAATTAATTTCGTCCTTCATTTAAATGATATTTGGACTCACACAAAATTTTTTTATGAAATAATTGAAATTCATATCTATTACATAAACAATTCAAAGAAAATACAAATCACATATCATAAAGAGTTTATATGAAACAATAAAACCTGTGATACACGTTCGTTCGTAAGACTGTCGAAGTTCATTGTCCATGTAGTTGCATCATAGCTGATCTCACAATTGTAGTAGATGAACACTGTTGAAATGTAACGATTTTCTTTTAAAGATGTCGTGGTCGTAATCTCAAAAGTTCATTTTTACTAACAAATGAATATAATCGTTCATTGTCTAAATTTCGAAAAGCACGTGCATGACACTGCATAACTATACTCAACTTAACGCGTTTTCCTGCTTTTTTGTTAAAAAGTTTATTTATGGAAAACTACTGATCACTACTAATCGTCTATCATAGTAACCTCCCAACTTAAGACTGTTTTTTAACACTTAAACTACATTTCAAAAAAAGTTTCTCTGACTACAAAACACGTCTTTCACTTACTAGCGCTGGACTGAGACTGCCGTTGCCATGAGGCATATCTTACTTTCGAAAGCGTTCCTTCCGGCCACTGTTCTCAAAATTCAACACACACCCCGTAAAACACTAAAATTTACATACACTATTAATTAAACAAATTATATTAACATTTAACATGATTATTTATTCTGTTGTTTTGAAAATCTATTTTTCTCTTATAAATGAATTTACCAAATACAAAATATTATTTAAACAGCCTATCCGCTCTTTACAAACCCGCGTCTTTCAAACTTTAATTTTTCACATTGTCACAGTATTAAGTAGAAGCTCCTATACAACATATGTACAGTTTCGAGGGTTGGTAGAGATGATACACTGACACGAGTGAAACATGTGACGGTTTTTGCAAAATCAATGTAGGCAAAAAAACTTCCATATTGTGTATACTGAAATAACCATTAAATAATTTATCTCTGCACATAATGATTACCGGGAGCAAGTTCCAAGAATTTCAAACAGATAGCATGTTGTGCTCTCTTGTCAGACCAGAGCATTTTTTAACAAATCAACCAGAGTTTATCAGAATTTCACAAATCAACCCTTACTTTAGCAACTCTAGATGTGGCTCACAATCCATCTTAACCAGGTACTCAATTAAACTGAAATTATATAGTTTTAGTATTAACAATTTTATACATAATAATTGTTCTCTAAGTAAAATAATATGAATTGTATGTTTCAAAACAATAATTTGTTCAGTTTAAATTCAGTACTTAATACACTAACATGATGAACACAATTTAAAAACTAATTGTGGCCCAGCCAAGGAGCCCACTTAACAAAAACTATAAAAAGTATAAATTAGGATGTAATGGGAAGGGATTCTAAATAATAAAATATCAATTGGCACTTGCAATTTTGTTGAGCAGTGCAAGATTATGTAGAAGGGGAGGGAGAGACGAGGAGTGGAGGGCTTGAACCAGCGAGCCGAGTGAGAGTCTGTTCCAAGAGCCGCGAGAAAGAAGTTGAACAGCAGACCGCTACCGGACGAGGTCAGTCCAGCTATATAATTAATCGGTATGCTTTTTGGCCACTATTAATGCTTTATCTAGCCGTTATGTCTTTTTTATAAATTATAATTATTTCTGTAATCTTCTAATTCGGCGCTAAAGTAAAAGATAACATTTAATCTAACTTGCGTTCATTAGCGTCCTAACCCGACTCCTTGGCCCATCCTGACAAGATTCGGCTAAAGTGTACGCGGTCTCCAGCAAGCCGGAGCTTCCAGCTGGTCGAAAGAAGTGGAGACGGTCACATAATTTAAAAGTGTGAAAATTCAATAAGAATTGTTTCATCGAATCTTTAACATAGTTTAGACTAAATTAATAAACTTTGCTATAACTAATCTGTGAATGTGAAATATAGCCTTTCCATAACAAGACAAACAATTTTAATAAAACGATATTAACTAGTTTCTCACAAAATATGCAATATGTTAAACCAAGCTAAAATAAATCTAAGCTTGTTAAAAATGTACATTTTATGTAAATTGTCTTAAAGTCTGCCCAAACCATTTGAAGCTTAAACAATATATGTTTTGGCTAATTCTTTATTTTACAATAAATAAAAGATTGACATGTGATTATAACAGCTATCTTTAGATCATAAATTTATTTACTAAAACAACTAATTTCTGATGAAACAAACATTTGATTATAGAAACTTATAGTGCTTTTCTTATGCAGTTTTAAACTGGCTCAAGGACTATGGTTCAACCAGACAAAACAATGGTTTAAACAAGATTTAACCTTGACTTTCAAAAGTTAGAACTTTATCATGCACTAATTTACCAGGTACCACATCTGTGATATGATCAATTTTAAAATTAGAATTTTACGAAAAATTCAAACTCTAAATTAAACTTTTCCTAACCATGATTGGTCAGGTTTAAATAAATGTATTTACAGTAGAACCCCTCTAATCCGCCCTCGGGTGGTCCGTTACTCCGGTTAATCCGACCGTGCTCGAGCTCACGATATTGTGCCGACTTGCCGATGACTCATGGCCCGTCTGGCGCCATTCATCCGGTTTGTTATCGCTATCCCGCTTCAGTGCTGTGTCATCTCTCGTGTTGTTTCTATTGATTTGCTATAGTACTTGCAAAGTTTATATATATAGACTTTATTATATACACTTTTAAAAGTTTATATATCACTTATTTCACTTTAAAAAAATCTCTTTATATAATATGTAATAAATATTGACTTTTTTCAGATAATCCGACTTTTTTTGCATTCCGACCATGCCCCCAGTCCTGAAGGTGACGTATTAGAAGGGTTCTACTGTAAATATAAAACAGAGTGTGCATGATCTTCGAGTGAACAAAAAATACATATGTATAAGACGTATGCACGTATGTAGACACTGCTACATGTATGCATGTTTAAGTGATGACACTGCTATAAATTTGTATAAATGTTCTCGTAATAAAATTATCATTAAAGAAAGAAGAACTGTAAATAAAAATACCTGTAGCCATCAGATGTTCAACCAACACATAATTTCCCCCACAAGCCATGAGAGTAGCAGGGAACATAATAGAATGGAAAGGTACATTGTCCTTAGCCATAAACTGATAATTTGTCACTCCTGCCTTATCAGTCGGCTGCCACCATTGTCTCCATTTGTCTGTATACCTTTTTGTCATACTTATATAGCCAATAGGTGCATCAAACCAAACATAGAAAACCTGTCGTTAAACAAACAAAAAATAATGTATTACATATGATTTTGATCTGTCATTCATTTAAAATGATATTAAACTCATTGTCTGTTTTTTCAGTCACTCTCACGTCAATAGACAATATTTAGTTTTAAAAAATAATAACACAAACTACCAATGAATAAAACAAACACGTTATTATACATGAAAAATTATGTATAACACCAGGAATTTTAAGTTTACCTACAACATCCCACCTTTATTCCACATAATTATTTTTTTCACATGAACAGATCCAAAAACAGTAATTTTTGAGTCATTTGAAATATTTGGATTCATTTCTTCCAATTTGGTGCAGAACAACTTTAAATTGTAGATATAAAGGGGATCTGTATCATGTAGGTACGCCTTGATCCATGGTAACCCCTATGCCAGATAGGTATGTAACCCTCAGGAGCTCAATATACAACCCTTGTACTGGCATTGCAACCCCGAGGTATCCTAGCTGAATCTACACCTTTTACATGTAGTTTTGGGTTAAATTTATCTTCTTTATCTTTCCTATCAGGTCACTCTGGATCAACTCTAGTTCTATTCCAACTATGATGCTATTAGAGTATTTGAGAGCTAGGAGGTTTTTATTTTATCTTCTTTTATAAGGCGATGATGACAGAGATTTTTCGATTTTAAACAAGAAAAAAAATTTACAACTCATTGTGTTTGTATCCAAGTCACTCTTTTTTATATAATAAAAGAACAATAATGTCCGTCTATGTGACTTTTTTAATAATAAAGTAGTTACTTACTTTATAATCATATAACACGTTTCGGAACTCGTTCCGTCTTTAGAAAATCGCTCTGCTGAGGTCGTTAAAACATTAAAATAAATTATTACACAACACATATACACATACACGCGCACATTAACACAGAAAATATCAACGCGTGTGCATACCATTGAATACGTTTAATACACTCTGTTTAATAACACTGTTAATGTGTGCGTGTATGTGTATATGTGTTGCGATATATGTGTTGTGTAATAATTTATTTTAATGTTTTAACGACCTCAGCAGAGCAATTTTCTGAAGATGGAACGAGTTCCGAAACGCGTCATATGATTATAAAGTAAGTAACTACTTTATTATTAAAAAAGTCACATAGACAGACATTATTGTTCTTTTATTATATAAGAAAAAAACTTTTTTATGTACGTCATATGGTAACCATTTTTCAGACAGCCCTAAGACAAAGTGTAGAACAGGAGCTGGTATTTAGAAGAAGCAAACCTGAGCAGGAAAATGTCCTGCCGACAGGAATGTAATGGAGAAAACACTCTCTGTGTCACGAAATTTGTATACAAGAAAAAGGATATACTTGTACATCTATACAGTTAGGAGACTTTGAAAACTCTGGATTATAAATTATAAATTGAGGTCAAATTTGAGAATCACATTACAGTTTAGAGAAGGGTTTAACAATGTAATGTTTTGCTGAGTTCCTGGACTTCTTGGGAATTTGCTGATGTAGTTTATTTGGAGATTCACCACCATTTGTTCATATAAAAAGTAATACCTAAATGACGACAAATGTTCATATAAACTATATAAATAATATGAACAATCAATTAATATTCAATAATTTTAAAACAAGAATAAATATCTAGATGTGCTAGCAAAGTGTCAGCAGTGAAACTTACCGAACCTGAGTAGTTCTGTGGCATATACAAATGCCTAGATATGCAAGTCGTCATCATTTGGGATCATAAGGACTATGAGAGGAGTGGAGGGGTGTTTCAGATTTAAAGATGAAGAAATTCTCACTTTTTGCCCCCGTTAAGCAAACTTCACCAGACCTTCTCTTGTTACTCAGGAAAAATATAAAGAAAGTGAAAGGGTATGTTACAGAGCATTGCAACCCGAGAAAACATATGCACAGGATGTGTAATGTTTCACATTTATCCGTTTTCAAAGTCTAAGTCTAAGTATAATAGAAATCGTCTGATAATTGCCGATTGTGACATCAGTAACCAGAAGTTGATCCCGATTGTGATCAAGAAATTGTTATGGTTCATCTACGGTTAAATCGGGTTATCGGTGAAATATTGGGCTTTGAATTGACGACAATATGCAACAAGATGTGAGATATTAAAAAATAAAGATATAAATCACATAATTATTTCTGCATAAAATGGTCAAGAACATGTTTAAATATTTTTTTCTAAAAATTAGGTTCAAGAGCTTAAATACAAAATAAATAACAACCCTGTTAAATCGAATCATAGAAAAGAGATCCGACAACACTGTTCCGACCAAACTCTTTGTATTGTTTCTGTCGACTAAAGAAAAAACCTTCTAGAAGCTCCCAAATGATGTTATGCCTAATGAACTAGGTGAGAGAAAATGTACAAAGTTTGTGCATTGGAGAGGGCCCGATTGAAATCCAGTGCTAGAGAAAAATCCAACTGATCCAGTCTGTCTAAGTTAAGGCAGATTATCACATGATTATTTTAAAATCTTAGAATAATAGCACAATCTACGAGAATATCCAAGCTCAATACAAATTAAAATAACATTTAATTTGGAATAGTTAAATTGCATTAGAAGTTATAAATTTTCTGAATGTATGTTTGGTATGGCACATGCTAAGTTTTACATTTAGCTATATATTCTTGCAAATGAATAATTCGATTTAGGAATTATTTGATGAATTCAAATTTGATCTAGAGACTTTAATTAAAAGAATTATATATATTCTAGTACCTAGGCTTTGCTGTACAGAATCAATGATGCTTTCTTCTACATCAAGCGAAGTTTGATTAATGCCTTCCAAAGAATTTCTGCCCTGGGATTAATTTTATTAAAAAAAAAAAAAGAAAAGGAAAAAAAGTACATTAGCTCAATCAAATGTTGGTATCCTATCTTTGAATTGAAATAATATGAGTACAGAGATACAAAAGTAAAGTAATAGTAATGTAAATAATGTCAGTAAATTTGTTAAAGCGTAGCGCAAAAGACTACAGATGGATGTGCAGAAAATATGGCCAAGAGGAAATTGGAAAATATCTTCGAATATAAACGCCTCGATCGGGAAAGGACCGAGGATCCTGACCTTTGGATCTATAACAAAGGGACAAATAACCTTATCAGGAAAATTCTAGACTTTGAGGACCTTTGGGATGTCTAGGAATACCAAATCCCTTAATATTAAATTATTTTATAATTTGACGCTTTAACTATATGGAAGACGAACATTATATGTTAAAACGAAAAGACACAACACTTACAATACACATAAAGTAAGTATATTATCAATACCGGTTCAACATGTACAAGTCATTTTACATTGAGAAAATCAAACTTTGGATAGAACTAAACAAACACAAAGTGTTTACCTTCTTCCTTAACCTAATCTCAAGTTAACTCCATTTTACCTAATCCAAAATTGTGTTCTTTTGTACGAATGACCACAGAGCTCAATATTAATAAAGAAAACTAATACCTTTTGTTCAAATCCAGCCAGAGGTACAGGTATTCCCCATTTCAAATCTCTAGTAATACACCGAGGATTCAGACCTTTCTTGAGCCAGGCTTTTGTTATAACCATTGCATTATTGGACCACCCCGTACTAGTCTTGGAACTCCATTCTTCTAAGAGAGGTTCCAACTAATAAAAAAAAAAACAGAAATTAAATGTATAAAAGTAAAATTATATTACAAAAAGAAATATATGAGACTGTGGCATCTTCATTTGAAGGTCCCTGGTGAAAGTTTCCTTCATACAGATCCATCCAAGAAAGCCCAAATGAAGTCTGCAGTTTGCTTGCTGCCGAAATGTTGTCAGGATAGTAAAGAGGTAGGCGACAGAAGAACTACAAGGACCTAATCCTTTAAATTATTTTATTTACATCAATCAATTTAAATCAGATTGATTTAATAATTTAATAAGATTAATAAATTAACTATATTACGACTATATTATAAATTAAAATATAATTAACTATGAAATGGTTAACCTATCCAAGGATATTTAAGACATTCCCCACCCTTAACTCTGATTACGTTCTAATTCTAAAATTAGATGCCCTTGATATGTTTTACAAAACATTATAGATGAGAATTAATCTCCTGCATTTATATGTTCATTAACTCAAATGGTGTAAACATAATTACTACAATAGTTTTTAAAACAATCAACTTTTTATTTTTGTATGAAATATATATATTCAGAATAGGTTCGCGACAATCAGGCCTAATGTAGTCGGATAGTAAAAAAGCCAAATATACTGTAAAGTTGAGAGTAAATCACTTCCGTTGCAATCAATACCCAAATTTGTGATTACTAAACATCAGTAACATTTTATAACATATTTAAACTTGTGTTTATAGAATTTAATAAAAGAATCAATGTTAATTTGACCTAATTGTGACAGAAAAGTTTGGAGACCACTTCCGATATATCGTAAGTTAGAATGTGTGTTAAAATGACAAACTTCCGATATATCGCTACTTCAGATAAAAAAATAAGTAAAAGTAATTTTTTGTTACAATCAATATTTGGATTGTTTTCTGACAAAATAATAGACAAAGAATCAGATTAATCAAAAATATTATATGTTGAGCAATATATGAAAATAAATAAATCAAAAAACATTTATTAAATTTAATCGTAATCAACTGCACAATTAACACCAGCAGCTCGACAATTGCTGGTTTGTCAGCTGTTTTAATTTACAGTTTGTTTTTGTTGAATAAACATATTTTTTAAAACTTTTGATTAGTATTTTGTGTCCTAGTCGTATTAGTTGAAATTGTTAAAGATGAACTAGAAGAGAATTAGTACTAATCCGCTTGGAAGTGTAGCTAGAAATATGTGAACAAGAGTACAGATCATCATTTTGAACATTTACTTTAATAATTGGGTCAGTATTAGAAGGAATGTTCATATTTTTTAGTTTAAATATGTATATCATAATAACTGTAAAATAATAGAGCCACAATTTGGTTGTACAGACATGAAAAAAGTTACGTTATAAACCAAAAATTTATATTTAACTTACTCTTTTTTACTATGAAACAATCAGAGACATGTTTATATTTACAATATTTTATTCATTTAATCATACACAATATTAAATTTACACATTATTTGAGATCTCTTTCTCCGCTGGATTTCTGAGTCAAGTTTATTTCGATATGCTTGCATATAGTTAGGTTGAATTATTACCTGTATCATATTAAAAATAATAACATATCTACAAAAAAATCTGTTACAAAATTTCAATTATATTGATTCCTTATTTAGTTCCAATTTCGTTGTGGTATATATATATAATTCCTTTTACAAATTTAAAATAAATAATAACGATTAAAAAAAAATCTTTTTGGATTTCTTCCAAAATATATTGAAAATTTTGCGTCTTAACTATTACTTCTTTAATGAATTTTGAAATTTAGGTTACTTAGTATTTCGGTTCAAGTCCATTCTTAATGCATACAATACCCAGCAAATCTCTTGTTTTAGTCACCCATTCTCCTAACAACTGTCAATTCTCACTGTATAAGTTTACTTCTACTTTCCACCACATAACGTAAATTTAAATTTCCTCTGAGCCAAACAAAATGATTTGCCAAGCATAAGAGCAAGAATAAGAATAGTCTTTTTCATTGTTATAACATCCTTTATTCCAAATTTTATTTCTTTTTCCTCCTCTTATTTCTCTGGTATTTCATCTTGTTTACAAAATTTTCTTATACAATTATTATACTTTAAAACTGCCTAAATTTATGACCCTTAATCTATTTATCTTATATTTTTAACATTTATTGTAATTTTGTAATTATTTAAAAAAATCTAAATTTAACTAACATACCTTTTTTAACTTTTCTATATTATTCAAATAGATTTTGAATTAGCGCCAATGATATTTGATTCACTTTCAGAACATCTGTTTTCCATCTTACTTAGTTCTGATTGGCTAACCGTGCCATTAACAAAGATGGATGCAGCTCGCTGTTCTATTTACAAATTTATCTTCCTACACTTACCAAAACATAACTATTTCGATAACTCTATTTATTCCAATTTTGACTTTATTTATTCAACAGTATTATTAAGTAATTGTTTTTATTATTGGTTTGTGAACTTCCAATAATTGAATGCGGATTGAGAATATAGCCTATCGTATTGAAATGTGTGTCTGTAAATCGGGCGTGTACGTGTATTACGTTGTTAAATCCTAATGTGGCCTAAACTTGGTAATTATAATTATAAGAAGTTTACAAATTTTTTTTTACTTCTTCTAAATTAATTTATTCACTATTACTATTATTGTTGAGTATATTTTGATTGTATGAGTTCCCCATTCCAAGTGCACATTTAATATCCCAAATCTAAAATGTTAATGATACATTTTTTGGTTATCTTTGCTAAGTAAATGAATATGAACAACAATATCCAAATAAACAAAAGATATTAAACAACTAATTTAACACAGCATCTTAATATCTATTTTGGGTCAGAAATTTGTTACAATGTGCTGCTCACGCAGTTACAGTAATCACTTTCCGAATAGACCAATTTCAAAAGCGAGTGCCTGTAATTACTTGGATATAAAAACAAGCAGAAAACTTGTACTGTGGGTATAGGCGTATCTTTCATAAGGCCTATGAATGTTGTAAGTATTGCAGATTAACTGTTTCATGACTAAATAGTTGTTAGTCTAGTGATAGACTAATATGGTAATAGATAAAATATTCTATTTTTGAATTTAATTATTCTATATGATTCATGGCCTACGAAATATGAAACATTTTATTTTTAATGTACTGTCTGTATATACATAAGAATATTAAAGGCCATTGAACTTATATAGAATTGAAATTTTGTATAAACAATTCTTGCATTCTCTTAGAGAAAATTAAGAAAATCCAGAAAAAATACCCCCCCCTCCCAGTAATTTTTGTTGTCTATATCTTTTGAATATTTAACATTAAAATTCATTATACAGTAAAACAATACAGATTTTAATTCTTTAAATAACTATAATTATATCCACTTCTCTCCAATAAAAAATAATTAATTTAGTATCCTCCAACACAAATTTTACGGTCGCATGGACAGAGTCCATGGCCAAAGTAAACAGGTTCAAGTTCACAGTCTTGGATTTTTCCATGCATTATGCTGTTCTCCCGTCTATATTAGTCCAACAGACATAAAGTAAAGATGTAAAGCCATAAAACACAAAATAAAATATTAAGTAGGTTTAAAATTGTACAAGTTTACATACTTTGGGTAAATCCAAGAAAAGCTGTTGAGACTCCTTGATAATAGGCGTGTTCCGACAAATTTTACATCTAGGATTTATTAACTCAGTAGCATTTATCAGATGTCCACAACCATCGCACTGATCCCCTCTTGCATCTTCATACGAACAATCTGGACAAGTTCCCTCGACAAATCTATCTGCTAAGTACCTGAAAACATTAGTGATAAATTAACACATATATATCAGTTAAAAAACTGTCATACCTATTTTGCTGATTTAAATTTCTTAAATATTTAAAATGAGACTTTACAACTATTGATGAAATTAGAGAGGAGTAACTATGTATAGAATTTTCTATGTGCAAGTATAATTTTCTTGTTCACCGTTAGTAATAGTGAAGTAGATAATTAAAAATATACTGTTAAGAAGGTCAGAGTACCACAGTATTGTAATCAGATGGTTTCAGGCTAAGAGCTAGTTTTTGTATATACAGTAGAGTCTCGCAAACTCGGCACTCGATAACCCGGCAATCCGGATTACTCGGCGACCCTGACGGGTAAAAATATATTGCTAAAAACAGCGATGTTCGTAAAAGTTTGGCAGATCCTAAAGCGGGCATTACCTTCGATCGCTCGAATCGTTGATGGTACTTTTCCCACGTTAAACTCGTCACAAAGCTTTTTTTACAGATTTCCCTCTGTCAAGTCTTTTTAACACATTTAACCGTGTCTCAAACAAAACCAACACACGCTTCCGTTTTCGTAACTCGCTCATTTTTATATACTGTGCGTAGATCATAACCAGTCAAAGAAAACTGAAAAGAAATGTTATATTTTCCATAATGTATACTAAATTGATTTGTGGAAAAAAAGCGGCCCATCAAACGATTTTGCAGGTGTATGTCTGCTATAACGATGAGTGCCAATGCCGCGGTGTTTTTACACCGCCGACAATGGGATACCGCTATCGACAAAGTCGTTTGATATCGCCGCCGCTTTGGTGTTTCAATTACAATTTATTTTTTGCCCTTATTCCCGATAACCCGACATTTCACAAACTCAGCACACTTCCGGTTCACATTACGCTGAGTTTGCGGGACTCTACTGTACTAGAAATGAAACTGAAAAGGTCTTTCATTTGGTTGAGTACATTAGTCTTGGAATGAAAGGTATTAAATGAACTTTGGCAAAGTGGAGTTAGTAAGAAAATTATTTGTTCTAAGGTTGAAACCTTGTTTGTAAATGAGAGCTATGTATTAGTAGTAGTGATGTGGGGGTGAAATGTACTGCGACTTCTAGAAATCTATTGTGTCCTCTACTTCTTCTAAGACAGAGAACTCACGCCTATACCAACCCCTTAAGCCTTAATACCTTAGGAAGTGAAGCACATGAAGGGAGTCAATAAGTATCTCCTCTACATCATTCTCGTACCTTCCAGGCTTCTAGCCTTTGCATTACTTTACTTCATTAAACTAAAAGATGGTGTGGAATCTCCTGCCCCTCCTGACAGAACTGCATATTCCACCATTTTCTGTTCTGATCCTTCTAAGGTGTTCTCCGAGTCTACAATGGACCAATAGATATCCTGTCAGCACTTTTAGTTTATTCTCCTCCTCTACTCAAGATTTCTTCTCAGTTATCAAAGGTTGTCCTAGTGACAGGAGTAGAATGTCCTTCCACATTTCTGAGACCTTTCTTCTTCTCTTTGATGGGTGTTATTCAAGTGGTCTGTTTGACCTTTCTCTACTAGGTTTATTATCTCCACATTCTCAAGGAAATCTCGACGAAGCAAATGACTCTCCATGTAGATAGTAAATATAGAGAGCATACTCCATTTTATCAGCACATTGAGTTGTGGTGAAATTCTGTATAAGCTTGTTATATTTCATTTCACTATCCATGTTTTCCCCAAGAACAGCTAGGAAAGGAAAGTTCAACCTGTCAGAGCCCCGCCTGGTCGGGTAAGGCTTAAACACTTAAGTCAATAAGTATCCATCAAGCTCCATATGCTACACCTTTAACCAGTACCATTCACCCCCATCAGCAAGAGTTGCTTTACATTAAAGGGTTGGACTGAAAACAGAAAAATGATGAGAAGATGGGGTGAATAAGGGTTGACAGAATAAAAAGATATACTTGCACAGGAATGGGAAGAAGTGCATGTCACAGGAAAGACCTCAGAAAAACATGACGAGTAGGGATATGAGGAGGCTGTCTGCATTGGATGCCCAGTAGTTGATGGGTTCGCTAACTGATTAGTTAGAAAGAAAATTGTGATTGGAGTGAATTCCAGATTATTTTGGAGTGGAAAAAGTAGAGAAAGCAGACGAGTTGCCAAAGACAGGTACACTTGATTACGAGATGATACCACAAAGGATGCTGATTATTCAGACTATATGAAGGAGGCACTACATGGTTTAGTTAAGGTGGAATGAAAATAAGATAGATTATTACATGGTTTAGAAGAGTGGTGAGAGACTAGAGGAAAGGTTAACTATAGAATGGTTAGTTTTCTGTTATCTGAAAAGATATATTAACATAATAGATTAGAAGGTTAACCCAATTTGTGATACGTGCGGGGAGAATGAGATATCAAGTCATCTGTTCTAGAATTGTCATCAAGAATAAAAGCAAAACCGAAGTATAATTTCTACTGTAGAGGAATACCGCACATCCATTAACCGTTATTAGCTATTGTTATTAATTTTTCTTACCCAATATACGAAGTATAGGGGAAGTTTGGTAATCACCAAAATTGTTGACTTCTATTTTTTGACATCGTCTGTATATAAGCACAATAGCAGCGACAAAATAAACTTATGAACATGAAATTTAGTACAAGAGACTGTAGTGTGCTCATATAGAAACCCTATTGAAATGTGTTTAAATAGTGGCCGCTTTAAACTGTTTTTTGCTCATACCTTTAGGAAATGAGGCACATGAAGGGAGTCAAGAATAAGTATCTCCTCTACACCAATCCTGTACCCTCCAGGCTTCTAGCCTTTGCATTACTTTACTTCATTAAACTAAAAGATGGTGTGGAACCTCCTGCCCCTCCAGACAGAACTGCATATTCCACCATTTTCTGTTCTGATCCTTCTAAGGTGTTCTCCAAGTCTACAATGGACTAATAGATATCCTGTCAGCACTTTTGTGTGACACTGATGTGTTATTCAATTTAAATTATATACAAATTTGCAGATTTTAATTCTGGATATAATGGTACTTCACCTCTTTGAGATGAGAAACAAAAAAGTTATTGTCAAAAATGTAATTTTGAACAGTGACCCAAGATAATGTAATTAATATTCATATAGTTCCGGGAGGATCAAGTCATCAAAACTAGCATAGGCTCTTTCATATATGAACAGCTTTGAGAGTTGCTAAGGCTGAGACACTGATATAAGCAAAACTAGTGAAGAGTTTTTAATATATACAAATCTACAAGGCCTAGTTGACATCATGAAAGTAGTGATATACGCAAATTCAAGGTTCCGAAACCCAAACTTATCCTATTAAACCCATTTTTAAAGGACCAAGAAACCAACTTTTGAATGTTACATTTAGAGGATCTGATGTATGGATGGGGCCGGTTAAGACCACAATGGCACCCACCAACTTGTTTAATTAAGTTCCCATAATTTGCTTATAAAATACATAAAGATTACCTATCACATTTTTCACAAAGGAGTTGTTCTACTGAAGAAGTTGATGTGTAACCATTTTTGTGACAAATCAAAAACATTTCTTGAACAATCCTGAAACAAACAAAAATTTATCAAATAAAATTATAATATTCATGTTACAATAATATTTATAACATTTGTTAACACATAACATGTTGTATGGTGTTTATTTCAACAAACAAATTTACAGATTTCTAAAAAAAAACAAAAACACAATTAAAATCGTAACAAGAGTAAAAATTAAAATAATTATTCTATAAAATAAAATGATAAAACAAAACCTAAACTAACAAAGTGAACCATTTTGGAAAATAGTCCTTGGTATTACCTAAGAGTACATAAGTAAGAAAACACACAAAAAAAACTATAGTTTTGAAATATTTCGTAAACACTGTCCACTTTCTCAATCAGTAGAGTTAAGAAGAAGACTGAAGACTGAGTGTTGAACACAGACAGATCTGTGGTTCATTAGGTAATACCAAGGACCATTTTCCAAGGTAAGCCTGTCTCCTGTCCATACAAAATCTAACCAATCTAATAGGCTATGTGCCCTATTAAATTCTAACCTAAAGTGAACCATTTGAAATGTTTAACTATTTTCACCTCCTAATTACAAAAAAATCAATGAAATGATACCAAAACTGTGATAATCTCTGTAACGATACTGAAATTCCAAACTTAAAACATCATACACGCATAACAAAAATTCACCCAATTAAACATAATCACGATCACCAACCAACCACATAACCCATTTCATTAAATCCCATACCACAGTAGCTATAAATATCATTCATATTTTGTATCTCTGCGACCGTCTCCACTTCTTTTGACCAGCTGGAAGCTCCGGCTGGCTGGAGACCGCGTACACTTTAGCCGAATCTTGTCAGGATGGGCCAAGGAGTCGGGTTAGGACGCTAATGAACGCACGCAACACAAGTGAAATTAAATGTTATACTTTATTTTAGTGCCGAATTAAAGGACAGAAATTAATTATGATTTATAAAAAAAGACATAACGGCAAGAAAAAGCCTTAATAGCGGCCGAAAAGCATACCGTTGAATTTAACTAGCACGTGGCCGAAAATGGACTGACCTGACCTCGCCCCGTAGCGGTCTTCCGTCTCGCGGCTCTCGGAACAGACTCCCGGTCGGCTCGCTAGCTCAAGCCCTCCACTCCTCGTCTCTCCCCTCCCCTTCTTCTACGTCATATTGCACTGCTCATCAAAATCGCAAGTGCCAATTCATATTTTATTATTTAAAAATCCCTTTTCATTACATCCTAATTTATAATTTATTATGATTTTGGTTTGGTGGGCTCCTTGGCTGGGCCACATCTCCATATAATATAATTTATACAATATGAACACTATGTGTCAAAAGTTTTTTAAAATGGGGGGGGAGGAAGAAAGAAGAAATATGACTTGGGAGGAAAAGGAAGTCTCTATGGTGAAGAAGAAGAAGAAAAGAAGGTTTAGGGACATTTTATTCAAAGCATCCAAAGAGGCAGCATCATCATTGTTATAGATCCAGGACGATAAGGTGTTTCAAATAATCATTTCAGTGAAGTAGCTAAAATATAATATTTGAACTTAGAAACATTGGTGAGTGGAATATATAACTTTATTTATCCCGTCATGGAATTGATTCAACATTATAAATTCACCTTACAGACCCAATTTTCATTCAGATAAAATCTAGTAAAATTATCCAACAAAAAGACAACTCTCTCAAAATTCCATTAAAGAACATAATAACCAATTCAAAACTGAAAACTAAAGAACTTTTATTTACATAAACTATATAAATAGGTACCATTTTTTAAACACAATTTACCATTAACTTTGTATTATATTCTTCCAATCACTTGCCCACTTACATCATACACACCTTTCATAGTTTTTAAGATATCACATATCCTAATAGTTTAGATTAGGTTTTATAGATTTAATTTATGTTGTGCACCTTAAAATGTTGTAAAAATAGCCAAGGTAAGAGTTACAAACTATTGGACTTCTAAACCCTGAGATTTAAGAGTTGGCTACTAATTTTGTATATTTTGTAATGGAATAATTCTAAAATAATAATGTTAAATAAATAATTTTGTTAAAACACATTACATGTGTATGAGATATAATTTTATATCTGAAATTCAATATTTTTTAAAGTTTTAAACCAATAAAAACATGTTTTAACCCTTTGGAAACTGGAACTACACTAGCGTCAGTACCCAGGAAGACTGAGGTCTATTTTGTGGTTTTGTCATGTATTTACCCTAATGACTCCAAAACCACTGTATGTAATTTACTAATTTATTGTTTCTTTCAAAGCTTATGAAATTTACTTTCATTTCATTTGTATTGAAATTGAAAAAAATACCTGGGAAAAAGTATAGATATTTTAAAAATATTACAAAGCAAAAATTAACTATTTTCAACTGTAATAAATAAGAACCACAAAAAATATTTATCACTTATTTCATAGAGATTTTTATTATTATTTGACTACTTCGTACATGAAACCAAAATTGAAATTTTCAAAGGAAAATTATTTTTAAAATTAATAAGAATAGAAATTTCTGTATTTCCATTGTTTGTGGTTTATCATCACCACTAGAAAAAGTACTCTTAGGCCTAGGATTATTTCCAAAAATTTGAGAGAAACACACAGATATTGATGGAACAAAAAGGTAAAAATCTGTCATCATCTGTGTAATTTTCAGAAGGTTGAATTACAGAATAATCACTTTCGATTTCAGATGGTTCTTACACATTAAAGTCACTATCCACATTTAATTCACTTTGTAGTAAGCAATCAACTTCACTGGTTCTTAAATCATCTTTAAAATATTATTTACACATTTTTACAAAAATAGAAACTCAAAACTCACTATAAAAGAACATATAAATACAAAATACACAATGTAAACAATGAACTAACCTCACAAACAAACAACGATGCGCTAACTAGGCAGACCATAACAGAGTCAAGCCATTCAGCTAAGTTAGCTGATCTTTGTTGAGTAGAAACACAAAGAGTTAACAAAGATTTTACTTCATTCCTACACACGGATTAAAAAGTTTTTGATAATTGAAATAAAATGTTCATCTATGGTCAGGAATATAAAATATCAGATAGAACAACAATCAGATGAGTAAAAAAAATACAAAAAATTCATTATTTTTCAGACTACCGATATCTCGGAAGTTCATAGATATCACATAAACAGAAGTTTGTCATGATGTATCAGAAGTTTGTCAACATAGAGTTATGCCCCTAGAAACAAGTTTTGAACAATTTCAAAATATCTGTCTCTCTATCTACCAGTAACATATTTTTATCTCAAGAACGGTTGAACCGACTAACTTGGAATTTAAAAGTTTGATGTGAGGTAGGTGTAACATGTAGGTTTGATGTCTCGCGGGAAATGTAACAGTGTGCACTAATTTTAATAGAATAAACAAATAATGTGTGTATAGTTTTGTGTTATGTTACATATAATTGTATTAATATTTTAATAATCCCTATACAGTGATTATACCGATTCTGAAACCTAAGACAAAAGCTGTCACAAGACGGAACCAAATAAGGTAATAGTTTCTTATACTACTAAATATTATATTTTAATCGTGACTTGGACACCAAAAATGAACTTTAAAAGAGAATTGGTCAAAAACTCGAAGCCAAGATTTTTGTGGATATATTCCTTTATACTCCTAAGTTCCAATAAGGTGTTTTTTTGGAATGTCTGTCTATCTGGCATCTGTGCAGTACTTTATGGTCCCAACTCATGGACCAGTTTTAATCAAATTTGGTATAAAGAGACATTTTTGGGACATTTCCCCCCCTTTTTTTTAAACTCAAATTTTGGGATATCTGTCATAAGAAAAACAAACTAAAAATTATGATTTTCTTAAAATCAGATTAAACTATTTTGAAAATAATTTGCTTAAGTGTTCCCTCTAAGGGCACAAACAAAACGTATTGGTCGCAATTTCTTAAAAAATGCTGGTGCACGAGTTATCAGTAAAAAAACAATGATATCATCCATGGGGCTGTTATAAAATGTGTAATTTCACAAAATCGGCTGTACTGTTTCATTTAAACTTTAGTAAAATGTAAAGATTATTTTGTCTCAAACCCACATGCAAAATCACAATAATAAAAAAATCAGGTATAATTGGAAAAAATAAAAATAATAATGATCTTATTGTTGTCATTAAACATTTGATTTTAATCTAATACAATTTACGTTGAGGACGTGATTATGGCACAAGTAAGGCCAGTTTAAGCCTTTCTATAAATATTTTTCAACGATGATTAATGGTTGAAAGACTTTTTTATTGACAACTACCACTTTGACTTTTCTGACGATTAGTTTCAGTTGGTTTTGATGATGAGCGAGTGAGAAAGTTTTTGGACTGTGTATTTAGCGCTGATTTCGAATTTAATATTCTGAAAATGGTGTAAATGTATACTGAGGACCTGAAACCGTAAAGTATCATCAAAAACAAACTACCAAACTGTTTGTATCAATCATAACACACTTCATAAATAAGAGAGAGGAGGACCAACAGGAACTACAGATAACAATGAAAACTTACTCAGTCTGTTCTGGATTTGTAGTTCTCCCAAATATATCAAACTCTATATTAAACCATGAATAGATGCTGTTGTGAATCGCATAATACTTGTCACAGATTTCTCTCGGTGTTAAACCTTCCTCTAAAGCTTTGGTTTCCGTCGCTGTTCCATATTCATCTGTTCCTGATATGTATAAAGTGTTCCAGTTACGTAAACGGCAGTACCTGTGAAATCCAAAACCAAACAGTTTTACCAACATGTTTTAACAGTTGTGTATTTATTAAATTCTCTCAAAGTCAAGTAAGAGAGAAACCTCTTAAATTAGATCTAGATAAAGGAACATATTAACCTTTCGAACAAATCTTGGAAAGCAGCTGATCCGATGATATAGTGAATTTCTTATTTGTAAATCACTGATGACTTTGATGTAAATAGTGGAAATGTCCCAACAAAATTAACTGATATTGTTTAATGTCTTTTTGCATATAAAAAGAAACTTTAGAAAACAGTTTATAACTGCTATAAAACTCAAATTCTAGCTACTTAAACAATTATTACATATTTCTAATTTTAAAATTATAGGTAGAAGAACTCTCTAAGATCACTTAATACTGTTCTATTGACCTCTCATCTATATCTGTGTCCCTTCAGATATAGAAATTTTATTTACTCTTATTTTACTATGTTAAAAAAATATAATAAAATTGTCATGATGTCATTGGTTAGGCACAGGAATTTCCTCACAATTTGATTGCGCTGGCAATATCACAGCTGACGATTAGTCCAACAGAGCAGCACAGAGGGAATCTAGAGGAAGAAGTGAAAATGCCGCGTACAGCTTGACACGACTTCTGTCAAGTACCCTGAATATATTCATTTTGTTTCTAATGAAGTTTTTCTAAATTATTACGCCAGGGTAAGTTTTCGGGAAATGGCTTACCCGAGATCTTGGGAAGGCCTAAATATTGTCCCACAGGAGTAGTTATAATTATATATCGAGAGGCAAGCTAAAATAGGCTTTAGACCACATTTATTACATTGGCAGTTTGTTTGCAGTTATTTCTTATAATTAAATGTATGTCTTCTATACAGTTTATTATAATTAGCTTAACTCATTAAGAACTGGTTACCTAGAGTGGTTATTAGTCTGGCGGAAGCGAAACGCTCTCTCAAACTGAAATGGATCGACATGTGGAAGAATGATACAACCGGCAGAGGACTGTTCAAACTGCTGAAATGGCCAAACGATTTGGAGACATACAGGAACCACACTAGGCAAACACAAACTTTCATCTCCCGATCCAGAACTGGTCACATCATCACTGAGGAATACCTGTACCGTTTCGGTATGATAGACTCACCTCTGTGCACTAGATGTGGACAGAGGAGCGAGAGTCTGGAGCATGTGGTCCTTGAGTGTACCCATGGTGATGGAGCAGTCAGAGAGGAAATACTGAGGCATCTTCAGGTTGGCAATGCCACACAGGATCTTATGTCATCCATACTCACTTCCACGAAACTTGTGCAACATGCTGCCCATCTGTATAGAAGACATCGTGCAATCGGCACCGAGGCTGGACGCATGTAGTAAGAAGTAAGTATTAAGAACTGGTTACCTCGAGTGGTTATTAGTCTGACGGATTTATGACCTCAAATGATAAGAGCACCCCGTTTTCCTAAGTTTACTCTAATTTAAATTAAAGTATAACCCCCTCCCGTATTATAAGTGGTGATGTTTATCCCAACAAGTTAAAATCACCACAGTTATTAGCAGAGATCGCAGGAAAAATCATGTAAAAAATATGTGATAAAATGATAAAAAATCCATCAAGCTTATACAGAGAGGCAAACTAAAAAGTTACTATTTATAAGTTTTGTTGGACGTAAATAAAACTGAACAAAGATGAAACATTGTAGTTATGTTGAGAAAAAAATTAAAAGTATTACATTTAAAATAGTGGATTTTTAAATAAATATATTAAATTTTATTACGACATTTTATTGGCATACACAATAAAGCATTAATGTTATTAAAAAACAAAAACAAATAGAAAAGATGTATTATTAGATTGATTAGTATAATTGAATGTCCAACACAATCACATTTTTTTAAGAGATCACTGATCGCAGACCACAGATGCTGCATGATCTCTTACAACAATGTATTACAGATTTAACTAGCTCATAGATAACTTTTTTCAAAATATAAATTGATAATTTGTTAATGTTATCTATTATGACAATATTAAAACATTTACAGACTAATGATTGGTATTGAAACATTTCCTTTACCTTGCAAATGCATCAGCAGACAATACACAGCCAATCAGATTACCCAAATGAGGAACATTGTTAACATAAGGTAGAGCTGATGTTATCAATACATTCTTTTCTCCAGGTTTTGGTAATCTATTATAACAGAAATAATATTTCATAAATTATTTTCCATATACTTTATATTTTTAATTCTATGTGACATTTGTACATATGTGTATATCCAAAATAAACAAAATTATAGCATTTAATTTGCTAAGGAATTTCTGTGTCAGTCGACAGTAGAATATTTCTTTACTCTAGGGCCAATTTTAATGATTTGAGGTATCAAATTATACAGATTTGCCAAAAAATATTCATTTTCTTTGGAAATACGTACTTTGTTATCAATTAAATAACATGCCTGTTATGGGTAAATAACATATTTCAGAACAAAAATAATTTGAACAGCTGTTATACATTAATTTTAGATAAACTTCAAACCTCAAATTATCATTTAAATAAGATATTTTGCAACAAAAATAATTTGAAACAGCTGTTATAAATTCTCAAGTACATTATATATAATTATATATTCTTCTTTTTGAGAATTTATAACAACTATTTTAAATTATTTATATAGTATAACAAACACACAGAACACAATTCTCATAAAAATACGCCTAAGTATCAGACGCGTTTCAACGACTGTTTGGTTGGTGTAGCTGGTGTATCACTGAAGAGGACGACCTTGTCGTTGAAACGCGTCTGATACTTAGGCGTATTTTTTATGAGAATTGTTTTCTGTGTGTTTGTTATACTATTTTTGTTTATTTGTGTGGATTCATATTGTGTTGATTGATTGCTTAGATCTCCCAAAATTATTGGTTTAAATTCACTTAATAACTTTTTCTTAAAGAAGTTAAATTATTTTTTTCTTAAATAAAATAAAGTTAAATTAAATAAAGTTTTTCTTAATTTTGTGTTAAATTATCTTAATGTTTGTCGACCTCTACGAGTGAGAGATTTCTGATAATGAAATATAGTTCCGAAACGGGTCAATCCTAGACTAAAAAGTCACATGACGGATAATATAAGGTAAATATAAATATTATATATAGTGTGACTTGGATACTAATCAACAATGTTTAAAATATATATTCTTTTGTAAAATTGTGTTTTATTTGTTAAAATGGAATTCTATCAAGTACCGTCGGTCATCAGTGTTCACAATATATATATATATATATATATATATAAGAAATTTGAATTGTTTTAATCTAGTGTTTACGAAATATTTCAGAACTTTCTTCTTTGTGTGTGTGTGTTTTCTTATTTATGTACTATTAGGTAATACCAAGGACCACTTTTTAAGGGAAACATGTGTTTCCTTTCCATACAAAATCTAAACAAATACCCAAGTAAAAAACTTTTCCACATACAAAATTTGTTTTTCCTTTACTAGGAAAAAGTTATTAACATTTTTTTTTCTTCTTCACATAACCTAAACATGTTTATGTTGAGTACAACTAGATACAATATTTCATAGTTTTCAGTTTTTTGGTGAATTTATGAAAATATGCCTACAAAATGTTATCCAAACTAGTATTCTTCGGGCTTGCCACACCTGTACTACCTCTATAATCTTGATGCTTAGGGAAATGTAAAGGCCAGTTCTAGTGTTAAAGGAACATGTAGGTTAAAAACTGTTTATTGTTATGGAACATAGAAGATAACTTTAAAGTTCAAGGAGAAAATAAAAAACAAGTACCGATTCAGGGAAAAGGTCTGCAGCTTCAAAATATCTATTAAATTGTTATAACAAGAGACACATAGTCAACCCACCATTGATACAGTAAAACCTGCCTAAAACGGACCCTTTCTAAAACGGAAACCTGGGTAAACGGAAAATAAATTGCGTACACCAATGATTTTTAATACAAAACTGTCTAACGCGGAAACGGAAATTTTGTTGGTTACAGATAGTCCCCTTTATAAGCGGTAGATGCTTTGTGGGAAAGTGCTGCGTAAAGTGAAACCTCGTATAACCACGTCATTACTTCTGTACAGATCAAACAATCGCCGCTTTGGCGCAACTCAGCTCAAATACAAAACTTTCAAGGATGTTTTTCATCTTTATGCACTGAACTTGAGAAGAGAGTCAGATGTCAAAGAGCACCACAGCCACGGTATTACTTCTGTATACTTCAAACAATCACCGCTTTGGTGAAACTCAGCAGCCACATGCACTAATGAGGCAGTTTCTAGGAATCATAACCCCTTGCCCCATCCTTCTTTACATTACTGTACTTTCTGCGCTATAAGTCCCGGTTGTTCTGAGAATTAGGGTACTGCTTAATAGTATATACAGTATTTAAAAAAATTAATTAAAAACCTCTATAAAACGGAAACCTCCCAAAACGGAAAAAATATACTGGAACGATCATGTTCCATTTTTAGACAGGTTTTACTGTATTAAAATCACAATAAACTTTTTTTTTCTCCGGAAACTATAAGAAGAAAAACTAACTTACACGGGTACAATAGCAGGCTTGGGTAAAGGTCTTGATTTTGACCCATTGATCCAGGCATCTTCAGCAGACTTGATCTCTTCTTCCGTAACTGGAATGTCTTTAGTTGCTACCTGCAAACAATTATTCTCTTGTAATTATAAACAGATATACATTAAACAAGTTGATGAGGTTCATTGTGGTACTTACCCAACCCCATTATACAATATAATATAGGCAAATATAATGCACATAAGTTGAGCTTTGTAGAAAATGTTAAATTATATTCTTGACTCGGCGCTACTGAATCTCACAAGTATATGAATATCACATTTTCCCGAGAGGTCAAAGTTTGATAATATTTTCTTGCCATTAACTTCATTATTTGTGATCGTAGAGAGGTGTGGTTGAAACCAACAGATGCAGAATTTAAATCTGCAAATGTCTATCTAATTTTAAAAGTTGAATAAAAAACAAGATTTGTCAAAAACTGTTAAAAAAGTCCGCTATTTTGACATTTTAAATTTGATTTTTCTAAATTTAATAGGGTTATATATATGCCAAATTTCATGGTCCTATCTTAATTTTGTTGTCACTATCATGATTACTTACAGACGATGATTACAACAATGAATGAGAGCATGTTGAAAATCACTTTTTCAGTTTCCTGAATCCATGAAATGTGAAGATCAGTGAAAAAAGGGAGGTTGAAAGTTTTGCAATTACCAAACTTAGCCTCTATTATGTACACTGGGTAACTAAAAAGATAAAAAGTGAAGAAAATATCTTTTTACACTCCCACAGGCACAATTAGGTAACAAACAAAGAACTTGTCATCATATCCTAAAAAATACCAGTTCATGAATTATCTATGAAAATTAATCATGGACTAGTGTACCATAGAAGGTCAAACAACAAATTGAATAATTTTGATCAAATTTTTATGAAATGAGTAGGTTTATGACCCAAACTCGAACATTTATTTATATTCAGTTTTTACAAGGCGTATTCGGAAAGTAAGTATCATTTCAATCTATTGCCGCGCAGCTCTTCGGTCGGCTTTCTGTGCATACGAGCTAGTCTTCCTTGTTCACTGGCTCTCAACTCACATCATTTTAGTTGCTGTAGATTGTGTTTTCAGTTTGCTGTGTATATTTAATATGTTTAAGACAATTATTATTCCCGCCGACTGTGAGAATCGTGCTGTAATTCAATTTTTGAATACCAGGAATGTGAAAATTTAACCGGTCAAAATTTATTGTCAAATAAAAGATGTTTATGGTGAAGACGCGATGAGTGATGGATTTGTGAGAAAGTGGGTTACAGTGTTTAATGAAGGATGAACAAATGTCCACGATGAGGCTCGGAGTGGTCGGCCTTCTATTGTCAACGATGATTTGGTAAAGAAAGTTGAGGAAAAAATACATGAGAATAGACGTTTCACAATGACAAAGCTTTCTGATAAATTACTGCAAATTTCATAAACTGTTTTGTACGAAATCGTTACAGACCACATAGATTATCACAAGCTGTATTCCCGATGGGTTCCAAAAATGTTCACAAAACCAAGCGACGACATTTCTCACACGGTACAGTGAAAGAGGGGGAGAACTTTTAAAAGTAAATTGTGACAGGTGATGAAACTTGGGTTTGTCATATCACACCAGAATCTAAACAACAGTCAATGGAGTGGAGACACATTCAATCTCCGAAAAACAAAACTTCAAAACGACAATGTCAGCACAAAAATCATGTGTACTTTGTTCTGGGATAGGAAAGAGGTTTGTACTTAGTGATACATATGTTTAGTGAATTCTTCCCAGAGGTGAAACCATTAATGCGGCACGGTATTGCGAGATTTTAAGAAAACTACAGTGTGCAATTAAAAACAAATGAAGAGGGATGCTCAGTAAAGGAATTGTGTTTCTCCATGACAATGCTCGGCCCCATACTGCTGGTGACCTCAAACGGTGATTCGACAGTTTCGTTAGGAGCAGTTTGATCACCTGCTGTACAGCACCGTCCGACTACCACTTGTTCCTGCAATTGAAACGCGAGCTAGGCGGTAAGCGCTTTGGATCTAACAATGAGGTTAAAAATGCTGTGGAGTCATGGCTATCGTCACTGGCGGGAAGTTTCTATAAAGAAGGTATAGAAAAGCTGGTCCCCTGCTACAACAAGTGTTTGAACATTGGCGGAAACTATGTAGAAAAACAGTTTCTTTCTTTCTAGTGCTCTTTCATGTAAAAATAAAACTGGGCTTGAAAAAAATTGTTTTACTAGTTTTTTTTCAAAACGCTACTTCTTTCCGAATACGCCTCGTATATATAACAGATGTATGCATGTATATATCGATTTCATAGGAAGCTCAATTTTAACAAGCCGAACAAATACTACTTTTCTGAAATGATTAATGATAAAATAACATGTAAAAATTAAATAATTTAATGGATACATACTGGGATGCCAGAAACATGATGGAGTGACTCTCCACAAATGACATAGCAACAAAATAAGACATTACCTTCAAATTATTAAGTCTTCACTCCTGGTTTATTAACAGTTTATCTCATGACCCACCATCACTTACTAGTAGATTGTACGGTATATATAAATATTGTTATTTTAAATATGTACTTACTTCAATTTGCAGTGGAGTAGTCTGCTGAACAGTGTGTATCAAGGAATGACCACTGTTTGCAGGATACAAACATGCACTGCTTATACTCTGCAGTGAAACAAGACCTCCTGCAGGTTTGAGTTTACTAATAGCATCCTAGGACAGAAACATATTGTATAATAAAAACTTTACAAAATCATTTCAACAAAGTCTATAACAAAATATATGGTGCAAAACATTTTACAAACTCTCTCATTCGCCCATCCCCAAAATCAAATAAACATGAACCAAAAAAACTAATGTTCACCAAAAATGTAATTTCCGTTGTTGTCAATTAAAAAGTAAAAAAGAACTATGGATGCCGTGTTTGAAATTAAATATTTTATAACAGCCGCATGATCAATGTTTACCAATAACTCTTGAAGCAGCATTTTTTGAAAGATGTTGGCCAATAAACTTAACCTGTTCTCAAATTTTGAATTTAAAAAAAAAATAATAATAATAAATAAAAAAGAGAGAGATATTAATCCAAAAACAACTTTTTTGTATTCAGAATACCTCAAAATGGATATATCCACAAAAAACTTGACATAAATTTTTTATAACCTATCACATAACTTTACAATACAGAGGGAACAACATTGTCCAACACTGTAGGAAAAGGAACTGCCTCTGTAATGTCTAAAGTATGAAATTATACTACATTTATATGAAAATACTTAGCTAGGTTTGAGTGAGTGATCAGAAACTGACATAAAGTGTAGGAAATATTCCCGTAAAACAGGATCATACGATAGATTACTACCCAATAACAACATTTATTAGCATTGTTGTCATATTGGATATTATATTCAACTACAAGAGTTATACAGTTCATAACTGGTACAGTAGACTCTCATAAATCTGGACTATTGTGGCGGACGCCTGATTTCCCGGAGTCGGAGATAAGTCGGCAGCAGGGCTGATACGAGCGGTGATAAATCGCTACCGGCCCGTGCTGATACCAACGACACTTGTTACACTCTGACACATTAACTAATGGTACTGTAACTGTAATGTACATAATACAGTATTGGACTGCAATTAAGTAAAACACAGGGTAGGGCATGTCAATGCCCTACCCCCTCCTCAGCCGCGCGGAAACTTCCACTGCCCGTGAATCATTACAAAATACGTCATTCATGCAATTTCGGAAGATCGCGTGAAAATTGAAGGCTCTAAAGCGGCAAATTGTTATAAAAAATATTTTACCGTCTGGTTCGGATTTTCGTGATCCGAATTTATGAGAGTCTACTGTATTGCCAACCTATGGATATGAAATATTTAATTACAAAACACCTTTAGCTATTTCAGCAACAAAACTTAAGCAACATGGACACTTACTTTAAATTGAGTAATTTCATTGAGCTTGTTGAACCATTCTATTAAACCGTTTAAATTAAAAGATAAAGTTTTGTTAAGCTTCTTGTCTATAAATACAGGATACAATGTACTCCAAATAACAGCATCAGCTACTGTCAACTCATCCTGAAACAATTCAATTTTACAAACGTTTTAATAAAATAAATATAATATATACAGTCATCATAGAAATTCAAGAATTTTTTTCTTGTTAGTGAAAGTCGAAAAACCTCTCGGTCATCATAGACTTATGAAAGAAAACATTATGGGTGCCAAATGAAAATAGTATTTTATTTTATTTAATTTATTTATTTACATTAAAGGTTGTTATTTTTTATATTATTATAAAAAATAAATAAAACAATTGATGGTAATTTGTAATCAAATTTTATTTTTTTACCTTTATATAATTTGTTATTTTAATAAAAATTAGTCATTTTTTTTTAAATCCATGTAATCTATGTCTTCTACTAAATAATTGATACATTTACAACTATAAAACATAAAAACAGATAATAAGTGTACAAAATAGGTATTCGGAAAGGTGTCCTTCAAAATTGTCTGTACTTCTCCTTTTTGTCCGCTCATAACAGCAGCGACATCAAATGTTTGTGCAATTTGTTTTCAATTGTCTTCTTTTAGTACAATTTTTAACAGTTCTGTAATCCTCCATCATACTCTGTACGCCGGCAGCAATGAGAGATGTAGTGATGAGACGGTTTGAGATAATACCCAAACTGCTCGTCTCAAAATACCCAAAAAACGAAAAAATTGGAAGATTTTATAAAAATATGTTGTTTTTTTACAAAGTTAAATAACCAGTATTAACAGTTTGACCAAGCCTATACAATTCTATTCAAGGGTAAGAGTGTTCAATGATAAGTCATCTGGAATCACCTGCATCGACTTGTTAATTAACTGACCTATCCGTACAGGAGAGATGAATCATTCTAGTATAAGATAACATAGTAAATTTTTTTTATTTAATTTTACCTAAATATAGTTAACTGTATTAAAAGAATTATAGTAACAATGTTAGTTTAAAAATTAGAGTAAAAAAACCAACAGATGAAAAAACCAAAAAATAAGAAATTCCCAAAAACCAAACATAGTATAATAAAGCTTAGTAGGGATAAATTCATTTTGCAAAATAAAAAATTTGAATTGATAAACATTTCTTTGAGAAAAACGCCGTCAAAGATCACTCTTCAGACATTTTCTCAAATATAAGAAAATGTAAGAAAGTTTCGAGGATAGTAAAAACAACAATTGATAAAGGGGATAAAGGGAAACACTTTTGATAAGTTTGGTCAAAATAGGCCAAACCGATGATGAGAAATAAAATAAGAAAGGGTTAATTTGGTTAAATCAAAAGTTATCATTTTAAAAGTTTAAAAAAATTAATTTTATGATACAGTTAGATTAACAAGAGGTAATATTGTAAAAGTGAATCATGAGAAGCATATTTATTAAAATGGGGGGGGGGTTATAACACCAAGAAAGCATACGCCAAAAGACGAAACTTGGAGGTTGCATAACGGTTTAAATAAAAATACTAAGAGGATAAATCAAGAAGATTCTATCGTTTCAGGACAAGGGCAAAAAGGAACTGAAGAAAAATCGTCGAAATCTCGAAAGGATCAAAAGTTGATCATTTGAAAATCACGAAAACATTCAAACTCGAAAAGTTTTTCGATAAACACCGTTCAAGTTTTAATGTAACCTACAAAGCAAGAGGAAGAAAAAGATGGCTTCAGAATTTCCAAATTCATAACCAAAAAAGAGTTATGGCTAATTAGAAGATAATTGTTAAAAAACCTTGAGCGACAAGTACCTTTGAGTGGACATGAAACGAGGTAGATCAACCCGTCCCACTACGCAGTTAAGATGGGAAAGTTCCGCCAACAGCAAACCAAAATAATAAACAAATCAAAAGGGGTAATTAAGAAATAGTTTGGAGAAAATAGATCAACAAATAGATGAAGGAACCTTAATACATCATCCTACTGTGAAGAAAGTGTTGAAAACGAATCAAAACAACAAGAAAAAATATTAAAAGACAAAAGGGAAGAAAAAGGGAAAATTAGAGGGACAGTTACAATTTTGGAAGAACTGAGGTTACTTCGTTGAGATTAGAGAAAATAAAAATATTCTTACTTCATCATCTGACCTAGTAGGTCAATTTCTGTATTCTACAACAAACCAAATTGGTCATAATTATTCTGCTACTCAACTACGCTCAAGATATAAGGACTTAGAAAATTTTTGCCGAACAAATATTGGACTTTTATTGGAAGATTTTTAAATAAATTTCAACTTTATAAGAAAACATCTTATAGCTTCGTGAAGAAATAGAAGTCTTAGTGTTGAAGAACAGGAGCTATTAAAGGAAATGAACATTTGAAACTTTGCATTGAAAAATCGCTGATTGTATTAAAAAAAACTACGAAAAGCACAAAATTAATCACAAGATACCACTTTGGACCGAGTTGGGAGTTCCTACGCTAGAAGAACGAGAGAACGAGGCATCGAGAGAAAATATTTAACAGACACTACTCCGACTTTCGGGATCATCTAGCTGCCTTGACCAACTTGAAATCATTGAGGAACGGGATTGACGCAGCCTTACTACTGAACACCATCCAGGAGCTGAACCCATCTCTAAACGTACCAAGGTACCCTATTTCGAATAAACAAATATTTGCCAAATCGTTAAATAAAATTTAAAGACAAATAAAATAAATGGGAAAAGTTTTAAAATATTTTAAATCCATTTTTATTTTCTTAAATATCTGCTACTCATAGTCAATTGAATAGGATGTTAAGTTAATATTGAAATGATACATAAAACTTACAATTTCAGTTTTAATTTGTACTTGTTTATTATTAGAACATAAGAGTAAACAATAATTAATAAAGCTTTAAATAAATTCTACCTAATAAATCTATTCTATTTTTTAATTGAAATAAATAAACTTGAATTAAAGCAGGTGACAACCTGTCAACGTATCTTTTTACCATGGTATTGGAACAGATAATCTATCAGTTCCCCATAAATGCAAGTGGAACGATCATAAATATGGTCCAAAGCATGCATATATAGACTTTGTGGCAGGCAATAGTAGAGCTTTGGAAGAAACATTTGAGAGAGCATCTGGTGATTTAGAAGCCCAGTTGTATGCTTCCGTAATTTGGACAGTGACAAAACACAGAAAGATTGGATTATGAATTGGGAAAGGAATATTTTGAAGCAAGTTGGTGAAATATGGAGGATTAGAACAAATGTCGAGCTGTACGATGTATATGGATAACATGTAGCCATTACTCTAATATAAAGAATGTTATTATATATTGAGAGCTGGACATTGTCACAGTTATTAAGTAAGGAAGGATCAGATAGGCAAGGCATGTTCAACGAATGCTATAAGATAGAGCAATGAAGAAGGTGTTCCTGATCACTCCTGGGAGAAAAATATTAAGAGGAAGGCCCAGAAAAATATGGATGGAGGATCTTGGGAAGCTAAAGGTTAGAAGATAGAAAAGGAAACTGGAGGACTGACAAGCTTGGCAGAGTTGTTCTTGATGTCAGAGTTTTGCAACAGCTGTAGTGCCGATGTGCAAGTCATCATCTTTAGTTGTACACAAACCCATTCAGCAATGATCTATAAGAGACAAGACTTATAGTTCAGTGTCACAAAATTTAGCTTTTTTTTTCATTTACTGAGAATGATTTTAGGGCAAATGTTCATTTAACAGTTCACATACCTGAAACTAAATCTTAAACGAGCAAAATCGAACCTAAATTGCAATTCCTAGCGCATTTACTAACAGTATATAAATAGCTAAATATTACGCCCAATTACTCCTATGGATAAAATTGGTGGACATTTCATAATCTCGAGCTCATAAATGAAATAAGAGACATTTCATTATCACTCATAGTCGAAAATTAAATGAGGGCAATCACAATATCTAGAATTTGTATATTAGGGATTTGCTAATAATGAAGTAATGCATAAAATATTAAAGTAAAAAACTAAGAACAGAAGATTTCATCATTCATAAAGGCTCTAATCCAGTTACTTATCAGATAAGATAAGTATTAAGATAAAGGTTAAAAGTTCTAAACTGAAAGAATGACTCAATACTTTGTTTGAGATAATGATTTCAAACTTAAGTTATTTTATATGTAACTTGAGTTAAACATTGATTACTAAAAAATGAGGAGCAAATTATATGGAGAGGGGATATTATTCTGAAGAGGGGAGAATAATTGAAAATACATATGCTAGTTTTAAAAACTATTTTAAAATATTTATTAGCTAATTTTCCTTTTGGAGAAATAGCTAACACACACACACACACATAAACGCGCACGCACTCACAAAGTAACCTTTTTATTTATTAACCGATTTTTACAATGTTAGTGTCATTGGATTTGGATTAAAAAGTGCTTTAAATTTGATGTTATGTAAATTTTTTTTACCTGCTAGTTTTCATGAAATTTGACTTTGAAATTTTTAAATGGCCGCCATTTTGAAATTTGATGTTTGATAAAAAATATTTTTGAAAAATGTTAATGTTAAAAGACTTAAAGTTTATACCAAGTTTCATAAAAATATCTCCAAGGGTTGATGGATTATTAACTATTTTCAAAAAAAAAATACAAAATGGCGGATTACTGCTAAACTAAGCCGAAATCGAGAAAATGTTACTAGACATTTTTGACTTATTTTTGTATGTAGAATCTGGTTCTGCATGGCACGCTAATCATTTTTGTGACATCCTGTATATCGACTTCGAGTGGCTTTCAAGATCGGTAAAACAAACCAGATGCCAAAAACATAAAACTCATTGGAAAACATATGCAAGTACTAACATGACTAATTTTAAAATAACTGACGTTGCCAATAAATTACTTATGTTATTAGCTCGATGTCAAAATAAAACTCAGATAAAAAAAATTATCATTTCAAAAAAATTAGTCAAAAAAAAATTGCAAAACGTTTCTTCACATCCACAGGTTTTACATCAATTTATTATAGTTCAATTATGTGGTCAAAATAAAAATCACTCAGCTCTTTAATATCTACTTCTCCCTCAATAGCTAAGGCCATAGATTTAAGTAACCACAAATAATTAAAGTGAATTTGTTCTTGTAAAAACAAATATCACGACCACAAGCTGATATTTGTAACTGAGGGAATCAATTTGCTAATAAAAAGAATTTCATATCATGCAAAAGGGTATTTATTAGTGGAGTGACAAGTTTTCCTTTCCTTTTTAAAGAAATTATAAATAATAATTCTTTGTTTTATTGTTGTTTAAAGGAGAAATCTCTCAGTTATCATCGCCTTAGGAAGAAAAGAACATAAAATTAAGACCCTTATAATCCTCGAATACTCATCAGGGGCGGAAGAAAACAAGAGTTGGTCAAGAGATAAAGGCAAAATAATAATAAAGATGAAAAAGTGAGGTCTAAACCAAGACTATATGAAAAATGTGTAGATCCAGTTAGTTATTAGATCCATATCCATTGTAATGAGCATGGAAGTAAAAATAAAAATAAAGATATTAATCATAGATTTACCTTAACCATAAATTTGTTATTCTTTAAATGTGTATCCAAAATAGATAACAGTCCTGGCAAAGATTGAATTAATTCTGATTTGGAGTCTACACAGTTCACTATTGCTGGCTGAAACATAAACACAAAAACATTATTAAATAAACATAAAACCGAATAAACTGATTCATTTGTTCACTGACACAAGAGATGAAGTACTATTGTTAGGGTTGAGTTTACTAAGAAACTATTTTAAATGAATCTATGATACTAATTATGGGAAGAAATACATTAATGACTATAAACTTTTAAGGAACAGAACAGAAATTTTATTCAGTTGATAAGAGAGAATTAAATACGGGCTTTCCTGTGTACTCCTTATAATTCATCGGAACAGTTTGTTGTGAAAAATGATTGCAAAGTTTATTTTAGTAAATTTTTTAATAAAAAAACTTTGATGTCTTAAATATTTTGCGCCCAGTAACTTCAAACATAATCCTTAGCCTCTACTTTCTGACATTATGCTACTCTTTCCTTATTACTTGGTGGCTTGCAGTAATCTAATATTGTTTCATACATAAATTAGGTAAAATATGAAGTGGCAGTGGTTAAAAAAACCTTCAGAATACCCTTTGAATTATTTGGGATTAATAACTTTAGTGAAAAAGTGCTCCCGGGTGATGAGAGCTACTAACAGAAATATTATGTTGTAAAAGAAAATGCATTCTTCTTTAATAATATCAGTTTTTCTTTTCTAACAATGAAATTTCGTATTTGTCTCAATAAAATTAACACAAGGCTTGTGTTTTTCCGTAACAATATGTTTTACTATGTCCCGTAGACCTCCATGTGAAACAGTAAAATCACACCTACAAACACTGCAAAAGGCAAATGTATTGTCTTTTCTTGGCTCTAAAATTGACTGAAAAATCTTCCACAAAAGATTTTTTAAATCATAATTGTATTTAGTACTTACGTATTAACGCCACCGCAGCAGAAGTTGCTAATGCGCATGCGCCAATATTTGCTTACTTTGCGATATAATTATATATCACGACAGGTTTGGCCAGGAAGCTATATATATAAACACCTGGCCAAACCTTTCGTAAGATTATTGAAGTTAATAATTTGAAATTAGATCATGGATAAACATGAGCTTTAAAAGTAAAGTGCCGCCAATCTACGCCTAAAATTTTTGCGACAAATCATAAAATGAAAGTATATGAATCTCAAAGCTGAAAAAAATGGAATTCTGCTTCCCTTAAACCAGTTTGCTCTTTATTGGCGCATTAGCGCAACTTCTGCTGCGGTGGCGTTAATACCTTGTATTTTCTTTTAGCCATGACAATACACTACACAACATATTAACAATCGTACTACAATTAAACTTTAATTAGTCTACACTAAAACTTTAACCAGAAAATACATTTTGTATTTCACAATTAAGATACTAATAATAGCCTACTGGACTTTTTCATTCTATGAAGAGACACAACAGCAAAATCCATATGTTAACTTCTTATGTACAATAACTAAGCCTTCAATATGAAAAAAACAAACACAAAGTGTTTACTTAACATGTTCGGTGCGGCTGGTATGAAATCGTACCAGGCTCTTTCTACACCACAAGCGTCTGGTACGAAATTATACCGCTGTGTATTGCTATGGTATGATTTCAGCTCCTGAGCATGTTATTAATTAATTAGATTTAGGAATAGCAATGAACGTGTTAAGAAATGAAACAATTCCCTAAATATTTTACTAGGAAAAATATCTAAATGGATCAAAGTAAGAATGATTTTACTTTTTGCGTACTGATATTTATTGTTAAAAGCCAAGTTGTGTTAGAATACGGAGAAATTAATTGCAAATATGGAACGGCGACGATTGCTTTCAAAATATGGAATCTCCATCCTAAATACGGAAAACTGCAAGTCTGAACGTACTTAACCTAACCTATAAATCTAGCTGTAACTACAATCAATAAATAGATATTAAATGCTATCTATAAGATCTTTTGACTTATTTACCTGTAAATTAGTTGCTTCCCAATCAAGCCATCTATTTACATCATCATCTACATCTTTTGGAGGTGTAAATAAATAATAACTGGCAGCATTTGTTGAAAATAAGAACTCTTCAGAGTCTATTTCAAGAACAGGAAGACGACGTGGCTGGAAACTTATATCTAGAACAACATTGATAATAATGTAGACTTATTAATCTGAAATGCTTGTCTAAATGACACATATGTTCATGGATTAACATTAAACTCAAGCGGGTGACCATTATACACAAACTTAATCAAAAGCAACTTACTTCTTAGCCAAAACAAATCGACTGGTAACTTTTTAAAGCTTTGTTTTAGAATTACTTCTCATAGATCCAATAATTCCTCAATAGTTCAATGTATATAGCACATTTGAATGCAATGACATCGTTAACTGTTTTCTATTATAAAAATTAAGACAGTAATCACTAAAAACAATCAAATTAAAACTGTATAAACTAAAGTTTGATTAAAATCAGTGACAATTTATTATATCTAGAAGTAGGAATTTTAGTAAGAATTCAGATTTAACTTTTCCGTTAGTTAAAGATGTTTGTTATTAAAAATAAGTTTTCAAATTTCATAAAAATGCAACAGTTTGTATTGTTTTATGTAGGTGTCATTAAAAGAAATTCACGATCAATCATATCAGCGTTTAGCTGCATCCAGAGTAAATTTTTGTCATTAACAGCTATAAATTTTTGTTTAACAAGAAAAACCTATTGGTTTTCATCTCTCAAAAAAAAAGAACAAAAGAGCATAAACTATAGACTCCTAGCCCTCGAATACTCTAATAGGTGAAAGAGTCGGAAGAGAACTAATTAAGATAAACCTGATAGGAAAGATGAAAGAGAATCTAGATGAACCAAACTAGATATCTCAGTATTACCACACCTGTTTTCACTGTAAATATAAGCCCCTGGGGTAGCCTATAGTAGTTTAAAAATATAAATAAAACCAAGCTAACTTAACCAACTTTCCCTTCATATCAAATATATGTTAAGTTGGCAACTGTTTTTATTTTCATTTTCTACAAAAAGAAAAGAAAAAACAAACAAATAAGATTAATTTTTTGTATGGGGTTAATTATCGACACAACAAATACAACGTATTAATATGGTTTAATTGGACATTTGCTATTATTTGTGTATATAAAAACTAATAAACAACATTTCGAGAGAATTAATCAAATCTCGTTATCAAATGTAAGACAGTTTAGCAGTATAAGACTAATAATCTAATTTCAAATTATTAACTTCAATAAACTTACGAAAGGTTTGAACAGATTGTTTTACACACACACACATATATATATATATATATATATTTATATAAGGTATATATAAGATTTGGCCAGGTGTAATATATATAGGCTATATATAGGATATATATATATATATAGCTATCTGGCCAAACCAGTCTATATATCGCAAAGTAAGCAAATTAACTTCAATCAAGGTACGAAAGGCACCTGGACAAACCTGTTGTGATATGAAATAGCGATCTAGCTATTGTGTAATGTGCATGCGTCAAACCATAAGCTATTCTCATTGCAATTATGTGTTGCCATTATGTGTAACCTATAAGTCGATTTGATAGTTCTTAGATCGTGATTTTCAGTGAAAAATAGTGATCTGCGCAAGGAAAACATTATTTATTCTTTAGAAGTAATGTATATAGTATACAATTTTAAAAAACTCCGAAAATTATAAGTTACCATTAAGTAAACATTTACCATTTCTTATTCTCTACTAAACTATGTATTTTGGTACTTCAAAAGTATCTTCCGACATCAAATAAGTTTTACTTCTTTCAAATTAAGGTAGGTAGTAAACGGTTTCATGATTTTTTTGCCACTAAATTCTATAGGCATGTACACTCCATAATTACCAAGTAAATGATTTCCACAAATTTCTTAACGAAATCTCATGGCAAGGTACAATACACAATACCACTGTATGTAGGCTACTTGCATAACGCGTTTTTAAACAAATACACAAAAACCTAATCTTATCAAAATAAAATCATAATAACCTAGGTCTAGGAATGCATAGGGGGGGGGGGGGGCTACCATTCCTAACCTAGAAAAATATGTGTTCCAAAACAGAAGTTACATTTAAAATAAGTGTCGCTAATTATCCTGATAGCCATGATAATATCGTACATTTACTTATAACTAAGTAACTTAGTCCCTATGCTCAAAGTGTTTTAAAAAACATTTTCTTATAAATATGTCAAACCTACTGTATATATACCAAATACTCACTTGCAACTTCTTGAATTACAATGTCTACATTTTTGCCAGTATAACCTGCTGCTATTACTATCTTCAACGCAGACGTGTTATTTAAATTTGTATGTAACTTCATTTTAAAACTCTATTAATATATTTTAAGACTGAAATCTGTAAATTTCACAAACAAACATCAAGTTAAACGCGGACCTTCCGGTATCCACAATTCCACATCCACTATCCAGTATCCAGTCCACATTGCACCAGAATAGCCAACAAAACAAATGAAAATATTGTAAAAAATTAAATTAGGTTTAACAAAATTTATCGTACATTTTTCTTCGTTGCAACAATGTAAAATGTAAAAAAGTTGACGAAATGTACGAATAGCCCAGTCCCTTGAATGGCCTATTTTAAGTAACATAGATAAAGAAAATATTTTGTAGGTTAAGAACTAAATTCAAATTATTCAATACAGGTATCAATAAAAATTGATAATGTTTCGTCTATATTCTAAAACAACAAACCTTTATCTAACAATAACAATGAGAAAGAATTCATTCTTATAATTTTTAATCACATTTTTCAAAATATCAACATGCCTTACATCTGAATTTAAAAAATATAAAAAACATTGTTGTAGTTTTACTTTCTACGATAATCGTAGAAAGATAGGCCTTTGTGGAAGGTTATAAACCCTACATCTGTTTTGATGACGCCTAAATACAAAAAGTGATTTTTTAAATAATGTTTATAGGCTACTTTAATCCCCATTAGTGCTCTACAGGTCAAAAGGATAGTCCAATTTTGATAAAATTTGATAACCCAAGTAAGAATATTTCTAAACTTTTTTGGATTAGATTTTAAATAACTACATATGAGAGGTTATTTTTAACCTTTTTTTATCTATTTATAAATCTGTTATCAATTAATTACAAACTTGCCTATCAATTTATCTATATTCTACCACAGTAATTAGGTTAAAAACACACGAGGCGGTTTGTGCCGAGTGGAACGTAGACACAACGATCAAGAGGGACCGCGCGCGCGCGGACATTGACACGAGTGTTGCAATCAGATGTGGATATTGAACTCAATAAACGAGTTACGCGACACGTAAAATGAAATAAAACAAGTTATAAATAATTACAATGGAGTTATTAAATAAACATAATTTATACGTTATAATTATATTTCTTTTCAGTATCATATAGGCCGAACTGGGTTCGTTATATTTGGAAATTTTGTTATTTGTAGGCCTATAAATTATAATTTTAGTAATATCTTTCTCGACGTATTTTTGTTTTGTTTTAAGTAATTGATCTCCAATTAAATTAAATAAGTCAGTAAAAGAAGTTTCAGATAACCTTGTTAAATTTCTTTTTGGAAAATGTTTGATGATAGTGTCGAGTATATGGCGGCGGGCGGTGGCTGTCTCGACTATCGCCGATTTTGATGAACAGCGTTGAAAATTTGACAGAAACTGCATCATGTGTTTTTAGCCTAAACCTGTGGGAACAATGGGACGGGGGGGGGCTCACAGGTTTAATAAATTTTTTTTTATCCTTATAACTTCCTTTACTTTACATTATCCAACGCCCGTACGTGGCCGTTCTGCCATTCGACGCCGAGCCTCCCAGTATAGACTGACTGTGTTCTGCGGTATTGACTGAAGTTGGGCACATTGGTAGAGGTGTTCACTGTCCATTCTTCCTGCTTGACACAGGGGGCAGGTGTCTTCGTCTGCTAGACCGATACTGTGTAGATGTGCTTGGAGATAGTCGTGCCCCGTTAGAGTGCGGAAAATATCCACAAATGCGTGTCGTTCAAGGTATCTAGGTATTGTTCCGTCAGTTGCAAGGCTCGCCCACATTTTCCCTTCGCTTTCGTTCTTTAACTTCCTTGTAATTTGGCGTGAAACGGTAATATCGATGTGGTTACGGGCGGCTTGCAGAGATTGAGGCTGGGTACGTTGCGGTTCCCCGGCTCCTTGCTTTGCCAGCTCGTCAGATTTTTCATTTCCCCTGATTCCAATGTGGCTCGGGATCCATTGGAGGCATATAGTCCAGCCAGTGGATAACAATCTAGCGAGTGCAGTGCGGCATTTCATGGTTCTATGACAGTCTGTAGGTGTGTTCTTGCTGAGTGCTTGGATAGCAGCCTGGGAGTCAACAAAGAATACAACTCGTCTCAGCGGCGTGTTTGAGCTCTGCAGGCAAGAAACTGCTTCTTTAACCGCACAGATTTCCCCGTCGAAGTTGCTAGAGTACTTCCCGACAGCCATGTACTTTTCAAAAAGACTTGAGTAGACTCCTGCTCCTGTAGAGCTCGTTTCTAGCATATATGATCCATCTGTATAGATGTGAACCCACTCGTGCGACGGATAATTGAGATGCATTGTTTCCAGGACACACTTTTGTCGTTCCAGTGGGTTTGTCATTGCTTTGGTCGAGGTCAGACTGTTGAGGGTCATTCGGGCGTTCGGCATGGCTGTGGCGATGGTCGTGTATTGAGTCAGCGGAGCGGGTTCGCCAAGTTGCAGGTTATAATTTTCGACTAGCGATTAAGCGTATATCAGAGGTGTATTTTGCGTTGTTAGGGGGAGAATTGCTTGGGCATATGTTCCCCAGTGCTTTGAGTCCACCCGTTTGGCTCTCTCCAAGTATTTAAGATTAAGTTTGTCACGTCTTGATTCAAGTGGTTCGATCCCCGTCTGCAGCTGCATTATTCTGAACTGTATCTAATTTTGAGAGGGTCGTGTCGGTTGTTACACCATCGCTGGCCTGACATAGGTTATGTAGGCGGTTGTCAAAACGTCTAGCGTTGCTCCACACTTAGTCGCCGTAAGGCGTTTTAAGTAAATTGCTTCGTTTTTGGGCTTTCTCTGCAGTCTGCAGGATATGATCTTTCCAGGTTAATCTACTTCGATGCGGTAACTTGATCGAGTAAGGTTCCCTTATATTGAAGTTTGACTACATGCCTTCTTATACTCATAGTGAATAGTTGGGTAATTGTTTTTTCCTTGTTGATAGTCATCTTATTCAGATCCGTCCACTCTTTCACGTCCCTATAACTTCCTGAAGGCAGGTAGTCCAAATGAAAATATTTCAAAACTTTTTCTCGGATGCATATTTTGACCAACTATTTCAGAATTTTTTTTTAAAATTAAAAATCAATTACCGTATAATCACGAGATATTGTTAGAAAACAGCAGAATAATTAATTATCGTTGCATGTTTATTATCGAGTGCCTTACTTTTAGCAAATAATAAATTTAGACACGTGTATGGAATAGAAAAATATTGAAAGAATCTCTAATTTATAAATCCAAAAATCACAATAATAAATAGAAGCTCCCTTAAGAAAATTTAGAGCTGACCGCCATATTAGAAAAATTTGGTACAACCTCTAACTTTAACTCAAAAAATTCTATAGCTACCATTTAAAGTTTTTGTAATAAAACTTGTCACATCTGTTTCAATCACCATGTGGATAATATTTTTGTTCAGAGGTCAAAAACAAGGGGGAAAATGTGTCTTTTGTAGATTTTTGTTGTAAAGTTAACGGTTTAATTAAGAGATATTCGACATTAAACATTTTAAGGTGTTGATTTTGAAAATAAATTCTTGTAAGTTTTTAATATACTAGTGATTACATAAAACATAAATTTATCTTTTCTTGTGGTTTAAGGTGGGTATCATCGTCTTAAAAAAACAATATGAAAACTCCAGGTTCTCGAATAATAGTGTGAGGGTCGGAAGAGAACACGAGTAGGTCAAGAGAGATCTAATATGGAAGATGAAAGAGAGGGATTTAACCCAAGACTATATGAAAAAAGCGTAAATCTAGCAAGGATACATCGGGATTACAATATCCGTACACATTATAATTGAAGGGTAAAATAAGAAAAATACTTCGTATCCAATTTGAATTTAATACCTCATTTTAGAAAGTACAAACGGAGAAAAATGAAGCGTTTTTGGATGTTTATTTGAACTGTTTTTGATTTATAACGTAAGGTTTGTCCGGCTTCCGAAATTTGTCCTTTTTAAATACTGTGAAACGCTACCGTATTTTAGCTAGTGTGAACCTTTTGATGTCGGGTTTGCGGCATTGCGTTCTACTCATAAAGCCTCTAATTAGTCTAATTCGATGTAAAAACTCGACCTATGCTCTCCGTTAAGATTTCCTACTTACTACTTGTGGGGCCGTCCCCCTGGAAAGGTAGCGGTCCACTGAATAAGTACAGTACTAAAATAGGTTTTGATATCCATTAAGGCCGGTCCACACGCTCCGTTTTGCACAACGTTTTGTCTGCGCAGTCTTAAGACGGAACGAAAACGTTGCAAATGAAAGCGCGTCCACATGGTGCAGACATTCACTCAGTTTTCCTGGTTAATTTGCAGTGTCAAAATGGAAGAAGTACTACTATGGTCAATTTTTGCATGTTGTCTAGTAAAAAAGAGAAGATTGGAACGTGCTAAAAGTGTCCGGCGTTCAAAGTGGTCGCGTAAATGGCTTATGAAAAGACAACACTTTTCACATATCAGATTACTGCGTGTATTACGTGACGAACCCAATGATTGGCGGAATTACTTGCGAATGGACATAGACACTTATACTCATTTATTGGATTTAGTGAAACCACATATCACAAAAGAAGATTCTTGTATGAGAAAAGCGATATCACCACATGAAAGGCTGACAGCAACTTTAAGATTTTTGGCAACTGGCAGAAGTTTTAAAGACCTTGAATATCTTAAATATTAACTCACTGATCGCAATTATTTGAAAATGACCTTATGCAAATTTTGTGGTTCTTTTAGCTAAATTTAATGTTTTTAGTTTAAAATTTGTAAATATTAAGTAATTTACAGGTCATTCCTCACAATTTGGTTCTTATTACACATAATAAATGTATCAAGTTTGAAGTTGACAGCTTAAAAGGTTTAAAAGATATGAGAAATTAAGTAAAAAACACATACAGACAGATAGACGGAAAACGAAGCGTTTTCGGACCTACCTTTATAAGAACTTTTTTCTTATTTTTTATATGAGGAATCATATCCCAAAGTTTTGGAACGTTTTTTTTAAACACCCTGTATATTATATATTGAAGTTAAAATGTATGCAAATACAAAACTGCGCAGTTCTCGGAAAACTATGCCCCATCAGGTCAGTTATCGCTGCAACTGCGCAGTCCTCACTCCGTTCTCAAAATAGCTCAGTTTTCCTGTCCACACGCTACGTTTTAACTGCAACGTTTTGAACTGCGCAGACAAAACGTTGTGCAAAACGGAGCGTGTGGACCGGCCTTTATGTGGTAATTCCATGGGTATTCGGGGATCACCGTATCTAGATCACGGCATAAGATATGCGATGCGCGCGCATCGTAGTCAAGACAACGCAGTCGTTCACAGTGCGCCGAGGTCAGCGGTGGTAAGTTGCGCGTGGTTACAATTTAACCTCTGAGTAATAAACCTAAATAGCTACCTAAACCCTTAATTGCGGGGTCTGATCGACCCCCGGGTGTTATGTAGTCATTAGTAGGTCATCCGACTAAAATTGAGAAGGAATTATTATGACCTAAAGGGTTAACGTAATTAATTCTCCCATCACGCCTGTCCCTAACCGTAAGTTCTAAACGATAAGTTAAGTAATTATAATAATTAATTAGTTAGTTTAGTAATTAAATTATATCTCATAAGCTGGTTGTGAACATAGTGATTAGTTGGGTCTGAGACTAAGCGTTAATTAACGATCCAATATATTTACTGGGTAAGTCCTAACACGTTTTTTCCAAACACTCCTTCCGGAACCTTAAGCGGTTCGAACGTCTGGTCATATCGAATAACGAGGGCTGACGTTTGCCTCAATCGGTAGCCGAGATGTTCGCCGCAATTAACAATGTGCAAAGTTTTGTAGCTCTATCTGTAATGGTTAAAAAAATATTAAGCTGTCCCGGGACTTATTTAATAGCGGTATAATTACTACATTCACTAATTAAATATGTACCCCAACCAGTCATTATTCATAATAGCTAGTGCGATATGGTTAAACTAATAATTATTTCACGTTGACTAGATATTATGAATAGTAGTTGACATGAGTTAGTCAAAGTAATACAGCACCGTAATTCTCACTGTTCTAGTTGGAAAAGTGGGTGAAGTCACGTGACTCCCCTTACCTCCCCGCGTCCAAACGCTCGGTCGTAGAACGATTGACACACATTTTTAGCCGATTTGGAATAGCACGACTGGCACAATCATTAGAGGGGGATTAAGAAGGGTCAACCTGTAAGGTTCGGAAAGGCACAACCGCCCGGCCAGGTAGTAGCAGCCAAGTAGTCAGAATGCGGGAAAATGGGAATTGTTTTGTCCCCACAAATTCCCTGCTGTGGTGCTTATTGAAGTAAGCAAAGTTTAAGTTCGCGCAACAAATCTGGTATCCAAATAGTTTAATAAAAAGCAGTTCAGTTAAAAAAAAAAATCAAGGTTGGAACCCTAACCTAACCTAACAAAGCCACTTTTAAAAATACACAGTAAAAATTAATTCTAAGTAAATTTGAAAATATTACGGGCAAATGACTGTCGTGCAGAGTTGACGGGGAATTATAAAATTCCCGTTTTCCCTCGTTCGATGGCGGCTACCTGCTCGAGCAGTTGTGCCAATCGTGCCTTTTCCAAGCAGGCGAGTTGACCCTACTTATTGTGCCAATACTGCCACGGGCAGGTCTAAAAATGTGTACCAATCGTCCCGTTCCCGAACGCTCACATGATGGATGATGTGATAGTTGTTGAGCGTAATACAAACTTTGTTTGAATATTTTGAGTTGTTAAATTAAACATAATGCAAAATCGTTCCATTTTATTAGTTTTCCCAGAACCAACGGTTATTATACATAACAGCTGATTAACTGATTAACACAGTATTATTATCATACTTACTGACTTCAGTAAGATAGTAGTATAATGGCTTGATAAAGTGATAAATTAAGTCTCACTATTCACTTTGAACAAATTCGCTAGCTATTATACATTTTGCAAGGATATTATATACTAGCCTATGTGTCCCAAAAGTCCCACCCCCGATTATTTTTTTTATTAATGGAAATAGACAGATTTGCTTTGGGGAAAGTTTAGACAACCAAAGGAGGAGTTTTTTGAAGTAATCATTTTTTCAACCCTTACCCCAAAAATGGGGTAGTTCGGGGGTATAAGTCAAGAGTTTAAAATAGCAACCCCTATTGAGTGATACCTCATTTTTAAGGTCTTTTAAAAATAAGAATAATGACGTAAACTAGAGGTCTCTAAGTTCATCCTATCCAACATAGCGACCAATCGAATTGTGAATGTTAACCTACAAACTCCGGTTGTTTTTATTACATTACAAACTGCTCTATGTTGGTAAAATGATGGTAAGAGTATTACATTGTTTTTTAGCTCGGATTAGTTCTTGAAATGGCTACCATTTACTTTTTGGCAGAAATTGATTCTGGACTCAAAAGCTTGTTGTACTACATTTCCGGTGTAATTATTAACGTAAAATTCACAATTCGATTGGTCGCTATGTTGGGTAGGATGCACTTAGAGACCTCTAGTTTGCGCCGTTATTCTTATTTTTAAAAGACCTTTAAAATGAGGTATCACTCAATAGGGGTTGCTATTTAAAATTGTTGACTTACACCCAAACTACCCCATTGTGGGGGTAAGGGTTGAAAATTTTGATACTTCAAAAAACTCTTCCTTTGGTTATCTAAACTTTTCCCAAAGCAAATCTGTCTATTTCCATTAATAAAAAAAATAAGAGGGGTGGGACTTTTTGGACACATGCTATATAACAGCTTGATTAATTACTTTGGCTGTAATACAGGCATAGTCTACAGGGTGTTTCCGTAAATCATTCCAAACTTCAGGAGTTTATTCTTCACATAAAACCCAATGAATAACTTTACTTATATCATTGGGTGTGTCGATAACCAGTTGTCCTGGAAGCTGCAGGAGGATTTAGAGAAACAATAATTTTGGTTATAGGCTAATCTTGAGGGTTAAAGACAATTACCAAGAACAGTTTTTGTCGATAACTCGGTTATCCTTTAAGCTTTCAGCTCATGCATAAATAATGAAAAACACACTTTGACGTTACAAATTGAAAAATATTTTGTAAAACTAACGGTTTTTGAGATATTTGACGTTTAAAAAACCACCATTTTGAAATGAGTAAAGTAAATTGGTTGATTATTTTCCTCGAATTGGAACTTTATAACAATAAGTAGCATACAAAATTTCATCTCCATAACATTTACCGTAAAAAAGATGTTTTTTTTGTTAATCATACAAAATGGCGGCTAGATAGGAAATATGTTTAGATATGCTTTTTCATTGCTGTAAGGAACAACCTCCTGAAGTTTTGGTAGGATTTTTGTAAACACCCTACATATCTTTAGGTAGATCTAATATTGACAATTTAAATGAGTGTCAAATTTCTTTAATTAATAGTCTACAATTTTTTGAAAATAATGTTTACCATTTTCTCCAGTAAGAAAAATACGAGTAAATTTCTAAAATTATTACTTGTATTGTTAAAAGTTCATTGTTCCCAATGAGATACCGAACAAATTCAGCTCAATGATTTTCCAGGTTTTTTACATTTCCATTGACAAAATAACAGAAACCGTAAATATTGAATTATACTTCAATCTTTTACTTTTATTATAATTTAATTAGACATTAAATAGGTTACCAAATTTGATAATACATTACTATAAATGGAATTACAACGTGAGAGGTAGCCCAAGAGAAAAAAGAAAAACTATTTTAAAGAAGTAATAATAGAAACAATTTTTAATAAATTTAAAAAAATAACAAATATCATTCAGTTTCAATACGTATGAAATAATAATAATTTACAGCTGTTTGAAAATTAAAATTAAGAAATAAAATTACATAACAATCGATCTCTTGTCTACTAAATAAGTAACAACAACATATATAACACATAATTTATAAAACAATAACAATGGAGCTGATATGGTCAGCACGCGACAAATTATCTACATAAAAAATTCCTATGGTAAATTCGAACTAACCTAAAATACATTATTATAAATTTCATACAAAATCATATTTTACTAGGTGTAACGGTTTGAGAATGATAGGCTAGAAAAAAAAGTTAGGTTAGGCAATTCAATTAGTGAATAGGGAAGTGATAGTTTTGTAAATTAAAAGAACACTAAATTTAAATAAGCACAACTAATACACTCAAATTTTACTAAGACTCGTATCATTAACCTAACCTAACCTTAATCTAACCTAACCTAACCTAACCTAACCTAACCTTAACCTAACCGAACCTAACCTAACCTAATACACTAAAATTTTACTAAGACTCGTATAACTATAACTTAACCTAACCTATTTGTACTGATTCTTGCCACCACAAATCTGATGTACAGTTTATTTGATCAAAAACTCGAATAGGTTAGTTTAGGTCATATTATATATTCATAGACTTGTGAAATTGTTCAGTTTAAAACCAACAAAAGTTAATAAATCAGAAAAATAACAAAACAAACAGCTACTAAATATAAATAATGATTCTCGTAGGAGTGTTGCAATAGCACTGACCTTGTAGTGGTGCGGTCTAGACCGAATGAATGGCCGAACTTGAAAAGATTACAGTGAGGCGTAGAAAGTCGCAGTTGTTATATTTATTTGTATGGGAGTAGACAGAAATATTCCCACCTAACAATATTCCCAAAAGGATGTTTCGAGTTTTGAAATTTTTAAAAAAAGGGGGGAGGAAGGTCTATAAAGTACATGTACCTACATAATATTGTATTGAAAATGTTTGTGTATTGTTTTTTCTATCTAATTTTGATTTTCAGGGTAAGATTAGTACATTGAGTTTATTTTTATAATTTTATCTTTGGGGAAATAACAGTGTGATCCCACATTATTTAAATATTTACAATAATTTTTGCAAGAATAGGCCTAAATAATTATAAAGAGTATCTTCTTTATACAGGACCTAGCCGAGTACAAACTGATGTCAAATTTATGTACAATTAGCGTCTTAAGAAATTTTAATGAATATTATAGATAGTCCCATACTGTGGTCAGATGTGTACAACATATAAAATTTTAAAAAATTGGTAAACGTAAAACCTTCAATTTTTTTTAATATGTACGGAGACCTAATATGTAGTAAACCCTTTAAAAAATCGAATTTACTGCCAAAGGTCCAATAAATATGACTAATATAGGATGTTCATAAATTTGGATCAACTGCTATTTCCACTTTTTTAAACAATTTTTATCAAAAAGAGTTACTTTACACCTTACCCCTTATTTTCACATTAAATTTTTAGAGCAGATTTTAAGAAAATATAAATTTTGTATTTTAGCTAAATGATACCCTGAAATTTTGAATTATTTTAAAATAGTTTTAAAAAACCTCCAGAACCACAGAACTTCAATTTGTAACGAAACTTTTTTGTTTTAAAATTTGTGAACCTCAATTTTAGTTTAAAAAATCATTCAAAAAAAGTTATATCCTCTCTCCTATAAGTACATTAAATTTTTTAAAGTACACACAATGAACTACCTACTTAAAGTTTTTACAGATTTTTAACTTTGCTAACAAAATATAATAATACTATATCGAATTTAATAAATCTAAAACTTAAATGATATTCACAACTTCACAGAATAGTAAACATTTACACAAAACTTAACCTAAATTAACATTCACAAACAATATTTACAAACAATAATTACAAACAATAATTATAAACATACATAACCTCAAAAACATCCATGAAGAAACCGCGCCGATTTCCCACTATTGCAACGTCCATATACAGCCCACGCTGTAAAACCATCTAATCTTCCATGACCAGAATGTTCATGCATGATCTTATTTGCGCACCACAAATCATCGGCGATGTAATCATCCCTCAATCTTCGACAATCCATATTACAAGCTTTCCCAATACCGTTGTTAGAGCACCAATATTTATCACTAATCTGAAATAATCCGTGATCAGCGCTGCCATCGCCGTTCATACGACCAATTGCAGATGTACTTAATCCTGATTCATAATGAGCAATGCATACCATTTTTTCAACGTGTTGTCTGCTCATTCTATACCTGTAAAGAAGATCTCTTGCTAGTTCACAGCGTTGATATAGTTTAGAAAATATAATTGGAAATAAAAACATTGGTAAAAGTAAACTAAACCAAAAATTCTTTAAATGCATGGCCTACGACGGAATTAAACTCTGAGGTTAAGTTTAAGTGATCGGCTGAGACTGTTTTACAGAATGAAGTTGGAGAGCCGGGGGTGGTCAATTTATACTGAACAGCCGAGAAGCCTTTCCATCATTTAGGCTAATTACTTATCGAAATAAGCTATTGTAATCTTTCTCCGGAAATAAATTTGATTACCACTTTATGTTATTGATCTTTGTACGCTCAGATTCACAATAAAGTTGCTTACACTCATCCACAGAACCTAACAAGTAGATGGCATCATGGTACTTACCCAACCCCATCATACAATGAAATGCAAGCACTCCCCTTCTTTTGAGGTTAAAGTTCGAGATTTCATTTTTGACAATAACTTCGCTATTTGTCACCGTAGAAAGCTGAGGTTGGTACAATTACATGTAGAATTGAAATCTTCAAATATTTAACTATAGGGGTACCGCTTAGAAAAGAACCGCGCGCCGGTTGTGTCACGCGCAGGTAGAACTAGGGGGAAAGGGAGAGCCCAAGTTAGGCTAGACATACCTGGCCGCTGCTTCTTGGCTTAATATTTTTTCAAACCTACTACAGCGCTAAAAAACTGAATGCGTATCGTTTATGTTCCTGACAACTACAATTAGTAAATTTAAATATTTAAATTTTACAAAGTAAAAGACGTAAAAAAGTATTAAATTATAGGTTTTAAATTCTTTTATATTATGACAAAAATGTAACAATTTATCCCCACCGCCGCTCCAATCCCCTCCCCACCATCGCCCCTACACGCGTGCGCGAGCCACTCTCAAGATGACGGTTCTGCGCAGGTTTCTTTCTGTCTGGTAGGCCTATAGTTTAGTGTGTTATAACTTGAATAACCGGGAGATCTGAACGAAAAACTTTTTTAAATGACAGCCAATTTGAAATTTTATTACGATTTTCTAGATTTTAATAGGGTTCTATAATGAGAACACTATACCAAATTTTCCTGTGGCTATGAAACTTAAAGATCAGTCAAAAACTGAGGTAGTGATTTTCGACAGTTACCAAACTTACCCTATATTTCGTATACTGGGTGGGTAAATACAAAAACCAATCAAGCTCAAAATTAAAAGGGAGGAAGATGTCATAAGACTAAAACTTTAAAAAAAAAATCATATTTTCTCAAAATTTCCACTATAAAATTTTGTTAAACTTCAAGACTCCAAGGCAGGTCAAGTAGCTCGCAGTCATCCTCAATAGAAAAGTAATTTCGTCCTGCCACATATCACACATCCTGTTTTCATCACCCAATAGAACGAGTTCTCTTGCATTGAGCGCGGCCAGCACAATCTAATTGTCTGTACTGTACTTAGAGACTATTTAAATAAGGCAGTCAGTAGTTAGACAACAAACTGTTCACGTAAGAAGCTGAGTTGTATTGGTCTCTCTTACCAACATTATAATGTCTGTCATCTCTCTCACTCCATGTACACTCCTGGACCCCGTAATAACACATAATGTCCACGCACCAGCTACTTGAAAAAGGACTTACAAGCATACTATATGAATGATTATTAGAGATGATTGATTTTTTTATATTTGTTTTCAATCTATACAGCTCTTTTCTCTCTTTTAAATTTATATTGCATTTTGATGTGCTAACTTATAACAATAAATAAAATAGAAAATTACAAAGATAGAAATTTGATTTGATTAGTCTAGGCCAACAAACCGTATATTTAGTCTTAAACTTAGATATTTATTTTGAATGCTCGTGTCATATTTTTCTCAGACAGGTTAATTAATTTAGAATTGATCTGATACGGATTATGTGGGCGAAAGATGTACGGAAATAATCCTATTTAATTATATGAAGATGTAAAGTCGAGAGTATCGTAATTTTGAAGTACTTCGTTGGAGATTCGCATATTTGCTGTACGTGTCGATATTCCAATTGAATCAAATCTATATATCTTATATAAAAACCAAATACCACTCACTGACTGACTGACTCACTCATCACGATTTCTCAAAAACTACTGAACGGATTGCAATTAAACTTGGAATATAGCTTCCTCCATAGGTAATAGGTGCTCACTAAGAAATCTTTTGAAAAACTTTTGTGTTTAATCATACTAAAAAAAATTTCCCATTTAAAAAAAAATACCCGAAATTTAAAGTTCTCCTAACAGTTTGGTAATCCTTCAGCCTGTGAGGAAAACCAGGAATTTAGTTTACAGAAAGGTCCTAATAATTGAGTAGGAGGGGGGGTCTGAGGGATAAATTAGATAGAAAAAAGCCTTGGCTGTTGATAAAGCGGAAGTTGAAACCTACCATAATATCCTTCAGTCAAACTTAGTAAAAACTTTAAATTAAAATGATATATTTAAAGCTTTTTCATGTTAGATAGTAGTTTACAGGAATAAAATTTTCAGAGCTTTCCTAAATAGCGTAGTTTTTTTTTTTTTTTTTTTTTTTTTTTTTTTCAGTACGATACATTCGGGTATTCAACGAACACTTAAAAAAAATAATACAATTATGTTAAAAAGACTGAAAATACCAACCATAAAAATCTAATGGTGTCTGTGTGTGTATATTACTCAATCACGTAAAAACTACTGGACCCATTGAGCTGAAATTGTACATGGACATTCATAGGGTCCCTGGTTAACACATAGGCCTATTTTTATTTAGAAATTCCATCAGGGCACCGCCCCAATGGCCTTGAAAACTCCCTTAACACTCAATTATCTATACGTTAACCCCGTACGAAGGACGGGTACTCTGCTAGTTCCTTATAGGCTATGTTTCATCCAGTATTTTGTTTCGAAACAATTACGAATTGTTACAGACTTTAAGTTATTAATACACAAATAAGCGATGAATAAAAACACTGGAGAGGAAATATAAGACAACTTCTTACTACGGTACCATCGAACAAACTGATCTTGCAGGGCTAGTTTCAGCAGCCGTACATCAACCGTAGGAAGTCTGTATCACGTGAATAGTGAGTGACAACGTTTACATAATCGATAAGGTTTCATCTGAGCTGTGAGTTGCGCGTGGAGGGGAGGTACAAGTTTGTAGTTCGAGGCCGCGTGGGGATAGAGGCATTGTAGGGGAAACAGTCAGCGCCGACTACTGTCCACGGTCTTGCAGACATAGTTGTTAGTACCAACACCCAACACAAACTGAGACGACCGCTTCCCCCCACCACCTTATTGCTGTTAGACCCACTGCGCACCCAAACTCCACAGCGTCCACAGCTCAGTTGAAACCTGTCCATTTATAAGTATTAATTGGATCGCTAGAAGTTACATTTGATTTGTGAGAGATTTGTTTTGCCTAAGAGACAATGAAATTTGACAAATTTTAAGAAAGTTTATTATTTAACTGTTTATTTAAGAAAATAGTCGTTTTTGTTTTATATAATAATTTGTAATTATAAGCAAGTGATTATAAACATATGCAAAAAAGTAATGGATAGGGGAAAATAATTGCTGTTAAACAAAAAACTGTAATATTTACGATTTCACACTGCAATTTAATTTCAAATCCAAATAATTGTTTTCAGATTTTTACATCACGCCGTGTTCAAATTAAACGTGGGGGGGGCATAATATATGACACTTTAAATTTGGCGTAGCGCCAATATTTAAATATTTCGTCAAATAAACATACATATTCGTAAGGGAGTTCTTCAACCCGGCACCAACCATTATATGTTATAAAAAAAACACGTCGACCCGGCACTGGCCCCTTTACCGGCCGCCATGACAGTATGTCAACCCGGCACCAGCCACCCCTCTTACCCATTCCACCTACACTACTCCCTCTAAACCTCTCCTTTCTCTTTTTTCTTCTCTTAATCACCTCCCCTTTCCGTAAGGTGCCGTGGGTTCGCGCGGTCCGTGTCCTCCCGATACCCCCCTTAAAATAATTGGGGCCGAGCTTTACTAAACGAAGGTGTATGATGGTTTTAAAAATGAATGGGGCGAGTTTGTAAAATGAAGGTTAAGTTAGGTTAGGTTATATTATATCTAGGTTATAATACAATTCTGCCATTTATTTCAATTAAACAGCTGGAAGAAGTGAGATTTGAAAGCAATACTGGTGAAACGGGAAGATAACTCCTGGTTCTACCGCTCATTATTATCGCAAAACATATAGCCAAAGGAGTTAGGGGGATGAGATACCTAGGTTTCGAGGGAGGGACAGAAGAGTATGAGGGGTGTATGTTTGGTGTTGTGGAGGGGGGAACCTCGCTCGCCTACCTTTAAACTGCCTCGGTGCCGGGTTAAGTTGTGAAATTAGTAAAGCCTGATTAACCTTATAGCGGTGGTCAGATTTGGTGCCGGGTAGACGTGCCGCCATTCGTAATCAGAAAAACTGCTAGTTTTATGTTTACTCCATACATAATAATAATAATTTTTAAAAGAATATTACAACCAGAGTGTTTTGCCAATTAACTGCATCTAGGTTATTTTCTGTTAATAGGCTACTATATTATTCCTATATGTGGGACAATACAAAGAATAAATACAAAGTTTGAAATATATAGGATTTATCGTCTTGTCTGCGTAGACGGGTTGCGACGAAAAGAACATAAAATAAAACCTCATAGCCCTCGAATACTATTCAGGGTAGACAGAGAACAAGAGTTGGTCAAGAGAGACGTGATAAGAAAGATTAAAGAGAGGGATCTAACCCAAGACTACGTGAAAATATGTGTAGATCATGCATACTTTGTACAATCAATTTTTTGTTAGGTACCCTCGGAATTGCCAAGCTCGTAATAACTGTAATGAGCCCCAGAGGACTGCCGTCAAGATCGATTAATCAAATACATTTTACACTGAGGATGTGTTTATGACACAAGGGAAGCAAATTATATTATTAATTATAATTATTATGACACCCTTATTGAAGTTATACTTCTTTACGCTCATTGGTGTTGGTCGAGAAACCGCGTCACGTTAAAACTGAGAAAAATCGAGCGTTCGGGTAGACTCGGCGGCAGTCATGAACGCTCGGGCGATCCCCATATGCTACAAAGAAAGTAATGACGCTACTAGCCGTTCTGTAAAAGTAAGGCTCGTCCACCCAACTATGTTTGTCTACCTTTCGCGACACATAATTACAGTTTACAAGATTTGTAGTGCATATAGAAACATGATGTTTACAAACAACTCGAAGCTACATTGAAAGACAGGTGAATAATCTACGTCGGCGCGCCGCGCGGGACCACATGTTTTTGGAAATGAGCGATAATCACTCCCCTCTTCCCCGCCGCGCCATAGCAAGCCGCGCGCACAGACAAATGGACCCATCAGTAAATGATACTTTCTAACCATGTGTTATATTGTTCTTTAGTATATTGTTATTGATTGTAAGAAAAATCTTGAATAAAATTATAACCGCACAATTATACATTTATGTGTTATCATGAAATGCTATAGACTGATACTAGTTTGGTTTATTCAAAACAGACCTAGGCTAGACAAAGTTGATTAAGATTTTTACTGCCCGCCCGATTTATGGCCTACTGACATTGTCGTAAATTAATATTACACTATAAGGTTATAATATAGTAACGGTTGCATAAAATAACAAGCGAATGGCCAAAGAAGTATAACTTCCACCGTCTGGTCCGACGCAGACCCAATTTTTTAAATTTACATTTTTTTTTTCAAAAACTGCGTCCATATTTTTAATTTTCGTCAACTACCAAACTGACATTTTTGGTGATGATTAGTTTTGGTTTATTTTTTATTTGGTTTTTAGAACGGGTGAGTGAGAAAATTAATGTAGGCCTAATGTTCTAGTTCAGCATCCTCACTATCTTCATTAGACTTAAATTATATAACTTAAATCAGAAATAAATTTGTTTTAATCTAAAATTTCCACTAGTCTAATATTTTCCCACAACCAATTTACAAAAGCCTCCAGGATCCTAACCCCGACAAAGATTGTTATGAGTTCAATCAAATAACCTAAGAACCTAACCTTGAAAATAATAGATTAACACCTTATTTATTTTATATACCGACCTATCTGTGTTTGTATGTTCTGATAGTTTTTAACAACATTTTAATGGATCTAGCTATTAGGTTTAAATTATCAAAACACGATTCTGGTGGATAGTTTATAATCAAAATAAATAGTCATTATTAAACAATTTGTGTATTTAGAAGTTTAATCTTCAGTGACATTTCTATTTGACCGGATAATCTTGCAGTCGAATAAAACAAATGTTTAATGATAATTTTTTCCTTGTTGTTTTTAAAGGCGTTAAAATCGTCACCCATCGTCGTATAAAAAAGAGCATAAATTAAAGAACCCCTAGCCCTCGAATACTCTAATAGCGTCAGGGTTCGAAAAGAACAAGAGTTGGTCATGAGAAATCTGATAGGAAAGATGAAAGAGAGGGATCTAACCCAAGACTGCATGATGAAAGGTGTATAGTAATAGCAATGACTACATAAATACTATAAGACACGACATGGCCATGTTAAATATTCTACGCTTATTCTTGAGTTGACCAATACCCGCTAGGTCGCTCTGCTAGAGAATCTGAAGTTGATGTGACTGGCGCTAGGTGGCTCTACGGTCAAACAATGTTTCAGGCGGGTAAGAGAAAACGCACTGATGCCACATATGGGACCAGAGATGCGAGGGAAGGTCGAGAATCGCTTATCTCAGCGCACGAACTGACAACACTGACTATGCTGACGGAAGTAAGTGAGAAGGTTTGTGTGAGAGAGGTCAACAGTTGTACAGTCTCAACCAAGTGGGATGCGTACAGTCAAGCACCTGCCGCTAGAGCTTTCTGATAGCTGTGTGTCAAACTTGTGACGAACAGCACCCGTAAAGCGTAGACTATTTCCCTATCCTATGTCGTGTCTTATAGTATTTATGTAGTCATTGGTAATAGCAAAGCGGGAGCACCGATGGAGGCCAGGTCAAGTCCCCTCGAACGCACGCACGCACCCTCACACTCACGCGCAAGTGATTTGGACCGTCCTTCCTTCCAACTCTATGAGTCACCTAGTGTACTTCAGTGTTCAGTCTATAGAACATTAATTTTTGTTATACTTCATTTTATTTAAAAATTAATCATGTATACAGATTCTACATAATATTTCATGAAAAATGATACCAAACATAGTATGAATATTTACTCTAGTAGACCTTGGATCACAATACAATGATAGTTAACAAAGTACTGGCTAATATCGGAGATTGTTGACATACTTTAACCTTAATTGTTGTTGACTAATTTTAATTTATACTGTTCATTTTGTCTTTCAAAATAGCGTCCTTATAACCTCCTCTATAGTCTGAAACATTTATTTTATGACAGTCTGGTCTTAGTAATGTATTATTATAAACTATGTGAATATTATTTGTAAATTATACTTGTAAATATAATTTGAGTGTATATATTATTTAAATAATATTTGAGTATATTTGAATAATAAATTATAATGCGATTACATTACAAGTTTGAGTTTTTATAAACCTGAAAAGCTTGTGGATTGATATACAGTATTATTGGATTACGTGGAATGTGAAATATGATACCAAACAAGGTACAATTTATAGTAAATATACGTTGTTTGGTATCATTTTTCTTGTTATAATCTATAGAGTTAAAACAATACTAAACAAATCAAAAGAAAATTACAAATAAACAAAATTATATTTTGATTGGTAGGGGACTTAACGGAGCGGAAATGCGGCCGATCCTAATCCCTTGCGCTTGTGTGTGTGCGGTGTGCGTGGCTACCTGGCCTCCATCGGCACTCCCGTACATAGATCAGATAATATTCGGGTACAGTACATAACACCCACACTCATTATGAGGGTTAAATGATAATGATAATATGCATGGTAGGCCTAATTCATCGTGGGGTATTGGTATACAGTAAACTATTAACCTGATGACAAACTTTAAATAGGGGATTGTTGTTACTTTTTCATATAACTCAAAAATTTGTTTTGCAAATTTCCAGAACTAGCCTCAATTTTCCGATACAGTTGGCGACTTTTTAATTTCGTTTAGGTAGTCTACTCCTGTTGTTTTCGGTTTCCGTACAAAATTTAAAGACTTTTTTTATTCTTGGTTATTGTTTGATAAACCTACTCGTTTAGAAGTAATAGGCGTTTAAAGTTTCGTACATTTAACGTTTGAAGCATTTTCAGGTGATGATTTTCCAAACTTCCCAGTGTTGAATCAAGATCAAATGTAGGGATAGTCTGGGATGTGTAGGACTACAAATTTTATGCACTGCAGTATTGCCAACTTAATTGGTGGGTATTTAAATTACTGTTTTCAACAGACCTTTAATCCCTTATTCAATTCATAATAGGTTTTTAATTTATTTTGAACCAGATTTAATAGTACAATCAGGCTATTTAATTCATTTCTTAGATTATTCTAGACTTCTACCTTACTTAGCTTACACTAGATTCTAGCAAGATTTCATTTGTTGTACAAATTATTTGTTTATGATTTTTATAATAGTGCCCAGAATACAAGAATCGGCCTGTATATTAAAATAAAAGCTTAAAAATAAAATATTAGACTATGTTAAATGTTTTATTTTACCTTCTTAAATATAAAGTGTTACAAAAACCCTTGGAGCGTTGTACATTTTCAGATTCTACACACCAAAAGAAACGAAAAATGTTCGGTAATATATTTTCTAATTGCCCTATGTGTAGCGGGTATCCGCCATTTTGTTTTTTTTACAAGATATATATTATAACGTTGGAAATAGATAAGATATTAAGTGCATATTTTTTTGGTATAACCATTTTAAATGTTACGTTACACAAGTTTACTAAAAAACAAAAACTTTATTTTGTATATTCACAAAATGGGGGTCTTTTGAAATTTTTGAAGTCGAATATCTTGAAAACCGTCAATTTTACAAAGAATTTATAAGATAGAAAATGTTTATTAACTTGTAACAAAATGCTTTTAAAACAAAAATTTCTGAACGTCAAAGGTTAATCGAGTTATTGATAAAAAAACTGAAAAACATGGGTCTACATCACCCATGATTACCTTAGAACTAAAATGTGTTTTTATTTATGATAATTATTGTTAATAATATAATTCATTGCCCGGAAATATATTACATAAAAACATTTACTTAACAATTTCAAAATGATGATTTTTGTTGAATTGGATATGTTTCAATAATTAATTCACCCCCCCCCCCCAATATATATCCGACTAAATAAATAAATATAATAGAAAAAAAATTTCTTGACTCCTGAAGAGTATACCACCCGCCTAGCTAGAGACTGTCAGAGTCTCATCAATATATTCCCACATTTTTCGAACACCCTGTATATACAAAACCTATTGAAATCTTTCACCCGGACATAAGACTAAAAAACAGAAAATAATAAATCAAATATATATTTTTTTTAACATACCACATTTTTAAAACGGACTATAAAGTATAAAATAATTTTTCATGACCCTTCTACAATTTTGAGGGAGGATTATTAGTGGCTATGGATATATTTGGAATACTTGGAGAGAAAAACGTGGGGTGCAGTCAATCTATGATAGTTAAGGAGGAGTAAATAAATTAAATTAGAGTGAATCTCATTTCCGATTCACTGAAATTAGCTGTGAATTCATCCGGATTGTCTACTTGTATTATTTACTGGCTGCGCCCCACGTTTTTCTCTCCAAGTATTCCAAATATATCCATAGCCACTAACAATCCTCCCTCAAAATTGTAGACGGGTCATGAAAAATTATTTTATACTTTTTAGTCCGTTTTAAGAACGTGGTATGTTAAAAAAAATATATATTTGATTTATTATTTTCTGTTTTTTAGTCTTATGTCCGGGTGAAAGATTTCAATAGGTTTTGTATATACAGGGTGTTCGAAAAATGTGGGGCGATAATTTACGTAGTGATTCCTTGGGTCAAAATAAGCAAAAAAGTTTACATACACATATGTCCTATCTCGATTCGTTTAGCGTCTGTCTGTCTGTATGTGTTTTTTACAAAATAATTCATAACTCCTGAACAGTTTGAGTTACAGCGTTGAGATTCTGCACAAATGTTCATCTTATTGGTCGCTATCTTTGTGCAAAATATATTTAAAAAAATCTTTAACCGTTTCAAAATGGCGGCTATTTTAAATATTTGACGGCAAATTTCACGAAAACCGTTAATTTTACAATTAATTGCAAGAACAACAAAATGTAGTAAGTTTTATGGAGATTCCAACGATATCTTATTAAGCTTATTTTGGACGAAGAATAACAGAGAAATTAATTTCTTCCTTGCTATACCTACAGTTTTCTCCATTTAAATAATGTTAAAACTGTAACAAACATCATAAAATCACAAAAGTTGTGTTTCTTTAAAAAGTGTTCATTTTTACATGTTTGAAAATAAAATAATATTTATGTATTGATAATTTGTTATTTATAGAGATTTTAGTTTCTTATCATTTTCAAGTTCGATCTTGTGCTGTTTTTGGGACGTTCGCTTACGGCTTACGGCGTTTGGCTAATCTTGCCAACTTATCTTCTTCAGATTTCTGTTGTAGCCTAACTTGCCGTGTTTGTTTCTCTTCTCTAATCGGCGGTTCCGTAGAGAAGCCGTCTCTTTAACGGAAAATTAAGGTAAATAACCTATAATATAATCATTGAATACACAATCCAGGAGGCTACACCAAACATCATGTTTAAATTAAATTCTAGTTTTAGTGTCAATTATATATGAACCGTATTATTTTTTTACACCTGCACACCGGTTTGTGTAATTAATCTTCACATTTCACTAAAATTTGATGAAAAAAAAATTGTAAATTTGTTATTTTATTATAACAGCTAGACCCAAATTTTGAGTTATCACAAAAATGAAGTTCTCAGAAATGGCCAACATATGCCCACATACCAAATTTAAAATCAGTCCAAATGCTGTAGAGCTGTACAGACCAGACATCAAGCCAAAAACTACTTTTTGGACTCAAAATGGATATATCCGCAAAAAACTCCGACATCAATTTTTAGCCACATCACATAACTTTTTCTATAAAAAAACCCAAACAATAAATTACACAATAACAACCAAACTCGTAATTATCTCCTTTAAAAGTTATAGTAATTTCATCTGGAGAATCAATTTTTCCATTATGACTAGTAGTTTGAAAAGATTTAATTTACCATCTAAATGTATTTCATACCGTGATAGGTAAACATGTAGTACAAAGGGTGCTAAAAAAGACTTGTCAACTTCGTAAATTCATATAAATTTATTCAGACTACTTACAGAGTTGGTTTTGGTGTGATTTTGCAGTAGGAGAACACATCAAGTTTTTTTAATCTTATATTTAGTTAGGTAAAATGTGACTTCCATTAGTCATTTTCCAGACATCCAATCTGAAGTTGATTTCTTGCCAAACACATATCAGCGTAACTTCTTCAACTGCTGTTTAGATTCTTGCTATGAGCTCAGCGGCAGAAACCAGTTACGGCGGTTTATAAACTTTATCCTCGATAAATCCTCAGCAATAAAAATCGAGACGTGTTAGATCCAGTGAACGAGGTGGCCATGCAATCAGCCCACCTCGAGCTATCTATGTACCTGGAAAGAGGTCATTGAGGAAATACTAGACATTGATGAGGTAGTATGGCGATTCACCATCTTACTGGAAGTGTATGCAGCGTTCTTGGTCGTCCTCATCAATCTGTGGGATTAAAATTTGTTCATGTATATCTACATAGACTATTCTGTTGATTATTTTCTCTTAAAAAAGCCTGTAAACTTTGCTTTTGTTTAAGGCACAAAAGTCATTAAAACTTTTAGGCTATCAAAAAAATGTTCTAAGGATTGTTCACTACCCCAAATCTGACAGTTGTGTGTATTCACTTTACTACTTACATGGAAAGTCGACTCATCACTTAAGATTATGTTTGCAAAGATACTCTGGTATTCATCCAATCAATGTAATATTTCCACACAAAACTCCTTATGACCAACCCTATCAGTATTTTTAAGTTCTTGTACCACTGTTTGCAAAGTTTTCTTTACACATGCCAAATAGTTGCACTTGGAATGCATAGCTTGCTTGCTTGGTGATTTTGTTAACAAAGCTTTGGCTCACTTGTTCTAAGACATCGTCAGATGTAAGGACGTTCTGAGGATTTCTTATGGCTTACTGAACACCTGGTTTCAACAAAACACTTATGGCACTTATGGTAATCCTACTTGGGGGATCTTTGCCATACTAGGTACGAAAATTCCATTGCACAATTGTCGCAGACTTTGATTCTTCAAACCAAAACTCACAGTGACTGTGCTTGGGATCAGTGAAGGTAGCCATCTTTGTTACAACTGTTAGTAGCACTTACAGTGTTGCTGTTTGGCACTACTCACTACGTGAATAAAAATTTGATATATTTTACTACAAAATGACACCACATAAGTAATCTGAATAAATTTATATAAATTTGCAAAGTTGTAAAGTTCTTTTTGAAGCACCCTGTGTAGTCATTTTTTTAAAAAAGAAATCACCTTAAAAGACTAAATAAATAAAGAAGGTTGTAAAACATAACAATTTTAATAAATCAGTATTCATTAAACATAAACTACCGGAGATCATAAATAATACACACATTTTTATCCTCCATACATAAGACTACTCTCAATGCTTGATCTAGTGACAACTGGTTCAAGAAGGAGTGAAAAAATCTTTTAATTTTAAATAAAATCTTCATCTTTACTTTGATTGGTGTAAATTTATTATGACATTGTATCAAACACATTATCAGACGAAAGTTCTATTTGTAAACATTCATTTAAACATAGATCCATCTGTAACCGCATAATATTTTTACATATATTATCACTAGAATTATTGTCAATAGACTGAAGACAATTAATATTTTTAATTGTTAACCAATTAGAATTATTATCTTCAAATAATTCTTGTTCGCTTAAATGTTCTAAATCGGAATCAGATAATAGGTCATAGTTTAGCAAAATATCGTTTTTATATTCATCGATGTTAAAACTATAATTCTCACTAATATCATCTTTTTGGTTAACATTGTAAATATCTTTCAAATCAGTATCATTTGGTTTAAACTCTACATTACAATTGTTACAACATTTTGAATTAAAGTTGTTTGTTTCTGTTTCAATATTTTTATTAACCTTAAAATTTGAATTTTTAATTCCTGTGAATGTTTTCAATAGATTACTTGAACTATTAAATTTTTCTGGAACTAAATTCTGTGTTGTTTTGACAGAGTTATTAAAAGATGCTAAATTATTTCTACAAATCATATCATTTAGTATTGTTCGTTTATTTGGTTCAAAAAATATGCTTTCATTTGTCTTATCTTTTCCAGATCCAAATATTTGACCAACGCTCTTATTCTGTAGATTTCCAAAACCTTTAGTTACACTGCTGTCAAATTTATTGATGCTTTTTAAATTATCAACAAATGTTCTATTTGTTTGACTTGATTTATATATTTTTTTATTTATATCAAATTTATTATTTTTAATATCTTTACTGAAAAGAATATTTAGTGGTTTATTGTCTTTAATGATTTTATTTTTGAAATTTAGATCTTGTTGTTCATTAATCTTGTCAATGTCTACTTGATTGTATAAAGTATCATGCTTTGTATTACATTCACGATTTTCATTTTGTTCTTGTTGTATGATAGTTGTGTCTGTTTGAATACCAATACTAACTAAAGAATAATTATTTTTACCACTGATGGTTTCAAATTCATTTTTAACTTTTTCATTTATACTTTCATTATTATTTTTCCTACTTGACAATTCTTTTCTAACAATTGTATTAACACTAATATTTTCATGATGACAAGACAAATTGTGATTATTTAAATTAAATGACGGTGAGAAATTATAAAATTCTTTTTGTGCAATTTTGTCTGTACCTTCAGACTTAGGAAAATTAAAAAAGTCCCTTTCAGCCAAATTTTTATCTGTATCTTCAAATTTGTGTAATTTACAAAATTCTCTTTCTATTAATTTTCTGTCCAAATCATCAGATTTTGTCAAGCCGTATAATTCTTTATCTATCAATTTTCCATCATCAATTTGAGATTTCGCAATTTTATAAAACTTCATTTCCACAGTGGTTTCATTCACATCTTCAGATTTTGACAAAGCCCTATTAAATTGATCAGAACCTTTGGCGTATTCTTTTTCACATGTCTTGAAAAGAGTGCATACATTTTCCACATCTTTTTCACAGTTTTCTTTCAAATCACTCGTAACGTTATCAGCAAGAACTACAAAAAATGGATTTTTCTCGTTTAAATTACTCATATTTTCAACAACAACACAATCTTGATTAATAGAGTTTTTACAATGAAATTTAGAATTATCATCCATTTCGTCATGTAAGATACTAAAAAAATTCCTTCTATTTTCCACGGGTGAATCCTTACGATCTTTAATCAAATAAGACTCAATGGTTGACAATTTACACGGAGGTAAATTATTATCAATTAAGCATAGATTTTCCACGTTACAAGTTTTGCAAAAATTCTTTCTGGTTGTATCAATACTATTAATGATGTCATAAAACTCATTGAGCGTTTCAATTCTACTAATTGACCTTCCTTGATATTGCTTTAACATTTCAATCATCTCTATATATATGTTAAATTGATTAAGCAACATTTGTGCTTTTATCAATGGTATGTTAATAGTATAGTTGTCTCCACTTCCATCAGTTTGTGTAATACTGTTTATATTATCGGAGTTCTCTATTGGTTTTATAGTTTGATTTCTCATATCACCTTCATTTCCGTTTTCTACATTTTTCACCAAATTATATTTACTATTCTGGTCAAGGTTTTGCATGATCGAAACTATATCATTTAATTTACTAAGTATCTGATATTCGGGATTTTTACTTGATTCTATTTCAGCAGTTATTTCTGTTTTCTGTCCAACTTTTTTTAAAGTAATGTCAAATAAATTATTTACAAGTTGTAATATAGCCTCGTAATGTTCTTCTACATCTTTTTCATCTTCGCTATCATCTAAATTTTTTATAAATAGTTTTCTGTTATGTTTTAATTCATCAGCAAATAGTTGCTGTATTTGACTGAAATCATTATGATTAAATTCTTCTGAATCAGTTTGAATCTCAGCATCCATCATCGGAGGAATTTGATTAATTTCATTTATATTATCAACAACTTTTATAAATTTGTCTCTTTTATAATTTTCCAAAAGTAAACCAGAAAAGAGATTTAAAATACTAGTTTCATCTTCATCATTTACATTTTTACTGTCATTTATTTTTTCATTTTCTTTTATTGTAGTTTTACTTGTATTTTTTTTAATGGTCGCTTCTTTTAAATATGTTTCACTTGTTTCATCAACTATCTTAATAAAGTTCTGTTTCTTTGTCTCTGAGTCCAAACATAAATTGAAAACACTATTAAATTTCAAATCATTCTTACTTTTTTCATTAATTTCCTGGTTATTTTCCTCCTGTAATTTAAAAAATGAATTTTCTTCCTCTATACATAATGTTTCAGTTTTTTGATTATTCACAAAGTTAGTTATATTTGGTGTGTTTAAATCACCTTCAACAAATTGATAAAAGTTTGTTTTTATTGTTTCTGGCAAACAAGTTTGCATACTTTGTAAGCAACTTGGACTATTTTGAAAACAATTTTTATCGTTCTGCTTAAACTGTTTTGAATTATCATCTATAACTGTAAAAAAATTATTGAATTTAGTTTCATTCTTTGCACCTTGATTTTGATTTTTAATTATAAATAGATTTTTCTCAGTTTCATTCTTACTTTTTAAAGAACTAGTAAGATTATTTGATTCTAAATCTAGATGAAACAAAAATTTCCCTACAGGAATATTACACTTTTTATTGTAATGTGATTCACAACATTGCAAGTCATCTTGAATAGGAATGGAAAATTCCTTTAAATCATTACCTTGATGGTGAAAATACCTCCCAATACTAGACAAGGATTTTCTCCTGAAGAATTGTAACTTGGCACTAGGTTTTTGGTTAGGACTGAAGTTTGACTTTTTATTGTTAAAAGAAGCTAAATTAATTGGAATTCGAACATTAGCAACACTTATATAGTTTTTGTTTATATTTTTTGTGTTAGCATTATTTTTATTATATCTTACACTTATAGCTTGATTTTTAAATTTCCGTCTGTTTAAGTTTTTTCCTGTAAAACAATTTAGCCTGTGAATCTGTGGTTTTATAAATGGTCTTTCTTTCAAATATGACTGGTTCGAAAGATATTCAGAACATGCTGTTTGATGATACATAGTGTTCAATTTAGTATCTTTTAACATGGTAGAATTTTCAATTATGGGCTTTTTAAAAACATTTTGAGTAATTTTATTCATATTTTGAGAAAATCTTGAGTCAAAGCAATTCTTTCTCGTTTCGTTTTCACGAATTTTAAAGTTTTCTTGTTTTGTAATTTCGTATGATTGAGGTACAACTCTATAACTTTGTGTGTTATTTATTTTATTTGACAATAGGTACAAATTCGAATATTTATTTGTATTGTGCATAATTCTAGATGACTGGACACTTTTCTTATGTTTGATTACAACACTCAGAACGTTCTCATTGGAGTTTTTTGTATTTTTATTGATTGATATATCTATACTATTCTTTGATGAATGACCGGATTCATGTTCAAGTTTAGAAAAATTAACTAAGTGATCTGCAGATTGTAAACTTTTATTTGTGTTGACATGAGTAGGTTTTTTAAAATTCTGGTTAGGATTGTGAACTTCTTCAGGAAGGATATTCTGTTTCCCGTCAGTTTCAATTAATTTAAACTGCACTTTACTATTATCTGGTGTTAACTTTGGATCAGTAAGTTGAAAATTAATACAGGGCTTATTATGTTTTATATCGAGTGTAGGAGTACTGTCATAAACTCCATTTTTGTGTCCTTTAATATTCGCTTCCAACACAATTTTTGGTCCGCCAGGACCGGATGAAATATTTTTCTCCAAACTTATACAACTTTTCTTTATTTTTGAAGTAGATACTGACTTGTTACTATCTTTATCCATTTTATTTTTAAACTCTTGGTTAATTTGTTGTTCAGAAATTACAGTTTCAGTTTTTTTAGAAATTAATAATTTGTTACAGGACTTTTTACTGTTACTTTTCAATTTGGCTTTGCTACCAACATTACACTTCGTTTTCTTTTTAACAGATTTATTATTTGAACTCAATTTTAAACTACTGGTTTTGTCTTCTGAAAAACTTTCACTTGTAATATTATTTTTTCTGCATTTATTTCCCCTTTTGTCTGAGAAAACAAAAACTACACTGTCCTGGCTACTAACATTATTTTTCAATTTATTTTGTTTAATTTTTTTCCGAGTTTTTCTTTTTAAACTATTTTCTCTTTTATGAATTGAAACTAAACTGACAACACTATTTTTTACTTCCAATTTACTATTCTCAGTTTTTAATTTTAAACTGTCCTGTTTTCTCTTCGTTATTGAAGATTTACTAAAACCATTGGTTGATTTAATATCATTGACTTTAGTTATCATATTTGACATTTTCATTTGAACTGTATTCTTTAAACCATGAAGAAAATCAGAATTATTATTCTTTAGTTTCTTTTTCATATTATGTTTAGAATTACTTTTATCCACAGTTGTAGACTGTTTTGAATTCCTTCCAGCTTTAGAATCTTCTGAAATGTTTTGTTTATCTTCAATGTCCATAATAATTGTCTGTGAACATTGCAAAAGAGATGGAACATCACTACATGATTCTTTCTTATCTTCAGTCTCCCTTTTCTTAACTTTTAATTTAGAATTCGTAGGATGAACAAAACTACTGCCTAAATCTTCTGGAATACACAAATTAAGACAATTTCCAAAACCATCTGTTATAATTACATCAGGTCTGTTTGTAATTGGAATTAAATTTAATTGTTTAATTATTTTTTTGGATAAATTCACTGCTGTGCCAAGTTCAGAAACTAGAAGATTATCAATATCCCCAATTTTGTTTTTCATTGTACTATTTTTCAGTTCTTTATTTATCTCACTTTTATGAGATTTGACATTTTTTTCTGTTTGAATTTGTCCATTACCAAATGTTTCACTTCCTTCATATTTATTCACCTTAGGCATAAATAACCTACACATACTAGCAGATTCTAAGGCATCATGGACATTGACATGGGCTTTTTGTCTTCTTAAACGTTTCTTTAACTTTGGTTGCCGTTTATGTAAAACTATTAACTCTTTGTCCGAACTTGACTCACTTAACACCTTTTTCAAACAACGTTTACCTCCATCTCGTGAAAATCTTGTATATTTTTTAGTTTTCATATTTTTATCAAATATCTTTTCCCTTTTATGAAGATCCAAATTGTGCTCATTTTTTCTGTCTTCTGTACTACGTATACAACTTAATATATTTTCAATAATTTCGACATCTTTTTTGTTCAATTTACGGAGGTTAGAATCACATTTTTTCTTTGAACTTTTAATACGTCCAAAATTTTCACTAATTAGGCATCCTACTTCTTCCAAATGTCGAGGGCTTTGCGAATGATTTCTTAAATCTGTTAAACACTCTCGAATTTTCTTCTCAGTATCGTTTATGTTCAACATTTTAAAAACTGAAACACACCAATTAGATCGTAAATTATGATTCTTTATAAATTAAATATATCTTCTAATGACATGAAAATAATGATGTTATTAAGATGAAGAAAAAAAAGTTCAAAGTACCATTAATTTAATTAGTTTGTTCTCCCCTCAAGTCAGACTTTTCTGCTGTCTCTCCCAAAAATAATAGGTGCATATTATTTGGGAAAATGTACTGATATTGACTTAGCATAAATTCAAGGCTGTTCAGAAAAGAACATACTTCGTTAAAAGTCATCAACAGTGGGCTTAAATAGTAGAAAAATAGTCCTGCTGAAATAGTAAGCAGTACAACAGGAAGTTACAGTGATCTGAGCTAATTCGATATTTGTGAAAGAAGATGGTTAGAATAAACCTTTTTGTCGGTGGTACTCACATCCTCTTCTGTAAACTAAACTTAGTTATAGCTTAAGCTAAGAAACCACTTCTCGCACTTTATGCATTCTTACATTTTTCTACTTTTTTTCAAAACCTGACTGTATTAAATGAAAAATACAAAACAAAAATAGTTGGCTGAAGAAAAATTAAATATGTTTCACAATTCCAATTTAACTGTATCAACCCAAGGATGTGAAGTATTTCTTTGGCACCAACAATATTTTTTGAAGCACATAAAAAACTCCAGGGGACTCACTTAAAGTGAGTACCGTAGGTGTTTAACAGTCAAGAGGTAGTCTACCCCTAGTTGGATCAACAGCTTTCTTCATATAGCCTTTTTTTGTATTAAATCCCTCTCTTTCTTGACTGACTCTTGTTCTCTTCTAATCCTGATGGTACAGAGTGTTTGAGGGTTAGACATTTCTATTTTATGCTCTTTTTTTGTTTTAAAGTGATAATGACTGAGAATTTGGCTTTAAACAAAAATAACAACCAAGTATGTAAACTTTTGTTTAATAAATAACAACTACTTGTATTTAACTATTGGCAAACCACACTAATATGACATCCCTATATGACTTTTGTCAATGCAAAACTGGAATTTTCCCAGGGGCGGCTCCAGGATTTATTTTTTGGGTAGGCACAGTTTAGGGGTGTCATGACTATGGTGGGGGACCTGAGTAAATACCCCCTAGGATAAGGGAGGACTGCTTATTGAAGATAAAAGCATACACCACACTGTTAATTTTAAAACTATGGAGCCAAGTCAACTATGAACAATAAAAATATTTTTGTTATTTTGTGGTATGTAATATATTTTATTGCCTATAAGTGTCACAAAAGTAGTTGTTGAGAAATAATATTTAAATCAAAGTAAACCATACAGCTCGTTAATACATCTTAAATCAGTAATATGTACATTTAGGACAGTTCAAATATACAGTTTATTTCATGACAAACTGCAATCTTCTTCCCTTCTGGGAAACAAATTCTTCAATGACAGGATCAGGGTGGATGAGAAGTTCATAGCTTGCTTCTTTTTCAATGGATAATACTGCCAAACTATTTAGTCTCTTCCCAGTCATTGTAGCCCTAAAGTTTGATTTTATCTTGCGCATTGTAGAGAATGTCCTTTCAGCAGTCGCTGTAGAGACGGGCATTGTCAATAAAATTGTTATAATATGTTGTAACTCTTCAAATTATGGGAAATCGGCTAAATCTTTCAACACATCCATACTACTTTTAGAATCGCTAAACATTGGTTTACCTAAGCCACACTGCACTTTTAGGGTAGAAGTAAAGTCACTATCCTTGCCGTGAAGTTCTGCAAAATGACACAAAACTTCGGAATTTAAGAAATCTTTTGACTTCGGGTCACAAGCCGAGATACAAACCAGGTCCGTTTTTAATTCTTGTAGCGCCCTTGGGCAAATTAAAGAGATGCGCTCCCCCCCCCGATTAATTCATCTTTGCCAGTTTTGGTTCGAGAGGGATTTCTCCCTTAGCTCCACCGAACTCCTTTTAGTTGGTGAGTCGGTAAGTCTTTCCATTATCCACCACCTATGGACCCGCCGTGTTCCCGGACTGGCAACCGACTGTAAAAACTTGCAAGTATTATTACTGCAGTTACAGGCGTAGGTGTTATATGTTTCTTAACAATAATTGCCAATTCACTCAAGTTTTTCGGAGAACTGCTGTCCAGTCGAGTCATATTTCCATATTTGTTTAGTCCAACTGTGAGTGCGCGAGAATATCAAACACTAGACGCTCTAGGTTTCCTAGAAATTGTCATGTAGGTTGAGCCTGAGAATGTAGACTATTTATTGAGAGGAGAAACAATACTCTCTCACTAATGATAAAACTTATACGTTGAAGTATAAGTACAATAATTAAGAGGCCTTACACTTACTAAAACGGGTGAAGGGGGGGGGCAAAGCGAGTTTTCTGTTTCGGACGCTATTTTCTAACCGATAAGAATAGAAATGTTACCAAATTGTTCAGAAAGATCTGAAGAATGTTTGTGCTACCTTAAAATTTTGATTTTTTAGCTCTATAATTTTTTATAGTTTTTTAAATTTATAAAATTTATCGACATATACTACCTTAATGTGGTTGAAATTTTTTCAATTAAAAAAAAAAAATGTATGACCCAAGACCCTTGCGCAATATGTACGCTTGCGCCCCTGGGCAAGTGCCCATGTTGCCCAGTTATAGAATCGGGCCTGATACAAACCATTTGAATGTCATTATCGATACCTACCTACTTTTCCCAATACCTACCAAGTACTGTGAGCTGTACTAAATCAGTGTACAAGAAAGTATGAATATGATAATTACAATTATAACCGATAACTAGTATTAGATATCACTGAACAAAATAACAATAAAAGATAACTAACTAAAGAGTGCTCAAGGTCAGAGCAGAGCGCTACGGCTGGGCGACGGGCGGCCGAGCAAGGGCTAGCTGAGCATAAAACCCCGCGGTGGCGTGTCACCGGCTGGCGTAAATTGCGTGAAAAACCAAATAATTTGGGTAGGCCCGGGCCTACCCGGCCTACCTGCTGGAGCCGCCACTGAATTTTTTCCATCGATTATTTCTTCTGTGTATCTCCAAGCTTATGCCATAGAACAACAAAATGTCACCATTAAAAACCCATAAAATTAGGAAACTCTGGAAATTCATTATTCATAGAACCATATAAAATATAGGTGAAAATATGTTCACTTTCATTATTTGATGAGTTACTAATTACATTATACACCCTAAAACTTCTTTATAAATAGGTAGACAAAATGTAACACGATTACCGGTGTGTTCATAGAACAAATGGCTCAACATGTTCTGTCGAGAATTGAATTTACAACCCTAACTAGAGCCTGAGAAAAAAAGAGAATGCATCAGCCGACCCGTGAAAACAACTCCGTTGGGTTCGAGTTTTAGTAAGTATATAACTCTTTGCAAAAATCAGTGGGTAGGAGACTGACTGACATGACAATGTCATGTTGAAATGAAAGTAATTTGCAATAAAAAAGTATTTGCTGTTTGAACAAATTTAGCAACTATTTTAATTTAAACTAGAACAAAACTTTTCTAAATAAATATTGAGCTTGACTTGTGAGATAATATTAGATAGAATAAAATTCAACACTATTAAGTGTTTTGAATATAGTGTTTTGAGAATGGAGTATATATGAAACGTGTCAACAAAAGTGAGATTAACAAAGCTGGGAAAGGCGAAACAATATACTCATTTTAATAATAATAAAATAAGGTTTACATATTTTTTTCAAAATTTAAGAAAATTAAAGTTGTTTTTGTTTTCATTTTATATTTATTTTGAAAAAGATCTGATTTAAAAAAAAAAATTATTGATTTTCATTACATATGATTCTATTAAGTGATTTATTTTATCTACAGTTGTTGACAAAGTGGCATTTTGTTTATTTAAATTAGTTTGCAAAACAGCTGATTTCTCAACAGTTTCACTTTGCCCACTACAGTACTTTGCACACTACTTTGCTCACTCCGAATGGCAACCGAACAAAACGAAATTTAGGTTAAGTTTATTTGAATTGATTTATAATATACAGGAAATGTCCCGTATGTAGGTTAGATTAATTCTTACATGTAAAATAATATAAATAAACAACAAAACTACGTTTTAAAGTTGAAAAAGGAAGTAATTATTATTCATGAACATGATTGACAGTGTATGTACACAGAGAGTATTTTTCGTTTGCCGAGTTTTGAAGTTGGCAATCCCGTTTCCTCAAGAATACACCTAAGTTATTTGTAATATTCATAAATAACCTCAGTTTTGACGTGAGAACTTCTTGGTGATGTGTTGTTTAGCACTACTGCTAAACATATTTTGTGTAGTTAGTTTTAAAATATGGACAGTTCAGAGGATGAAAACCTGTCAAATACCCCCGCCTAAATTAGCGGAAAAAGCTAACAACGTTGTACTAAATCTCCTTCCTGTCAAATCAAGGAAAAAGTACGACCGCCAGTATGAACTGTTTTTATTGCCAAAATAAAAACTGTAGACAAAGTATAATGTGCAATTCGTGAGCAAAGTGTCTTTTTTAAACTCGATAAAATTGACGCACTCGGTAAGCCTCGTGCGTCAACATTTTTCTCTCGTTTAAAAAAGTGCCACTTTGCTCACTAGTTGGACAAATAACAATTTGTATTTTGAAAAGAATGTAAACATTATTTTACTTAATTCCCTTTATAAATTTTTATCATCGTGGTAGGTAAATTTTATAAGAAAAACAAAAAATAATTAACCCTCTGTCGGTCGCACATAAAAACATACGTAATAGGTCGCAGTGTATCAAATTAATACATTCATTTTGAAACTTTTTTTTTATATCCTTTAGATGTTGTTTTACAATTTTAAGCTCATTATTATTGTCCTCTGACACGTCTACAATATAAAAAATATAAAGATCAATAAGTTATAGGATAGGTTAAAAAGAATTATGACTGCAAGAGTCGCAGTGTTTCAAATTTATACAGATATAGAATTGATTTTGTCTACATGAATTGTCTACATTTTAAATTTTGTTTTCTATTTTCTTTTACTGTCATGTTATTTAGAATTTAATTTGATTTTACACTACATTTAGTAATATCTTATTTTAAATGTTACTTACTGTATTTTATTGGTTTATACCCAAGTGTTCAATGATAAAGAAGACGAATACTGTTTTGTATAGCTTTATTTATACATCAAATATTGCATTAGTTTCTAAGCAGTAATAATATTACATGTATGGTAGATCTTATACCAAAAAAATAAAAATAATATATAAATCATGTATCAAAAGGAAAAAAAATTACAAAAATACTGGCACAACCAATTTTCAGATTGAATTTGTACAATCACAAATTGTACATCAAGTTTTTGATTCTAACATAAGTGTGGTTTCTGATCATCATCTGATGAATGTTCTTCTGGTTTTCTATAGGTCATGTATAGATAACACTTTCTACAGATTGTCTCAGTATGTTCAGAGGGCATATGGCTTTCTTGCAATTCCTTGACATGGACACTGTTAGCTTCTTTTTTCATTTTTACAAAACTTTCATCTTTGACGTTTCTCAAATAATGTCTTCCTTTCTTGGGCGTCATTTTAGCCTCCTTCGGGAGGTTTGAATCTTTTTAGAGCTTGTTATAGAGGGAGTGGAATCCCAGTTGTTGACCTATTCCTCCGTACTAATTGCTCAGTAACCAGTACATCACTCAGAAACCTGAGAAATAATCTTCTTTTCTTTGTAGGACTATTATTTCCAAATGACACAATTTGTGCATTTATACCTGCTATGTTCAGCATAGCAAAAAACACAACCATGGGGCACCGGTGTATGTTCCTTGCTACATTGTAAGAGGCACACAGTTTGTCAACATAGTCACCTCCCGACTTTGTTTTATTGTTGTGAACCACTATTTCAGATTTGTTTGATTCTTCATTTAAGTTGTCATTAAAGTGCATACTTGAAATCAACAAAGCATTTTTTTCTTTCTTTTTAGGTACAAATGAAACAAGGGTATTGTTTTCAGCAAAGACAAACACGCTAGAACCTTCAGCCCTTGCGTTTATGGCTTTCATTTCAAGGGGGATGTCTATCATCTTTCTTTAGAATTCATACATATAATAGTTTGTTTCTTTTTAGATCTTCTACTAGTTGTATCGTAGAAAACCAATTATCGGCAGTTATGTTTCTGCCAGAACCATAAATGGGTTCTGCTAATCTCATCAAAACATCATTACAATTATTGCTTAGTCAGAAAGGACCATCTGGCTGCATTCCACAATACACCTCAAGGTTACTTGTATAAAATGTTTTTGCATTACATTAAGCAAAGATCTTAATTCCATATTTTGCAGGCTTCAAAGAAATATATTGTCAGAATCGACATTGACCTCAAAACTCTACTAGTTTCTCATCAATAGTGACATTTCCACTAAGAGAATAGGTTCTTTTACAATTATTAAACAAAAAGGCTGTAAATATGTCTTGAATTGCAGTTAGTTTATCAGTTTGTCTTTGAATGGGTCGGGAGGTGAGATCATCAAACCCTAGACATCGCAATAAAAATTTTAATCGTTTCAGGTTCATCACTATCCTGCATTTCTCTATTCCAAACCCATCCGTGGACCAAATTTCATATAGATTTTCCCTATGTGGTAATGTGAAAAATCATAATTTATAATAGGTTTAAAATCCGCGGTTTAGCGCCGAAAACAGGCTGTTCAAATCATAAATTTATTTAGTAACTTCATTAATAAAAGAAAAATAGATTTTCAAGAAAACCAAATATGTAATCATGTCAAATTTAGTATAATTTGTTTTTTATAAATAGAATATGTAAATTGTTTGTGTTTTGTGGGGAGTATGTTGAACTTTGGTAACGGTTAACCGGAACAGCTCGCTTTTGAAAGAGGAAAAATCTCGTGGTTAGATCAGTCTAAAACTGGGGCTTGATGCACCAAGACCTACGAATGGTAGTTCTCCGAGTTTCTGTTCGAACAATAAAAAATGTGTTCAGAAGTTTTAAATTTGTAAAAGACATGGTGTACTAACAATTTTGGAAGTGCTAAGACAATATTGTTTTCCGTAAATGAACTTTTTTATGAAAAAGCGTGAGAACTCGCAAATTTTAGTTATGTTGTGCAATCGCTGCCACGTGATTTTCGAATTCTCGACAAAGAACTTGTCTATAAGATATGTGGAACAATTAAAGTTATAATAAGACATTAATAATGGGTTCTAATACAGGTACAACAAAATAAAAATAAATCTCGTGAGCTATGAACAAAAGACAATTCGTTGATAGTGGACAAAGCATCTCTACAATTAGCACGCAGTCACATGGAAAGACACGAATCATCCTTCGAGGAAAAGTGTTTTTTAAATAAAGAATATAACGTGATTTGGTATAACACGTTTAGACTTTCATTATTTAACCATATATATGTACTTTGAACAATTTAGACTTTTTTATATACTTTCAAGATATATATTTGATATCATAAAATTATGTATTACATCAATAAGATTCAATGTTTTTTTTTTGTTGTGGAGTCTTAAAGTATTTTTAAAGAAGTTACTTTTTATAATTGATTAATTAATTCTCAATTTCACTAAAAAATTATATTTTTTTATTTAAAATATTTACTATGAGAAGTAAAGTAAAATCCTTTTTCATTATTTTTTAGAGTTGCAACTAAATAACTTAAATTTATTAATATAATTTGATTAGATTCTTTTTCTTAGAAGATCAAAGAAATGATGATAATATTGATAGGATGTAAGATATCTTATATAAATTTTTCTTTTTGATTTTTGTTACATGAAGTTTATGTGTTTTATGTTTAATAAATGTTTATGTCAAAATTTCAGCTGCAAGTGTATTCATTTCTACTCCAGAAATCACTGTAAGTACACCGTAAAAAGAGCTTGCGACCCTAGAGATTTTATAAATAATTAAATTCATTTTTTTCTTTTTCAAAATTGGTAAGCTAACGCTACCTGGCGCCCATAAAAAGCTTGGCATAACTTTATAAATAATAATAAAACATAAAATCATTTTTATATTTTTTTAATAAAAAATAAGTACTCTTAAAGTACGACAAGAGCTTATTTTTAAATTATTACACCTATTACAGTTCCAAGGAAAATAAAAGTCCTTTATTTCAATTAAATCTGTTCGCCTTGGATCTCGCGATCGAGTAAACTAGGTTTTAACAAGTTCAATATACTGGTTAGTGTATCTGACTATTTCTTGTGAAATATCATCAGCAAGGAAATGTTTTCAACATTCCAATTCTGTCTTACTTTCCTTAGCTGGTCCTATTATACCAGGGAGGCGTCTCAAAATATTCTGAGGTAATTTCCTCTTGTTATTTGTATGAGGGTGTAAATACTACTTGATTGTATTTTTTGTACAATATTTTGAGATGTAAAACAAGTTGTCATCAGAGAGCGCTTGGGTCTGTTGTGGTTGTGGTTGTGCCTGTATGTCTGGCTGAGGTTGTGGTTGTGCCTGGATGTCTGGCTATCGTTGTGGTTTGTCTGGATGTCTGGCTATGGTTGTGGTTGTGCCTGGATGTCTGGCTATGGTTGTGGTTTGTCTGGATGTCTGGCTATGGTTGTGGTTGTGCCTGGATGTCTGGCTATGGTTGTGTTTTGTCTGGATGTCTGGCTATGGTTGTGGTTGTGCCTGGATGTCTTGCTATGGTTGTGGTAGTGTCTGGAGGTCTGGCTATGGTTGTGCCTAGATGTCTGGCTATGGTTGTGGCTGACTGGTTGGTGTCTCAATCTTTATTTTTTCTTCGTCCTCTGTTTCTTCATCTACAATACTCTGTCCAGTTTCAAAATTTTCTTCTTGCTGTGAAATATTATCCTTCCTACAGTGTCACTTTCATCACCACAATCAACTTGCAATACATTGTCACCTTCACTAAAATCACCAAATAACAAATCTCTCACAAGATCCTCATCATTTGGTTCTTGTAAATTAAAATGAGTTGGTCTTCTTGCCATTTTTAATTAAAAATAAACATATTATTTACTGCAATGAAAATATAGCATGTAAGGTCGCACTGTATCTAAATGATATGTAAACAGTTGACCAAGATAGATCGCATGTGTCAAATGATAATCAACTAAAACAGATGGGAACGGTCGAACTATATCAATTTGATACAAAGACTCAGAGCTAACACATGTTCACCTTGAAAGATCACTTTCTACACTGAGTCTTGTGGAGGAAGGGGAGCTGTGGAGGGGAGAAATCCCAACCAGCGTAGAAGAAAATGACAGCATTTTTTTACTTGGTTGTATCAATATGATACACTGCGACTGGCGGAGGGTTAAATTTTTTAAATCATATGAAGTATATAAGTTTCATTTTTAAGTGTGTAAATTTAATTTAAATTAAGTATTTAGGGGTTGTATATCGTCGAAATCATCATCTATCTCCATATTATTTTCTTCGTATTGTTCCTCAGAAATTACATCATTTTTGCTTCCCAAGTTTTATATAATAATTATTCTCTCAGTAGCTTTATCCATAATATGCTCTGCCATCAAATATTCGTTTTCTATCTGAACAATTCTATTGCATTAAAAACTACCCTTCTTGCTATACCAGTTGTGTCTGAAATGAGTTGGTATAAATTTCCACTATTACAATCACCACATAGTTTTTCATTTTTCATATAATTGTACATGTTGAACACAATCTCCTGAGCTTGACTATTCAAAGTTCAAACACTGCCAAATTTTGATTTCGGAGGTGCCACTTTACAGATTAACAGGCAAAACAAAAGTCCATTTTGTAGATCTAAAAAGGACTGATTGTTACATAAATTAAAAAAAAAAACAATAATAATCATTAATTGAATAAGTAAAAAATAATAATAAAATGCAAAATTAATCCAGCACAACAGAACAACACCAAAGAACGCTTAAGTCAGTCATACAACAACTGTGACTGTTTCTACACAAACAACATATAAGTGGTAAGATGAATATTTCTAAAAGGGTAATAGCACGGGCGACATGTGTGGGCCGTTTGGATTGGAGTCTGTGCAGTGCAGTCAAGTGGTCCAGAAACAGAAAAAAAATTATATTTCGTAAATGCCTTTATGTTTGGTAGTTTAAAACTAATTTAAAATTTTTTTATTGTGTCTGGTTAAAAAATGACGGTTTTTGCACTTGCTGTTTTTTTAAATTTTTTCCCCTTCATTTGGAGTTATCTAGTATTTTCTTAATTGCTCAGGACTGGGTTATCCTATTATTTTCAAATAAACTGCATTGCGTTCAGTACATTCTGGCGGCCTACAAATCAAACCTCTATTTACTTACCTTAAGCCTTGTTTACACCGGAGTTGACAACTTTTACAAAGATTTTACAGAATTTGTTGCCAACATCCATGTTGCCAACAGTTATTCCGTGTTGACAACATTACCATTAGTTGTCGGTAAACATCAAAGAATGTTGCCAACATTAGTTGGGAGCAATGTCGACGGGGGTTATAGGACAGAGCAACAATGTTGGCAACACTTCCCCTCCCACTGTTCTGTTCTGCCCTTTGCTCAGCCATTCCAATAATTAAGCATAATACTCTCCTGTTATCGTTGTTTCCTTTTTCAAGTAATCAATGTAGATGATTCCGCGAGCATCCCAAAAGACCCTGGCCATAACCTTACCGGCCGACTTGACCGTCTTCGCCTTCTTCGGAGCCTGTTCGCCTTCAAAAATCTACTGTTTTGACTTTCCTTTTGTCTCTATAGTGTAGTGATGTATCCATGTTTCATCAAAAGTTATATATCGACACAGAAACTCATCAGGATTGCGACGGAAAAGCGCCAAAACAGCCTCAGATTCGACCACACGATTGCGTTTCTTTTCCACTGTGAGAAAACGCGGCACCCATCTTGCCGAGATTTTTTTTCACACCCAATTTTTCATGCAAAATTGAAGTCACTGTACCTTGCGATAAGCCTGTGGCCTCAACTATTTTGCGCACTTTAATTTGTCGATCACTTAAAATCATATTGTGAATTTTGTCAAATATTTCGAGGGGTAGACACTTCCACAGGGCGTCTGGATCTGTATTCATCTGTTGTGGATGTACGACCACATTTAAACTCATTCACCCAATTGTAAACAGTTGCAAACACAGGAGCAGATGTGCCACGAACTTCGTCCGACTCAGCTTTGATTTCTTTCGGCGTCAACCCTTTCAAATACAAGTGTTTAATCACTGCTCAAAACTCACCTATATCCATTTTTATACACAAATTAAAGTTGTTTCTTCAATCGACAACAAGAATTAAACTATGTGATGAATACAGCTGAAACTTTAACAGCTGACTAGCTAGTAGTGCGACTGCCAAAAATTAATTTTCGATACTACGATCGCCTTCTCTTGGATTTTCTAAGGACTTATTAAACGACTCTCGTAACCATTAATAAGTTATTCTGTATTTGTTAATTACTTGGAAACAAATTAATTTGTACAAATTATTAGTTTGAAAGACAATTATATAAATAAATTAAATATAAGTATAATTAAATTAATATTATAAGTAAGTATATATATTATGTACATGCACATACAGTTTAGACTGTCAATAGGTATGTCTTACATAACGATGTAATGAGTGACAGTCCACTGTAGATTGGTTCATAATTGCACAAGCTCACTCAAGCATCTGCACATTCTGTACATATCTGTGCCTTCACTGTATGTTGCCTTCCACCTTTAGCAATATTTGTCTTACTTTACTCTGATCTCTCAAAGTGTCAAAGTGTACAGTTGTGTGATGAGGCTGCTAGCCAATATAATAATAAAAAGAATCACGAAGTAGATTTGACATAGAATGGAATGCAAATGTGATCTGTGGCAAAGGCTAGTTTATAGCACCCTTATAAGGATCAAATATTGTCACCTCAGGAAATGTTTAATTTTGCAAAGAAAATGTTAATGAAATTACATATTTTTTTATGAGTACGGTACTGTGGAAATCAAAAAATCTGCTCCAGTACATTAAGAAGAAAGGTACAACTCTTTTGAAAAAAAAGTTACTAAATCATTTCATTGTTGTATACCGTAATTAATTAGAAAGTTTGCTAAAATTTAGGTATACATCAACATCATCTGATAGTGAACTTCACCAAATTCCAAAAGTTGAACAGTTGACACTTTTAAATAATGATACAGTTGCATGTATTTATGATGGCCAGTGGTGGGTTGCGGAAGTGAAAACATAGATGATCGAAAAAAAAGATGTACATGTTATATTTTATCATCCACCAGGACCAAGAACATCATTCAAAAAAATGAAAAGGAGCAATTTTGGGTGCCAATCAAAAATATATTGAAGAAGTTTATTCCTCTGGAATTCACCACTGTGACCGGGAACACTTTTCACATCACACCCAAACTTTGTGAAGAAATATCACAGTTGCTGTTAAAAAAACATTAAAGTAAAAAACTAATTAAAGTTGAGAAAACATTTTACAGTTGTCAATTAATTAATTGTTAGTTCAGACTAAAGTAGTCCAGGGAAATAATGTATTTCATTTTATCTGATTACTGTTTTAATTTTGCTTTTTAAGAATTTCTTAGGTATTTCATTATGGTTTTAAAAATTAACATTAATTAATAGGGAATGATTATTTATCACAATATTATATGTTGTTATCAAAATAGGTTTATTAGTTTGACGTATTTAAATATATGAAGTATGATAATGATATGGCAACTTATACCAGGTGTAGAAATTAAGCATTTTTTGCTCAAATTAACATTTTTTTTTTTTTACACTAACTTTGAATTGAATCTCAAAGTTAAGATTTATACTTAAGTTTCATACTATAGAGACCTTTCATGTGTGCAATTCTAGTGTTTTATCTGGTTTATCAACAGAGATATTGCTACTCAAAATGTGAAAAAACTAAAAAATTCAATTTTTAAAGGGTAAGCTACTTTACCATTGATAGTTTATATACAGTAACTATACTCTTATAAATAAAACCACACTCAAAATTGAGGCTGAGAAACTGGTCCTTCTATGAAAAATTACCTTACGAAAATTGAATTTTATTCATTTGCAATTGATAATTTTGTGTTATAAAGAGTACATGAAAGAATCATATTAGGCCTAGGTAAGTAAATAGAGATTTAATTAGTAGGCCAGAATATACTGAACACAATGCAGTTTATTTGAAAATGATAAGACACCCCACTGTTGAGTAATAAAGAAAATTGTAGATACAGTACCTGGAAACAACTATAAAAACATAAGGGAATGAACCTACAAAAAATGACTTTTTTCTGAGATGGTCAAGCAACCAGTGCTGGACCACTTGGCATGGATTGACTCATTCTCTTTTTCTCAGACTCTATCATAGTAATGGAGGCATGTAGATAAGACACCTATATGTTGTTCAAGTATTTAAACAGAAAATAAGGTCCTTACAATATTGTTGATCCATATTGTTTTGTGTGAGTTCCAAACAATTTGACTTAAAATAATTACTTTTCATCAAGTTCAAGTTATAGTTATTAAATTTTTTAAATGAATATAGAAGTAATTTTTAAAATACAGTATAAACAAATTATTGATTTCATGGAATTATAGATCACCATGGAATAGTTCACATGGACTTGATTGATAGCACTAGCCTATTTAAATTGTTTTATACAATTAATAATGAGATTTAAATTTATTTAGAAATCAAGTTAAATACTTACAAATTTATGTAATAGATTTGAGTTGCCTGTTTTCTATTTAGTGGAAACTGAATAAAAGGTTGATTAAGCTATTTTGTTATATTATAATTTCGATTTAAGACCAATTGCTTTTTCTATTCATTACTATTTTCAGATTATTATTTCTTTACCAATACAATATTTGTGATAACATTTTACAAAGAAACCATTGGTGCTGTTTCAGGATAGGCCTGTGATAAATAAGAATACTTCAATAATTAGGAATTTGGGCTAAGTAAACAAGAACATAAGGTAATTAGGCACCTAAATTAGTATGTTTACAAAGACTACCTATACTAAACTACATTGTTTATTTCATTAACAGAGGTCACATAAACCACTATTACAAAGTTAGCTTAAAATTAAAATGATTTTTACCATTTTATTTTTATATTTAATAAATAAGTAAACCATAAATATTAATTTTAATGTAACAGCAGATATTTCTTGTTGAAACTCCATATTCAAGGATAAAATATAGCAATAAAGCTTAAAGTTTCAAAATATTTTAATAATATAAATGAGCTACAATTGTTTCGCCTTGCGGCATCATCGTTACTTGTGTATGTATAAATAGTTTTCAATACCTGTTAATTATCAGTTGTCGGATGATGCCACAAGGCGAAACAATTGTAGCTCATTTATATTATTAAAATATTTTGAAACTTTAAGCTTTATTGCTTTATTTTATTCATAAATATTAATATTAACCATAAAAGAACATGAAACATTGGCTATATATAGAATAATTTATTTAATAAAACTATCATAATATTATTTAGGTTATTCAGTAGAGTAGTCTACATATTTTTTAGATTTATTCTAAAGTTAAGAATCTTACCTACATAAATTTTCCACCAAAGGATAAAATGTTTATTTCAGGGTTTGATTGGCTTCATAAAATAAAAAAAATAGTAAAGTAGAAATCACATAAAAATCATTTTAAAAACACCACTACTTAATTTTATAATCAGTTAACTATTACAAAACAATAATTGTCTAGCCCGCCATAATAAAACAGCTGTACACACTACACAGTACAGATTTCAACAAGGGAACTGTGGGAAGTGGGAACAAACCAAATTATTTTCTTCAAACTATTATTTAAAAAAAAAAACAGAATAAAAGATAATAAATATTGAACTACTACAAAGTTATATAATTAATGTCATAAAGAAATCATTATATGCATAAATGCTACTACACACATAACAATAATTAAAGTATATTTATTTCACTTTAATACGAACCAAGATTTACCAAGTTCATTATTATAACCAATTTGTTCAAGTACATCATATACACAGCTGGTAATCACCACAAGGTTGTTTATACGAGCTTTGTTTATCTGTGGTTCTGGGCAATTTGAGGTTGTATAGTTGACTTGACTAATTGTGTTGTGGTGTGACTGTGATTGTTGCTTTTTAGGCCTACCTCTAAACATTTTTTAAAGTTTGAACAAACCCTTACACAAATAATAATAGAATTAATGAATCATGTGGTGTTTCATCATAATGATTTCATTTTTTTTGAATAATTTGAAATATATAGTCAAATCTAAATTTTTTCAAATAAGTTTGTAGCTATTCCTAGAGATAGGAGGACTTAGAGTTTGTAGGCTTAGGGCTTATTTTTCAATATTTCTTAACACTTTTAGTCGAAGAAAGACATGGGGGTCCATGTAATGGCCTTAACGTCTTCAGGTGGTTTACCTCTCTTTTCTAGACACAAAGGAAACATTGAACCTGTAAGTTTATATAGAATTAAAATACTACCTACTTAACTTTTATTAGAAATAAATTAACTTCAGAAGATAATTTTGTATTGAAGTTTCCCCCAGATTTTAGTTGCTAAAGGCTAATTGCTTACAAAAACATTACTGGAATTTTTGGCGATTTAAAAAAATCATAGCATATTCTAACCAAACCTATTTGCGCGGATGAACATAAACATCGGTAGATGCTTACTGTAAGGTAACTTGTAATTTTCGGAGTTTTTTTTAACTTCTACTACATACATTCCTTCTTACGATTAAATAATGATTTCCTTTTTTTTTCACTGAAAAATCACAATTAAAAAGTATCAAATCTGCGGTATTTATAGGTTAGATATAATGGCAAATGTTCACATTTACGTCTCATGCTACTAAAGATAGCCTATTTCAAACTATATATCTGTGATCATAGATCACGTGATATGCTGTGAATCCTCCATATTAATAATTAATTTCAAATAATTAACTTCAATAAACTTACGAAAGGTTTAGCTAGGTGGATATATATGTGTGTGTGTTATATAATTATATCTTAAAGTAAGCAATTTATTAAGTTCAATTAAATACCTGAACAATCCTGCTTTTAGTCGTAGTAATGATGTAATGTGCATGCGTCAAATCCATACGTTATTCCAATTCCTAAGAATGTGAAGTATTGTCATTACGTTTAACTTATAAATGAGGTTATTTCGTAGTTTTTGTTGTGATTTTTTGGGGAAAAAGTTAGCTCCGCATTAAAAACTTTTTTTTATTATTAAGAAATAAGGTATTTATTAGAACATGATTAAAAAAATTGCCAAAAAGACCGATAGCAATCAATGTAAATAATTACCGGTAAGAATATTACAAATATTATTTCCCTAGGATATGTTAATAGATAACCTAACATTTTATTAGGTAGTCAAAGTTGTTGATGGTTCCAGCAGTGCGTTTCTAAATTTAACACTCAACAGTTTCTAATGTAATCAATCAGTTACGCCATGTATAAATCTGCTGGATTCAGTGGCGCAGCAATTGTTGAAGTTAGAAACTAGCCCTAAGTATTTACTTTAGTATGAAAGGACGAGCTTTTAATTTAAAATAGCATAGGCTACTCTTGATTCTATTTAAGTAATTTGACATACTTTTTGGCATACTCTGTACATATTTTTATGTGTCATTATACATTTTAGAGTTTGAGATGTTTTCTTTTTTATATTCAGATTTGTTATGTAAGGTTAGCTTCATTAATCATTGGACAAGTTAGTTAACCACAAATTTGTTCTGGTGAATGTGAAAATGACAATAATTTTTAAATTTAAAAAACTTCCCAAGATGATTTTACTGTTGAATGGCTGCCATTATGAAACTATAAGTGGCATTGACTATTATCAAACTAATAGTAAGGTCGCGGTAAGATTGATTTTCTCAAAAATTAGGATATGACATCAACATTTCCTTAGATATTTCAAGTGTTAGCCTATCTGTATCAAAATCCCATAAGAAGTCTATTGAACAATTTTACATTAAAAAAAAAAATCATTTTTTCAAAAATATAATAATTTGAAAATAAATTGTGTGGTTAAATATGGTATAAATTTACTCCAAAATTTATATTTGTGTACGTTTTTCTGACTTTCTAACCACACATTTTAACTAGTATGTATTTTAGTAATGGAATCAAAATGTTTAAAATACCAAAGAAAGACTGATAGGCCTATCTTGATTTTAAACAAGTATCATTTGAGACTTATGAACTAATGTAATTGAGATGAAAAAGAAAAAAATAGGCTAGGTTTAACTTTTATCAAATTTGTAGATGGTTGATGCAACATTTATTTGAGGAGCTAAAGAAGATATAACAATTACTTTATATATAATATAAACATACAATTTTATACAAATATTATTTGCAGAGTACTGTGTGTCCATAAGGATCGTATTTATGTAGAATATAGATAGTTATTATATTTTCTGACATGAGAGAGATCATAATAGGCTTATATTATTTTCTATTAAAAAAAACCCTAATATTAAATTAACAACAGAATGAATTTAAAACTGCATTGTAACAATTAATTTCATTATCATATAACCTATTATTGGTAACAAAATATTGACTTTAATTAGAACATTTTGAAAAATATAAGCCATCTCTTTTGCTAATTATTCTCTACAACTTTTTTTCCAAAGCCGTATATTTGTGAAATATAAATGTGTTAATTTTTACTTATATACTTTCTTTTATTTAAATTTTATGTTCAAGCTTAAACATGATTTAATTTCTGAGTTGGGTGTAGGCCTAGCCTAATTTATTTATTATTATTATTTTTTTTTTAGTTGCCATTCTCATTGGTAGCATCTTTGAATGGAGTTCATATGTTTAGCAAGTCTCATAATATAGTTCTTGACAGTACCCATACTCAAGATTCATCTATAGTTTGGAAAGATTATGAAGACAGGTAAGTCTGAATGAAGAGAATTAGGATACTTCAATATAAAGTAAACTGTGTTGGGAACCAGTACACTAAAAATAATCTCCTACTTAAATTTTTGTGTAGTGTTTCATGTATTCCCTCTAGAATTTTAAGCGGAAGCCTGAAAGTGGCAACTGTGCAACTCTGGAGTGGCAAGATATTTTTTATGGATTTTTACTATATCACATATATATTTTATGGATTCTCACATATATGTAGTACCGGTATATAGAAAGTTATGTGATGGGTCAAAAAGTATCAGTTTGCGGTCCCTTGAGTTTTTAAACTGGTTTTTAGACAGATTTTAATCAAATTTGGTATATGGACATGTTTTGGGAATATCTTTTTTTATTAATACCTGACAACTCAAAAATTGTGGGGTAACTGTCATAAGAACAAAATTAAAACTAAATTACACTTTTCTCCAACTTGACTTCAACGGTTTTGATCAAATTTTTGTTAAGCATAGCTTCTAAGGACCCAAATAAAATGTATTGGTTACCATCTTTCAAAAAATGCAGGTTCGAGAGTTATCTGTACAAACAAAATATCTGCTCTGTACGATATTACAAGTATGAAACCTTTAAATAGTAAGTAAATAATTATTAAACAGGTTGGCTAGCGACTGAAAAATTATGGAAAAGTAAGAAAAAATTTTGGTTAAACCCAGGGAAAATTAAAATTTCACAAAAATAGTTATGAAATAATGATTGGAAAACTGATAAGAATATAATTATTTGTGAAGGGATAAGTAAACATTAGAGATAAACGGACGCTCAGCCAGTCCCATACAAATATAAAACTGTAGTAATTGAATACATAATTGGCCGACAATTGTACATCTGCTACCAGACCATCCGATTTTCGGCTTAATGGAAAAAGATGTTGTGAATTGGGTGGACGCAGACATTAACGAGCCGGTTATAGAAGAACTAACTGATGAAGCTATTATTCAAAATGTCATCAGTCTAGCTACACCTATAGAGATTGATTCTGGTGATGAAAAGGACAAAATAAACCCATGTCACATGTGGCAGCAGGCCAAAGAATCATTAAACACATCTTCACAGAGACTAATAGCATGTTTAATGATGCAGAAATCATGAATCTGGACATATTTTGGAATAAATTTAACAAAAAGAGTGCTGAGACAATAAAGAGATAGGTATGCGATATTTATTTAAAAGGGCTGCCGATAAGAATGGTAAAGAAACTCCACTGCAACTCTTTCGTCGAAATGTTGACGAGTGCTGTCAAACTCAACAGACTTGTTATCTGCAAACTGCAAGTCAATGCCGGTTTGCTCAGCTATTATCAAGCTTATCATCGAAGATTTACAGTCGTCTGATGGTGAAATGTAAAATGGAAATTGACTTGGTTGATTTATCTTAGTGCAGTATGTGTATTCAATATTTATTTGTAGTTTTTATTATTCATTTTACGATACAGTAGTAGTTATGTTTCTGTAGTACAGTAAGCCCTACATACACACCTTCTTAGATATTGTTTACTTTATTATTTTTTTATTAATTTAGTAGTAATGTTTTTATAAAGCATTTTACATATTTTGGCAGAATATTGTACATTAAGACATAATGTAATTACGGTAATAATATTAGTCGTTACGGTAAAAATAAGTAATTACAGTACATTGAACTGTACTGTACTTTATTTTAATTAATATCTACCCATTTTTACATCATTTAAATTTGATATCCAATAATCAGGTAAATTTAATAATCCGACATCATTCCAGTCCCGAAGGTGCTGGATTAATAGACTTACACTGTTACTACGGAGATCATGCCATTGGAGTTACCTGATGGTGGATGTTTACTTTAAGAAGTAAGCTGTAGAGGACTACCAGATATTCCAATACATTCTACTATACGTACCTATGTACCTACGCTTTATATAAATTAATAGCTCCCTCACCTTTTTTTTTATTCTTCATAAACCTAAACAAATTGGCTACTATTTCTCCTAAATTGGCTATGTAAAACTGTACTCCCACCAATAATTTTCTTTGAACTCTCACTTTACATTGTTTTAATAAAAAACCCATCACATTAAATGTTTTTAAGTTTTTATGTACACTAAAACAGAATGAAACGCACAGTTAAATGTTTGCTAGCCAAATGAACCGTACATTTCCCTACCATTCATTCGACTCTGTGGCTGCTGTACATCCCTAGTCCATTAACAAGCTAAACCTAACAAGCTGTACCATGGTGGAATCTGTCAATTCAATTTGTTTTAAATTTGAGTTACAATAGATGATTACATTTTGAAAAATGTAAAACTAAGTGTCTACATTTTTGAAAGTAGCTTACTTAACATGTCCAATTAAAATATTAAAAATTTTAATTACTCGTTTCTTTTCTTGATTACAGTGTAACCTTGGTCTCTGTAGCATCTACCACCAACGAGTCGTCATTAAAAGAACTGCTTGATGCTGTGTTTAATGCTATGGTGCTTTGTGTTGGAATTGATGAATTGAAAAACATTCGCCATGTAGAGAGGCTTAAACGAGAGTTAAGAGTGAGATCCTTATGTATAGTTCAACATTAGATCATTTTCCTCAACTTAAACACACATACTTGAATATATAAAAGCACAAACATTCTATGTACTGTAAATGTTGCTATCATGTTACTAGCACTGTCTTTTAAATACCTTGAGATTTGAGGTGGATTGTTACAAGATTTTTTTTGTACCTGTTACATGATAGTGATACTGGCCGGTATCTGATACAAGCACCTGATATTTTTAGTATCAGGTACAGCGTCAAAATTACACAAAGTCATGATATATGAGTGCACAGACATACATGTATTATAAATTGTGACAAATTGAAATAAACGTATTTATGATTTCCATAAATAAATTTCCTTACCCCTATATGTATAAATTATATAAAAAAATACCCAATTTTTGACCTTAGACATCATTTAAAAAATAAAAACACTTAGGAAGTAACAACTGCTCTCTGATTTAGGAATAAATGTGCTTTGTATAATAACTGTAGTATCATATAATAGAACAGCTTGTGAGTAACAACTTCTCTCGAATAGAGACAATCATGCTTTGCGTATGACTAGTGTATAATGACTTCAACAAAAGTCAGTTCTGGGTCAGATAAGAGAGGTGAGAAAACTACCATCATATGGATCAGTTTTGGCACAACTCACACAAGCTTGATTAGGGTTATCATACCTAGTAGATAACATGTTTCTAAATGTACTTCATACTTTGTCTAGGTAACATTTTAGCTTATCTGATACTTAATGCCACGTGTTATTTGACATGGTTTTATTGAATCTTACATTTGAAACTATATGTTTAGATACCTACGGGGAAGAGTTTAAGAGTTATGTATTTACTAACAGTCCATTCACTTTGTCTTTTGGCTCCATCCTTACCGATCTCAAATTATATTAAGTAGACACGTAGTTATCCGGTCAGGGTAATGGTATAAATAATATGAATTTGGATCTACAAATTTTAAGTAAAGAGCTAATTTACAATACTTTTCGATCGTAAGGCCTTATGAAATTTATATCCGTACCCAAAGTATACTTATGTGTATATCCTAAGTATGACAACAAGTGCTTGCCTTTTGGTCTACTTTATTGACAAAGAGATCACCGTAACTGTATGAGTGATGTGCACAAATGTTTTCACATCTCTACAAGAATATTATTTTTATCTAGCTCTATTTTTTTACAGTAGCCTACCTTGTTACTAGAAGTAACATATTTAATGTTATCGGTTGTTTATACACAGTTCAGTTTTTATTGGTGCGTTCTTATTTTAATTTATTTATCAGTTGTTTAATTTGTTAACGGTTTTTTAAATATGAGTGAGAAATGTAAGAATTATGTTGCCTGATAATATGTAATCTTTCTTAAATTCTTTAAATAAATGTTAAAAGACGTGGAAGCTAGAGCCATGTTGGAAACTAAAACTAAATCTATAATCTAAGAAAAGAACTCGAGCCTAAAACTAGGTTTGAGCAGACAAACCTAAGACTAAATACAAACGGGATCAGTTAAAACGAAAACACACAGGTCTACACTACACAAAGGACGGCAAGCAACCGATTGTTAGGGATGGAGCCAAGGGGAAGTTGTCGTAACTGTTTATCCGGGTAAACAACCTTTGCACCTTCTTTCAAGAGATTAGTCTTTGATCGCATTATGATTTCCATTTGTGGAATAAGTACAACACAAATATTTTAAGGATAAAGTTTTTTCCTTAGATTATAGACTTAGTTTTAGTTTTGAACATGGCCCTAGACTGGTAGTTTGTGATGCTGTTTTTCTCTTTTATTTTCTAGTTTCACACTTGATAACGAGTTGATTTGTACTCTCTAAACGTCGTGTATTAGTTTTCATATACTCCAAAGAGTGGCAAATGTCTGATTAAACACTATTAATAATATGAACAATCCATCATTATCAAATCACTTTTAAACCAGAATACCTTCATTTGTTAGACATACCTCCATTTGTTAGGTATTCGTCTATTGTTAGGCATACCTCTTTGTTGGGCATACTTCCATTTGTTAGGCATACTTCCATTTGTTAGGCATACCTCTATTTGTTAATCATGTCACCATTTGTTAGACACACCTCAATTTGTTAGGCATGCCTCCATTTGTTAGCCATATCTACATTTGTTTGGCATACCTCCATTTGTTGTGAGATATACTTCCATTTATTAGGTACATCTTCATTTCATATGTATAACTCCATTTGTTAGGTATATCTCCATTTGTTTATGTATAGGCCTACCTCCATTTGTTAGGTATATCTCCATTTGTTTATATATACTTACATTTGTTAGGTATGTCTCCATTTGTTTATGTATACCTCCATTTGTTAGGTATATCTCCATTTGTTAGGTTAGGTTAGGTATATCACCATTTGCTTCAATGTCTAAAAATGTGTCCAAACTGTGCTAACATTATAACAGTGTTATTGTTTGAAGCATTATTTTTTATGTTTCAGGAGAATTAAACAAATTGCAAGTCAATTTTTTTACAATTTACAATATTATCTCTACTACTTCTATGTATCACAACACGTAACAAATTGATTTGTATTTTTAACCTGAATAACTTTAGGATCAATACATTATAATACAATTTTTTTTTCAGTGCTGCTTCCCTTTGATAGACAAATTGTTGGACTGTTTGGACCTTGGAGATAGAACCGTAGCCCACGTTCAACTGCTGCCTTTGGTTGAAGTGATTTTATGTGAAGAAAATCTAACACTGCAGGTCAGTTGATAGTAATTGTAATTTTTGGGAAATATATATTCAAAATTTTATTTGTGGACTTGTATAATAAACAGTGCAAAACCATTATACATACCTTCTCATTCACCAATCCTCAAAACCAAGTATAAATCAACTAAAAATATTGTCACTAAAAATATCAGTTTGTTAGTTTTCAGTGTCAAAAAGTAATAATGAACCGTATAGACGCTGTAGAAAATAAAATTTAAATAGGGTTTTAATTTGTTTTGCTAGTGCCATCAACATGTCCTGAGCATGAATCATATTTAAATAAAATCAAGTTTTTAATTATGGCCATCAAGGTTCATATTATTTTGGCCAATTATTTCTGAACCATAATTTTTTTAACTTATGATTTTGGACATGGGTTTGGGTCATTAATATTCACATTTCATTAAAATATGAATGAAATTGGTAAAGTTGATTTTATATTGTTTACACTGATGACCGACGGTACTTGATAGAATTCCATTTTAACAAATAAAACACAATTTTTCTTTTGTAAAATTCTATAATTTATTTGGTCTAGCCGACCATGGTTTCGCCAGTTATGGCATTGACGAGGCTCTTACAAGACTAAATACAATGCACACCATAACTATTATAAAAGGTTGAGAAAGGCAGGAAATTCCCGTTAACAAACAAAGCACAAAGACCCGGGGGGAAAACCCCACAGGTCATTCACACAGGTATTAACCAACCTTGAATAGAGGTTGAAGTAAAGGAGAAAATGACAAAAATTCCGTTTGGTCATTTAAAACTAGATTAGCATCATTACATAAAACTCTCTTAATTTCTAAAATTTCCAAAACATTTAATTTTCTACTTTTTACGCTAACATGTAGAATTTCAAAATTAACATTAGAATAAAAATCTGTCAATGCATGATTTTTTAAATGGTTAGAAAAACTAGAATCATTATAACCTAACCGCCAACTCCTTTCATGCTCACCTAACCTACACTTAAAACTACGGCCTGTTTGGCCAACATAAGCAGCATTACAACTCTTGTTGCCAATTACACTTACACCTGTTGTAAAATAAAAAAAAAAAAAATTAGAAATTTCTTAATGAGTTAGGTTTTTAATGTTATTCTACAATAAATTGATATTTAAAAGAGCCAAAGAGAAAATTTGTGTAAATATTTTTGTTTCTATTATACTGCAATACAACGGAATGCATTGAAAAAAATATTACTTTTGATTAGAAAATAAAGATGATTTTTTTTCTAAAAGCCTACACATTATTAAAAATATACTGGTATTTTAAGCTACAACCTACAACTGGAGGATTAATGTCCGATAATATTGGAGGACACTACTTTTGAAAATTGGTTTGACTCTTACTTCTTAGTCCGTGCTCCAGCCTCAAGTGACATTGATAAGATGATGTGCCTTGTTCATTTGAGGAGCAGTGCACAACAGTGGCGTAGTGAGGATCTTCATCGTTGGTGCTTGGTCACTATCAATCTTTTGCAGGTTCTTTTGCAATCTCGTTCTTATAAATTTGTTTTCTACACCACATCCAAGAATGATGTGTTTGCAGGCCATCAGCCCATACCTGATACACATAGGTAAATATTCCATCTTGAAACTGTAAAGGTAACTAAACTGTATGACCTGTTCTGGAGCTCTGTAAAAAGTTTGGTTTACCTGTCTAATATCTTGTAAATTTGCAGATCATTTGGTTCTTTTAACAGTGTGAAGAACGATCTTCCAGTAACACAACATTTCCATCTGTCAATCCACTTCTGTTTGAATTGATTTTCTGCATCATCCTTAGTGTTTCTATTTGAGGAGGTTTTTGATGCAATTCAGCTCTTGCAATCTTATCTGCTTTTTCCTTTCCCGGTACGTTACAGTGCCCAGGAATTCATTTCAAATTAAATGATTATGGTAGAAGCTCCTACTTATATGTAATTTTAATATTTATGTCTCAGGATACCAATCCATATTATGTTGCAATTAGATGTTCTATTCATACTTCTAAGGTTTTGGGAAAATCTTATATATTGCTTGTACTCAGTCGTCACAGAATCATATTAGTGAAAACAGAAGCTTTTGAGACATTTCACTGCCTTCTTAGCTACCTTAATTTCCAAAAATCTACAATATAATGAAAATATATACATAAGTATAATGTTTTAAACAAATTATAATTGTTTTAGACTTGTCTTGATGGCTTCGCAGAAAGTTTGGACTCTTTGTTTGCTTGTATTGTACTTGAAGATTGTGTAGCTGTCGCAACACCAGGATGGTGGGAGTTAGCTGCAGAAGAAAGGAAGTTGCTAGCCTTGGTTATTGCTGTAACTACTAACACCTCGGCTACAGATATACCAGTATTTCTTCCTTGTAAAAGCCCGTCTGTAAGTAAATTATTTTTTAAAGCAATATCTACATTTAGTTGAATCAATGATATGAGGCAAATTTTGTTGTTACTATTTGTGAATCAGCTTGTCTGCTAGTCACGATTTACGTATAGATAAATTGTGCAAAAATATTGTACAAATTTTCTCACTCATTGTAACGTTCACAATTTTGATATCTTTATGTTAAGATACATTTGATTGAAAGAAATGAAATTAATTACAAGTAATGTGAGTAATCAATAAATGTAATAAAATTGTAAAAGGTTTTATTGCATGGATTATTTACGTTCAAAGAACGATATTAAGAAGTTGATTGTAGACAGACAGACAGGATTTCAGAATGGTTAAACTTATAGAACAAAGTATGTATGCTATTTAGAAAATTTATAAAAAAATATATTAGTTTAGAATTCCATAATTATAATTTTTATAATAAAATTAACTAAATTGGTATGTTTAATGGAATTGAGAGACAGTTATTTTGCAAAGTCATTTTGAATGACGTTGTCATAAATGGACTGCGCACTATAAACTAATGAAATGATAGATAGATGTAGTGGGGGACAAGCGGTTTTAGCAAGAACGAAAGGACTCGACATGATTACATTATTAAAACAGTGTGTCATGTAGACGGATAGATGAACAGTAAGGGTGATCGCCTGAATATCTAGTGCAACGATCAGTGTATATTCCATGTTTTGATAGCCTATGAAAAATTATGAAATGTTGCAAGGTTGAATAATCTGCACTGTATTACTAATCGATATTTGAGATAGAGAGTCATTGTCCAAATGGAAGTGGAAATAATCGTTTTAGTCATGATGTTTTAAAACGTTTGTGAGCGACAATAATTTGAAAAGCACCATTTGAAAGAAAAAGAAAAATACTACAACACAGTGTTAATGTGGAGTAGTTTGACGGAAAGTAAATTTAGTCTTTTGCCGCAACTAACTTTGTCATTTTTTTCCTAGCGACTAAGTTCAGTAAATTTAGAGATTTATTAAATTATTTTTGTTGCGATTTAGGAACTTAAGGTTATACAAATTTGTAAGTACAGATCATTAGCTTTACAATGGTACTTAGATTATTGCGATAGGACGATTTGTAATGGGTGAAATGTTGATTTATAAAAAAACATGATTTTACTTTGCCTACCCACTATCGTCACACAAAGTTTTGACAACCAATTGTTGATTGCCACTAACAGGGTTAAAATCAATTTTACCAGAACCCTGTTCTGATTTCACTTTTACTATTTTGGAAAAAATGGATAAAAGAAACTTGTTACAGCAAAATTACTATTAATTATTTTTTATTAAAGCTTACAACTTTCAATCTTTATCTGAATGGTTATTTTTTTTACAAATAGAAAAAATGTCTATTTACATTTCTATTTGGACATGCATTGGCTAGATGATTTGACTTATTACAAATAAAACATTTCTGAACACTGTTACCAGTATTTTGGGAAATATTGTTAGACCAAAATTAAAAACTAACATTCACTTTAACATTAACATTAATGTTATGTTATGTTAGTTTAATGTTATTCACTTTAACTAACATTAACTTGTTTTCGATCAAAATTAAAAACTAACATTGTTGGAGAGATGGCAACCAATACATTTTGTTTGAGTCCTTGAGGCTACACTTGTACAAAATTTGATCAAAATTGTTAGTTTGAGAAAATCATAATTTTGTATTTTTTCTTATGTCAGCTGCCCTCAAATTTTGAGTTATCAAAAAATGAATAAAATGTTTGCTGTAGTATACATACAACAGATGACAGATAAACATCACTACTGAAACTACAGGAAAAATTTGACATCGGTTATTTGACCCATCACGTAACTTTCCTTATACCTACTATGTATATATGTTGGAAAGTAAAAATGTTGTACAATGACTAAGTTGTCATCTTCACTTGTTACTCGTGGACAAGCCACTAAACCTTGTACGAAGTGGTAAACGAAGTTTATCGAAGTTTGTCCTCGTGTAATAACCGAGATGACAACATTGTCACTGAAATGTCATTTTATTTTTCTGTTTCTTGTTATTGAAGTTATATTGTTTCATTATATAATGATAAGAATTGATAGTCATTTCTCTAACTATTGTTGAAGTTGTATTTTATAAGAGACAATATATTGTGTGTTGTTCTAGGTCCCTTTCCGTCTAGTTTCTATTTGTTTGATTAGTGGTGTCTGGGTCTCAGCATTGTGTGGACCTACGCCAGACTTAGCCACGATAGAACAGTTAGCTGGTAAACTTTGGCGACCTTCTATTGAAACTCTAAAAAATGCTCTTCAAGCTTCTCCCCGTAATATTCCTCATTCTCTACAAATTCATCAGGGTGTTCTTGGGTATGTATAGTGTTATTTACTTTGGATTATATTATTTCAGATCATATCTCATGCACATCTATTTCATGTAATTATTTGGTCATTTTCACTTGCAGGTTGAATTCTTTCCATTCTTATAGGTTTCACTTGCCCACCTTTGTATCCAACGACTCGATACATTGTCAGTCATCAGTCTTCAAGATCCTGAGTGATTTAATGTCCTCTGGATAATTTATAGAATGACACTTAGCTCTAGTGGATTGATATTAATATTAAGTTATTTTATTTTTTCCGCTTTCATTCTTTTTTTAATATAGTGTCTTGACTGCACTCAATTAGTAACCTCTCTTCTCCAGTGGTTTGTTTAACTTCCAAGTTTCACATTAGAGTTAAAAATCTTCATTTTATTTTTATTCAATTTTTTGAAATGCATAGTATACACTTTCCAATTTTGCATCTCACATCCACATCTTTCTCTGCTGACAAACACATTACAAATAAATAAATTACACTTTCTCTATGTCTTGATCTTCACTATTATGAGTTTCATCTTTATTCTCTTCACTTCCTCTTTCAAAACATGTTTTGTGGCAGAGTTATTTAGTTAAAAAGGGGGTCCGAGGTTATTCAGCCTCCTTTCACTGCGGTCCAAATGGATCTTTTGTGATTACCCAACTAACTTTAGACCCAGCCAAGAAGCTTAAAATGGTTCTGAGGGACATGACTGTTACCTCTGCAATGGTGGGGAATGTAATGTATAGATAAAATAGTCTTGTATAGGCTAGAAGTTTGCATTCACACAACCCGTGTTCAACAATTTCTATATGTATTAAACAAAAGCGACATGTCTCTAGCAACTTTTCCCATGTGTTTGAGATGATAATTCACTGGGCAGTGTCCGGAGAGTAGGTCAATTATTAGCCTAGCTGTCTTCTGCTGAGTCTCAGTAATTGTTTAGCCTTTGTTATACCTGTGACGCCTTTTGCTCTTTTGTAGCCACAAACTCCTCGAGATGGATCCAGGAATTCCTAGCTGGCAGGTTGAGTGATCACATCTACCAAAAATCTGTCAGGATTGACCGGCGATCGTGATTTTATGACTCATGTTTTGGTAGGTTTTTAATAAAAAGAAATAACGAGATCATTGAGGCAGACTTTGGTTATACAGGATCATCATGTTATCATTCTAGAACTTACGGATGAAGTGGGGTTAATCACTGGTTTGATTCATTAAGTTTTGACAGAGGATTTAGCTTTTAATGATTATGCACAATGCTGTTTGGAAGCCTCTTACTAGGGCTGTGCCCGTTAACGCAGTTGACGAAGAAGTGCATTAACTGCTAACGTTGATCATTTACTTAGTGCTTGCAGGTGACTTATCAGTGGTTGTTTGTTAGTGACAGTGGCCCACACGATGTGCGCGCACCCAGCTACACGTACGCCTCTCAGTCGTCTGTTAGTTTAGTTGAGCAACTAAAGCGAATCAATTAATGTCAACGTTTATTCATCAACTGAATCAAAACATGTTTCTGCTGTATCCTACTATTTTACTGTTTGTTTTTTACTAAATCTAAAACTGTATAAAACGACGACTGGATAATACGAAAATAGTGTGGTGTAAATAACCAACGTGATTTTATTTGATCACGCATTGGAATTATTGTAATAATTGATTATAATAACTGATTAATTAACTAGTAAATAGTAATACAAATAACTCCAAAACTTATTCCTCTGTAAATAATCAGTTTTTATTTATCTAAGAAACAGGCGACAGTCGATTGATGACTAGAGCCTTCTCACTTCTCACTGAACATGTTCACTGCACACCTGCACACTGAACAAAGACGCTTGGTCTCTGTTATGGCTGGCAGGTTAACGTTAGCAGTTTTTTTCAACAGTTAATCACGCTCAACATAAACTGGTGTTGACGTTGACCATTGTTAGCGTTAATGCCCACAACTAATCTCGAGGGTTATACTGTAGTTGCACATACACCATTTCATGTAGACTTGGGTTAGATTAATTTTTTAAATCTTTCCTAACTCTTGTTACCTTCCGACCCAGACACTATTATAGTATTCGAGGTCTAGGCGTTTATTTTGTTTTGATTTTATCATTTTTTTTATAAGGTGATAATGACGTTAAGCCGTAAGTAAAAAAAAAAAAAAAAAAAAAAAAAAAAATGGAATTTAGAATATATTGTAATTGTCTCAAGGTGTTTTCATACTAGAAATATTTACGAGTATTTTTATAAATAATATTTGTATTTGTAAAAAATTATTAATAATTTAATATATGGCTAAAATAACACAAATAATTAACACAATTTTACTGCTAGATGGTACTTTATTATTTCATGTAAGTTAAATTGACGATTGCTAAAACACACTGAAATAACTGTTATTTTCTACTAATTACTGATAATTCCCAGACAATTACTGCTAGTTTGTATTACTATCTTTCTGCTATTCGTTATTGTCATACTGCTAAATGCAACTGGCTTACTGCTAAAATGTCACTTGTATTAGTAGGTGTTTCTTATTTCTTCTTATTGCTAAAAAATTACTGAAATTCCAATTCCACTTATAGAAACGTCCTTATAGGTAAAAATAACTTATTGTATTTTGAATGTAGCCAATGAACCGCCATCACAATACCAATATTATACAAAGACAAAACCACTATCAATTTAAAGCTGGAGACCAGAGACCTTACTATAAATTTTGTGATGTGTACACCAAAACTGTTTGTCTCCAACTGAAGATGGTTGCTATTTGATTTTACTTTATACATTATTTATACCAATAATCAAATTAATTAATTAATTGTTGTTTCTAATACGTACTTATTTTTATTTCCTCATATAATATGTAGTATCTTACGACATGCTGAACTCCATAAATGTGAAACGGTAATCCCAACTTCCTGAACACTATGATTACGGGTGATGAGTTATGGGTTTACAGATTTGACCCACAACCAAGGCACTGTCAACACAGTGGAGACATTGATGGTCTCAAGTCCCAAATTTAGAATAATTAATTATGACTGAAATAACTATACTGTGATTGTGTGACAATTTAATAACCTTGAGATGAGCAAATCATAATTGTATTTGAAAATCACAAGATATAACTAATTTATATTAATAATGTATTCTCTTGACTGGCATTAAGGATGTATTTTTTAAAACTGATTTTGAACGTAACTTGTTATAGGCTTTTACTGATAAACTGTGAAATGAAGAAGTTTGTTTTAAGTTACAACGCTAGTGGCAACAAGAAAGAAAGCAGATCTCCAGCTGATGTGTTGAGAACATTTTATTGTCAGACCGCAGTACACCTGATGAATCAAGGTTAGTTTCTAGTTCTCTTTCCATTTATAAATATAAGGATAATTATATTTTATATAATAGTAAAAGTGTTTGATAAGATAATATTAAAGAGAATTAATAACAAATTTGAAAGAGTACTATGTGAAGAATAACAGTGTTTCAGACATAGAAATAGTACAACGAATCTAATCTTTCTAGTTAAAGAAATTTGTTCTGCTTGAGCCATAAATACGTATTCTATTATAATCTAGCTTTTAATGACGATGATCAAGCTTTCTTTTTTTTCCCCAATTTTTCGGAAGCGTAATAATTTTTTTACTTACGATTTTGTACACAAAATCACAGGTTTGTGTCAATAATCTATTGTTTCACTCAAATTTGAACAAAATCAGTAGACTCGATTTTAAGAAATTACATATTTTATAACAGCCCCATGGCCAATTTTTTGGTTTTATTAGATAAACCAGAATTTCTGAAGCACCCAACATTTTTTTGGTTGGGTATCAAAATGTGATTAAAATTGTTGTAGCTGACAAGTCTAGAAGCTGAAAATCTGAAGAATCACCAAATTTTAACACCATTGCAATATTTTCTTAACTACGTAACATAATCAGAAATATTGGTAGATTTAATATTAATCATGAATGTTTCTTGTATCCAACAGATCTTCCTCATCGCGCTGTAGAATCTTACTGGTGTTCCGAGTACCACAAATTGCATGCTCTTAGAAGTGGCAACAATTTACTCTGTGCTTTGTACTCGTCTGCAGTTCCGTCACACACAATGAGGTATACCTATTTTAGTAATTTGAAAATTATTTTTAGCTCTTTTCAGTTATTTTAAAAATAGAGTAGTTTTATGATATTGTAACTGTACTCTACTTTAAGTCCGGGATTATTGTACAGAACATCACATGTACATAGGTAAAGAAAGTTATGTGATGAGTTGAAAAATTGATGTCGAGATTTTGGAGTATATCTGTTTTGAGTCCAAAAAAGTTAATTTTATAATGATATCTGTCTGTGGTATGTGAAGTGGTGGTGTGGAGTGATTGTAAATGGCATATTTTGTCCAAATCTCAGAACTTTATTCATATTTTTATATATAAGGGGTGTAAAAAGTCCCGGAATGAACGTGCATGTCCGAATGACACACGAAGTGGCCTTGCAATACATCAATAGACTGCTCCAGTATTTAGAGTAACAAGACGATGACACGCAGTTAGTTGAAAAAATGATGCCAAGAAAAGTTCAGTCAAGAATCAAGAGACGGTGTTTTCTCAGTAAGAAACAAAAAACAATGTTTGATTTTTTTTTATCCATCAAGTAATTAAAATTGCAGTACACTGTACTAGCATAGCGTAATGTGTTTCCTGTATTGTTCTTTTGTTTCACTACAAGAACTTCTCGTTTATTACACTTTATTATTTCATGTAAAATGTACATTAAAACAGTTTTACTGTATGTAATTTATAGGTTTGTACTGTGTATTTGTGTGTTTTATCTACAGTATATTAAAGTCTTTATATGTCAAAACTATTTTTTAAATTATTTCCCCTTTATTTTTAGCATTCTTGCAGATTATCTGCGATTTTCGTTATACGAGATGTCTGTTCACCCAATTTCGTGTATAATCGAGAGTACACTGTATATCAAAATATACTAAAGAAATTGATAAAGCTTGTGTCAACCTTATTATTTTTCATGAATACAAATCTGAAGTAAGTTATCCTTTGTGTTTACTTGACTGCCCACCGTTTTAGATAGGTTAATTATAATAAGGTCTAGTTTTCCTTCTTTTATCAATGCCTTTAAAATGTAGTATCAATGAGGTTTTCATATAAAAATTTTGAGTTGAACTCTAAACCCCGATTTGAAGGGATGGGTGAATTTAATTTTTTTATAACCCTTTGATGCATAGTGATGCAATGAGTCACACCATAACTTTCTGTTTAAATCACTACTAAATAGGTTTTAATGTTTCTTACATGATGATGCATATCTGAATCATTCATATTTCAAAAATAGTTAGTTATGTTGACCGATAGAGTGTAGGAGAATCTAAATCTGATGTTTCTCTACTGTGTATCTCACATCTTTATCACTAGTGACAACCTAGCATTAAAAAAAATCCTAAAAAATGTTTAATCAACTATTTGATTTGGGAATTTTGTATATCTGACTACTAACATGATTAAAGTTCATTATGATCTTGTTCTTCGGGGTTCGACCGCGTCAATATTGTCTGCACGTTGAGTACAGCCGACGTTTCGGGCACTTTACAGATGTCCATTCTCAAGGCTTAACAAATTTGCCTTGACATTTGTTAAGCCTTGAGAATGGATATCTGTAAAGTGCCCGAAACGTCGGCTGTACTCAACGTGCAGACAATATTGACGCAGTTGAACCCCAAAGGACAAGATCATAATGATGTTGTGACCGTGGAAGTCTATCGTTCAAAATGATTAAAGTTGTAACATAAAAAAAAGCAGAACAGTATTTGTCTATGTTTTATGCTAATTCTATGGGAAAATAGGTATGATGCACAATTTGCATCATTATGCACAAGCACTTATCTTACTTTTACAGCTTTACTGTTTAGTGAGGTTAGGTTTTTTTTACTGTTGGTGTGTTTATGTCAGAGTCGCTACTTATCCAAAAATTAATTACTGTAATTAATCTGTAAATATATGTTTGTGTAGATTTATTTATCGTGAATTATGAATAATCAAATAAATCGTTCAAGCCCTAATAGTGATATTCTAACTCTTAGAACTGACAATGAAATTTTCGATGAACTTTTTTAGTGAGTATTTATTTATTCCTGACAATAGTGATTTATACAGTGATGTCATCGAAATTAGTGATATTTGCGGTACAGAAAATATTTCTTTAGTTAAAATTAGACATGATAGCAATGAAGTTGATGATCAACAAACATTTCAATCATATAGTAGCCCTAACCTAGAAGAATCAGAAGTTGTTGCACCAGGTCCAAGTTCTTCTGGAATTTATTTTGACCAATCAACAACCCAATATAATGTGCAGTCTAAGAGTAAAAGTATTCCTATTTGAGTAGACTGGGAAATTTTTTTTTTGATTTCAGAAAAAAACAGATTTCATAGGTATTTCTACTTTACCAAATAGTATAAACTCAGTTAGAAACACCATACCATTTTTTTTTAAACATATTTTGTTTACAACTCTTTTTATGAAACTATTGTTGAAGAATCCCATCAGTATAGTTTACAAAAACCCAAATAAGCCATTTCCTTTGTCTGTGTCTTCTCTTAGAAAATATTTGGATATACTAATTATGATGTCGCTTATTAAACTAAATAATATTTGCTTGTATTGGAGCCCTGTTTTAGGTAATCATACTATTATCAACACCATGAGTGTAAATAAATTTGAAGAAATTCGTAAATTTATGCATTTTAATAATAATGACAAAATCAAACCAAGAGAACATCCAGAGCATGACAGACTGCATTCAATCATCTAAACTCCAAATTTCAGTTAATACATTTGGAAAAAAATTTATCTATTGATAAAAAAGTGTGTTTCACTAAAGTGAGGCTGTACCATGTGGGCCTATAACTTCAATAATTTTAAAATAAATTTATTTTCGTTTTGTTAATACGCTAAAGTAGAATGACGGATTTGACCTGGTTCAATAACATGTTTGGGGGATCCCCCGTGGTGGGGGTAAGTAACGCGTTTTCTTTGTGGTTTTATATCTACCGATGTCATGCTGGACGGAAGCCTCCTCCTGCTTTGTGTGTACCTTCAATAGTTTTGAAGTAGGTTGAATACAATAATCATTTTACTTTTCTGTTTTATTATTGATTATTATAATTTCAGGTATAAATCGTAAAAGAATTATTGTATTTGAATTAAGTATTTTTTATTTTATTTTACACAGGGTCCACGTGAATATGCACAAGTTTTTCTATTCTACGAAGACCCCTTAAAAACTGACTGAAGTTGTTTCTTTTATTTGTATTTTTACGTGTCGGTTGTGTATTTTGAATAAGTGTCATTTCAAAATGAAACAAATTAATAAATTGTAGTAAACTTTACAACTTGTGTTTATTAGCAATAGTTCCTATAAATAAACTCCACTGATAAAACCTTGTACCATAGTGATGTTGTTAGGAATAAGTTAATATTAGGTTAGATTAGAAAGGAATCATATTCACAAAGCTCAGAATGATCCAACTATTGTGAAACAATTAAAAAAATGTTGAAATGCTTGACTTGCATAGAAACTAGAACAACCAAGACTCCTAAAGGTATATAAACGATCATCAGGATTTGGGAGAGGTCTTTTCCATCTTGATGATACCGGCAGGTCGATTGCCGTGGTGCAGGAATTTGGCTCAGGAACTCTACTCAACAGACCGTAAGCAAGCATTTCTGTATTTGTATGTAAAGTCACCAGTTAGAGGACTTGTAATTTCTTTAATTTAAAATATAATGATAGTTGGAACACTTTTGAGTTTTGAACAATTGATTCACGTAATTTATTTGAGTAATTGATTTATGTAGTTTATTTGAGTAATTGATTTGTGTAATTTATTTGAGTAATTGATTTATGTAATTTATTTGAGTAATTGATTTATGTAGTTTATTTGAGTAATTGATTTGTGTAATTTATTTGAGTAATTGATTTATGTAATTTATTTGAGTAATTGATTTATGTAATTTATTTGAGTAATTGATTTATGTAATTTATTTGAGTAATTGATTTATGTAATTAATTTGAGTAATTAATACTTCGTTTGAATTATCAGTTTGGGTAAATGTTTCATTTGGATTCCAGTTATTGTTTTGCATTATAACATTGTATCGATGTATTAATAAATTACCGAACCACTAATTTTGATATTTAATTGAAGATAAGAACCCAGGCATATTCTATTAGGCCGTTCATAACAATATATTGACAGTGGACAATCCAACTACTATTGGAAATAAATTATTATTTTTTTTTTATATATATATTAATGGTACAAGGCACTATATGAAGCAATTAATCCAATGAAGGCCCATAAATGGAGTTTCAAAGTTTTTGTTCTAAGTGGTATCTCAGGTTTTGAATACTATTTTGAAGTTTATTCTGACCAGGAAAATGAGCAAATGCTTCCTACTGAACCAGATCTTGGCAATAGCGCCAACGTTGTCATTAGAGTAGCTAGAATCATCCTACAGGCCAACATTGCAAACTTTATTTTGATAACTGGTATACAACACTACCCCTTTTAGTGCACCTAGAGAAAAATGTAATTCATGCCTTCGTTACAGTACGGAAGAATAGGTTGTCGGGCCTTAAGATACCTGATGAAAAAGTTTTGATAAAAACAATCAAGCGGAACTGCATATGAAAACACTGCTACAGTAGATGGTGTTGATTTGTCAGTGATGACATGGCTAGACAACAAAATGGTTACAATTGCTTCAACTTACTTATGGGAAAATGTACCCGTTACGACAAAAGAAGTAAAACCCGGGTCGAGATTCCATGCCCGAAGGTCGTAGAAGAATATGTCAAGTTTATGGGTGGAGATGATTTACTTGATAGTATGCTGGCTCAACATAAAATTTCAATGAAGTCAAAAAATGGTATTTCAAAATTTTTCACCATCTTTTAGATTTGACTTTTTTGATGTGTACATGGTGACAAAATGACACAAACTGAATTTCGTGAGGACTTATCAGTGGCTCTTTGCTCGATTGGGAAAAGAGATTCATTAAAACGAGGAAGACCAAGTACATCATCTCTTGAAGCAGAAATTTTGAGGAAAAAGAAGAGAGGTTCAGCAGTCAAAATGCCCCCCAAAGATGTACGTCAGGACGAAGTAGCTCATTGGCCCATTTGGAGCGAAGTCAGACTTCGGTGAAAGTTCCCAGAGTGTTCTGGTTATTCATATACAAAGTGTGAAATATGTCGAGTCAATTTGTGCTATAATAAAGATAGAAACTGTTATACTACTTGCCACAAAGATTACAATTGACTGTATTGCCTGTATGTTTATTCATTTATTATTTTTAATGTATTATATTTGTTTTTGAACTCTGAACATACTAATTTTGGTATAGAAAACTGTTAATGTTATACCGTTTTGTCATAATATATTTTTTTAAATAAGTTACTTTATATATCATTTGTTTATTATAGTAATTGTATTTGGATAACAGAGTCCAATTTATAAACCCAAGTTTTTTTTAAAACTTAGTACTCATGAGGAACACGCATGAGCCTTATAACAGCTCCTTTTGTGTAACTTCATGGTCTGCATATATTGATAAAATTTCAACATCATTAAAAGTATTCTCAAATAACAATACAAATAATAAACATTCTGTCACATATTCTATGATGATTATTTTTCAATAACATCTTTTTTATATTTTTCAGAACAATAACCCAACACACTCTACACACTTTGGTCTCGGAAAAACAACTTTGCTGGTAACCTAACTTCAATGTTTCAACACTTTGACAATATCACCAGTTATAGTCTTGATCAATGCAGGTAAAATTAATTTGTATATATATGTATATATCTATATAATAAAATATTTTGTTACAAACCTTTGTTTTATTATTACATCCTTTAAATTAATTAATATTTCCATTAAAAATTTGTTCATATGCATTGAACAAAGTGGATTAGGTCATGGTATTTGCAATTCAGGATCTGTAAGTTGCATTTCGCAGAAATAATTAAAAATTTGTGTTGCTAAGAACTTTTTCATACCTTATTCAAGTATATTTGGTTGGATTCTACTTTAGGTGCAACTACACTTCCTGGTGCTGGTAATTGTTTCACTTGTACACTGCCTTCGCTTCAAACCATGGTGGTTTAAATTTTGAAAACTCAAGAAGCCTCCTACCACTAAGGTGATCAGTCTAGATGATCTAGAATATGAATCCCATTATTTGAAAAAGTAAGCTCAATTTTATTTTGTTTTATTCAATATATCTAATCTTTTTAAAGAATTAGTAAAAACTGTTCATTGAAAGTCGCCAGCACACTTATCGTGTTTCATAAAACTTCAGTAACATTATCCATCTCGCACTGGGATCTTCATTGTGAATTATTTCTTTTAACTCTTCTTGGTTGATGACCTGATCAAATTTATGGAATATCTTACATGGTGGCTAATCCATGTCTGATAACTGCTACAGAGCACACATACGAAAGTGCTAGATTTTGTGGATGACTTGAGCAATATACTTGGGCATTGTAACTTTGTCCGTTTAGAAATGCCATATTAAGCTCTTGCGTTAGTTTTTGAGCAAATGTTTTACCACAAGTGCCATGTACAGTTACAATTTAAAAACGTCTTCACTTAAAATAACTTTACTCTCATTTAAAGTTTTAGTGTATGAAAATTGTTCTGTACCATTAATGTTTGCGTTTTCATCAGCTAGTGCACTAAAGCTTCCGAGGGGTAGTTTTATTTACAGTTTCTGTTAAAATCAGTTGGTTAGAAATATCAATGATTTTATTTTGAGTCTGGGGACTTAAGTAGGATGAATGAAGATTACACTTTATTATTTCATGTAAAATGTACATTTAAAAAGTTTTACTGCTGTATGTAATTTATAGGTTTGTACTGTGTATTTGTGTGTTTTATGTACAGTATATTAAAGTCTTTTTATGTCAACTTCAAATGGTATGTAGATGATTTTTTAGTACATCATCGCCACTTTCAACTCTGAAACGAAGCAAGGCCCTAAAATTGCCATCATTCCATACATTTATAAGATTCATCATTGTTGTCTTGAGGTCTGAATCCAAATGGTCTTATAAAGCAATTTTTTGCTACCACAAAAAATAGCAGTTTTGATGATAGGTAAGAGTTTTTTTTCTATTTTCCTTATTATATTTTCTTATTTATTTGGGAACAGATATCATCAGTTTGCCCTCAAAAATGCATAAGAAGTTTTGAACAATAATGAAGCTATTTTTATGATCATTACTATTTTCATGCCAAGGAGATATAAGAAATGCCCCTAATTATATGTGATTCCCTACTCTTTCTCTACTTCATAATCTTTAACAAAAAAGAAGCAATATTTGCAAAAGTTCCTTCTGGATTTTTGCATCTTTTATCCACCAATTGCATTTAGAATTTCAAATTTCTCTTTACTTCGGAGAACTTAAACATGTCATCTGGAACCCAACATTTATTTCATTAGAGAGTTTTGCTCAAAAATGTACCAATATCATTAGTAGAGTAATGATCATTGATTGTTGTAGTTGTAGGTGTAGGAGTTGTGAGAATACTATCAGAGCTGGTTCTTGCTGGGCTTGAAGTTTAAGTATTAACAAACGTTTCTTCGGTAAAACATTATCTACATCTGATGATGGAGAGTGGGGCCTCTTACTATTTGTTTGAACGAAGTTCAAAATACTAAACTGTTTTTTACTCACGACAAACCGTGAAACCATCATGAGTTTGGCAGTCAGCTGAGGATTGTGGCCTTGAAGTGGCAAACCGAAGACAGCTAAGTTGGAAAATTGCTCACTTTACTTCTGCGTGGCACATTACGTACTATGCTCCTGTGCCAACATGTTGGTGGACATATCCTAATGGAATGAGTTCTAACAACAAATGGACTTTAATGCAGTGCATGTTCTATAGTTTCAATTTCTTTAAGTTACTTATCTGTGTTATACACAGTTATCTAGTTATAGTTTGATTGGTGTAGCTCGTGTTTCACTGAAGAGGACGACCTTGTTGTTGAAACGGGTCTGATACTTAGGCGTATTTTTTTGTGAGAATTGTGTTCTGTGTGTTTGTTATACTGTACTTATCTGTAGTTTGTTGAGTTTTTTATGTGACAAAAATATTAATTTTTAATTTCAGGGGATAGATCTCGATAACCACAGGTCATTGGAAACAACTTTGTCTACTCTGCCAGTAGCTCTCGGTATGTTTCAGTTAAGTGTGGAGTATGCAGGTTCTGGGTGAATTTTAAACAAGTGTTTGCTCATCTATCCAGTTCTCCAATGTTCGAACCATTTTTTTCATAGAGTGTTGGGTGCTACCATTTTGCTCTTATTCAGTGAATGTTAAACAGGTCTGAAATTTGTAACCCAATTAGCTATGATCAGCTCGTTTATAATGTTTTACTTTTCTCACGAGATGGTACAACACAATCTTCAATTTGTTTATGTGTAAAGAGTATTCACTGGACTCTGTCTTTCTTAAACCAGCCATGGCTAACGGAGTCCATAAGAATGTAACTCTTTATTCTACTTTTAACCAGCAGGATAGTTTTATGGATATTGTGGTGATTACCACCATTCCCCCCTCCCCTTCGTGAATCTGCAGATATCCGCCCGGCTAGCTGATAAGAGCAGAGTGCTGCTCGAGACAGCGGTGGTCAAGACGTCTGACAGCCTTGTTCTTAATTTTAATATAGTGCCGTAATCTACCCAACATGCCTTGCTAAACCCAAAAGAATTGGGCCGGTACGGCCCTAGGGTTTATATCTGGGCGCATCGCGATTTTGGCATATCGTAAAATTATTAGTCAAACTATACGTGGCCATGAAAGGCCCTGCTATAGACCGACATGTTGTTGCAATACAGTGTAGTTGATATTAATATTGGTATTAGTGTAACTCTGTTATTTTTAGTTAATTAGTTTGTAGTAATACTCATCAAAAATGACTAGCTTAAGTTGAGATTCGCCCAGGGTACTTATATTAATGTTACCACGCGATCGGGACCCGGAAATACATTATCAAAGTAGATCCACGTACCACCCAAAATAGTACCCCCCATGCAATAGTTCCTTTCTCCTTACCGTTGCAATATTCAGCATCATATTCAATATGGCATTTGTCAGGATATAGTATCTTTCACCCATCTTTTGGTTAAAGCAGTCCGATGCCTTCCAGTTTAAATCTACTGAGCTGTCTGTGTATATTTTGATATCATTTTTGTGCTTCTTGTTTAACATTTCATAAGTTTAAAAGTTGAGCGCTTTCGGTTAGGTAGCTTTCATCATTTTAATCAGCAGCTCCTAATTCAACTGTAAACTTTTTTCAAGGAGCCCACTACAATAATGACTGTTTTTCATGTAAATGATTAATTAACATTTGATACAAACAATTAATAAAAAAGGTGACTCATTTCATTGGCACAGTTATGTTTTTAAATATTTGTTCAAAGTTTGTTTTTTTAATAACAAGTCAAGTAGCTTCACTCCAGGTTCTATCTTTGCGGTGATTGACATTTTGAAACAACCTAAGCAGATTCTTATGGTTGCTGATTGGATGAGTTGGAGTTAAAAAGATCCCACATTCTTTTGATAAAATCAAACAACGCCTTCTACATTTGATGTTATGAGCAGCGGTTTCTAAATGACAGCGGGTGTAAATTGCGAATGAATTGATCCAGTGTCTGCCCTGTACTTGTCTCAGATATAGCCTTATTTTTTGGATATGTATTTGTGTGTATGTAATATGTATGTATATATTTGTTATATTGTATTGTGTGATTGTGTGATTGTGGATGTGTGATTGACTAGTGCAGAAATGTGAACTGTATTTAAAGTTATTTAAGTTATTGTAGTTATTATAAATTTGATTTTTTGTGGACTCTTGCTGTGCGAATTGTGTTTGTCGGCAGCAATAGAAATAAATAATAATAATAATCCGGGATGTATTTTGCTAGTGAAGCAATTTACTTTATATACCATACTTGACACTTTGTGTCTTTGTAATTTTTAATATATGGAATGACTTTTTTTTAATTAAGATAAATTATTCTAATAAGTCATGCAAAATTTGTTATTTGTTCAAATGTTATTTATTTTGTTAAATATTTCTCTATTTTGTTGTTTATACATTCTCTGATACAACTATTTGTATAAAAGAAATAATGTGTTGTGTGTTTTGTAATGCGTTTTATGTATTGATGTAAAGGTTTAGACTTGTTGTATGCAATTGTATTGTCAACTACAACCAAATAAATGAAATGAAAAAAAAAAATGACCTTATTGACTTATATTTTTTTACCACAAGTTTTGACCACATTGCTTACATGACCATGCGTCAGGAATAGTTAGGTGACGTTAGATTAGCTGGGTATGCGATGATTTAAGAAATCGCAATTTTTAAACAAGATGGAGTACTAGAATATTTTGATCTTGGGGTAAGAGAATTCCTGAACATAGAATTTAGTGGACAATGGATTGGACATGATTTGGCCTCCTTAAACCCCACCCAACTTAACAAAATTTTCTAACAGGCACAGTTATATATACAGTTAGCAAAAAGTGGTTCCAATTTAGTCTAATGGTTAGGGATAGTTGGACATTTAATGGTTTCTGGTGTCATAATTTCGAAAAGGGATAATCACAAATAACTAGATCTTCTATATTAGAAATTCATTCATGTACAAATTAGTTAAAAATAAAAAGACTTAAAACAAAATCAAGTAAATAAAACACATTGAGTATCATTAGTGAAAATAATGTATGGTTTAATTTTATTGCCCAGTTACTCATTTATAACACAAACATCTGTCGAAGACAATCAGGCATGAAATACAATGATAAATACAATAAAATTTATCTCTTTCACCTCAATATAGACTCTTTTTGTACAACAGTATGAATGAAGAGATCTTTGGGTTCTATTGACACAAACACGGATCATAAAAACATACATTTTGGACCGTCGTCAAACTTCATTGAAAAACATCAAACATTCCTAAATTTATAAATACCATAAGTTTATAATTACACAGAAGTTTGACTAATCTTTTATTTATTTTTCCTGTAAAATACTTGTGAAAACTACATTTTTTTTTTTGTGCTATCCCGTTCTAATGATATGGCAAAAACCAGTGTTAATCTTACCCATCTAGGTCCTACATTACTCTGTACATAACAAAATAGAGGCAACATTTTTTTTTTCTTCTAAGAAACAAAACAAAGAAATAATTCATCAATTGTTAACATTTCATCACAAATCTAGGAATATACAAGACGTTACGTACATAATTTTAGATTTAAAAGGAACTTTGTACCGTTTCATCATAATAAGAAAAGAACAATATTAAATAACAATAATTAAAATAAAACTTACATTTAACATTGTATCTAGGATTAAGTTTTACATTCTCACGTATACATAATATAGAGAAAGTTATGTGAATAGTTAAAAAACTAATCTCTGTTGGATTTTTAGTGAAAGTATCTGTTTTGAGATACCCGAGTCCAAATAAGTAGTTTTTGAAATGCTGTCTGTCGCTTCAAATAAATGGATTGTTTTTGATAAAATTGAGTACAATATTTTAATCCATGACTTGAGAATGAACATTTTTTTTTTGATATATCAAACTTTGGTTGTGATAGCTGCCTTTAGCGTTCTGTCGATATTTTACTAATTAGAATCATAGTGTTTTGCCTTTAAGTTTCGTAAATTGGTTTGGGTTATAAATCTTTAAATTAGTTGTTAAGTATTTCTCAGTACCAAATTTTTTACTAAGCAAATAAAGTTATTGTCTATCTGGGTAATATACCAAAAACTTCAGGTTAGGTTAAGTAGTGATACAATTTCAAACTTCCTTTCATTAGTAACTAATTTAATTTTTGGTTTTATTAAATAGTGGGTTAAGTTTGTACTTTAACTCTTATTGCCATAGTTACTTTGTTGCTATTGTTTTGGGATACTTTAAGTATCTTAACTCTCAGTACTCATTGGAGTGCAATTAAAAAATTTGACTGTCATGAGCTGTGTATAGTCTGTTTTAATTGAATTTATATTTTAAAAAGAAAAGTCTTTAAAATATGATGAATGAGAGTCAGTCCCGATTCTATAACTGGGCAACATGGGCACTTGCCCAGGGGCGCAAGCGTACAAGGGGCGCAAGGGTTTTGGGGCATAATTTTTTTTTTTAATTGACCAGTATTAAGGCAGTATATGTCGATAAAAGTTTATAAATTTTAAAAAAACTCTAAAAAATTATAGAGCTAAAAAATCAAAATTTTTAGGTAGCACAACCATTCTTCAGATCTCTCTGAACAATTTGGTAACATTTCCATGCTTATCGCAAAAATCACCTCGTTCGTATAAATTCATTCAATGGTAGTAAGTGTAAGGCCTCGATTTGCCAAATCTTACTGAAATTTTCAGCTCTCTTAGAGAAAAGCAGAATGACGATATAAGAGAGCAGTCTCAAAGGGTAGCTCAATGTTACTCCAATGACATTTACAAGGAAGACTTTGTGCAAGAGTGTCTACATTTTAAATTTTATATGGAAGCTGAAAACAACACAAAAATTAGGGAATGCTACGAATATATAAAAAAACACAGCTTAGAAAGTACATTCCCAAACTTGGTGGTAGCTATTCGAATTTATTACTTAACATTGCCAATCACAAATTGCACAGCTAAGAGGAGCTTTTCGGCCTTGAAAAGAATAAAATCTGAAAATCGTTCTACAATATAAGACGAAAAGCTGAATAGCTTAATGCTGTTATGTACGCAGAGTGACATTACACTGAAGGTTGACTTCAAAGATATAATTGATAGTTTTGCTACATCGAAGATCAGTAGAAAAAAAGCAATAATGTAAATAGGATATAAGGAGAAAGTATGAGGAATATGTATAAATATATATAATGTATAGTAATAAGAGAAAGAAAGTATAAAGGAAATAAGAGATATTATGGTTGAAGTATTAAAGTTGTTTTACAAGACTCAATTAAAAAGTGAACATACAGTTGAAATAAAATGAGCTATGGTTATGAATAGAAATAAACGTTTGCAATAATTAAGAACTATTATTTAGGGTGGGTGGGTGGTCCGTGATACTGTAAAATACAAGGTTGTTATGTTGTGACGTCAATCATAACACCTACGCCTGTAACTGCAGTAATAATACTTGCAAGTTTTTACAGTAGCCGGTTGCCAGTCCGATACACGGCGGGTCCATAGGTGGTGGATAATGGAAAGACTTACCGACACACCAAATAAAAGGAGTTCGGTGGAGTTAAGGGAGAAATCCCTCCCGAACCAAAACTGGCAAAGATGAATTAATCGGGAGGGGCGCATCTCTTTAATTTGCCCAGGGGCGCAAAAGGGTTTAAAATGGGCCTGATGCGAGTGGAAATATGGATTGAATAGTGTAGTTTTTGTTACACTAGTGTGGATGGAGTCGGAGTTGGCAATATGACACACTATCCTTGAAGTTACATGAAGTGGGTCGGTAGATAGAACCAATAAAGCATCTAATATCTGGGTTTGTTTTCATAGCATGGGGAAAGCAATCTCTTAGTACAGTATGAAAAATTAATGGTTACTTACAAAATTTCATTTAACAATTCAGTAACAAAACCAAAACCACATTTGTCGACATATGGATGGTTCATTTTTTAAAGCAAAGGAGTTCTTGCTAAAAGCTTACGTTGATCATTTATTAAAATGTCATTAGGCATTTCAGGACATCCGGTCAGAATTTTTAAGACAGAATTAAACGACGAGTAAAAAATCTAGTAATAATTTTAAAATTTGTCTGATCAGCTTGTAATCACTTTATACCAAAAAATTGGTTGTAAACTATCAATCTGTTTATATATATATTTGTATTTTCCTAGAACAGCACGGATAATAAAAGGAGGCAAACTATATTCCTCGCTCATAAATACCGTTTCTCACCGTGTTATTGAGCGAGCAATAACATTTTTCCTATTTTTAAATATTGTATTTATAAACAGTTTTTATGAATGTCTTGTATATTTCACAAATAAAATCAATAGTTTAAATGTATAATCTACACTTCTTTCCCATACTATACACTAAACAATGTGTTGGACTTAAATATTTATACAAAATTGTTGGTATCTATTTGACTAAATTGAACCCTTTTGATAATTATGAAATCCATAAAACAAATATTTACAATGAAAACAACAACATTATTGTACAGTTTAATTTGTCACTCCAGGTTTAGTTTTTGTTAAATGGATTTCATGATGAAATAATTGAAAAAAAAATTGTTTTTCTAATTGAAACTTTTTAGCTCAAATGAAATTATTAAAATTACAACACCAAAACTAACATTTTGAGAAACACTATGAGACAACATTTAATAAACAACTACCAGGATTTTACAGGCCTGGATTTTCTTTGTAATCATTCGACATCAATTAATTCTCCTGTAAAAATATTGTAAAATTATTAACAATTTATAACATCTCTTTATTACAAGTCACACTATAAACTCACATCATCGTATTGAGTATACATTATTGTTGTTATAAGTGCTTAGTCACTAGGTTATAATTAAAAACATAAAAACAAAACTGGAAGGAAGATTTCTGTATCAGTTTATGTTTTATTACAATCTTAAAAAAAGTTTTAGTGAATATATTAATTGTTTAAAAAGTCAGAATAATCGAACATCTTACAAAATGAAGTACCATCACAATACTTTGTAGTAGAAAGTATTCAAAATTATACCGTTATATAATTAAGTAAAATAGAAAACAACAATGGTACATTCTGAACGTGTTATATTAGGAGGTATTTCTGGTGTTGATGAAATAAACAACGTGCGTTTCATTGAAAGGATACGCACACTATCGAGGACGCGCATACAGTGACTCAGCGGTTAAACTAAACGTGTTATTGTTTGTGTTGTGGAAATGTCTAAAGGTAAACAGACAAATATTTCGTGCTTCTTCAAGAACCCAAAGAAGCGTAAAAGTGAAGACGTTCACATGCAAGATGGCGCCGCCGCTGGTCCATCAACAAGTCTGAAAACTTTTAATATGAAACACACGTTTTTACTCCATAAAACAACGTTAAACTACTGTTTTGGTCGCTTCATTAAATGAAAGTCCTTACACAAATTTTCCCTCGTTCAGCCCCCCCCCAAATAAAATTTTAGATCCGCTACTGCAAGATGTCTATATCAACAGTTTTGGAATAGTGGTAGATGTAAAGGCTTTTATTTAAGGGACGGAGTTAGGACCACCAGGTCCTACAATTTAACCTCTTACAAAAATATAATATAAATAAACAGTGGTAAGTTACTTTAATGGGATCTGAGTGGACATCTGTGAGTATTTTAAGTGTATGTACATACAATTAAATACACAATTAAGAAACAGTATCAATTAATTCAAAAGTTTATAGATACAAGTTTAAAAGAATTTAAGACCCACTATCAATCTTTCTTATTGATCAAAATTTATTCCTTCTAGGTAAGTTTAAAATACATTATACCAGTTCTCGATAAAGCTGTGATTAGAACTGGCGTACATATACAATTAGATGAAAAACACAGCTTTTAAACTTTAGTCGCATTGAATAAGTTAGGTCCTGCCTCACTTGTCTAAGAATGGTAGCTGGTCTCTGTGCAAAGCAAACCATTTCTGCTCAGACAAAACTACAAAACCAGTGTTCTCATCCTACAGAGAGTTACAAGTCGTATGACTCAAAAAGAATGAATATGTTCTTTGAATTGAATGAGAAACATTCATATATACAATTCTATTCTTCTAATGGTTGGTAAGAGGACAGAATCTGATGAAATGAGACCTAGCAGTAGTTATTTTATCTCCGTCCAAGGAAGTATTTGTCATACAATACGTTTGGTGTATCTATTTCTTTAAAATAGTTACTATTCATACATGATGTCAAGTACGCAAACATTTGGATTTAATTCCAGCTAACTCATAACTGTCATGATAAGTAAACTTTCTCAGCATTTTTAACTTATCAATCCATATGCTCGAACATGTATATCAATATGCACACTCAACCAGGCACAGTAGCTATACTTAAAAATATTCAAAATCAAACTATTAATTCTCAGAGGTGCAGAACAATAGACATTGCTGCCATCGTTCAGATAACTGATGGATATCATTTTCACAACATTGCAGATTCTCTTTCAGGACAACAGAGACAAGTATCTCATATCTCAGATGTCATTTCCCCTCATCTATATTTAGGATGGGATGAATAGTTGCAAAACCAAAATTACTCACAAATAATACGCAGTCTATAATATTTCTCTTTGTAGTGGATTCAGCACTCTTCATAGCTCTGACAAATTGTCAGAATTGAAGCTGACTGACTATAATATATTTGTTACATTTCTGGAAAATTTAGATAACAGTCTTTATTAAAGAAAATAAATATATTGTTTTGAAAGTAAAGCGCAATTTGTGCACGGTTTCATTAATTTCCAAACAAGACAGTAGTGTAGTTCAAGAATTGCTGGTGTAGCTAATTATACATTAATTTAAATGGCACGTCACAGTTTATTTTAATTTTGATACAAGTTTAATAAAGTTCTCAGCAGGTTTTTTTTTGTATGTCAGATTTTGTATCATTAACGATTATCTTAAATTTTATAATAATCAGTTGTTACTGTATAATAAATTAGGCGAACTATTATTGTTGCCCAGAAAATGTATAACTCCTTCGGGAAGCAGACTATGATTGACAGAGAATAATTTTCTGGGACCTTTATCCAGAGCTATGGAGATTTGGGTTGTAGAATGAGTGTGGACCGAGTAGTCGGACTTACAGGGGAGATATGTCAAATGATTGGAGGATATATCACATGAGACTCTTAAGATGGAGTTAACTGAACAGCATAATGGAAGGCTCCTACTTTGAAATAGTCCGGTCCTTTAATCATCCTTTCTTCAACAAAAGGATGTGTGATAACAAAATAATAATGGTATAAATACTCTCGGAATAGAGGTATCGGTCATATGAATTAAGTGAATGTTCTTATTAAAGAGAAAAAGTTAAATGGTTGTTGTGCAGAAACACCCAAACTGAAAACTCAATTAATTATCAAAATGAAAATACAGATTAATATTTATCATCTTCTAGTCTATATTAACAAATATATTTTTTAACACATTGACTATGCCGCTGATCATACCTACCCCGGAATTGCGGAGTCACAGTTGGGCTGGTAACAGAATTAAGTGTATTGCCCCGCCGGTGCCATACACGCCACCAGCACTTGGCAAGAAATATGGCGGCGACCTAGCCACACTCTATGTGTTAATGAATCATTTAAGATCTTAAATTGGTTATGATGTACTCTTATAATTGTTTACCGTAGATCTAAATTGTCAGCCTGAGTTAAGACAAGCTGCTGTAAAATAAAAAAAAATTAATAAAGAGAAATGGGCATACAACTGCAGGGGTTAGCTCTTTTGCCTCTGGGACTTTGTACTGGTGCTGCCTACACATTCTAAAAGCTAATGAAATAAAATGGGTTGTGTAATAGGCACCGGGATTCAGCCTTTTTGGCAAGGGAGACACCTCAACAACCTAGTCAAGTTAAAATTTTAATAGTTCCGAGTCTCCTGAAATTTTAAGTTAAGAGTATAATTTTGTTACTTTTATATAATTTGGTTCACAATTGTGGTCTATAAATTTTAATATAAGGTAACATATATTTAGTTGAATTATTATACAAATATTGATTTTTTTTTTATACCACTATTTTGAAACATTTTGCTATTTGCAAACTTGTTCATTAGAACAACTTGTGACCACTTAAGGGTGCCAACTTGTGTATGTGTGTGAATCCCCTTCCATATTTTGAACTCTGAGTTTATTTTACCTGTTTAGTGGAACTCCCTGACTTTTTTGTAATGACCAAAAAATACAATAATATTTTTTTTGTTGACAAGACATTATGAATTTTGTTGTAATTGTGTCTTTTTTTTTTACTAGTTGGTGTGCGATTTGATTTCCTGACAATCCAATATGTGAAGACACCCATGGTTATTTAATCCTTGGAAGTACTGTAAGTACTTTATCGTCTTCTGGATGTGAGTTACAATGTTATCTAGTTTATTTTTTAGAAGATATTACTAGGATTGTTGATTTGGAATCCACCTTGAAAGCAATATTTTGAAAGGGTTTTGGTCTCTATAAAGAAGTTGTAAAAACAAAATGTTTTGCTTTAATTTCAGCATCTAACCAGATAGAAAAATTGAATATTTTATATCCAGTAAAAGCGAAACCTGCTTACTGTAATACAATTCTGGTAAAATATATAGTTTTTTACTTGAACCTTAAATACCTTAAACTCTGACAATTTTTCGGAAATTTATATTTTATGAGAAAATTAAAAAGAAATTAAACCCTGACTGGTATCATATAATAAAAAGTTTTTTTATTCCATAATAATAAAAACCTAATTTTTGAAATGGAATATTCTGTATAATTTACAGTTGTTATCAGTTAAATTTAATTTCATAACACTAGCATTAATATTAGCAAGCAATAATATTTGCCGGCTTCATATATATCAGAAAACGTTATAGAAATTAAGCTGTATATACTCATTTCTAAACTAAACTAAAGTTTCTTGACCTTATTGCTAGAAAATTATTTAAAAACAATATATAAAGTGTACAAGAGGTTACCAAAATTTGTTGAATCATATTAGGAAGACCTGACATCCAAAAAGTACACCTAGATTATATTTTCTGAAAATATTTTTATTCTAGGCCATGCATTGTGCTGGTTTAAAAAAATACAGAGACAGTTTCAGTCTACTGTACCTCAATATATATATATATATATATATATATATATTGATGATCCTAATGATTTTCTTCAAGTTTGATGAAAATATCTTGTTTTAATATTAATTAAGTTAACAGCCAACAATAACTTGAATGTTAGTTTTTGATGCAAGTTTTAAAATAGTGCCAATTAAAAATATGTACAAAATCATATCCTATTATTAAAAACAAAACAAAAACAAATCTACCATCTAAAAGAGTGACAAAAACATAAATTAAAAAAAATTTAAGAATTTTAGTTTTTGAGAAAATTAAACAGATATTTAATGGATATTTTTATTACTCTCATATAGAGACTTAATTTTTTAGGTTTACTTATTTATTAATATGGAATATTTAAAAATATCAATATTTGATTTTCGTGATTTTATATTCACTTTCCTTGAGGGTTGTGCAGTTCGATATTTAATTTCTAGTGTAAATAAATCAAAACTAATCAGCTAGCTTATATCTGGAACTGATCCAATAAGATGTATTTATCTACAATAAATGTATGTTCAACTGGACTATCCATAAGAAAATCCACTAAAATTAAATTTTATTTGAACCAAACAAAGTGGATCTTGAAATTAAGAAGTAAGTTTTCAACAATGAAATGACCTAACAAAGAATAAGTATTTGATCAATATTAATATGTAGAGTAGTGATGTGCGAGTTCGAATTAAAATACTCGGTGATTCCGAGTATCAAAATCCTCGGAAGAGTCCGAGTATTAAAATCCTCGGTTTCGAATTAAAATACTCGGTCAAAATCCTCGTAACTAGGAACAAGGAGGAAGTAATGTGCGAGTCATAGCGAGTATCCTCGTTCTGCGAGTATCCTCGATGTGCGGCGAGTATCCTCGGACAACTGTATTCGTTAGTGTTGTGTCAATTCCAAACAAAATACTCGGTGTTTCTACTTTGGTTACATTTGTTTCTAAGCTGATTTTTCACTACACATTAATTAAACAATACGATTTATGCTAGAGACCGTAGGTACTTGGTGGTATTCCATTTTAAATAAAATTAAAACAACAATTAAATCTCCACTCCCTTCCTCTACCTTTCTCATCTAGGTTATATGGGAAAACCCAGCTATTGTTATAATGTGTATATATTGTGTACTGAACCTTATTGTTTCATTCTTGTATAAGCCTTGACAATGCTTTAACTAGCGAAACCATGGTCGGCAAGTTTCTATTAAAACATTGTGGTTGATACTAAAAAAAAAAAAAATTGTTGTTTTAATTTTATTTAAACAATACGATTTTGAGTTATAATGATTTAGATTCGGTAACAAGTTCAATTTAAAATAACAATAATATTAATTTATTTCCACATTAACAAAAAGTAAATTAAATTATTATTTAATTGTTATTACTGTACTTATATTTAAATAAATATTATTAGGTTACCATCTTTATAAAAAATATAGTAAATTAACTTATTTTAAATAATAACTAAATTATTAATGTTGTAGTCTGTAAACAGAGACAGACATATTATTGACAGGTTGTAAACATTGTATCATAATAAATCTTTGACCTTGGTTATTCTGCTATAGTTTCAAAAAACATTCGGTTATATTAAACTCATAAGTGAAGGTTTATCTAAAACGATCTGATTATTCTGATTGGTAAAACTGAGTTCGATGCGCATAATCATTCTGCGCAGATACTCGATGTCGAATTAATAATACGAGTATTGAAATAATTCGAAGCCGAGTATTGCGAGTATCTATTTCACCCGAGTATCAACATCGCTAATGTAGAGTGCCAAGTCTGATCCCGCCACTTTTTTTTCCCATAGAGCCAACTTAAATGAAATATTTTATTGAAATATATATAGAACTGATTTTTGCAGAACATTTTTTTCTACAAGATTAAAAAAAAAAAATTCGACCCGGCAAGTTACTTTCAATACCAAAATTTGTTTGTAATTTGAAGTGTCGGCCGACTACATATTCTATTGTTTTTACTTGGTTTCATAGCATAATTTTGGTGTGTGAAGTTGGTAGAACATCTGTTATGTGACACCTACATTGTTAATGCTTGCTTCAATCACAAAAATAATTTAGGACCACAATCGCAACACCAATACTACTTATCAATAAAAGATTTAACACGTTAAGCGCCACGCCGACCCGATCGGGCCAGCATCTCAAATACGTTATTGTTGTTTTGCTCGACTGCAACACTACAGCGCATTCTAGCGGGGACAAGCCGTACTATTTGGACAGTGCACATCCTATGTTTAAACGCAGAACACTCGGTTCCCAGTTTAGATTTATTTTATAACTCTCTTTTCGCTGTTGAAAAATGCAAACTTTCGCGGTCCTATCGGGTCAGCACTTTTTTTTTTAAAGATAAACCAACTCTAAGTTATATGAAAACTGGTTTCAAGCTGTTAATATGTAAACAATTAATAAAATGGTATACATTAGTTATTATAAAAGTGTTAGTAACATATTTTGGTTGATGTATTATACCAAATTAACTAACAAAGATCTGAAGCAGAAACAAGTCGTGGCCCGATCGGGTCGGCGCCTTCACTTTTAAGCGAACTTGCGACGAAAAATGAATGTGCCGGCCCGATTGGTTCAAAACTAACCTCCAATTTCTCCGCATGAATAATTGAAGAAAATGTAAATAAAATATCGATATCAGCAACAATACACCAATAATTCAAGTTGGCACTACAGGATTTCGTAGGACCCTCTTATGGTGGCAGTTAACGTGTTAAACAAACATTTTTTCTGGATATAATGATAGTGTCTGACGAGAATCCAGTTCCTGCGTTGAAACAGACAAGGCACCAATATTTAAAAGATTCAGACGTCTTTGTGGGACAAGGAAAAAACAATCGATGATTAAGAAAACACTGTGAATTTGCTACAAGGATATTTCTTCACAACAGGAAAGGAAAAGCTAAAAAAATGACAAGAATGACTAAATTTTACACTAGTTGTCTAAGACAGCTGTACATCTGCTGAAAATTCTTCGAGGGTATCCATAAGTTAATTTAATATACAGTAAGATGATTCCAGCTTACAGTTTAAAAAAAATTATGATTTTTTTTTTTTAAATATAGTAATTATGAATATAAAAGTTGTTATAATTAACAAAACAAAAAATTTCTAATTTTGTTTACCCTAATAAGTTAACTGTTATACATTTTTTAAAGAAAACAGATAATAACTGAAAAATGTTCAAACTGTATATTACTGGTTTTAATTCCACCTGAAAATATCACTGCTGTGCTGATCTGTACTATGAAATTAACATAATATTGAGCTATTTTGTTTATTTGCCACGGAATACTGTTTAAAGATTTAAAAAATGAATTTTGTATGGGTATTAGCCACAATCTCTTACAGATCACATAATGTATGTATGTGTTTTCCACTAGATTGCATTAATTGCTGGTAAATGACTCTAAAATAAAACTTGCAAAAATGGAAGTGTTATACCGATCAGCCCCCATGGCAATTAACATGTTAACTGTTCCATGGTAGTTTATTTTTATCCCTTGTCATTTATTTAATGGCTTCCGACATTGACTTTTGATAAATAATTAATTAGATTATGAGGTAGAGTGACGATTTACATACTTAAAACAACAAACAATTCATATGAAATAATGATTCCGGATATCTGTTCTCTTTATTGTGCTGACAAAGGCAGTGGCGGATCTAGAATTTTATTTGGGGGGGGAGCTGAACGGGGGAAAATTTTATGAAAGGACTTTCATATAATGAAGCGACCAAAACAGTAGTTTAACGTTGTTTTATGGAGTAAAAACGTGTGTTTCATATTAAAGGTTTTCAGACTTGTCGATGGACCAGCGCCGGCGCCATCTTGCATGTGAACGTCTTCACTTTTACTCTTCTTTGGGTTCTTGAAGAAGCACGAAATATTTGTCTGTTTACGTTTAGACATTTCCACAACACAAACAATAACACGTTTAGTTTAACCGCTGAGTCACTGTATGCGTGTCCTCGATAGTGCGCGTATCGTTTCAATGAAACTAGATAAACGGAGCGGGCACAAAAATCAAAATATTGTATGTTGATTGATTGAAGGCAATGTAAATGTAACCAAGAAATTATACAAATTATTAAAACGTTAACAGATATCATACAATAAGACGTAGTAGTGGAATTAGGTCATTCTTGCTAATGAATATATTTTGAGCTTCAAACTAATTATATTGGTATAAAATTTACATTCTTTCAAAAAGTTTTTGGAGGTTTTGGGGGGCTTCAGCCCGAAAGCCCCCCCCCATAGATCCGCCACTGGACAAAGGCAATGTTCAAATTGGTATTTATCTCTTGCTGAACCCCTGGGAAGAAGTAAAACAGCTGAGACAGAGACTCTTGACAAAAGAACTTTTGGATCCATTGTGGTCCAATTGAGGAAGTCTGTGTAAATGAGAAGATTTCAACCAGTAGAGTGACCTTATCTGATTAATATGTATTAACAGAGTAACTTGAAGAGATAGAATTCTATCTCAGCTTTTGGTTTTGGTATGTTTCTTTTAAAGCATAAATTTAATAAGATCTAGAAATTCAGTTAACACTTTTTCAAGTGGTAGTGTCATAAGTTAATGCATTTGTTTCTTTTTATTGTTGATTTTCATGTGTTATTTTATTAATAAAAAAATGGTTGAAGCTATATCTACGATTTTCAAAATATTTATCATTTTATTTAACTTTCCTTTCATAATTACGTTAAACTATTCTTAATATTCTTTATTCAAAATACATAACACAAAAATATGCTTTAAATGCTGCTATTGATATTTATTCATTACAAATTGTAGGTGTTGATTGAACAGAAAGTCATTCACCCTCAGTTCTTGGCCTACTTTGCTTTTTTACTATCCGGCTCGGCCGGCCGCCATATTAGGAATTTAATAAACAGTATGGCGGGTAATATGTCTACTACTTGGACAATGTCCACTGAGGCATCACCTAAAAATAGAACAAGATGTTTGTCGATAGCACTCTTATAAAATGGAGACAGCAGACAACAAAGATTCAAAGTATTTAGTGCTGATCACACACACACTCTATGAATTTTGTGAAGAGTCTCGATAGATCTGGTCAAGTTTATATGTCAAGACATTTTATACAAAATATCCATTTTGGGTTTCAGTGAATATTTGCAACCCTCTACTCCTCCCCTTCCAAAATGACCAAAGTCAAATTTGTTTTAAATTTGATTTAGTTTCATCTACCACATATTTAATTTAAAACAATCATAGTTACATGTGTAGGTTACTTATTATTTTTTCATAGATAAAAGTATTTTATTAAGATTGAAATATAATAATTTATTGTTTAGATTTTGAATGGATAGGCGACACAGGTTTACCTTGAAAAGTGTTCCTTGGAAAAGTAGTACACAAATAGGAAAATGCACAAAAAACACTAAAGTTCTGAAATATTTCGTAAACATTGTTCACTTTCTCAATTAGTAAAAAGTATAAAAAGAAGACTGCACCACAGCAATCCACAATGTTGTCGCTTTTGATGACTGCTTCACAACAAAAACTATAAAACCCAGAATATAACCCCTCAGAACTAAGAAGATGGAAACTGACTCATCAATGGGTCACAATTCTAGAGAACTCCCTAACCTTAATCTTAGATAAATCACCCTTTATCATTTTCCTCTCCCAACAGGTTTAAAAAATATATATTTGTCTGTAGGTTATTACTCAAAACAGATCCATCCTAGATTACAACAATTTAGTCTTCTTTTTATACTCTCTACTGATTGAGAACTTTACTGTTTTTTTTTTGTGTTTTCCTATTTGTTTACTAAGGACCACTTTCCAAGGTAAGCCTGTGTTTCCTATTCATACAAAATCTAAAATAATAGGCTATGTGCCCTATTAAACTCTACCCTATAATATTTTGTTTGTTATCAATCCATTAAAATTAGTTTTGATCTCTAAATTAACCTAATTTGTTTGATTGAAAAATAAATAAACAAATCTTCCTTCCGGTATACGTTTAGAAACTAATAAAACAATGGAAAAAATTAGAAATGGAACGGAAAATATCTTAGTTTATAGTAAAAACAAAAAATGAATAAGGAAAGCATGCGGGAAAAATCATAAAATAATAAAACTCAAGATTTAGTTTGTGGAAAACATAATTTTAATATGTAATAAAGGCCATAAGAATATAACATAATTTTAAAACAAGGACAAAATGACGAACCAGAACAGGAGCAGTGGTAGCAATATAAATTTGAGTATAAATAACAGGAAAAAAACTGACAGGAATTTATGGATGAAAAAATACAGAATAAAATAATAAATAATTATAACTTTGCAAGATTTTAAAAGCAAAATCAGTCACATATAAATAAAATTAAAATTTAACTAAAAATACAATACTACGCAGTTTGTCCTCAGACAAATAGGAACTTTTTATTTTATTAAGTTGGTCCTCATATTTTAGTAAAGCCACTAAAAAAACATAATACAGTACTAATTCTCAGAGGGAAGTACTTTTTAAAGATAAAAATGAACAATAGAAGAAACGATAAACAAAATTAACTACAAAAATCTTTAACCGGTATCAATATAAAAGATTTTATATTAAATTTAAATAAATGAATATATCTCCCATAGGATGGTTATTATTTTTGTATAGGAACTTATTCACATGGTTCTTCCCTCGCACTGTTTGGAAGACTTTGAAAAATGGGATACAACAAAACCAAATCTACACATTTTCTGATAATTATTTTAAAAAAAGGTTGTTTATAACCTTTGAGATTGATGTTTTAACTCTGAGATCAAACACCGCTTAAACTCCTTTATTTTTAAAATTTTTATTCTTCTTTGGGACATTTTTTGTTTTGTTAAATATTTGTGTTTTAACAACACAACATCATTCACTTATTACGTCTATTAACAATTACAAGTATAAACATTCGTAATTCTAATATCAACCAACAGTCTTGGAAGAGTTGAGATCTAAAGTTTTATCTGTGATAGAGAAGTCTTTTTTTATTTTATTTTTATTTTTATTTTTTTAATACAGCGTTAAATACAGAATCAATCCATATCTTGTGTAAAAATGAATTCATTCCAGATTTAACACTTAATAATTTTGCAAAAGATATGTATAAAACAATATAATACATGTCTGAATTATATTAATATTTTAATTGAAAAAACCCGCAGAAACATTATTAATATATCAGAAATAAAATTAGAGTTATTTTTTTAATGATCACATGTTTAAAATAGGAAAAAAATATGAGAGTTGTCAAGAAAGTAAAAATCGTGCTTGCGTAAATTAACACCATGCATTTGTCGCAACATCAACTGGTCTCAGTAGTTGTTCTAGCAATGGTGTAGTGAGTTTTATGGTTATATTGCGATTAGGAGTATATTTAGATATTCTATAAGAAGTTGAAAATTCTGTCAATTGTGGAATTCATACTCATTTAAAATGATTCAAGCAGGAATTTATTTCCTCCACTAAGCATTGAGAAGGCTTCATGCGGAAACAAAATGAATCATCATCCCTCATTTTTCAAACACAAAAAATGCATATAAGTTTTTGGTATCGTTAGATATAATACTGTGTAAATTTATGGCCTATGGTGACACAATCTGATTCCTATTACTCAACACTTAAAACGTCATTGTTTTATTCTAAATTCAAAACTAGAGGCATATCGGTTTCTAAGGAGTGAGTGTGTATGAAAGAATGTGTCCACACGCTGCAGTACACATATTTTTGATGGATTTGGATAGGAGGTTTTCTAGTATTCATCATATAGCTCAGGCTTTGTGACTTTTACTTTTTTCTAATGTGAAGGTATATTTAGGTGGTATCACATAACTTCCCCTGAGTGGTCTTATAAATCGGCAATTGACGATGGTATACAAAACTTGTACTATCTCATGAAAACATGCCTATTTAGAAAAATAGTAAATAAAAAGCACATATTTTACTTTCTGGATGACCCAAGTAAAAACTTTGAAAGGTTGACAGTAAAAAAAAAATTGAAATTTAACTAATAATTCATAAAATCATAATTTTTAGATCTGAAATCTTCTGAGACTGTTTTGATTATCTACAAATATTCTACAACACTTTCGTCTTTGATAAAAAGATTGTAGACATATAGTTTCGAGTGTACTACATATATGTACATGTAGGAATGCCTAAATGTATTATATCCATAACTCTGTACAACGGGCAATCTATACATATATCTATACTTACTTCTTAGCTACGGTAAAATTATAAATAAATTGATAGTTATTATTTTTTTATTTTCTATTTATAAATTCACTGTCCTTGAATACTGTAAAAAGGAATTGCACACATGCACTCACTGATATAACTTCTGTTCAGTATTTTATATGACATTCTTTTAAGGAAATTTATATTTGTTTTAATTTGAATTCTGGATATATTTATGTATTTTACACAAACTACAAACAACAGTTTTTGCAATTATTGTAAAGCATTATAAAAATGCATTCTTAAAAAGCTCAGTTTCTTATTTTTTGTAGTTAAAAGACTTTTTTTTTCACAAATACAAATGTATATTTAAAACACACGTCTGAAATATTTGTTCAACTGATTATTAAATTGGGCTATTGTAAAGTGAAACAAAAAACATCTACCAAATAAAAGAAAATGCGCAAGTTTCCATATCAAACACTTTATTTTAAACAAGATGATGTTTTGATGACAAAGCCATTATCTTCATTTGCTTACTTGTACACAATTTTTAACTCAACTGAATTAGAAAGACTAGGTCATTGTCTTATGCATGTCACATTGGTGAATTTAGTCGCACATGCAAGTTCAATGCCTTTACAATATAGACAATACTGTTTTAGCCAACAATGCAACTCGTACATTTACCACTTGAACACGGTATAAGAACAATAATATATTATTTAGTTAAATTGAATACTTATTGAATTAAAAATGATAACTTATTTTAATTAAAATGTTATTGTTCTTACATAATGTTTGTTAAAGGCCACATACATATATATTGTAATGATATTGTGTGAAAGCATTGTACTTGTAAGCGTGGCTGAGGTGTATCATTGATATTATATTTACGAGGTTTAGCATTTTAAGATCAGTTGTACAGCTTATATACTTGGAAACAATAGAAGAATATGACTTTGCGACTAACAAATTATCTTTATGTAAATAATAGTTTGGTGTGGAAATTTGTGAAATTCTTTTTTCTCATTTTGTGATTATGTTACAAGTGTTGCTCGTTCTAAATAGAAAAAATAAAATAAAAACATTTGTTAATAATTAATAGTCAACACTTGTAGCTCAAAATTAAGTCGACATTTAATTTGTAAAATAGTAGGAGTGTGTTCAGTCTTTAAGATAAAAGAGGATATCTGAAAAACATAAGTTTAACTTTTTTAAAATTTAAATCATTCATATTTCTTTTAATTTTAATATTTTATTAAATATCCATCAGTTAAAAATGTCAAAGAATAGGACAGTAATTGATCAAATAGTTGATCGAATTAAATTTGTATAATTTGGTATTTTTAACGAATAATTTCCATGTATAGTAATTAATTATGCTAAGTATATAAAATTACCCATAATTCAAATTTGAAACAATTATAAATATCAAAAACAATTAAAAAAAAAGATGGCAGTATAAAAGTTAGTTCCTTTCACTCCTCCCTCACTGTGGTTTGTTTATAAATCACAGCACGTCAAGAGCACTAAAATCTAAGTGCGATTTCCGAATCCACTCCACCTGGTCAATCTTATATAACCGGAGAGTGGTACCACTGTCACTCGGGCCGAGACGTGTAAGAGTGATTGGAGGGGGTGACTAGGGCTAAAGGAGAGGGCATAGATCCTGTAGCCGCGAGGGATGCGGCGAACATGTTGGACGTAGGTGAACCCATTGCTGCACTTGGAGGGTTAATCCTTTTTTCTTTTTGTCTTCTGAAAGAAAATTAAAACAGAATTTTAAAAGTAATACGAGGTGATCAGTTTAGTTTTTTTCGTGAGCTAAAATTAAGATCTTCAAATTATTAATTGTGTACTTAAAAGATCTGATTTTGTATTATTATATTATTACAATTTATTAAAAAATATATACATGCATTATTAATGTTATACTGGTAACACACAAATTTACTATTATATCATATGTATTAAAATACAAACAAATTTGGTATACACTTTATAAAGTTGCAATAAAATTCTATTAAGGAATAATATACAAAGATACATAGTTGATAACATCTTAATTTATGAGAAAAACTATGTTATACGATAATATTATATTTTCAATTTACATGCATTTTTAAACCCTTTTAGATATCAAAGTGATTTTTTCAGGGTTTACACTTTATTCAATTCTGCATCTTTTAATATGCATATCATTGACATTGTTAAATGTTGAAAACAATTTTAAAAATTAGATTAAAATGGAAAAATATTAAAAATTTTGAAATTTTAATAGCACACCAGCACTCCAAATTTAATTCTGCTTCTATTAGCTATAGAAACATTCAAAAATAAAAAAAACTCACTTTTCTGCCTGAAAAAATAATAAGGGGGTGGGTACATTATACATATACAGTAATTAGTTTTCATTTACATATGAATACTCAAAGGGTTTACAAGAAACAGCAGTTTAAAGTTTTTTCAAAAAAGATCAAAATATTATCAAACCATTGATATGGGTATCAAAAGATGCAGAATTGAAAGGAGAATAAACCCTGCTAAAATCACTTTGGCATCTCAAATGGTTTAAGAGTTATTGCAATTTATATATCAATAAAAATACCAGATTTTAACATTTCACGTTTCGCCACTTGCAATGCCTTTTTAAAACGCCTGTAGCTCTCAAACTACTCATCATAATGATATGAAATTTGACATGAAGAAAGAAGAAAGTTCAAATTTTACTGTGATGTTTTCAAATCGGAAATATCTCTTATAGTTTCTGAGTAATTAATTCGATAAAACAGCCAATTTTCCGACTTTCCAAAATAGTAACGTAAGTGAAATAGTAACTTTAGGCGAAAAAGTGAGTTTTTGATTTTTGAATGTTTCTATAGCTTAATAGAAGCAGAATGAGGGGTGCTATTAAAGTTTCAAACTGTTTAATATTTTTCCTTTTTATCTAATTTTTTATAAAAATTTCAACGTTTAACAATAGCAATAATATGCACATCAAAAGTTTTGAAAAAACTTTAACCTGCAAAATCTCGTAAACCCTTTGAGATTTCAAAGTGATTTTTCCAGGGTTTACTATCTATTCAATTCTACAACTTTTGATGTGAATATAATTTGTATTGTTAAATGTTGAAATTTTTATAAAAAATTAGATTAGTAAAACATTAAAAATTTCGAAATTTTAATAACACACCACGACCCCAAATTGTACCCTTATGATTGTGCAAAGTTTGAAAATTGGCTATTTTCTCGAATTAATTACTCAGAAACTATAAGAGATATTTTTAATTTGAAAAAACAACAGTAAAATTTGAAGTTTTTTCTTTCATCATGTTAATGTATTACTATTATGAACAGTTAGGGAGCGTTTTAAAAAGTGATTGTAAGTGGTGAAGCGTCAATTTTTAAAATCTTTCACATATAAACTGCAATTTCTCGTAAAACATTTGAGATTTCAGTGATTAAACAAGTGATTTTATTTAGGGTTTACTTTCTTTTCAATTCTGCTAACTCTCAAAGACTCACTATAGCGAGTTCAGGCTTGGCAATAACATTTTACCTATCATGTCTTTTTTGACCAACCCTTGCTCTCTTCTGACTCTGAGACTATTAGAGTATTCGAATGTAGAAGTCTTTATTTTCTTTCGTTTTTTACTAGACCTTTAAAGAAAAGGGGAAAATACACATTGTTGTTTCTGACCACATAAATATTTCTTTTATAAAATGTTCTCATACAAAATATTTGTATAAAGTCACATTTATGAAACCAAATGTCAATACATTCTTGTTCTGGATATTCTATGACTTAAAAACAGACAAGAAGATTTCTGCGTAATTAAACTCTTGTACAAAAAAGAAGCAATAATCATTGTAAATAATATTTATTTATTTGTTTTTAATCTACAACTTCTAACTTATGAAAGATTTAAAAAATTCTTATTAGCTGTTTTAATATATTTATAAAATAAACTATCATTATAACAAGTTAATTTAATTTGTTAGTTTACTTACTGTTTAGATTATTTGTATTTCTTCAAAATGTAAACAAACTAAAGGATTAATTTCGTAATAGTTAATTTTAGTCCTTACATTTTATTCTTGCCTCCCCCATGTCACATTATTTTCAACTTTAAAAAAGTCACATGCCAAAAAAATTCTATAAAACACAATTACAGAGTTACAACAAACAAAGAACAATCCACCGTTTCCCTACCCTATTATTTCCTGTTACCTGTTTCTTTCATACAACTCTGCTTCTCAAGTTTGTTGGGAGGCAGGTTTCTCCTCTGGTATTCACAGTTCTGTTCTTTTGTTTATTGTACGCCTATAGATCTTTGTTTTATAGGAATCTGCATGCAGGTTACAACTAAGGATGATGACTTAATCATTGAAATATCATGGGTGTTGATGTGTTTTTTATTGTAGAAACTATATTTTACAAAATTTGTATCAGTTTTTCTTAATAATTTTTTAACCAATGATACATATATTAAACAAAAATAAATAGTAAGCTAAACCTAATGAATATACGAAATATCTAGTATAGTAAAATTATTATAAAGATGAACAATAGTATTTTTAAAATCTTTTAAAATTAAAGAAATTGGTTTGATTTAATTTTATATAAAAATACAAGGAGAGTCATCAAAAAAGTAAGAACTGTTTGAGCACTGTGTTGTTGCAAAGTCAATTACGGTAGTTTTAAAAGTTGTTCTGACATTTTTCTAATTGTATTGTAAATCGGAGTAATTTACAACTATTTTATAGCGAACTAGATAATTAAAAAAAACCCACCGATTGAAAAGTTGTGTACAAAACTTCCAACCGGCAATAATTGATTGCTGCGTTACGAAAGACAAAAAGTAACATATAGAAACTAAACCTTTTGAATGGTATCATCCTCTGAGCCATCTAAAAAGGAGATGCATTCAACATGGAAATTAATGGGCTCCATTTTTCGGAATCACTACAGAATATTATTCTGCATATTTCTTGTGACAATACAACCAATTCAGATTCCTACTGCTCAACTCTTAAGAAACTGTTAAGAATTGGAGATTTGTCTTTCATCAGTGAAGTGTGCCTGTTTCACGAAAATGCATGTTCACAATTAATTACAATACACACAAAAAGCGTCTTGATGGTTTCGGATAGAAAGTTTCCATTAACCATCATAAAGTCCAAACCTTGACATTCACTTTTTTTTACCGACTACAAAAAAGGAGGAGGTTTTGTATTGAACCTGACTTTTTTGTTTAAATGTATATCCGCATATATTTCCGGAATGGCTTAACCGATTTCATTGGCGGTGGTCTCATTTGAAAGGGTTTGCTCCCGAAATGGTCCTGTTTCATTACTGACTTGATTGAGCCAGTACTTGCAAAAAAATTCCAAAATGGCGCCTGATTGACACAGGCTAGTTGGAAATATTTTTATTTAATATTACGTTTGCAAGCATATAGTATGTGTTTATGTTAATTAGCCAGTACTTGTATAACATTTTTTGCCAATACTGGAAAAATTATTATTATTTTTATAAATAGACCGACTTCAAAAAAACAAACTAAAAAAATTATAAATAAAATTTTTTTTTAATAACAGTTACAACTTCATAATAATTACATTTTATAAAAATAAACTACTAGTTGTAACAGAAACAAAAATCAGTGTTTATATCTTGCTTTTTTTTTGCAGTCGACACCATGATCGATTCAGTACTCACGATCCATTGGGCATACCGTATAAACACTCATTATTGTTTTTGTTACAACTAGTAGTTTTCAATTTAAGAATACAATTATTATGAAGTCGTAACTGTTATTGTAAAAAATTATTATTTATAATTTTTTTAAATTGTTTTTTGAAGTCGGTCTTTATTTTTAAAAAAATTCTAAAATGAAGAGTAATTGTCCACTTAGAAAATGACAATTGAATCAAGGTACTGTAATTAATTCTGAGTAGCTTTATCGACTGACAGTCAACTTCTTTGTTCACTGTATATAAAAACTTTTTATACATAAAAATTTGAAATATAGATATTACTACATGTATAATATTAAAAATGTCTTTTGTTTTTGAAAAACAGAAACAGGGTCTAATTTCTTGAAGACCCCCATACAATAAATAAGTAACAAGTTTTTTTGACATTTAAAACAAAAAATAAAAACTACTAGTAGTTGTATGTATGTACTTTTTCAGTAGACATTTTTAGAGAGATTCTTTTCTCAATTAACATTTTAAAATTCAGTTAAGTAAAACTCCAAAAAATATTATTTCATTTATATTTAAAATACAATAATTGTGTATATTTATGTGGTTTATTAAAATTAAAAAAAAATACTAATGAATAAATGAATACAACATTGAATTTTTTGAGTAATCTAACCATAAAATATAATGAACCTAACACTAACCTTGTCACTGTGAATCGGATGACCGTTGAGTAAGCTGCTCAGACCAATACGAATCTGGTTCCATTTTAATATCGCGAAATTATGGTAGCAAAAATATATATTAGGATTCCACTTGGAAGATAAGAATAATCTGGACTTATCATTACCAATTTTTAAAATGCTTAGTTGAAAGATATTCTATCTTGTTACGTTAAAAATTATTATAAAATAAATTCACTTCCAATTTTATTTTGATTACTTTTAATTTTGAATATTCATGATACTAGATCTTTAAAACTATAGTGTGCAAACTAAAATTGTTTTATGAAATTTATTCTTAAATCTAGTTGGTACTGTATTGGTTAAAAGAAAACAGGATCAGGATAGGATATAAAGAACGAGCAAGACTTGACACTTACGGGAGCTTGTAAATCCTTGGTGCGGGTACCACAGCCCATGCCCTGAAAGTCGAACAACAAGAATAAATGGAAACGAAAAAATAGCCATGAATTTACTTTTTAAAAGACAACAATAGTTTTTCTTTTTCTCATGCATTAAATACAATTTGTTTTACATTGTATTTATCATGACTATAAAATGTATAATAGAAATTTCAGATTGTGCATGGACTGTGGGTTTGATTAAGGATATTGTTACAGGAGATATATTTTTTTTAGTTAAAACTACTCACCGATTACAGAACCATACTCGGACTACTTCTTTTTCCATGGCAAGACTGTCGGCTAACATAGAGATTTCTTCAGATGTTGGTTTTGGGTTTTGTAAGAAAGCTTTTTCTAAAGCAACGCGTACGCTTGTTTCTATAGATGTTCTTTTTTTACGGCGTCTTCCAATAGCTTCAGGCGTTGTTAACGGATTGCTTAAAGAACTGGGATTGTTTACAGAATTATCAGCGTCTAATAACCATTTTTGTAGAAGTGGTTTCAGTTTGCACATGTTCTTAAACGATAGATTCAATGCTTCAAACCTTGATATCGTTGTTTGTGAGAAATCGTTACCGTAAAGTTTTCCCATAGCAAGTCCGACATCACCTTGAGTGAATCCTAAAATAAATGCATAACTATTAAATTTTGAAATTTATACCCAAACTTTATACTCAAAAAGATAAATTCATATAAAATGTTTTAATAATTAGATGGGGTAATTTCCTGAATGATAATGAAATTAATGGGAGGTTACAAGGTAACCTGCAGAATAATTTTGTAAAGAATAACAAATTTTCTGATGTCTATCAATAAATAAAAATGGCCTCCAACACTCTTTAAAGCCTGGTTCTTCAATCTCCCGATAAAGTTCCCGTTAGTTATCCAGCGAGTAACTATAACCTAGCAACAAATCCACCCGACAAGAATATCACGTTCTACAATCATTTTTATCCCGCTGGTAACTAACACCAACTTACCCAGTAGTTTAATATATGTAGGTTGGTACTATATGCAAGGACTGGTCCAATTGGGAACGTCCAGAGTGACTAAAAAAAGTAACTATACTTGGAAAGGGAAAATATTTTTTACATGTTTATGTTAGTTGAAGATGAAGTTCAGCAGGTATTTAACAATTTTGGGTTATTGAGCTTGTATTACATAAAAATCACTTACGCTAGAAAGAAAGGATACGTTACAAAATAACGAAACAATGTCATGACGTGACGAAAAATATGTCATGGAGTAATTGACCCGATAATAATTTAATAGCCAGAATATGGTCTAAACCGAATGGTTTCTAACCTCTGATCTAAATACAAAATGCTAAAAGTAAAAAAGAGTAAGGACTGTATTTTAGCAAAATAAAAAGAATGAATATTTTTTTTTCATCATCACCATTAGAAATATTTATAAATAAACATATTTGCCACAAATTAAACGTAACAAAAATAATGAATATACTTTATCTGCTGGATAACTACTTCAACAAACCAATAACTTTATCATGAGTTTAGCAAAGTTTAATCTCCCGACGAGATATATTGGTAGTTTGTAGAACACATTTCTTACATCAATCAGGAAGATAGTTAAATTTTCTGACAGTTAACGGAAGATTGTAGAACTGGTCCTTAGTGTTGGTTACCTAACTCTGACAGAACATGAAAATTCCTTTTTTTTTAAATTGTCTATTCTCGAAAATTTGGCACTGGCCAAATATATAAAACAAAACATAAACATACATTTTTTATAGGAATTTACTACTAAGATTTTTTTTAGAATGACAAGTTATTGTGGAAAGTCTTCATTTGGTCTTCGATTGAACATTCTCCTTACACTATCTCTCTTACATCGGTTACTAGTGTGTGTTATTAGTAGCCATAATTATTATTATGAACATTATTGTTATTGTTGTTCATAATTATTATGAACAACAATTGAAACATTAATCAAATTTTACTTAATAATAATTTCATAATGTACAAAGAAAACTTATAGATTTTGTTAATTTAATATATTCACTAATAAACTAAAACACCCAACTCAAATATATCATGCTGTATGCAACCTTAGGAGGAGCTCACTTGGTTCCGACCATATAGGCTTGGCAATCTCGAGGGAATCTACGCCATTATCCATATTATCTTGGGTTAGATTCCTCTCATATTTTCTATCATTTCTCTCTTGATCAGCTCTTATTCTTTTCTGATCCTGTACTACTAGAATATTTGAGGACCAGTCTTTATATTATACCTTTTTCTTCTTTTTTGTAAGGGGATGATGACGGGGAAAAAAATGAAAACGATCTTTTATGTAAAAATAAATTCATTTTATTAAGTGTTCTCATTGTTTTTCGTATGAAATTTGATTGATCACAGATCCGGAGCCTTCTAAAAAATTTCAAAGTATAATACTATACTTTTGGGAGCATGTACAATTTAATGTTTCTATGCCACAGGAGATTAACCACAAACCTCTAGAAGAGACCATTAATAGATAAGCCTGTCTCATTTAGGTTTTTTATAACATAGTTTAATACGTTTAATTTTTATTAAACCTTGATTTAGATCCCTCTCTTTCATCTTTCTTATCTGGCCTCTTTTGACCAACTCTTGTGCTCTTCCGACCTCGACGGTTTTCAAGTCTTAGAGGGCTAGGGGACTTTATTTTGTATTTTTTATTATTTTTTTTTAAAGGGGATAATGGCTGAGAGGTTTTTTTCGCTTTTAAATAACAAGGGAAAAATTATTTTATTCCAGTTGTTAATTTATTGCTCCATTTGCATTTATGATAAACCTTAACTATTTAGACAAAAACCAGCTTCATCTATACAGAGTGTTCAGAATATGTTGTACCAAACTTTAAGGGGTGGATACATGGGTAAAAGTAAAGAAAAATTTCCTATAAACTTAGAAAATACTTCATTTTCCATCTGTTGCCCATTTTGTGTTTTTTTGCAATCAAGATTTAAAGTTGAAATTTGTTATAGGCATTTTTTTTTTTTTTTGCAACGGTTTACCAGTACAATACGAATCAAAACTTTATCTCATAAATTTCCAAAATTGCGGCAATTTATATTTTTTGTAGAGTTAATAGTTTTTTTAGAAATATTTAATATTAAAAATTTCAAACAGTCAACATGTTGACAATTTATGAGATAAACTTTTAATTCTTGTTATATTAATAAAAATATAGCATGAAAAATGTGTATACCAAATTTTTTACTTTAAATCATCATAATTTCAAAAGATATACATAATATTATTTATTAAAAAAACACAAAATGGCTGACAGGTGAAAAACAATGTGTTTCTGTACTTGTTTATTGGGACTTTTTTCTTATTTTGACCATTTAAATTTTAAGATGACATCTGAAAACCCTTTATAAAATCTATTAATTATAGTGTTACTATATTACTTTCTCTCATATACATAGTATAGAGAAACTTATGTTATGCATCAAAAAATTATTTTTAGTTTTGAGATCCCTGAGCCCTATGCAGTGTTCTACACTCCAATTTCATGGACACATTTTAATTAAATTGATATGTTGAACTCAAAATTTAGGGGTAGTTGCCACAAGTCAAAAACAATTATGTATTTGTCAAAATCAGCTTTTAATGGTTTTGATCAATTTTACTCAAATGAATTATGTTCAAATCTTCAAAAATGCTAGTTCGTGAGTTATCTGTAGAAATCAAAAATAGCGCTTTTATAAAATTTGTAATTTCTCAAAATTAACTCTACAAATTGTGTTCAAATTTTAATGAAATGTGAAGATTAAATAAAATGTGAATAAAAAAAAAAAAAAAAAAAAAATGCAGTTCAGGATATTAATTAGAAAAAATCAAAATTGACCGCTGTCGTTAAAAGTTCGATTTTGATCAAATACAATTTATGTAAAGGATACATTTAAAGGCAAAAGCAAAGCAAGGTTAGGGCCTTTTTAAATGTGTAAATATTATTTCAAAGACAGGGATCATTTTCACAATTTAACTGACTTTTTTAGCGACAAAAATAGTTTTGGTTCTTTTTTTACTTATTTTGTGAATGACTTGGTATATATAAATGTGATTTATTACTAAGTGTAGTGAAATTGTATCACAAGTTGTAAAATTATGAAAGCTCTTGAGAAAATTGTTTGAATTAATGAGTTCTTACCTAATTTTATACGCCGTTGTTTGAATGTTTTGGCAAATTGCTCGAGTTCTTCCAAGTCTGTCGTTTCATCGGTATCGAGTACTCCCCTCGAAGGTGTCTGATGCTGTTTGATATGATGACCACTACTAACAATATGACTGTGACTATGACTATGGTTATGATTACTGTTTGGTTGCGGTGAAGGTGTTGTTTGTTGTTTCTGAAGTTGTTGTAATTGTTGTGCTGCTTGTGCCACCGCCTGCTGTACCTAGACAAAATCAATTTGAAAGTTAGGTTAGGTTAGAGAAAATAAATTCTTAAAAAGTTGTAATATATTAATATGTATGACTTTCAAAAGTTCTTTAAACACAGAGATTCAAAAGTTGCTGAGTTAAAATTGAGTTCACAACGATAAAACTATTAGATTATTTAAAATGATTCATCTGATTTCAAATGAATTTATTTTTGTACCAATTAATGATATATTAACTAGTCAGTTAACTTACACCAAATGAAATGCCACTACAAGTTAGCCACTGTCACAGCTGCTTCAAGTCAACAACACTGTCATTGTTGTCCACATCATTCATTCTGCTGGAGACTGATGACCAGCCAATAAATGCATTCTGAGGGTTGTTCTTTTCTAAATGTTAATTAGTAGTTACGCGAGTTTTAATATCGCTCCACCAAACGCTATATAGGTGGGTTTGGGTGTTCAAAGAGACAAGATTTTGTGTAAAGTCAAAAGGACAGATCAACCATATGTGGCTGATGATAATGTGTAAATAATCAGAGGGAGCTAACAACCTAGGTCAACCAAACATGCCAGTTGAGAACTGTGAAGTCTTCACAATATTTTTGACCAGCTACAGCAACTGGACTTTCGTGATCTCATGGAGGAGTGATGATTTTGTCTCTTTCCTTGTATTCAGTGACATTCATTGAAGTAGAAAAATCAATTGACACAATTTCACTTGATAAACCCTCAAGAACGTGAAAGATAATTTCTTCTGTGATATTTCCTAAACAAACATTTATGGTTCTTTTTTATAGTTTTATAGGGGGCAAATGGTAAATGTTAAATTTATCTTGTATATTATACTGAAGTGGTCATTTTCAAAATTAAACAATTAATCTGGTGACTATATTTTCTAGCAAGGTGCTGCCACACTAAGATTTGGGTCTATGCAGTGTACTCAACTTTGCCAATGAATTGGTCACAGTCAACCTCGTGGTCTTCAGCTTTTCCAACTTCTTCCTTTGGATGTATGTTAAGGAGTACATGTCACAATCATGGATAAACTCAAAAATCACATTGCTACCACTGTGGAGTTGGTAATAGAGGACACACTGGTGCAAGAATTGTAGGAAATTGACTACAGCTTAAGGGTGTATCTTGAACATTTTTTTTCCATTCAATGTATCTTGTACAATGTACAATGTACTTGTAAAATTGACATTTGAAGTATACCATGAGATTGCCTCATCTTAGAAAAAATAAATGGTTGTAGTTTTTGTTGGTTGGTAGATGAATCTTTTTGTATTATAATAATTTTGTATACTTGTGAATGACACTATTCCAAAGAATACAATTTATCTTTTTAATTGTGTTAAAAATAAATAAATTTATTAGTTAGCATTGTGCTTTTTTTCTTTCTTGTTTTTATACTCTAAAACCTTCAGTCCAAAGCTAAGCAACAATGTTTCCACTCCTAGGATGGGGAAAGTCCATCGAGAACATGTCAGAAACCTCCTTTAGAACATAATAGTACCCCTCCCTTGCGAGTGAGCACAGCCCACCAAGTATTAAAATATAAATCATTTGAAATCAAGAGAATCACTTTTTAGAAGTTTGAATACAGAAGTTTTTCATACTCCTTGTTAGCTATATGATGTACAATTACAGAAATTGGAATAATGAAATATAATAAAAAATCTGAAAGCTAAAATAAATCAAATTCTAATAATTTGTAGTTTTAAGTTTCAAAACTGAATGAAGCAAACCTTTCTATAAACAATTTTCCCACAACCAGTTGAGAAATACTTTTTTTAATGGAAGAATTATTAATAATATTTCAAGTGAAAAATATACAACCTAGGCTGAGAATCGAACCCAGGACCTTTGGCTTTACGCGCCAATGCTCTACCAACAGAGCTATCCTAGTCGCTTCCCAGCACAAGGCGTAGACTTCTCACTTGACTTTTTACGTTTATTGCTGCAATTTTGAGTTTCTAAACTAATTACCTCGCATATGCGAAGAATTTTTTTTCCCTTCAAAATTACATCTAAGGTTTATAGTAAATTATTTCTCAATTGTAGATTCTAATATTATAATGAATGTAATGGATTTCTACTTTCATACATGTATATCAAAATTTCTGTGTAATGTTTATTTTTTAACATGCAAAAAAAAGAACTACAATAGGCCTAAGCTAAAGATAGTAGAAGAACAAAATACCTGAGCCGAATGTGAAACTGGTACTCCTCTCGGAGATGGCATGTTCTGGCGTGAATATCCATGCGGTAATAGACCCTGCAAGCCATCATAAACTAAGCATGCACCTCCACCAGTTAATTTAAATACTACTCCACACACATAATTAGGAAAGAAACTGATTACTGTATAGTAAACAGAAAAAAAAAAATGATAAAATTATTCAAATATAAAATACAGTTAAACTATGTCAGTTTATATGTCTACATAGAGACAAATATTTACATAATATTGGTCCTTAGCCAAGTGAGACAATTTACGGGTTTCTGATAAATGTATAGAATACATGTATTAGCTATTATGAAGAATTTGCAATTTTATTATATCCTGTCATAATTGTTTACATAATATTTAAATACTGGATTTCAAGTTTAAATTTGGGATAGTTAGAAATAAATACATGAGTACAAACTATACAACAAATCTGTTCAATAAAGCCTAAATTAATGGTTTTGTCACTATAGTTTCAAAATGTATAGTTAGGACAAAAGGTGAAAATAAATCATGTATGCTTTTATCAAAAGTAATATCAATCAAATTTTCATAAAATGTAAAATTTATCATTCAAACACGTGCCAAAAATAAATTGAAAAAACAAAATAAACTTAAAGCAAAGGGCTAGAGCAAATTTTGAGTGTACCATTTATAATTTGTATATTGTGGTCCCACTTTTAAAAGATTATAGACATTACACAAACAAATATTTTATTTGAGATATTTGTTTTTCTATCTACAAATTTGCAAAAAAATATACTCTTAATGTATTTTGACTAATCTCTTTCTTGGGTAGTCTAGTTGTGAACTAGTAAAACCGATTTTAGCGTTTAGAATCCAACAAAATTTGGTTTTTTGTTGATTTAAGAAAACAATTCACTAGAGTATACATGCTCCAAGAAAAATATTAGTACAAATATGACATGAAAATCAATCCAGCTAATTGATTGTAGACACACTACATCGGGATATTCTGATTTCAAATGACTTTTGTTTCATTTGTTTTGAAATGAATAGTAGTGAAACTTAAAGAAAAAAATAGTAATTTTCTGCAAACTTTAAAAAGTGGCATACGATGCTAATATTTTATTACATAAATGATGCATCAAAAGTTATAAACATTGTAAAAAACTGATCATATTGAACTCATGCACAATAAGTTACTTAATAATTAAAGTCTTAAAGTTTTTATTGGAGGTTCAAAATTACTAATTTTAAATTCTATTTTTTAATCTTTTAAATTTGATTTTTGAATTGAAAACATAAACTCTTTAATAATTTTAATTCTTAATTAGAAACAATTCAAATTGTAAAATTTTGTACAAAACTATCCGTAACGTTATCAATTCAGAATAAAACTTTTCGTACTTTTTGTCGCACCTGATTTTGTAGGAAGAACTGCGCTTGAGCTGGAAGCTGTGAGCCAGCGCCTGGTTGGAAGAGAACAAACTGTTGTAGTTGTTGTTGTAGACTGTGCTGGTGTTGTTGAAGTGTCTGTTGTAATGCTTGGAGTTCCTGAGGTCCTAGAGATGATAGGTTAGGGACAGGAACACCAGATAGCTGATTTTGAAGCAGTAGTTGTTGCCCCTGCGCTGCTCCTAAGCTCATCAACTGCAACCAAAGAAAAGAAAGAAAGCTCCATCAGAGGAATCATAAAAGTGCTTACTTTTGTGGAAAGGATTTTATTTCTGATCTCTTTGATAAGCATAAAAAAAATAATTAAAAAATTAAATGTAGTGAAATACCAACATTGAGACTTATGAAATGTCCATTGCTTCTATACATCAAAGTTTCCTCTCTTTTTGTTTAAAAATGAAAAACCTCTCGGTTATCATCGCCTTATAAAAAAGAAGAATCTAAAACAACTCCTACTTGCAACAGGGTTAGAAAAGAACAAGTGTTGGTCAAAGAGAAAAATTAATGATGGGGATGAAAAAAAAAAAAAATGTAGACCCACCTAGAGTCCACTCAGTGTTCCCAAGACAACTCATTATAATGAAACCTTGAAGTTTTATTGTTAGAAAATGCTGTAGAGGTTCAATTATGCTAAAATTTGATATGTACAATCTATTTTTAGAATCCTACGTTAATTATTAATAGTTTGTTGACTAAAATAATCGGTCAGTAAATTTCAAAATGGTGGTTGATTAACAAAAAAATAATCATACTTCAAAGATAAATTGTACCTGTAATGTGTCCCACATATGGTTCATTTAGTGCAGCATTTCAATTTGTATCCAATGACAGTTTTTGTACTAAGTTTGTGTACCAATGAAGGTGACAATATCTTTGAAATATCACCTTGTTTCATTTTTTCGCCTTTTAAAAATAGGAGAAGAAAGAGTATAAATAAGAACACGTAGCCTTCGAATTGTGTCAGGGTTGGAAAAGAACGAGAGTTGGATCAAGAGAGACTTGATAGGCAATATGAAAGAGAGGATCTCACTTAAAACTACATGAAAAAAAGTGTGGAGGAAGCTTGGTCGTCGGGTTTGCCAAATAAGTACTCCCTATGATTGAGCCCCTGAATTTGTTTCAAATAAAATGTTTCTTGTATCGGTATGTTTTCTTTCAGTTCGTGGTTGAAGTTTCCACATGTAGACCTTGTTGTTATGGTACTGACTCTGCAAAATGAGGAGGTAGAATTAGTAATTATTTCCTGTTGCAAAAGGCGGAACTAAGCAGAGGTAACCCAATGTGCCAACTACATAATACTTGATTGAAAATGTGCTACTAGGCTCACAATAGGTCTACAAGCCCTCAGGGGCTCATTTACAGTGAATACAGACATGGCAATCCCAAGAACCTAGCTGGATCTTGGTTAGATCCCTTGTTTTCATCTTTCCTATCAGGTCTCTCTTGACCAATTCTCATTCTTTTCCAACCTTAAAGGGTTAGGAGGTCTTTAATTTATGCTTCCTTATTTAGGGGAGGGGGATGATGAACTTTCTTTCTTTTTAACGATGATGACAGAGAGGTTTTTCACCTTTAAACAACAAGGGGAAAAAATTTAAAATAGGCCTACAAATTTATTTACTTGTACATTACAAATTGACCCCATGTGACATACCTGGTTGAGGGACAGTTGGCCAGCCTGTATCGCTGCAAGAGCCGCCTGTACACTGGCAGCTGCTGCGGATCCTCCATTACTAGATGTTACTTGGCTACTCACTCCTGAACTGGGAGAACTGGCGGCTCCATTTGTCACTTGCCTATGTGATACTTCTGTCACCTGAATAAACAAAGTCAGTCTATAATCACCTGATTTTCTTCTTTTAAAAGAAACATTGCTTAAATTTTCTCGCATGATTGTTTTCCCATCTTGTTGTTTAAAGAAGAAAAACCTTTCTGTCATCATCGCCTTGTGAAAAACCGAAAGAGAAGAACATAAAATAAAGACCCGAATACTTAATAGAGTGAGTCGGAAGAGCAAGAGTTGGTAAAGAGATATCAGATAGGAAAAATGAAAGAGAGGGATCTAACTTAAGAATACATGAAAAAAGATGTAACCCCAGGTAGGTCACTTAAAATTACCAAACCTGTACTTAATAGCCTAATAGGGAATGATTGTTTTTAATGAAATATCTATTAGGGGATAAATTGATATGTGAATCTGTTGATGTCTAATATTAACCTCAAAACAACAGTAGTAGTTTTATAGCTGTAATTTTAGATTACTTTTTGTCCTATTTAGTTGGGCTAAGCTAGGTTTTATTAATAATTGAATATGATGGACAAAATAGCAGGAACATTTCAAAATGGTGGCTGCTTGAAATAGTTTTTCTGTGGTTTATTCTTATTTACATCTATTGAAGTTCATTTTCTACAAATGAAGATTTATACAGTATATAATACTAAGTTCGAGGAAGGGAAAAAAACGAACACACTAAAAACAAGTGATAAAAATACTAGTCGCAGATTTCTTTGAATATTTTACCATTTACGGAAAATTACAAATGCAGGGGGAAAAAAAAGCGATGAAATAAAACAATTATATGGTTACATAAGTTAGTAAACAGACAAAGACAAATGATTACATTGATTTTACATTTAAATAACGGATCTAAACTAAGTAATTTTAAAATTATTCACATAGCTATGCAAATTAAATAATTTGCATAGAAATGTTTTAATTGCTAGGCATATAGGTTGATGTTATGTCAATATAAAAAGTTAATGCCAGAAGGCTTTCATGATGTTTTAATTATGTAAGAAACATTTTCAAATTAGAAAACAATACATGATTTCATAAGAATCTGTTAACCAATTTTTACATAGGCCTACTAGATGACGTCTGTACAAATTTCAAAATGGTGAACTTTTAAATACAGGTTTTCATCTACAGATCTGCAAATGAGTCTCAAAATAGCGTATTACATGTAGCTAAAACTTTTTTGCAGGTAAGTTGTGTGAATGGTAAAAATAACGATGGAGAATTCATATTATTAATATGGTTTGATCAGAGATTTGTCATTATTTGTATATAAAAAAATAAATACACGACGTTTCGAGAAATAAATCAACCTACGTTATCAAGTGTTAAATCTAAACGAAAGAAGACGGCTGGCGGAAATGTAGCCTCACTAACACACGCGCAGCTTCCACTCGCACAACCCTTGGCGGCTGGCGTGATTTACTTACTGGACTCACCTTATTGCAAAATATATTGTTTGTCTACAGTTGTTGACAAAGTGGCATTTTGTTCATTTAAATTAGTTTGCAAAACAGCTGATTTCTCAACAGTTTCACTTTGCCCACTACTTTGCTCACTCCGAATGGCAACCGAACAAAACGAAATTTAGGTTAAGTTTATTTGAATTGATTTATAATATACAGGAAATGTCCCGTATGTAGGTTAGACTAATTCTTACATGTAAAATAACATAAATAAACAACAAAACAACGTTTTAAAGTTGAAAAAGGAAATAATTATTCATGAAGATGATTGACAGTGTATGTACACGGAGAGTATTTTTCGTTTGCCGAGTTTTGAAGTTGGCAATCCCGTTTCCTCAACAATACACCTAAGTTATTTGTAATATTCATAAATAACCTCAGTTTTGACGTGAGGTTGAACACTATTGTATTACCGGTAATTTAATGTTTTATTAAATTGTGTTACTGCTGAAGTATGTTTTTTATTTGTCACAAAATAACAACTGTAGACAAAGTATAATGTACAATTCGTGAGCAAACTGTCTTTTTTAAACTCGATAAAATTGACGCACTCGGCAAGCCTCGTGCGTCAACATTTTTCTCTCGTTTAAAAAAGTGCTACTTTGCTCACTAGTTGCACAAATAACTATTTTTTATCGTGGAAGTTAAAAACACTTTTATTTGAATTCTGTGCAATAATTTCATACAATCTCTGTCCTTTCTTTGTCTTCTAAATAGATGATTACACTGCTGTCGTCAACCTCATTAGTTAAACTGTTGTATTAGTCATAGTCCAATATGTTCCATTAGTGATTCATACATTCAATGAGTAAAATAAATTAAATGTTTTTATCTGCGTTCGTGAGAGAGGGTTTTGCCAGGTAGCTAGTTGTTGTCTTCGTTAATTTTACAAACTATAAGTATTATTGTATAAATAGACTATCTATAAAATATGGTTTTTGTAAAATTTTGAAGAAAAAAGCGATAAGAAATGCCCTTCTATATCCACTTGTCTCATAAAAAATGAGTGTGCAAAGAACGTAAATTTACGGTGTTAACCTAACATTATAAATAATTGGAAAGTTATAATTTACAGAGAACTCTGGTTGAAATACTAGATCAACAGTGACGTGAATTTGATGTGCTAACCAGACATCACCTTATTGAAAAACTGTCAAATCGGCCTAGGTTAGGTTAGAATTTTAGAGTGTTTCAAGTTTAATTAGAATAGATACATAGATGAGTGTGTGAAAAAGAATTAAATGTGGAATTAAATAATCACATACCTCACTGAAAACCTCACTTTATTACCTCACTGAAAACCGTCAAGTCGGCTAGGTTAGGTTAGGTTTGGTTAGGTTAGGTTACAAGCTCTTCGAGCTTGGTAAACCATTCAGTTTTAGATGTTTCAAGATGAGGTAGAACAGATATAATGACGAGTGTGCGAGAAAGAATTCGATGCCTTAATCACACATTAGCTGACTGAAAAGCCGCCAAGCCTATCTAGGTTAGGTTAGGTTACAAGTTCTTCAAGGTTGTTAAGCCTTTGAGTTATAGAGTATACATGGACGAGTATGTAAGAATGAATTCGATGTCTTAATCACACATTAGCTGACTGAAAAGCCGCCAAGCCTATCTAGGTTAGGTTAGGTTAGGTTTCAAGTTCTTCAAGGTTGTTAAGCCTTTGAGTTATAGAGTATACATGGACGAGTATGTGAGAATGAATTCGATGCCTTAATTACACATCACCTGACTGAAAAGCCGTTAACCCTGTCTAGGTTAGGTTAGGTTAGGTTACAAGTTCTTCAAGGTTGTTAAGCCTTTGAGCTATAGAGTGTACATGTACGAGTGTGTGAGAATGAATTCGATGCCTTAATTACACATCACCTGACTGAAAAGCCGTTAACCCTGTCTAGGTTAGGTTAGGTTAGGTTACAAGTTCTTCAAGGTTGTTAAGCCTTTGAGCTATAGAGTGTACATGTACGAGTGTGCGAGAAAGAATTCGATGCCTTAATTACACATTACCTGACTGAAAAGCCGTTAACCCTGTCTAGGTTAGGTTAGGTTAGGTTACAAGTTCTTCAAGGTTGTTAAGCCTTTGAGTTATAGAGTGTACATGTACGAGTGTGCGAGAAAGAATTCGATGCCTTAATTACACATTACCTGACTGAAAAGCCGTTAACCCTGTCTAGGTTAGGTTAGGTTAGGTTGGGTTACAAGTTCTTCAAGGTTGTTAAGCCATTGGGTTATAGATTATACATGGACGAGTATGTGAGAATGAATTCGATGCCTAAATCGCACATTACCTAACTGAAAACCCGTCAAGCCGACCTAGGTTAGGTTAGGTTACAATCTCTCTGAAAGTCTGTTAATCCATGAAGTTTGCAAGTATTTTGAAGTAGAATAGAAAAATGACAAGTGTGTGAGAAAGTTAGTGCAATCTTTTTGACAGTTTATTTTAAATTAATATAATTCCACGACAGCGCATTTCATACTTTAGACGACGTGGTGGCATTGCGGCGTGTATTTGGCAGCTGAATAAACATACTGGAGAGGGGAGGCTGTGTATGCTGATGCCAAGGGACATGGAAATCATAAAAAGGAATTCAGATGATGTAGGTAAAGATTATACAGTTAGGGAAGCGATTTTGTTGGAATAATCAATTCAATAGCCACAACATCGGTTAGATATTTGAATAATATGGTTTCGCCAAGTCGTCATATTGTAATATTTTACTTCACTTATTTTAAAGTGCTATGTAATGGACTTGGAATTTCTATGTGGGTTTTGAAATAGAATCTTAGGAAGCTGAATTTTCGGATTATATACAATTGTATGGCACTTATTTTTGTGAAATTGTGATGAGGTTATTACACGGTGATGACAAGTTATTTTGCACACAGATTAGGTTGTTCATTAAAATTTTAAGGAATTCGGTAACAACGATTTTGAGAAATAACGTGCACACAGGTTAGGTTTGGTTATTTGTTAAAATTTAAACGAAATCGGTAGAGCGAATTTTGAGAAATAACGTGCGCACAGGTTTTATCGCAAGTAGACACTAACCTCGAACACCGTTATCTATTTTAATCAAATTCTATATACGCCGAGGATCTGCTTATATCACAAGCGAAGTAAGTTTAGGCATGTATTTAAATAAATTTAAAAAAATTCAAACAGCGTGCATGGTTCATTTTCATTTTTTGATTTTTGGTTTCCCGCTCAGTTTCATGTAAAAAAAGGGGGGGGGGAATTCAACTTCCCAGTTACATCAGTTTAATACTCTAATCAAACCATCTACTAAAAGGCGATGATGATCGTGAAGTTTTTGTATTCAAACAACAAGAAAACAATGTATGGTCTCGTAATACACGTGTCATTTAACCTAACCTAACCTAACCCAACATAACCTAACCTAACCCAACCCAACCCAACATAACATAACCTAACCTAACCTAACCTAACCTAACCCAACATAACCTAACCCAACATAACATAACATAACATAACATAACATAACATAACATAACATAACATAACATAACATAACATAACATAACCTAACCTAACCTAACCTAACCCAACATAACCTAACCTAACCCAACCCAACCCAACCTAACCTAACCTAACCTAACCTAACCTAACCTAACCTAACCTAACCTAACCTAACCTAACCCAACCCAACCCAACCCAACCTAACATAACCTAACCTAACCTAACCTAACCTAACCTAACCTAACCTAACCTTGCCATCACTGCAGCTGTAATTTCTAAAGTTATAAAAAATATTCACTATAAATGATCATTAACTGTAGGAAAGCAATTGGAGACAATATTTCCATACGTTGATATATGTAATAGAGTTGGCAAGTAGGCAGAAGGTTGAGGGGGGAAGGGGGGTCAGTGAATAATCTCAATAGTGTTTTGGACATATGGAAATTTGAGCATCGTGAATCTGAGACAATGTTATTGAGTTATTGATTCAAATGTTAAAGTAGAACTGCAGTCTACTCATCGACCAATTGAAGTGAAAATCGTGCCCAGAAATAAACACTGTACTTTAATAGGCTACTCGGTAGATCAGAACGCTGCCGCGTTTCTAAGTCGCAATACAATTGTTCGTGTTTAAGTAGGCTACGTAGTAGAGATTGTATATTACATATTCGCCAAATTTATCCAATCTTTATTAGAACCAATTTCTTGTGATAATAAATTCCATATGTAGATATTTTGTTACATTTTTCATATGTTCAATAGTGTACAATATTTCTAACTAACCAACCCTCGTCTTCAAAACCAAATAAAAACAAACTAAAGTATACATCACCAAAAATATCTTAGCGGTAGTTGTTAATCAAAAAGTTAAAATGAACTTAGAACGCTGAAAAAAATCCAAAAATACCCTAAATTTCTTTTTTTTGGGTCATAACACGTTCTCAACGTAAATCGTACTTGATTAAAATCGAGCTTTTATGAACAAAACTCATTTTTTATTTTTGTCAATTATTCCAGAACTGTTTTTTTTTAAACTTGTAATTTTGCACACAGGTTAAGTTAGGTTATTCATTAAAATTTAACCTTAAAATTCATTAACGAAACCGGTAAAGCCGATTTTGAGAAATAACGTGCACACAGGTTGGGTTAGGTTATTTATTAAAATTCAAACGAAATAGGTAGAGCGAATTTTGAGAAATAACGTGCGCACAGGTTAGGTTGTCCAATAAAATTATAACAAATTTAGTAAAGGCGATTTTGAGAAATGACGTTCACTTAGGTTAGGTTAGGTTATCTATTAAAGTTTTAACGAAATATTTAGAAACGATTTTTAGAAATAACGTCTACACAGGTTAGGTTAGGTTATCCATTAAAATGTTAACGAAATCAGTAGAGCCAATTTTTAGAAATAACGTGCACACTGGTTAGATTAGGTTATCCATTAAAATTTTAACCGAATCAGTAGAGCGGTTTTCGAGAAATAACGTGCACACCGGTTAGGTTAAGTTTTCTATTAAAATTTCAACGAAATTGGTATATCCGATTTTGAGGAATAACGTGCACACCGGTTATGTTAGGTTATCCATTGAAATTATACAAAATCGTTAGAGCGGATTTCGAGAAATAACGTGTACACATGTTAGGTTAGGTTATCCATTAAAATTTCAACGAAATCGTTAAAGCCGATTTTGAAAAATAACTTTTTTTATGGTCGATTTATTATTATTATTATTATTTTAACTTATAGTCTAATTGACAATTCGACATTTTCCAAGATATATTTCGTCTGAGCACTTGGAAGCCTATACTTGGGGAAACATTTATTAAAATAGCTGTGTTTGAGAACATCGTAATTTAGAGTGTTTTTCTTATGCCAGTTAAGTTGAAAAATGAAGGGGGGAATCTCAATATATGACCAAAATATGCCCACATATAAAAATGTATACAAGCGTATGGAGAGAAGCAGCTCTGTTGGATTCCTTAAAACGAATACATCTGCAAAAACTACACATCGATTGTCCAAATCATTCATATAACTTTGTAATGCGAGGAAGATAAACAAATATAAATGCTAACTTACCTTAATAGTCACTCTAAATGGAAAAAAATTCCTCATTAAAACTAATATTTTTCTCTTTATAAAAAAAAATAAAGTCTTTGCAACAATACAATATTTTTTAGGGTGTAATGTTAAAAAAAGGTTAAAATACCTTTCAATTGATTCTGTAGCTAAACTAACCTAATCTAACCTAACTTAACCTAACCTAATACATAATTATTTTTATGATTGCCTTTGGATTCGTTTTCTATTTTTTTTTTGCAAAATGTAATTTACTTCTTACAGTTTGAATTATAAATCTTCTCATTTTATTAAAATTTGATAGAAATCGTTTGTCGATTTTGAAATATTCGAATGTTTACAATCTCTCCCCATAGGTAGTTTACACTAATTTTTTTCTTGTTGTTTTAAAGGCGAAAAAACATTTCAGTCATCGTGTTATAAAAAAAGAACCCTCGAAATCCTTTAATAGCGTCAGGGTCGGAAGAGAACAAGAGTTGGTTAAGAGAGACCGACAGGAAAGATGAAAGAAAGGGATCTAACCCAAAAACACGTTAAAAATGTGTAGATCTAGCCAAGTCCTCTGAGAGTGTTTGCACTGTTAACTGCAAAATCTGTATTTTAGATGAATAATGAATTTTATTACAATCTTTAGAGGCTAAATTTGATCAACATCGTTGAGTTGATAAAAAAAAAAAAAAAAAAAAAAATATATATATATATATATATATATATATATATATGAGTTTGCGTAAGAAATTTTCAAGTTGGGCGCCATTTTGGAAAATTGCGTAGAAACTTTGAATAGATTCCATATTTGAAAATTCACATAACAATAAAGGGGAGTATCCCCATAAAGTAATCTGTCAGATATATTGTTAAAAAGTTAGCTATTGGTTTAATTTAGGTGAGACACCAGGTATTTAGTCTCTTTTTCAGTTTCACAGACCTTACTTTCATAAATCAGCAAAATTCTGTAAATCGATTGCACATATCACTATATTTTTATTATACGCATTTATAAAGTTAGAGCACCGTGCAAATATGGGAAAACTGAATTATCGTAAAAATTCAATTTTTCTGATAGCACGTGGTTAAAGTTTTGCAGGGAGGTTTTTTCAGGACCTTCGACTCTGTGATCTGTCGAAAACTGTTTCCTGAGAGAATATTTATGGAATTAATTTGATGAATTAAGTTTTTTTTTTAAACTGGTTTTGAATTTGTCAGAATATGCTCCTCAAAGCGGGTTGTTTAAGAGTTACGTAATAGTAAAGATTGAAACTTTCTTAAAAAAACTTCAAAATCTTGAAAAAATTTTAAACGAAAACCAAAGTATAATACAAAGAAAAAACTAAATGATGTAATTTTGTCAAAAAAGTTCATATTTGAAAAGTTGATGGAAACACGACAACTTCCAGAGCTTTTAAAAACTTCTTTCTTTTTTTAAAAATAAAATAATACGAGTTTCTCACTAAAAGTCAAATAAATATTAAATTTTAATTGTTTTTAAAAAAGGTGAGACAAATCACGCCGTAAACGATTTCAAGGATTAAAGTAAAGTAATACAAATAGATCGGTAGAAGCGAAAAGAAGTTAAAACTCAGAAATTTTAATTTAATGAACCCGAAAAGCAAGTGTTGAGGAACAATAGTGCGGTGTGTAAAAGCTAATATCAGCGGGATTCCCAGTGTAGGTAGAAAACTTGTCCAAAACATTCCCCAAAATAAAGAAAATAGCTGGATCGTTGTACAACGTAAACTTTAGTTTAAAAAAAATTAAGACAGTATTTCTACTTACCAAATTTAACGCCCCTCTTTCTGAATCTACAGAATCTAAGATTTCACTGCTCGAACTGTCATTGCTGGCTTCACCTTCCCCGTTGGCTATGTCTGGAAAAGAAAGATTTGCATTACATCTTGTCAATCTGTGGTATGAGTTTAAATAAACTAATCTTTTTTCCCCCATAAAACAGCATTTATTATTCTTAATTTAAAAAAAAATCGTAAATATTACAATTAAAAATAATTTTACAGCTTAAAATGTTTGTGGCTTAGACTGTACATCTACTTAGAAAAACGTAGTAAATCAAAATTCTTTGTTAATGAAGAATATTTTTACAGAGCTTAGCTCTCTTAATTAACTCCAGTGCTCATCCGATCCTGGCGATATTAGCGTATTCGAAGGTTTAGGAACTTTATTTTATTTTCTTTTGTTCGCAAAATATATCGTCCTTGATTTTTTGACTGATGTTCAAGTGTTATGACGTCAGAAGACATGTTGTTTCGACATGTCGCCCGTTCGTCGCCTGTGCCTAAGTACGATAGTGGCCGCACAAATTAAGATGAATATGAAATTCGTTCAGAATGTAAACTCTATTGAAATTCAGGAAAAAAACACTTAAAAATGTCAACCATATTAAGCAGTTTGTTCAAATCTCTTGTGTTATGCAACTTAGACAACAAATTAGTTATAAATTTGTAGATTTTAATTATGCATGTAACGGTAACAACCTCACTTCTCTACGAAGGCAAATAACGAAGTTATTGTCAAAAATGTAATTTCGTATCATTACCTCCTAAGAAAATGTGTAATTCTACAAAATCCGGCAAGGCCGTGTCACTAGCACGAGCGTAGCGAGTTATATGCTTTTTATATCGTATGATGGGCTAGGTAAGTACCATGATGGCGCCCATAATGCGATGATGAGTGATAGGTTGTCTTTAAACAACAAGAAATATCAGTGGTTGACCAACTTCGATAACCGCCATTTTGAATTAGGTTCATCAAACAATAAAATAATAAGTTTTAAAATTTTTGTACAGAATCACAACATTATACAAAAATAGGGGTCTCTATAAGAAGCTAAAAAGTTGTCAGCCATATTGGAAAATAGCAGCTGTTTTTCAGTTTGCAATACAGATGTTTAAGTTATTTGGAAAAATAACAACAGTCCCCCGTTTAAAGTTTCTCATCAAATTAATAGTTTACGTTTAAAAAATCATTCTGTAAAATTAGTTTAGTAAACAGTTACTGCAGGGGAAAAAAAAGTTTCTTTCATATGTTCCAACTTGTTTAAAACAAGACAGACATACAAAACGAATGAATTCAGTTGTAAGTACGAAGGATAGAGTGTGCTGTTAATCCCCAAGAGAAGGCTGTCCAATTGATGGATTATCTGCACCCCTATAGGCCTACAATAAACGCGTGCATACCCTCATACTTTGCTACCCCTTTACTTTGATTTATTTTTGATTGGATGTTATTTATAGTGAAATCAAAATGGAAGCTGTTGTTCAGTTATAATTGCCAAAAACGCTGTGCCGTTGTGTAAAGTACATGAATAATGTATGGTGGAGAAACTGGATTTGTTAATGGTTGTTAAATTACCATTTGGGGGATTACATAAAGTTCAACATTTTGTATAGTTGAAGTTTGGATTTAACTTCTCTTAGAACTTGTGAGACTTAGAACTGTGTAGAATGTTATAATTTGACAGTCTTACGAAAGCTATTTTAGCGGAAAATCTAAATCAGAAAAGTTCCTGTCAATACTGTAAGAAATGCAAAGAACGCAGTTGTATACAGTGTGTCTATGCGTCCTGTCCAATGCCAATATAGTGCACCAGGGATGGGTACCTAAGCATTGTAGGATCGAGGGTGATGTGATAGGGCGGATCTGTTGGCGAAGAAAGTGGCCGCTGGGTGCCTTGTGGGACCAGAACCCGCTTGCTGGATTAGTTATTCAACGGCAAGATAAGCGGTAAGAAAATGAGCCAAGGAAGAGCACAAAGTACGTTGGAGACATTTTCCTGGTCAGAGATTGGGTAAGCGTCTGATCGGGACCAGGTCCTGCGCTGACAAAGGTGCAGATTCAGTGTGAAATTGAGTCCCTGAGAGAGATCTTTGCTATGATTACCGGACATGGCCATACCCGAAGTCACTTAAATAAGGTGAGACAACTACAAGTCTCACCTAACTGTACCTGAGACCGCAGTACACATTTTGTTTGATTATGAAGTCCTGGAGCCCAAAAGAAGGAGAATCTTTGGACCACAACAACCAGACATAAATTTTGACAAGAACAGCCTGCACGAGATCCTGGAGCTTGTTAGAGACACTGGGGTCGGTGTAAGGTGAACAAGGAAAAATGGAGCGCAATAGACTCATAGCCGAAATGCCGGAGGCCAATCAGAGCTTCAGCAATTTGTCCCAAGGAAAAAAAGAAGGGAAAAAATACAGTTCTCAAAATTGTATTCAATTTAAATAGTTTTTACTAGGAAACTAACATAGAAATGTCAAAACCAAATCAGCTGACAGTTGAAAACATTTAATTTTCCATATTGTTATGTCTGTTACTTAATCCGAAATAAATATGCTCGAAGTTCAGTTGTTTTTTACCAACGTCAGTGAGTTTTGAAGTGTTCTCGGAAGACTGATAATATTAAAGAGGTTTAAAGACAATGGGAAATGGTGGAACACCACCACCAATGAGAAAAACAATTACAAGAATTCGAGACAAATGGAAGCGGATGAAACGGTGGGAAATGTAAACCAATTACGATCTGAACGAAGTAAAACCTCAGCAAGTAATGAAAATGCAGCTTTTAGTAATGGAGACTTTTCAAAATCACCAAAGAAATTTCAGGTAATGTTTTCGTCAAAAATGGTAAAAAGACAGTGTTCATAGAATTTTACAAGATGGATCATGTATCTCAAGATGCATTAAATGAAGACAACCAGACAAGTGTGAACAGTATCGGGGGAAGTTAGAAACTAAATAAAGGGTTTGAAAAGTTAATTGTTTGCTTGAAGAAGCCATTTTTTATTGGAGTATAATAGGCATAACTGTGTTTATTGGGTTAACTCAAATCCACACATAATTGAACAGAAGGCAGTCAATTTACCAGGGATAACAAGGTGTGGTATATCTTGAAGAGGTGTTGTTGATTCATTTTTCTTTGACGCGACTGTCACCGAGATCTTTTACTTACATATGCTACAAAACAACACTATTACTGCTTTGATAATCTCTGTCGATGAAGAAGGGTACACTATCAACAAGAAGAAAACAAAAAATCGACAACATCCAAGAGAAAAAAATCGTAATTTTAGTGACGGAACTTCACAGCGATCGAATTTAATGTAGCTTTTGAAAATGCGGTCACTTTACTTGCTAGGTGAAAAATAAAGCGAGTAACAGAATTTTTACACTGAAAAGTCACGTTTTTCCTAAAATACGGGGGGGGGGAATTAAATCTCGGAAACGAAACAAGATGAGGTGGGATTCGGGTTGCAAATAAAGTTTATCATCACCTATATTGTTTTAGCACATCGTTCATCATTCACATTACTGTATCGCCCTGCCAATGTTTCCTTAACACTAGCTTACGTGCTTTGACACTGCTCCACTCACTAACCCAATGCAATCGAATACGTTCTATTCTCAACAGCTTTCTAATTTCACCCTTCCTTACTTTCTAAAAACTACTTTATGTTAATCATCTACACCCCCTCCCTTCTTTACATTAATAAGGGTTGTTTACTAAAATGGAGGCCGAATCAATGATGGATGGTATCAATTTGGTTGGAGATGCAAGATTAGCAGCCCCTATTCTATACCCGCATGGAGGATGGGGGTATTCCATGCCATGATTGTATTATTGAGTATGCAGGAGGTCAACAGGACTTTATTGGTGGAAGGGAGGAACTACGTGCAAATGAGTTTTAGAAGAGTGGAAATAAATTAAAAGTATTTCACTAATATACAGACACATAAACTCGAAATTAATCAAGGTCAAAATTTAAGAGTAAAGTTGCCATAAAACCAAATCTCAGGATTCATTAAAATTGATTCTAACGGTTTTGAAAAATATTAAGGGACAAACATACTGGTCACCGGTTTTTAAAAAACTGCTACTGAGTATTTGGGAGGGGAGGGACGAATGGACAAAACTATAAAAAATGTTTAAACTACTCGGAATCGTTTTTTTCTGCAGCTAAAGGCAATGTTTAAGGAAAATTTCATCAAAATATTTCGAGCTGATTTTGAGAAAATCGTTAAAATGAAATAATAAAAAACAAGTTAAAACTTGAGAAAAATATCCCCACCAAATTTGAATGTAATCAACCCATTGGGATGTAGAGTAAAGGCGAAAGACAAAATAAATAAACAAATTTTGAACTCTGAATATCTTAATATATATAAAATGGCCAAGAAAACTTGAATATTCATTTTTATTACCAGAAACCCTGTATAGGGTTCTATAGAGAACTATTACTAAAGGGTGCAAAAACGTTCATTATTTTCCAATGAATCACTATAATAAAATCACTACAAGTAATCTCTAGAATTTAAAAAAATAGCCTTGCCTATTGGTTTATATTGTCTAGATTTTTAAATAATTTATTAAGAAAATATTATTTTACTTAATTCCGAATAATCTTTCTTCCTTTTTGTCCAAGGATACGAACTTTGGGAGTCGAACTTTAAAGTGAGAAATCTGATAAAGAACCAACTTTTACAAGGTGTTGTAAATATATATACATATATCACATTTGTATGTTACGCCCTAACCTAACCTAACCCAACCCAACCCAACATGACCTAACCCAAACTTACCTAACCTAGCTATTGGTGTTAAATGTTGAGCTTGACTTATGAGAAAAACTATACAGTATAACAAACACACAGAACACAATTCTCACAAAAAAAATACGCCTAAGTATCAGACGCGTTTCAACGACAAGGTCGTCCTCTTCAGTGATACACCAGCTACACCAACCAAACCACAACTGTTGTGGTTTGACAACCAGTTAGACAACCAGTCTAGAGTTGTGGTTTGGTTGGTGTAGCTGGTGTATCACTGAAGAGGACGACCTTGTTGTTGAAACGCGTCTGATACTTAGGTGTATTTTTTTATGAGAACTGTGTTCTGTGTGTTTGTTATACTGTATAGCTATTGGTGGGATAAATTGCATAGATCTTCTAATACAAAATTTACTGATTTCGTACCGCTTGAGATGTTTTATATACATATTATTTTTAAGAACTGAATTATACTTCTAGTACTAATTAATTCTTTAAGGTGATTTAGTTCATTTTCGATTTTTTGTCAGTATCAAAAAAACAATTTTCGTCAGGTGGCGAAGAGCAAAATAATTTCCATGACATTAGTGTTAAAGAAAGATAAATATTTGAAAGATTTATCAAAACGTATTCTACAGATCATGATTGGTGCACATTTCATGTACTTTGTGAATGCATATTACGAACTGAAAAAAGAAGAAGAAAAAACAACCGAGGGGTTTTATTCTTTACATTTATTGAGAATGAATACATTTTCTGAAATCCATTCAAGTATTGTTTCGTTAATGAGGGCTAAGAGGATTACATACTGACATAATATTCAAAATAATGACTAAAAGAAAATTACAGATATGGGAATATTTATGAATTTGACAGGTTTATCAGAAATCTATAAAAACTGGGGTCTACAACATTTCAGTCTACCCTATAATCTAGATATCTGAAATTATACTTTGCTCATATATTCGGTTCGGAGGGTGTGAGGTGGAATAATAGAAGAATCAGAGAATGGACTTTCGTCTATAAGCAGGAAAATTCTGAAGTAATATTCCAATTGAAAAATCAGAACTCCTTTATCTCATTAACATAATATTGTTATTCCATTACCCCTTCAAATTTCTATGCGGCAACTTATCCTACACATGTGTATTTATTTATAGTTTTTTAAACTGGAAATTAACGATGAACTGAAATAATAGCATAAACTAAAAAACGATTTCAAAATAAAAAATGTTTTTTACACATCATTTACAAAGTCAAAAACTCAAAATTTGAGAATGCTGTTATTTAACTAAAATTCAAAATTCAGATTTTAAACTATTTTATATTATCAAATACGGATCCAAACAAAATCTATCTTTGTAAAAATTCCGGTTTGGAAGGTACTGTTCAAAAAATGAAAATTACTAAAATCGGTGTCCTAAAATATATACTTCTTTTTATATGCCGCTACAGCCTGAAATCCTGGCTCTCCAATTCTTGTTATATTGACTGAGAAAATTTTCCATTCTCACAATACCAGCATCAACATTATCCCATCTCTTTCTTGGACAGTCTGTTTGTATTTTATAAGGACGTTTTTAGGTGTTATGCTGCTATTCGTTCCCATGACATGATCAACTTATTACACCCACACTGTACCTTTCTACCATTGGTGACAGTAGACCATTATCCTCAACTCAACGTTTCTATAAATGGATCCAACTCTATTTTTCACAAACAGCAAAGTTTGGGTGACACTTTTGTTTTGTATATACAATTTTTTGTCTACTCTACTTGTACTCTTCGCTTAAAGAGAAGATTTGAGGGAAGTATGCCTACAAACGATATATCTCAATATTTTTACAACCGATTTCAATCAAATTTTTATGAAATTTGAAATTATACGACCCGTAGTTGCAAAGTAATTTGGAAAAATCCAATACGAACAGGATGACGGTAAATTTTTAATTTACTTAGAAAATTACTTAGGTAATTTCTTTGGTTTGTGGTTTGTCATAAATATACTGGATGTTTCTGAAATAGAGCGTCAAACTTCTAAATCTGATTTTTTTTATAAAAATAATGAATAAAGTTCATATATACATATCCTGAAATGTTTCTTCTCCAGAAGTTCCGCCATTTTTTATTCTTATATTAAACACTATAATTTTGAAAATTTTATTTGGTATACGAAATTTTCATATACATTTTAATAGAAGCTGAATTAAATTTGGAGTCGAGGCGTGTTATTTAAAACAGCATATTTTCAATCTTTGCAAAATCGTAAGAGGCTATTTTTTCAGACCGAAAAGTGAGTTTTTGATTTTTGAATGATTCTATAGCTTAATAGAATTAAATTTGGAGTCGTGGCGTGCTGTTAAAATTTCAACATTTTAAATATTTTTTCAATTTTATTAAATTTTTTATAAAAATTCCAACATTTCACGATGCCAATGATATGCACAACAAAAGATGCAGAAATGAATAGAGGGTAGACCCTGAAAAAAATCACTTTTAAATCTCAAAGGGCTTACGAGAAATTGCAGTTTAAAGTTGTTTTATAAAATAATACATTTTTTAACCAATGATATGTGTCTCGAAAAATGCAGAATTGAAAAGAGTAAACCCTAAAAAGCCACTTTGAAATCTCAAATGGTTTACGAGAAATTACAGTTTAATTCGCGAGAATTACAATTCCATTTTAAAACGCATATAACTCTCTAACTATTCATCATAATGATATGAACTTTTACATGAAGAAAGAATAACGTTCATATTTTACTGTGAGTTTTTCAAATTGAAAATATCTTTTATAGTTTCTTAGTAAATAATTCGAGAATACAGACAATTTTCAAACTTTGAAAAATCGTAAGGGGTACCTTTTTCAGGCCGAAAAGTGAGTTTTGATTTTTAAAGGTAATTTCTTTGATTTGAGGTTTTTCATAAATATAGGCCTAGGCCTACTGGGTGTTTCTGAAATAGAGCGTCAAACTTCTAAACCTGATTTCTTTTATAAAAATAATGAATAAAGTTCATATTTACATACCTATCCTGAAATGTTACATTTCCAGACATTCCGACTTTTTGTATTTTTACATAAAACACTATAATTTTGAAAATATTTGAGTTATTCATTTCAGATTTGTCATACGAATTTTTCATATAGAGTTTTACAAGGTTTACAAAAAACGTAGACTTTAATTTTTATATTTTCAAAATGGTTTGTAAAAACCGTTAACTTATTACATAATACAAAATTTACATATTCTTTAATATTGAACAACTTCCTGTTTTTATTTGTTTCTGAAACTTTTTTCGGAAAATGTGTTCTTAATTTCCTTCCTTATCAGTTTAAATAAGTTACCTGTTTGTTATCAGTCAATAATTTCATTTTCACCAAAATTTGATCGATATTGATGCGAAGATTTTAAAGTATTCAATATTTTAGTAAACCAAGATGCCTTCCTTTATGAACGATAACCGAAATTTTATAAGATGGTGGATAATTTGGTCCTTACAAATTATAAATTACCAAAATTATATTAAAATAAATAAAAAGGATTAAAATAAATCAGAATTTTGGAATAACTTTTGTAGTAAATTTTAACAAAATCAGATAAAATTATCAATCTGTAAAACTGTACAATATATTGTGTACACTTACGTGACCTTTGTTTTGTTGAAAAAAGTAATTTATTTACACAAAAATACCTTAACTGCGTTTTATAACCATTACTCGGCAGCTTAAACATCAAGAGTGTCTATAAAAATGAAGAACAACCCCTAGACTTTGAAGAAGATTGAAGACGCCTACTTGTACCGCATGCAAATCAGATTTTAACCCCCAATAGAATGGGGTTGAACTCGTGTTCAATTTGCCTGCTCAGGCATGCGTGAAAACACTCGTCCACCATGAGGGAAGGGGGTGTCTTTTTTTTTAAGGGGACTAGTTGATTGGATATGATTGACACGGCAAGATTATCAACCCTAATGTGCAGTAAAGGGGGTTGAAAGTTCTCCCTAGGGCGAGAAGGGATTCAACTTAAATAAGCTTTTTAAAGAAATAAACAGTTCATATAACAATTGTTCTACCCCTTACTTCAAGTTGGTGATTTATAAGTTAAGGGATGTTCTTATAAATACAGAATGTCCAACTGAAGATGACAACTTAGAAATTGAAACGTCATCTTGTTTGTAATACAATGTTTGTTTTGGAAATGTGTGCGTTTTATTTTATTTAGCGATGTTCAGAATAAGGATAAATACAGTAGCTTACTTAGAAAATCCCGAATATCAAACGCGTTTCAACATCAATGTCGTCATCTTCAGTGCTGTATTAGTTGGTACCTGATTGAACTAGCTTCGATCTCCAATATCGTCGTGATTGTTTCTTGTAAAATATTAAACACTCTAAAAGTTCTGAGTGTTTAATTTTAGACATTATTTCGGATTGGTACATCTTACTTTAGCAGTACTTACTAGGCTGTTGATAATATCGATATAATTTCTGGTTTACAAACAGGATGAGGTTGAAAGTCAATTGTAGCATCTTCATTATCTAACTGTAAATTATTACTAGAATTAATTATCAAGTGTTATTTTTCATTGCGTCCACTAAATTTTCTACGCGTTTAGTATTGACAGTAATGTAACTGATTAAATGGGGTTTTTAAATTGTTTAATTCATTACAAATAATTTAAATTATTCAAATAATCAAATGACTACCTTTTCACAAACTGGCCTGTTGAAGCCAATTTAGATTTTTAGTTTTCCGTGTTATTTCATCCCGTCATCCTCTTTTCTTACGTATTTTTGAAAAAAATACCCTTATAAATTTCTTTATGCCTATGCAATTTTTCTCGAGAACGAAGGAAAACAAAGTTTATATTACTGTAAATGATGTTTAACCTCAAAACGCATCATATAGCCTACGTTAATTATACAGGGTGTGTCGTAATTAAACTGCGAAATTTTAGGAAATTACTCTGTGGGTTAGGATAAAGACAAAATTGATAAAAATTCTTCCATAAACTGTTAGTTTTCAGATATCTGATATTTTTTTTTTTTTACAAAAAGCATGATTTTTGAAAGGAAAAAATATCGAGTTCCGATTTTGTCTGTAGCAGTTGTAGCAGAATTATAAAATATTTATAGGAATAGAAACTAAAAAGTTTCAAAAGAAACACTTTAATAACAAGACGACGTTTCAATGATTAAGTCATCCTCAGGTGTTACATGTTAACTTCTTGGATGATGACTTTTTTTATTAGTGTTTTTTTTCCTTGTTTAAAAGCTGTCATTATCGCCTTAAAAAAAAGATGAAGAAAAGAACATAAAATAAAGACTCGTATTCCTCGAATACCCTAATTGGATCAGTGTCGAAAGAGAACAAGAGTTGGTCAAGATAAAAATAGCTGGATCTAACCCAAAAAGAGAAGAAAGATATAGATCCATCTAGGATACCTTTCGATTAGCAAATCGTGCTAATTATTTAGCAGATCTATTGGTTAACAAATTGTATGTATTCTAATAAATCAGCTGTTATTAAGTTGTAAAATTCGTTAAGGAACGAATGTTGAAATGGTAACATTTGTAAGAAAGGGACAACAGATTTGCAAGTTCTTTTAGGGTTAGTGTATTTGAAATGTTTGGTTAATTAGCCACCAGTTTTGAACGCTACTGATATTGAAAATAATATTAATTTTCTTTAAGGAAAAAAAAAACTGTGTAAAAACATTGCAATTTTTTCTCGATCACCAATCTCCAAAACGAAATAGAAATTTAAAAAACTCGCTAAAAAAAAACACACCAGAATGCGCTAGTTAAATATTTGGAATTTTGTATTTATAATGTAACCTCAAGAATCGTTAAAAAATAAAGTCAAAACAAAAAACCAATCATATTAATTTTGGATAGCGGCATCACCAAAAGAGAAATACCCATCGCGGACTTTGATAACAACATATTTAGGTCACAATAAATATATTCCCTCGAGATTGGCAAGACTGTTATTGTTGTTTGCAGACAAATCAATCAATGCTGCCAACTTTAACCGACATCTGAATTGCAAATGGCCGCCGGTTACCAATGCCTTCTTTAATTTATTTTAATATATTCTAAGAACCGATTATGCAAGCAAAGCAATACAATTAAACGAATATAAAATTTCTAATAGGACGTGAGTCTGCTTAACAATTAAGTTTTAAGCAATAAAAAGCGAGCCTACAAAATGGCCGCTCACTTGTAATGTGCAAATTTACTTCTTTTGTAGGTTAGGTTGTAATATTTTTGGTTGAACTTTGTGTTGAGTTTAGAGAAATCGATGGTGAATTTAATTCTAGATTTTCAAGAAGCATCGTTGAAATCGTAAACCATCAAATGGGCACTGATCATGAATCCATAGTGTGTTTGTGTGTATGTGTTAAAACTCTAGCAGTAAACATCATTGCATTGTTACTACAACAGCTGGCTTTATGTTTAAAAAATAACAGCTGATTTGGCGTTTAATAAATAAAGCATTTTTGTAACCAATGCTAATAAAATAGTGAACAAATTAAACTCGTGCTCTAAGTGTTCTTTAGTTTCATTTCAAGGTAGTTTATTAGGCTTATTTAATTAAATCATGGCAGGTAATTATAACTAACAATTTACTAACTCGGAAATGGCGGACATGCATTGTGGCTTAATCTCATTCTAAACGTAAATTTTATTGGTTTGAAATTAAATTTTTAATTACAGCTCTCTAGGTCCATTTAAAATTTGTTCGCCGTTTAACTCCTGAACCTTAATTTTTAACGGTTCTGCGCCGCTGATTTGTTTCATTAACCTTCATAGTTCACCACAATTCGAACGTAATCGGTGTAACCGATTGTGAGATATTACCGTTTAGTTATTCCGTAGATGATATTGAGTATTGAGTACAGACGATAGGCATCATTCAAGTAAAACATTTTAAATCTCGGAGAATATCAATAAAGAAGAAGAAGAAGAAGAAGAAGAAGAAGAAGAAGAAGAAGAAGAAGAAGAAGAAGAAGAAGAAGAAGAAGAAGAAGAAGAAGAAGAAGAAGAAGAAGAAGAAGAAGAAGAAGAAGAAGAAGAAGAAGAAGAAGAAGAAGAAGAAGAAGAAGAAGAAGAAGAAGAAGAAGAAGAAGGAGAAGGAGGAGGAGGAGGAGGAGGAGGAGGAGGAGGAGGAGGAGGAGGAGGAAGAAGAGATGAGGGGAGAAAACAAGAAGATATAAGGGAAACATTAAAAAAAATAACAACGATTTTTTGGTCTATCATTAAACTTATTTTTATTTTATGTATTTGTAAAATATAAAAAAGATATTTTACCAAATTCGTAGAAAATTGTAACTATATGTGTGATTGTTGAGAATGACATGATCAGTGCACATGTAATGGTTTCCGTCCATTGCAACAAGGACAACTGCAAAAGGAAATACGCTAATTATCGAAAAACTACCGTTAAAATGAAATTAGAACGAGCCGTGATAAAAACACCCGTTTGGATTTAAATCATCTGCTACCATCTTTACAATAATAAATAAAAAAAAACCTCTTTCCATTGTGTGCGCGCATTTCATCCGAAACAATTGCACGGCCTTTACGATTTGCTAATTAAGACTGGAGACGAGAAGACATTCCCGTCATCTCGGAACATTCCACAATCGATACAATAAGGACATTTCGATTTGTGGATGTGATGATATTTGGCATCTCAGAAATGGAGTAATGAGTTACATTTTCCTAGTATTAACGATCATGAATAATGTATAAGGCTGTGGCAAACGAAATTCTTTTCCACAGAGGTCGCCTACTTTCTGTAAAGAAGAAAAAGAAGTATTCATTAATAGCAAACAATACTGTAGACTGTGGAACGTTAAACGACTAAATCTATGTAGCCGTGATATTTTATAGTGATAATTTTTATAACGAGGTAATTTAAAATAAATCTCTAGAGAATGTAGCTGAGTTTACCGAGCTATTTGCGGTTTTTGTCCGTCTGTCAGAGAGTTTCAGTTAATATATCCCCCCACTCCGTTTAGGAATTGTTTGCAATGATTTTTATTCGATACGTTCAAATTTTCTAATCTTGTACTTGTCATCTTTTAATGGAAACGAAACGACGTCATGAAATGTTCATAGATCCTAGTCACTGAGGTAAATTACTACCATTACTGACTCACTGTATATTATATATAGGCCTACATACCGGTAATTTATTAAAAAAATTACAGCATAAAATTTAAAAAAACAAAAACTACGAAAAATGTTTCAGAAAAAATTGTAAAATTTCTAGGTGGAAGAAAGTGTTGACATTTTGAAAAACCTTTTTTTTTATAGTGAGTACAAAAATCCCGAAAGATACCTATTAGCTGGATGTATATTTTGTTTATGTAGTTTTGGGTTAGATCCCATTCTTTCGTTTTCCTATCAGGTCTTTTGATCAACTGTTGTTCTTTTCAGACCCTGACGCTAATCGAGGGATAGGGAGTCTGGTTTCACAGGGGTCTAGATTTGCTAGTCTTTTCAGTTGGGTAAGTATGCTTAGCACATCGGATTCCCGTCGTTGTTGTTCTAGTAATCTCAACCAGAGGTCACTACGAATTATATCAATATCCCCACGATGTTGGATTAACACCACAATTTTTGAACAATTGGAAACCCTCACTAATAAAGTGAAAGGCTGGTTTTTTTTTTTAAATAGCATCTCATACTTTAGCAGATTCTGCGTCAAAAACAAATAATTTTCGTCTAAATGTTTTTTTTATCCGATGTGTCCTGCTTGAAATATTTGTAAACTAAAGAATTTTTAACAAATATTGTAGATTTAAATATTTATATTTACTACAACAGTGTTCAGTAGCGTTTTAAAATCCACCCTGATTTTTATTTATTAGCCAAAATTTATACCCAAATTATTTTTTTTAGTGTTAATTATTTACAAAAGTGTTTTAATTAAATGTACTAATTGTGGTGCAATAAAAATGAGACATATCCATTCATTTTATTTTTACAATTCAAAAATTATCTGTAAATGAAGTTTAAATTATAAACTGTATCAACTTTATAAATTGTCATTATATTTCTGTAAATATTGTTAATGTAAATAGAAGAAAGAAACAAAGAAATTAAGATTAAAAAAAAAAAAAGATTACAATACAGTCACAAACTATTTTGTAATATTTTTGTGTTTATCCAGCTTTATAGATTTCAAATACAGTATTATTAATTTTGTTTCTTTATATCTGGTATAATAAAAGTTTCTTCTTTTTCTTCCAAAGCTCTATATGTGTTTTTGACCTTTACCTTCCTCAACTATACGCCTACAATCTCTTATCTCCCCAGAAATTCTCTGCCAGTTCCGAACACCAAAAATACCGATATCCCCGCCAAGTCCTGCATACATCTTCCTCTTCTATCCTTGAAATTTTACAAGTTTTATCAGATACAATTTGGTGTTTAATTTTTCATGATATTGTTATTTTAAACTAATTAACACCTCATGGCCTGTAGCTTATATTATTTGCGTTTGTAAACTCCAATACGAGCACAGTTTTCGCTCAAATTTAAAGACAGTTTTACAATCCATAAAACTAGCTCAAAGTTCAATTACGAGTAAAACAAGTCGGTATATACATTGAAGTAATTTTCAAATAAACCAAAAATCTGTTTTTCTTTTTTTTTTTTTTTTTTTTTTTTTTTTTTTTTTTTTTTTTGATATTTAGATAAAATTCCAACTTAACTGTTCTTTTAGTTTGATTTCATGTTAGATTTTACTCATGTATATGATTTTAATTTTTTTACACAAAGAAAATTTCGAAATGGAGGTAGTTTGAATTTTTTTAGCAAAATAATATGCAAATATTAATACCGAAAAAAATTCCATTCCTTCTAGTTAGCTTACCAGCTGATACTGAATTTTTTATATTAATTTTTAGGCTCAGTAGGTAAAACCTACACCCTATAATTTCACAGGTGTGTCTGTCAAGACGATAAATTTTTTATATTTCAAACTTTGCATTTATGTATTGTCCCACATATAGGAAAAATATAGCGGTAACAAAAAATGACCTTGAGGTAGTTAAGGAGGGAACATTATCGCTTTGAAAAATTTTAGTTTGGGAATTTTATGTTTGGGGTATTAAATACAATTAGAAGTTATTTTGAGTGTATTTATTTGACGAAGAAATTAATATTTTGAGGCTAGGCCGCTTAAAAAACTTCGAATTTATAAAAATAACTAGGGTATCCCTATACGTCTACAGTCACGTTTGAATAGACTATTTTATTTTAGATTTTAACATCGTACAACGTTTTTCAAAATTTCACTTCGTACAGCTTCAAAATCTACATACAATAATTTTTCAAAACATGTGTTATAGCAAAAAAAAATCAGAAATAAGTAATAGATGTAACAGTTTGAATTTAGTAAAACAGCATATGATTGAAAAATGGTGGACAAATTTCAAAATGGCGACTGGTTGTAACTAATTTTCTATTTCTAGAACTACAGAACCTGTAATAACTCAATGATACAATGGTGATTTGATAATAATATTGTATAGGTCTGCGGACGCGAGTGTAAATCAACAGCAAAACAATTTGCGTCCTATCACATGACTGGTAATATATTTTTTAAAGGTACTGTATGTTTAATTTACCCTAATGAGCGATGCAAGTCCATGTCATGCTATCGTAACCCCCCCCCCCACCTCAACCCTTAAAACTAAAGAAACTCACCTGTATGGACGGGTGATGGATTCTTCTCCGTCCTGCCAATAGGGTCGCCACCTGTCGAAAAAAAAAACCAAATCAATCCAGTAATAATATAATATATTTTTATATGTAATATTAATAATAGTCACTTCCTTCCGGTAACATAACACGAGACAAACATGCATGAATATTTTATTTGGTTGTAAAACGTATTTGGATAGTCATGGAAAGATAAAAATAGAAACTTTGTTTTTGTCGTTTTGACGGGACTATTTTGTTACTTTAAACGTTATGTTAGAAGTAACAGTTCTCCATGTGGCAATCCCGAGGTAGCCTACCTGCATCTACACTATTCTTCATGTAGTCTTGAGTTAGGTCCATTCATTTTTTTAATCAGGTCTCTCTTGACCAAGTCTTGCTACCGTGACGCTATTTCGAGTATTCGAAGGCTAGCAGTTTCTATTTCAAACTCGGTTTTTTCTTTTTGAAAAGTTGATGATGACCGAAATATTGTTCGGTACTTTCCCTTTTCTCGACCCTCTTTGCAAAAATAAAAATAAAAAATTAATGTATAAATTTATTTTAGGAAAAAACAATTTTGAAAAAAATTATTTTAGGAAATAAAAACTACAGCATTTGAGATTCTGGAAGCCGAAAAGCTACAATTTCCGTCAACAAAGCCTCGAAACAATTTCCAGCAACGTGTTTGCGCAAAATGAACTAAAGCAATTCGAACTAGATAAAAGGAAAACACCCATTTTTCATATTTTAATAACAATTATAAAAAATATAAAAATAAATGTAACATGTTGATTTCTATAGAATGCAGTGTAGCAGAGCTACATTTAGGGGGAAACGCAATAGCGTGGCGTTGCGTAGCACAGATGATTCCTGACTCGGGGACACAAAAGGAAGTAAAGCATCCTCATACGCGAAGAGGACTTTACATTTTGGGGAATTACCAACCTTCCAATCGAGGTAAGTGGAGTTAGTGAGGTGATGATTTGTGCAGATCAGGTACTCTTGAAAAAATTAAAATCGGCTAGAGTTAGAATTTTGCTTGTGGTAACGAACGGGTAACATTTAGTGGGGGAAAAAAACACGAGTGGTTATCAGACGATTCTGGAGTAATAGGAAACGAGAAAGCAGTGGACTTGATAAAGATGGTTGGATTTTACTAAGAGAGAAGACCACACAGGATGCCAGAGGCTATGTTTAAGAGACTCATTGTAGCATTGCCTTGTAAAGAGCACCATGGTAGGCGGACTGTATTTACAGATTAATAGATAAGCTTGGAAAGGGTCAGATGGGAGAATAAGGAAGTAAACAAGGGCGACAGAAAGGCGATTGGTCTGTTGACAGGGTACTGTTACCTGACGAATATCTTATGTAAAAATGACGCTGATAGATGAAGGCAGATTGAGATGTTAATAGTTTTAGGAATAATTTCATTGAAAGTGGATTCTGTATATTTGTTTAAAGGCGCATGTTTTAAACTGTTCGGACATCATCGCTTTATAAAAAAAGAAAGAAAAGGCCCCTAACCCTCGAGTAATCTAATATCAAAACCAAACCTAACCTAACCTAACCTAACCTAACCAAACCTAACCTAACCTAACCTAACCTAACCAAAACAAACCAAACCTAACCTAACCTAACCTAACCTAACCTAACCTAACCTAACCTAACCTAACCTAACCTAACCTAACCTAACCTAACCAAAACAAACCAAACCTAACCTAACCTAACCTAATCTAACCTAATCTAACCTAACCTAATCTAACTTAACCTAACCAAAACAAACCAAACCAAACTAAACCTAACCTAACCTAACCTAACCTTACCTAACCTAACCTAACCTAACCTAACCAATCCAAACCAATCCGAACCAAACCTAACCTAACCTAACCTAACCAAAACAAAACAAACCAAACCAAACCTAACCTAACCTAACCTAACCAATCCAAACCAATCCAAACCAAACCTAACCTAACCTTTATTATTGCAAAAAAAAGGATAAATTGTAAATGTAAATGAAGTTAACAAAATAATAACTAAAATTTTTTTGTGGTTTAAAGGTGAAAAACCTTGCGGCTATATTCATCATCCACCACCTTTAAAAGAAAAATAGAATAAAATATAGAACACTAACCGTCGAGTATTATAATAGTGTCAAAATTGGAAAAGAACAAGAGTTGGTCAAGAGAGACTTGTTAGAAAATGTGAAAGAGGTGGATCTATCCTAAGACTATATAAAAAAGGTGTAGATTCAGCCCCTTCGAGTTTGCCCTTACACACTATGCATTCAGTGTAACGTTTTAAAACTGTCGAACTTACCTTTTCAGAGTACCGTACAGATATCCTGAATCTAGCGATGTTTGAACAAATTTATTCTAAATATTTTATCTGTATACTTTAGTATCTATGGCATTTTCAATTCTTGACTGATAATACCTGTCTCGGAATTTGTATAGAGTGATCGTACAATCCACTTGTTGAGGAGGTAGAATACCTGTAAGCTAATCTCGTAGATATTCATTCAGAATTCTTCAATATAGACTTTGTATTCATTAGGGCTTACCAATAATATATTCCAACTGAACAGGCTTCAGGTAGCTGATAGCCTCGAGGGAACGTGTCAAGGGTTCATCAGGAGCGACTGGTTATCAAATAAAGTCATTAAAAGCCACTCTACAGGTAGCTTGTACACACGATAACCGTCCACCTGAAGGGGTTGAAATAACAACACGAGATCCCCTTCCTTGATCCTCATCACGTGTCTATCGCATGTCCTTAACCTGAATCCTGCATAATGAACTTACAGCATCCGGAAAGACAAACAAACGGTGCGTCAATAACAGTAGGTTTTTGATTTTTAAATGATAGACGCTTCAAATTTTGACGATAAATCGTTGAACGTTGGTTTTGATGTTTTACTAAAACTGTATATGAAATAAAACTTTGTAGGGAAATATCAACAGTCTACAAATGTTTCTTTTTATGTATACTTTACATAAAAGTACAAATAAAGTGTACAGAATGTATACAGTTCGTGTTTTACAACTTAGTTATAACACAAAGAAAAGAATCTGCACGCAAACATTTTTCCTCTGTTTAAAAGGGAAAAAAATCTTTCCATCATTATCACCTTAAGTCACCGATAGAGTTTTAATGCGGGGATGAAGCCCTCCAGAAGCGGTTCTACCACTCCGCCCTTTCAAAGAAGACCCAGAGGTGAAACTCGAGATTCTGATGTAAAAAAACTCATCGTAGTTTGAAGCCATCTGGTAAGGAAGTTCCCACTTACAGGGACATCCTCGCCAGCGAAATAGATGTTCTCGATGCTTATCATGAGATTAAACCTACCAATAAGCAAGGTGAAGACATGAAGGACACGCTAATGGATGGAACTTTTCCTATATTTTAAGGGAGCTACATGGAAAAAGGAGCTCTCTTTCTTTCCTGCATTAACGATGCAATAGAGCATTAGCTGGAGACAATGATTGCTACCTTTAAGCCATTAGATGAGGAAAATAAGTTGATCACCGGATTGAGAAAGGAAGAATGGTAAAGGGCGCAATTCAAGCTTCTGAAGCCGTCCTCTGATCAAGTCTGGGAGATGCTTGTCCAGCATAACCCTACTCTTAAAGTTTGGGAATGGAAGGTACTTTCATCAAAGGAAGGTCTATGGCTTTTCTTAAATAAATTATGGCATTACTCAATGAACACGGCCACTTCAGGAAACATCTGCTAACACGCCGGATCACCAACAGTGTTCCCATTTGTGGAATATGTAAACAGTCTGAAGAGACTGCTGAAGATATCATCCTAGTATGTGAAAGGATCGAGGTTAGGAGAAGGGCCATATTTGGGGCTCACGGCCATGTGATGATTGTAATGATAATATCGGGCGAAAACCGCTAAGCTTCTTTGATGACAAAGGTATGTTTGCCTTGGTAATAGGTCCTTGGGTGTACAATAAGTGTAAATTGACGCACAAGGATCTTGGGTTCTTATACGCCAATAATCGAATCTACTAACAAAAAGGAAGAAGAAAACATAAAATGAAGAGCCCTAGACTAGTCCCATAACAAAAAATTGTAAACATACAAATTAAAGAGAAAACGCTTTTAAGGGAAACAATTTTCTCTAGTGTCGATAAAAAAAAGGTCCGTAATTATGTACAACCCCGTAAGATTGTAAAACTTGAATAAATTTAACAGCGTTACAAATATGTATTAAAATTTGATTTTTATAAGTATACATTAAAAATATATATTTTCTACTTACCAACGTAATAAAAAAAACTAATTCTGTTTGAAACCAGAATTTTCTACGATAAATCAAAGAACAGAGTCGAAAATAAAAGTTATTTTATGTCAATTGTCTTTGTTGTGTTTCCATTACGAACCACTTATCGTTAACAATTAAATTAAGTTTTTCACAAATTACGACTGTAGCCTACTTGTTGCGTTATCAGGTTCTATTATATTTAAGAACATACTGTACACGCAAACTTAATAGTAAATGCGCATGTGCCAACTAGTTGTTTATCTGCATATGCAACATTTACATTGTCTGCTTCTTTAAAGGATACATACGCATGTTGGAAATGATTAGCTGTTTCTGCGCGTGCATATCATAAAAGCTGGCACTGCGCATTCATTTTGAGAAACCGTGTAAACTTAACCACAAAAAAATTTATAAATGTCAGCTGAAACTGTTTGAATAGTTGCAAACTGGAAAGTTTATGGTTGCTACGGACAATATTGAACTTTTGGAGGATATTTTAAATTTGAAGTTGAATGAACTTTCTACCGATTAAGACAACTAGAGATAGATTTTACTGGGTTTGCACTGTCTTTTGCACCATTAATTTTGTTTCCCAAGTTCTGTAGATTTTTAATTTAGCTCTACAACTGGCGTGTAGGATTTCACATAATGGCAAGCCGTTTTTATGCCTTTTGCAACCGTTTTTTTCTAAATCACGAAAAATAGTTAGTTTACCCAAAACCCAACTTGTAATATACCTTTTTTTTTTTTTTTTTTTTTTTTTTTTTTTACAGAAAGGTGCATAGAATGTAGAATAATAAATTTCAGTGACTGAAACCAAAACGCCACAAAAACGCATATAATATAATATACACAAAAGATTTTCAAGATATAGAAAAGTTTTGTAATGTAGTTGTGAATAAAAAACATAAAAATTAGAAAATTTCCATTACAAAATCGCCAATTAGGACAGAGTTAGTAGACTTCCGATTCGGATGTACGATTTTGGATGTACAGTACAAACAAAATTATCGCAACACTGTGAAACTGCGTTGTACCAAAAAAAGTCCTGAATTTCTTCTTTCCAACCATGTAACAATTATTAACAAACTCGAAATATTAGACTACTAATCAATATTTGACCTCTGTTAAAGAGAATATTATGTCGAAGTGCCACTTTGAGTTTCGTCGCCGTAATGGTCTGTACACAGCGAACTTATAACAGTGACGATAATTTGGAAGGCATTGAACGGAAGAGAAATACATTAAGATAGTGTCAATGTGGAGTTGATAGATCAGAAACGTGGACATGAGAGTAATAGACAAAAGTGACGTATTTTGTCGTTTGTTTCGACAAATACTGAAGTCTATGAGCAAGCGGCGAGACTAACGTTAGCGATTTATTACGTTTTATTGACTTTTGGTTACATGAATATGAAAGTCTGGAACATTAGCTTTACAATGGTATCTAATTTATTGCCATAGGATGATTTTTAGTGGGCGAAATGTTGAATGTAAAAATCTGTTTTCTTCTACAAAGTTTTGTTGAAGGACATTTCGAAACCACTTCCTTACGAGAAAGCGTTGTCGAAGAACAGTTAAGGGTTGTAGTCATTAGGCTATTAATAGTTTTAAAATAAAATAACATTAAAGTAAAGAATACTCATGTAATCTTACAAACTACTTATCAAAACGTAAAGATAAATTGGTCTAATGAGCAGGAATTTATTTATAAACATCCAAAATATTATTAGTAATTAGTGGTAAACAATATAAATAAATATTGATACTGACTTGTGAGACAATATTAGATAGAATAAAACTCGAACACAAGATCTCACAAAATGTACGTTTCTTAATCAAACGCGTTTCAACGACAAAGTCGCCATCCTCAAACTAACATTAATTATTGTAGCTCGTGTATCACTGTGGATGGCGACTATGTTGTTGAAACGCGTTTGATTAAGTAAATGTAGTTTTTATGAAATATTGTGTTCGAGTTTTACTCTATCAGTAGAAAACAAGTTTTAAAATCAAATTCTTTAATACAGCTTACTGAATTTTGTGTTTTTTGTCGATAAATTCCGAGCTGACATTTTTGGGGGAAAGGTGTTTAGGAGTTACATTTTAGAAAATTTTGGGTAAATCGTTAGAATTTTTAGTTTTGGGGACTTTAAAATTTAAGACATCTTTGCGCAATTATTTTTATGTCAATAATGGCTTCAGTGTAAACAGTTTTTAATTAAGAACGAGATTTTAATAACCGCGGTCGAGTTTGTCAATTATGGCTGAACCGTAATAATTTCTTACGTTTTGACGTGTTTGAGCCATTTACTAAAATTTGAACGAAATTGGTACAGTCGATTTTGAAAAAAATACATATTTTTAAAAGAGCCCCAGTTTTTTGTAACTACTATTTTGGATATTCATTTATTTGATTAATTTTGGAGTTTCCAAGAGTACACAAATCTTAAACGAATTACACTTCGATAACAATTAAACTCTTTTCATTACTTGTGATTTCCTCTAAAATTTCATCCTACTTGTAGTTATACATCAATGAATTGTATGTACAATGTAAACAGTGGTGCATCATATACGCAATCAACAGACTAGTATACAAAAATGTTAACAAAATAAATGTTGCTTAGTGTAATTTGGTCATTACTTAACCCTCCCCCGTCAAAATAACGTCTAAATTATTGACCGTATACAAGTTGATAAATTTCTATCCAACATCCCCCCCTTTTTACAATTTCCTTAAAAGCTCGCCTGTCCACGATCTAAACAGACTATACATGCAAAACGTATGGATCGTATTAAAAGCAGCCCCAAGGATGTCCCAAAAGTCCCGTGGGGGTCGTAGAGACTTCAGGTACCCCGCTAACGAATATCATCTATTCCAGTGGACAAATAGGTTAGTCTTGAGCATCGATTCCCCCCTTCCCCTTATACGTTGTGTCGGACGAATAAGTCTGTTATAGAAAATTGTGTACGAGAATCGATTTTAAGGTATCGATTTAAGACGTATTTAGTTTGTTACTATTAAAAAAAATAAATCACACGAGTTAGGCAAATAGAGACAGTTATTTTTATAAAATCGAAACTTTTAAATCGCTAACGTAGTAATTTCTTCGTCAAATAAACATATATATTCGTAATCAGAATAACTTTTATTTGATACTCCACGCAAATATTACCAAAAGTTTTGTCTCACATCTCACAAAAACCGCTTTTAAAACTAGTACGCTAAGCATTTCTCATTGCGTGGTTAAATTAAGTTGTATTCGTCATACAAAAAACTATAATATTTGATTTCGCACTGCAATTTAATTTCAAATCAATTTGTTTTCAGATCTTAAGTTTAGGTTCTAACACTTTAAATTTGGTTTCGCGCTAACATATTATTTTTTTATGTCAAAACAACTTACACATTTGTAATCGGAATAACTTTTAGTTTTATTTGATTTTTTAAACATAATATTTTTCATCTCGATAGTATACGTCCCAACAGTCATTATTTTGTTCCCGATATATTTTTCCCCGTATGTGGGACAATACAAAGAATATAAATGCAAAGTTTGAAATATACAGGATTTATCGTTTTGTCTGTGTTAGACTGGTTGCCACTTACAGACAGACAGACGGACAGACACGCGCGTGAAATTATAAGTGTCCTTGGTTTTAACTACTGACCCTAAAAATTAATTAAAAAATTCGGTATCAGCTGATACGCTAACTAGAAAGAAAGAGATTTTCTTTGTATTAATATTAAGATCTCCACTAAAACAAATTTAAAACTATTGAAATTTTGAAGTTTGTGTAGCAAAATTAAAATCACATTCAAGAGTAAATATGAAATCAATCTAAAAGGCTAATTTGAAAATGTTCTTAATTTTAAGGAGTGTTGTTCATTTTTTTTTGTTATAAAATTATTTGTAATTGTGGAAAACAATTTTAGTAATTATGAAATCGAAATTTTAAAACTGAATGAAATTATTGTATAGGTAAACTCATATACAAAACTTAATTTTTGAAAATAGATCGGCATTTAAAATATCTACCGTTATTTTGGTTAACAAACGATGTCCATCGGTTTGTATAACAAATATATAGGATTTTCGTATTGTCTGTGTAGACGGCTTGTGACTTAAGACAGATATAAGTTTTACCTACATACCCTAAAAATTAATTTTTAAAAATCGGCATCAGATCAGAAATAATGAGATTCTCTTTGTATTAATATGCAGGTTATCTTACTAAAAAAAAAATAAAAAATTGAAACTAATACCATTTTGAAAGTGTTTGAACATTTGTAAATGTATGAGCAAATTCTAAAATTTACACTTTGAAAGGTAAATTAAATTATTCATAAGTATTAAAAAAGTCCCGGTAAAAACAGCATATTTTGCCATTATAAGGTAGACTACATTTAATCTCACATTAGACTGTTATTGGGGGGGGGGCTCAATTTTTTAAAAAAATATACAGCCAATCGAGTAATACCTCTATTTGAAGGTCTTGTTTGATAGAAAATAACTGCCGAAGCTAGAGGTCTCTATCCTTACTCCAATAGAAAATGGAGGCCCGTCTTATATTAACAAAATTATAAGGAAAGTAATTACGAGACAAAATTATAATAGCAAAACTTTTACTGTTATTTTATGATTAACCAGGAAGTTGCATTAATCTGATATTGAATTTAAACTAACGATTTATTTTTCCAGAGCTAAAATTTTAACCAATACCAAATTTGAATATTTGACCAATCGCCACTATTTTGGATTGGAGTAAAATAGGTACCTCTAGTTTGGGCAGTTATTTTCTATCAAACAAGACCTTCAAATTGAGGTATTACTCGATGGGCTGTATATTTTTTAAAAAATTTGAGCCCCCCCCCCCATAACAGTCTAATGTGAGATTCAATGTAGTCTACCTTATAATGTCAAAATATGCTGTTTTTACCGGGACTTTTTTTACAAGGCCTTTCAATTGAGATATTACTCGATGGGGCTGTACATTTGAAATGTTTGAGTTACTCTTACGTGATTTCTGAGAACTTAAAAATACTCAGAAGAGTGTAATGAGCTATTTGATGAAGTGAAATAACAGTTTCGTTTGTGTAAATAGTCCAACGTTTATAACAAAATAATTCAAGTAATGATTTTCTCTTTATTACTTCTTATTTCTTTCTCGATTGTTTGTTAAAATCGTCAAAAATTCAATTTTAATTTCAATCAGTTTTCTAACCTATTTCTGTTGTAAATGCTATTTTTCGATAGTTTGAAATAGTTATCAAAAGTCAAGAGACACCAATACCAGCAGATCATCTAAATGTAATGCTCAAAAGTTGGTGTTTTGAGCTTTGTAGGAAATGTCAAATTGTATTGGTAGACCAATAGGGTAAGTTGGTTTAGAACAGTTTTCTGAAACTTCTAAGTTTCTATCACTATGTCCTTGACGTTAGCTAGGTCCTAACGAACCTCTTAGATGTGTGTATATTGAAAAGACTTCGCTCGCTTCGCTCGTGTCAGTGACCTTGCCAGACATCGTATACTATACAAATATCACATTTCTTGGGATGCAAGGGCATTGAATTACAATTATGACAATGCCTTCGCTATTTGTCTTCGTAGAGAGTTGGTAATGTTAGGAATAAGTTAAATGTAATATTAAGTATTGTTAGGAGTAAGTAAGGTGGAAGATTAAATTTGTTAGATTAGTGATTAGGCAAGAGATAGATTTATTGTTTAAGAACGTAAGAGGTCTAGTTATGTGAAATGGTAGCACAAAAAGAAGGGCATTTTCTGGGGGATCAGGCAAGCACTGGAGACATTTTGCTGCAGCGACGAAGGAGTTAAGTGTGGAAGGTACAGGAAAGAACGCTGATGAATTGGAATTTAAGCCTTGAGAGGTCGGGCAGTCTAGAGTTGGTCAACTCTGAAGAAGGAGCCCATTTTTTCTCTATTATTGTTTAAGGGCAAAGTCTGGAAAGACAAATATTCAAAACTGGGGGAGCAACAGATTCTTTTTGGAAATAAGATTTAGTTCGACAGATCTGGGTTTATAGAATAACTTCAGCTCAGCTGTGTCGTTTACTATCTTCTTTTTGTAAAAATGCAAGTGATGATCTTACTAATTTTGTGAGAAAAGATAAATACTTGATAGCTTAAAAGTAAATAATCTTTTGCCTTAGTTGATATGATCCTGTGGGTCAGGATTTTGAAAAAAGTAAGGATAACAACTTTTCTGAAACGCCTAGTTTTCCAGATAACATCAATTTTTTTAAAAAGAAAAATTATAACTTTGAAAATAGAAAAGATTTTGAATTCAGATTTAGTATACGTATTTTGTACGTTACGTTTTATAAGTAAAACGAAAATAAAGATATTTAATTTAGATATTTTCAAAATGGCGGCCGTTTAAAATATTTCAAAACATTTACAAGAGATAAAAAGTTTTCTTTTTAAATGACAAATAAAACCAGTTTTTAATTTTTTGCTGTAAGTTACAGGATAAGAGAGTTAGTTAACTTATATCGATTTTTTTTTTTAATTCTAATGCTTTTAATATATATTTTAAAATCCATTGCTCTGAATTGTATAATTCAAATGTGATCACTAACCATTTCAAAATGGCGCCTTTAAAAATTTTCGTACTAAATATATCGAAATAAATAAAAAAATAAAATAAATGTAAATAATATTTATTAAATAAATTGCAAACATAAATATGGTAAAATGATTTAGGGGAAAAATTTCTTAATTTTTTCTTTATACTAAATCATTTCCTAAAGTTTGACAACTTACGGGACAGTCTGTATATGGAGGCTTTGTTATTTTATACAAATACCAAAGCCAGTAATATCAACTGTGCAGTAGTATTGGGAGGTGATATAAAGAAGGCCATGAGATCCCAAGAGATGTAAATAGATGTCTGTATATTTTATTAAGCAAAATGAAAGTCCGGCTTGAAGACTCTTTTACAATGATCCCGGATCTCCTACGGGACTCATTCCCCGTGTCACCCGATGTACACTCACATTCGAAAGTCCTAGTGTGGGTGAAAATAATATTAACGCAAGAAAATAAGTCTCTGTTTTATTTCAGCTTTCTGACATTTATAAAGTGTAGAGAAAGTGATAACGAGTTTCTCTCTAATCAGTTTTGAGGTTATCCGATCTTTAAAAAGTTGTATTTGAAATGTTCTTCTATCTCAAAATTGGCCCGTACGATTGTGATCAAATTATGTAAAACGACAACTTGTAAAGGTTCATTTTGGTATTGTCCAATTTAATCACAAACCCCTAATTGTTTAACGATTTTGATGAAATTCTGCTAAAGTCACCGTTCGTTTTGTTACTTCTCAAAACATTGACAATGATGTTTTGAAAATAATATACAGGGTGTTCCAAAATTGAGTTCCAAAACTTCAGGATATGGTTCATTGGATCTAAGTAAGTAAACCAATTGAACGTACGTCCTAAAATGGTTAGTTTTCCGTCTGTCCGCCATTTTGTGTTTTTTAATAAGAAATTAGATATCTTGTTTAATTAATAAAAAAAACATTAAATTTTTGAAAAGAAATTTGATATCGTGTTCAAAATTGGTAAACAAATTTTTCATATGAGCTTTTATCAATGTACCGAAAATCAGAACTTTGTTTGTAATGATGCAAAAAAATGGTGGCCGTTTAAATTTACAATTTTAATATATATAAAATCTTACACTTTACAAAAATTTACAAGAGACCAAAAGATTTTTTTAAATTTTTTTTTTACCAAAATGATTTTTGTAATTTTTCATTAGCTTAAGGATTAATCGAGTTATTCTCAAAAAACCTTAATTATAATTCTTTGAATTTATTTTATTTTGTTTTTGTTTCAAACAGTTCGAACGATAAATAACGAAGTTATGCTAACAAACGTAATGACATTACAAACAAACAACAAAACTGACAATTTTAATACTAACAAAACAATTATTGTTGTTGAATATTGTGTGGATCTATAGGTAATGAAATTAGGTGAATATGACAAAATATATTTCTTAAACAAACTAGAGAAATTCTTCAGTGTTTGTTAAAAAAAATCATGAACCTTACTTTTCCAACGTTTTTGCTAAAAACCACGGCTGTCAGAAGTTCATTTCTGTTGTTTTACAAATTAAATAAGAACAATAATTATCTTTTACTTGGATATTGATTTGCGTTATAATTCTACACATTTCACAAAAATTATGTCTAAATTACAAGTTCTGATTTTGAGATATTCCAGCTTTTACAATGGCGTCCATCTTTTCTCTTTGTACTTCTTAATGATAAAGAGCTTGATGTGCTGTTTGGCTGCTTACGGTCTACATTTTACTGAATTTGATCAAATCATTAAAACTAGATGTGTATTTAAAGGGGGCGGATTAAAGTATGTTTTATACTGGTGAAGTACAAATCTCAGTCAGTGTTACAGGTATCCTTAAAGGGCTCTTTTATAATTAGTATCGTCTTAATAAACCAGAGGGACCCAAGCTAGATCTACGAGTACATTTGCTTTCATGACATTCTTTATATCAAATGGACGTGCAATTTTAAAATAATATAGAGGTTTGAAGTTCATGTTGGCATCAAATAGATGAACCTGTTGGTTTGCTTAACGATTCAGAACCCATTTTCTCGTCGACCAGTAAGTGTTCGACAGTTTCCACGTAGTCTTTCTGCTGCCGGCATTTATAATATCTAAGATACCATGCAATTGTCAAACATTAACAATAAGCCATATAACCGATTAACTTTTGTGAGATGTAAGGATTAAATCACAAATAAAGTAACTGTTATAAAATTAAGTCGATATTTTTGCGAGAATAAAAAATGCAGGTCCAATCGTCACACATTAACAATAAGCCATATAACCCATTAACTTTTGTGAGATGTAAGGATTAAATCACAAATAAAGTAACCGTTATACAGTTAAGTCGGTAATTTTTGCGAGAATAAAAAATTTAGATCCAATTGTCACACATTAACAATAAGCCATATAACCCATTAATTTTTGTGAGATGTAAGAATAAATCACAAATAAAGTAACCGTTATATAGTTAAGTCGTTAATTTTTGCGAGAATAAAAAATTCAGATCCAATTGTCACACATTGCCATATAAACTTTTCAGTTTTAAAAATGTCAATCAATCACAACACAACATGAATCAGCACAAATAAAGTAAGCACTATAGAAGTTAACCTAAAAATAATTTAAAACAGCTGTCATAAATTCTCAAACGAAACAACAAAATAAAACGTGTTTAAGAATTTTAATAGTTTACTCTAATTTAAATTTTATCACTATCAGTAATTTTGCGAGATATAAGCAATCAATCACAACACAAAATGAATCCATACAAATAAAGTACGGTAAGCACCTAAGTTAACCTAAAAATAATTTAAAACAGCGGTCATAAATTCTTAAACAAAACAACAAAATAAAACGTGTTTGAGAATTTTAATAGTTTACAGTTTACTTTAATTTAAATTTTATCACTACCAGTAATTTTGCGAGATATAAGCAATCAATCACAACACAAAATGAATTCATACAAATAAAGTATGGTAAGCTCTATATCAGTTAACCTAAAAATAATTTAAAACAGCTGTTTTAAAATCTCACAAAACCAAAATATAAAATGTATTAAACAATATTTAACAGCTGTTTTAAACGATTTTTATCGTGAAACATGTTATTTATCCACAACAGGGATGTTATTTAAATGATATATTTATTACAAAATAAGTGTTTATAAAGAAAATGATTAATTTTGGTCAAATCTGTTGGTAACACTGTTTGAGTTGTCACTTCAGTCATAAAAATCAACCCTTAAGTAAAGAAATACGCGACTGTCGCAGAAATTCCTCGCGAATTAAATATAGGACTAGTCTTTTCCAGTTGAGAATTTTAACAGTTTTGAATAGCTGTACCGACCAGTAGGCATTTTGCTTTATACTGTAGAATATCTAAGCTACCATGTAATTGTCATACATTAACAATAAGCCAGATAAACAGTTTCGTTTTGAGAAATGTAAGTAATCGATTACACAACGTGAATTCCCACAAATAAAGTAAACACTATATTAGTCAACCGGATGTTTCAAATTATTTTTGTTGTAAAAAATGTTATTTACAAATAACTGTCGTGTTATTTAAATGATAAATTTATTAAAAAATAAGTGATTCCAAGGAAATTAAATATACCGGGTGTTCAAAAAGTCTGGAAACCCCTTAATATTTATTTTATTAATAAATGCAGAGCAATGAAACTCTAAGATTACGTCCTCACTGTAGTTACCGACTTTTTGCTCATTTTAACCGTCTTTTTTCACTTTGGGAGGACGTCCTGTGGAGGAAGCCTAAAAAAAATCTTAAATGTAAGCATAGGTGGAATTATACCTCATTTTAAAGGTCTTTGTTAGAGGAACACATTGCCGCAATCCCGACTGAAAAAGGACCATTCGTTTGGAAATGGCAGCCTCTTAAAGTTTGTTAACTTTATGTTGCAGAGATTAAGAGGCAGGAGTGAATACTCAACCGTGTTGGTTATGTTAGTGTTTTAGCTATGAGAGTTTCACAGCTGGAGTGTGGAGGGATAGGAAATATCAGTAATGGTAGATTTAATTGTTTAAAAACGTCAGGAGCGCACAGATATAATTGGGGACAATTATCATTATTAATAAAACAGAACAGACAGTATGTCAGTTGTTTATGTTTAAATTACTTACTTTGCAAGACAATAATAATTATAAAAAAATAAACAAACCTTGGAAGGTATTACAGAAGGTTCTCGAAGTGGTGTCCTTGTGTAGCTGATTGGTCGCATTGGTTGTTGATTTTGGCCGTCCGGATCTTGACCGATCTGTTACAGAACCGCGCTGTACGGTCTTCAACACTGTTGATTTTTGAATAGGTGGTCAATTGGGGCAAGTTTCATTGAACAAGCGGCTTACCTCCTCATATGAACGAGTTCTTTCCCCATAACCCCTCATCATCAGAATGGTTATTTGCTCTGTCTCACTAAGTGACATTGTAATCTAAACTAAAGCTTACTAAAAATTTGCCATTGAATTAGCATTAAAATCAAACAAACTTTAAGAGGCTGCCATTTCCAAACGAATGGTCCCTTTCAGTCGGGATTGCGGCAATGTGTTCCTCTAACAAAGACCTTTAAAATGAGGTATAATTCCACCTATGCTTACATTTAAGATTTTTTAGACTTCCTCCACAGGACGTCCTCCCAAAGTGAAAAAATACAATTAAAATGAGCAAAAAGTCGGTAACTACAGTGAGGACGTAATCCTAGAGTTTCATTGCTCTGCGTTTATTAATAAAATAAATATTAAGGGGTTTCCAGACTTTTTGAACACCCGGTATATCGGCACATCATCATTAATTTGACACCTAAATAAGTTCTATAGTAAAGAAACAATGGCGCAGAAATTCATTAGGAAATTAAACATAAGGTAGCAATATAGGGCTGGGAAAGTACAATGATCAACTTGTTTTATGACTGAGAAAGGAGATTTTTTTCGCGAAAAACAAAACACCTGTTTTGACCAATAGCATAACTTTCTGTATAGTTAAAATATTTTAAGGTACAGTCGTGTTAAAAGTAAATAGACTAAGAGCAATAGACTTTCCATAGGCCCATGTAGACTACAAGTGAGAGCAATAACCGATTCACTAATAATGATATCATTAATAATACACAAAACCGATCCCATTAAATCAGTATAACTTCCAAACCGGAAATAGAAAGGTCAGTCTTGAACTGTCGTGTCTGGATGAACATAACCTACAAAACCACAATCGTGCAAACAAACATCTTTAAATATGTATTAGATTTACTGTATTCTTGACAATAACCAACGATTATTGGAGGGCGGGATTGTCGTTATTGAAACTGAAATGTGTTGTTTGTAATACAATACGAAGATTATTGGAATGGTTTTAAGTTGATTTTATTCAAGGGGGGAATAAAAGAGGGGTTCAATGATTAATTTCTCACATATACGTGGTATAAAGAAAGTTATATGTATATATTATTTATTTTCTGTCAAATGTAGTCTGTATTTGTATTTTACCTTTTATGTGGCTACATGTTTCACTGCCACAGGAAATTTTTCACTACATATTTCACTGTAGAGGAAATACACCAGAATGAGGTACCTCTCAAGTGTAGCAATGTTGAACAAATTTATTTATTTATGTGACGTGTACGAAAAATGTATGAAAATATGTGTTACAATAAGTGTTGTGTGTATATAAGTGTTTGAGTGGACATAGTAGCTGGCCTGATGATGCTGCCTGTGGCAGTGAAACATGTAGCCACATAAAAGGTAAAATACAAATACAGACTACATTTGACAGAAAATAAATAATATATATAATATATATGTAGTTCTAAGGCTATCAGCAATGAAAGTTATATGATCCTTTGAGAGTGAATAATCATTTTTGGAATTATATCTGTCTGCAATGCTTTACACTAAACGAGAGAACAGATTTCGATGAAATATGTTGGGCATATTTCTACTTTTTTTTTCGTAGAATTATTTTTTCGATAACTTATAATTTGGAGGTTGTTAAAAGACTAAAACTGAAAAGATTAATTTCTCAAAATCAGACACAATGATTTTGATTATATTTTTCAAAAATGTAATCGCTAAGGACAAAAACGAAAAATATTAATCGACATCTGGTCAAAAATCGGTCAAAGAGCTGTTAAAAAATACTTCATTTCTTAATTTTTGTGTAATAGAACACCAGTCAATGATACAAAATAACAATAGCTCGTTGCTTGTTACGACTTATTTGCTTCATGAAAAGGAAAAACCATTAACAAGTTTGTATTGTCACAAAAAAAACTTTTCAATTATTTTTGAGGTAGCATTACTTAAATTAAAATAATTAAATTTTAAATCAAACTTGAAAATTTACTTTCTGAAAAAACTGAAATAAGTAAATTGGAAAATTCTAAGCTGGACTGCGTTCTCACACAAGATGCAAATTTGGAGGGTAAGCTACAAAAGACCTAAATACGAATTTTTTCAAAATTGGTGCAAATGATTTTGATAAAATGGACACCCTAAGGGCCCAAACACAATTTATAGGTAGATATCTTTTCGGGAGTGAGCTTTTAAATAGAGCAAATTAAAAGATATAATGTTTAAAAATGGTATAAACGATTTTGTTTAAACTTTGTGTGAAATGTGAAGCTATATAGAGTGATTAAAGCTTAATGTCCACATATTTTCTGGGTAAAGGTTCAGACTATGCGAAGTAGAAACTTGTTAAAATTTTCCTAATTTTCATTGAAACTAAGTTTTTTACTCTTTTTCAAAAATATAGTAATTTATCGACGAAAATATTCATTGATATTTTCTTTGATAAGTCGCTATATTTTTAGAAACTGTAAAAAATTCGTGATTCCAAAGAAAATTGAGACAATTTTTTCAAGGGTGGGTTTGTAGTTCTTATAGTGTGTAGTTTTACCCAAAAATTTGTTACACTAAGTGCCACTAAACGCAACCTGTATAACCAAAATCAATGAACCAAATCGCAAGTAATTAAATCATTGTTTTTAAGTAATTTGAAAGGGTAAAAGAAAGGAAAATAGAAGAAGGAAAACACGAGCCAGACTATCTGTAGTTTATTTTACCTTTTTTTAAAATACATAACTTTGAAATTGGAGTTTCTAGTTATCCGAACAATATATTAATTTTGTTTGATATCTTAAAGATTCCATCAAATAAATTTGATTAAAATCGGTAGATTCAATTTTAGATTATCGTAGGTACTTTCGAATTTAAATATTGTTTCAAATTTCTTTTGTGTATGAGCGTGAGAAACATGTGTAATGAATGTGTATAGTTTATTACACAACACATTTGGAAAGTAACAAGTTTTCACTCACAGCCATTTTAAATTGTTCGATTGGAGATATCATACAACTATTTAAACATTTCCCAGTTTTAAATCAACAAATACAAGATTTTAATTAAAATAACAAACAGTAATTAAAAATTAATTATTAGACACTACAATAAATCCCTCTCACAGTTTCCACAAAAGATTTCGCACTTTCACTAAAAATGGCCGACATCACCCCTTTCACCCGCCATCACTAATAATAATAACGACGTAACTCGTTGCTATGGAAACCAAGAAAACGATTAACAAGAAAGTGGACGCGGTGAAGAAGAAAAAAAGAAAGGGGGATAAAATGACGGGGGATGTAAGGGGGTAGTGGGTGTGCAAAGCGAATCATTTATTAGCTCACACTGTAAGGGGTTAAATAATCTAAGTAAAATTGAAAACAATTCGTCTTAGTTTGAAATGAATTTTATATTTACCAACATTTATAATTAATGAAATAAGTATAATTTTTTAATAAATTTGCCTAAAATAAAAATATAACTATTAAAATATTTTAAATATTTACTAGTTTTAATTTACAAATTTTAACAAAACAGTCTTTGTAATGAAATTAATCATTTCTTTCTCTTGAGGGGAATAAAGAAGTCTACAGTTTATCTTAATATTGTTTGTTTTGTTTCTTAGTAAATAAAAATTAATATTTTATATTAATTATTGTACTTCAATTGTTTAATAGCTACATTACAAACGGTTTTATAAAAATGTATTTTAAGTTATTTTTTTAAAGTCTCAATTAAGGTGCAGGAGATACGCAACAAAATTCCAAAACCTCATTGACTACAAAATAATTTCTCTTATTCAGGTTTACTTGGATCAGATAGCGTATTGCCGTGTCCTTCATAAAACGTCCCGCATTTCCCTGGTGTTGAAACTGACCGATATCATTATGCAAAAAAGATAAGTTGTTGAGGCCGACGTTTGGCGCTCTCTTAATAATGCAAACTTGTGCATACTTGATCACGCGTGCATGGGAGCCACTGCCTTATGAATGTTTGATATGCTTGACCACTTCGCTGCCTTCTGCATATCTTGAATAGTCCATCAAATATTGAAATTGTTTGGAACCGGAGGAGAAAACTGTTTTTTTTTTTTTTTTTTTTTTTTTGTGAATCGATAATCGAAATGACATACAGTGACCTCAACACAATATGGCGAATTTACGAATGACAATTAAAAACTTGTGAAAAAACATTCCGAAGAAAGACAAACTATAAATTTAAAACAGTGTGTAATTTCCCACATCCTGATACAGCTATGAAAGTGTTCGAGAACAAATTGTCGCCATCGTAGTACTTATTCAGCCCAGTTATATCGTAATGCAAGCAAATGTTGAGTTGTAATGCCTTGGTCACTTGTAGAAAATGTTAAATTGTATTGGGAGGTCAAGAAAATAAATTTATTTAAAACAGTTGTTACACAGGTTTTCTGAACCTTGTCTTGTTGTATATCACAACTTTCTTGACAAGCTAGGCTCTAACGGGTCACGTAGATGTTTATTATTAAAAAGTTAACTCGCTACGCTCTTGTCAGTATCTGGCTAGTCTCGAAGCTATAGATATGTGTAGAAGCATCCACTCGCTACGCTCGTGTCGGTGATGCAATTTTAACGAATTTCGTAACTCTATTAATAACTTCGCTATTTGTCATCGAGAGATGCAATTCGTACTATTGTACAGAATTTTAATCTGTAAATTTCTATCTAATTTAGCGTCTATTACAAGACATATGAACAAAAAACTGTTTAATATGACCGCCATTTTAGTATTATTAATTCAATTTTTATAAATTTCAATATGAGCACACTATAACCTCCAACTTCATGTTTCTATCTTTAATTTTGTGGCGGCTATCGTGCTTGCTTAGAACGGAATGACGGCACGTCGGAAATAATTTCGTCGTTTTTCTGAAGTGATGAAACTTGAAAGTTGTGATGATTACCAAATTTGTCCTATACTTCGTATACTGTGGAAGTAAGAACGATTATCGTTGCACAGTAGTGGATACTTGTATAATTTTAATCTATAAGGTTCAAGCTACGTTCCTGTTCCACTTAAATTTAAGATGTTCCAACATCTAATCAGAGCAGTTGTGACGTACAGAGATAAGGGCGTTAAAATCTCTCATTATAAATCCGTTCAAAAGAATGATTAAGATATATGGTCCAAATTTGAGAGAGAGGAATGGAGGATTTTCTGACAAACGATATGCTACTGGAAGACGTCATTGTGTTTTTATAAAATTAAGGGGATGGAATGAGGAGTAGATTCTTGGGGAAACTTTTAAAGTGTTTGTGTAAGGAAAAAATTGATGTGTTGTTAATGATCTGTAAAAGTGGAAACTAGTTGTGTAAAAAAGGAAAATTTTAGATTATAACAGCGTTTTATTTTCTACATCAATTTTTTCCCTTACAGTAGTGCTTACTTCGCACACTGTAAAATAATCGTACGTGCGTAATTTTGAAAGGTGTAATTGTCGCATAACCTAAAAATAAAAGTAACCGTAGTAAAATTGTTAAAAATAAAACTGTGGTAAAGCTGCAACTATAAGGAAAACGTGTGTAATACAGGTGTAAAGTATTTTTGTCGTTCCCGAGATATTGCCGCCTTCAGGTGTTAAATTTTTTTCTCATGCAACGACGTAAACTTTGCATCCATAACACACAAATAACTATTGTTGGTTTTCTTGTTTTTATGAATCATACCGCGGCTAGAATAATCAGTCGGTGTACACATAAAATGCAGCAGATTTTTATATTTTAGAAATATAATCAGTTTATAATTATTTACCTGAAGGACTTTTTACAATCGTGAGTGGTTACTCTAGAGTAGTGGTTGGTCTGACTAGGGAAAGGAAATCAGGACCTCATTGAGTGTGAGTCGCCGCGTTTCCTTTATTCAACCCTATGTTAGATTAGCCTAATCCCGGTATAAAGTTAATTTGGCTCTCGGCATCCCTAACGCGTCGCACAATGAATTTAATATCATTGAAATTGCTTCGCCATAAGAGAGTAATTAAAAAACGTTGCAAAAACCATAAACAATCTCACTCACTTATCCCCAAAATCAAATAAAAACCAACCAAAACTAAAAGTGAAAATGAACCCTAGGACATAGTCTTTCAACAGGGCTTAAAAGTGTTTCCCTTGTGGTATAAGCGCGTCCTCATCTTAATTTTCGTTTAATTTGTAGCTCAAAGTATCGATTATAAACAAAAAATATCTAAAAATTCAGTATACTCCAAGAAAACCGATAAAAAATCGATCTTTAGGGATAAATTTTGAACGAAGTCACCAATATTTTGGTCGGATTTTCATCTCCTAAGGTGCTCGCTTATAGCGAGTCGTAATTCCGAGGTAACCTAGCTGACTCTACACTTTCAGTCAGAGATTTTGAGATCTATGGGTCTGCATTATATGTTCTTTTCTTTTTAAGGGGATGACGATCAGAATAAATAAAAAAAATTAAAAAAACGAGTTCTTTCTGTACTTTCATTAAAGTCTCTTATTCTTAACAATATAATTTACGCATGCGATGCTCCGCTTTAAATGCATTTGAACATTAAATTTAATATAAATATATAATTAAAAAAATGTATTTATAGATAAAACCGATCCTGAAGCTATCTACGTATCTCTATTTAATGTTCTTTTCTCATTCTTTTTAGGCGATGAAGACCTTGGAGTTGTCGCCTTAACAAACAAACCTTAACATTTACTATTAATGAAAAAGTTAATTCATAGAATGTACTATAGTAAGACTTATCTTTCCGATATTATAACTTAGAAGTTAATTGTCCGTTAATCAGAATTTGTAGACGTCAGTGAAGTTGACAAAACAATTGTAGAAACTAACGAAATATAACATAGGTCTATAAAGTGGTTTAATTGAAAATACGTTTGAAAGTTTTCCAATTTAAAAACTCTAAAAGTTAGCAAAGTCAAGAGTTATTGAGGGACGAGGGGGGAGGGGGGGGAGTAGCAAATGTGATTAAGAGAGGATTGGGAGAGGGTAATTTCTTTCATTAAACTATATCTTGTGAACAGCAATTAAAGGACATTTGTTTTCTGCCCCCAACGGGACGGATAACGAGCGATTAAAGCAACGAATCGTACAGCGTTTTTAATCGGATTTCAGAATCGACCGTTAATTTAGACTTATTGATATGAAAGTTTTTCTCTTCTTATTTCCGCCCTAAAAGATTTCACCGAAGAAAAATAATGATTCCTTGTTTGTTGGAGCTTGCAATAACCCGCCTCCTTCAGGAGTACAATTAATTAAGAAGTTTCCAGGAAATCAGGAAGAAGGAGGAATGGTTGTAGAGAAGGGATAAATTATCAGTTTTTAATAACAACGACACCTGCAACGGACAGTCCTGCTACGAGATACTGTTGTGATATATTGATCGGTAGTCGATACTGATATATAACCTTATTTATTGGACGCCATTTTGAACGATATAATTAAAGAAGATTTTTCACGGTAATATCAATTAAAACTTTCAGTGTACTAATAAAACCTTACATAAAAATTGCAATAAAAAAAAAGTAATAAATGTAAATATTTAGTTTAACTTGATCAGCTTTTTATATTCATTTTATTGCTTCATAATATAGGGTCGATTTAGATAAATAAGTTTTGTTTTTGTTGCTATTTATCTGAGAGATGGCGACCGGTAAGTTATGTTTGCGTCCTTAGGGACTTGAACAAAATCGTTGGGATAATTTTAATTACTTCTTCTTCTTTTTTTCCCACATAACTGTATCTCCCTAATTATCAACAAAATATCTCCCATTTATGGCAATATTCCTATATACCAATTTTGATTATTTTGGTTCAAATATTTTAGGCTGTAGAACACTGGATATAGGACAGACATTCCAAAAAAACATTTATTTGCAATCAGGGGCTTTCAAAAAGGATATATCGATTTTTTGACGTATCATAACTTTCCCTATACTACGAATGTGTGTGCGAAATTAACTAAATCTAATAATTAAAAAAATATTTGCTTAAAGCGTGGGGAGGGGGTGTATATACAGGATATTTTCAAACTACGTTAAAAATTCAGGGCATGGTTTCTCTGTTTGAAATAAATAAAAACGTTCCTTTAAACGTACGTACTAAAAAGCTGTTTTCTGTCTGTCCACCATTTTTTTATTTTATAAAAAACGTATTTTTTTAAATAAATAAATATCGAGTCCAAATTTGGTAATTATTTTTTGTTATATCACCTTTTATCCTTTTACAAAAACCAGAACTTTGTTTTGCACTTTTTCAAAATGGTGGCCGTTTAAAATTTTTAATGTCGAATATACCAAAAACCATTATATAAAAATTTATATAGTTCAAAAACAAATATTGAGCTTGACTTGTGAGATAATATTAGATAGAATAAAACTCGAACACAGTTCTCACAAAAATTACGTTTATTTAATCAAACGTGTTTCAACGTCAAAGTCGCCGTCCTCAGAGTTATAGTTTAGTTATTGTAGCTCATGTATAACGGAGGATGGCGACTTTGTCGTTGAAACGCGTTTGATTAAGTAAACGTATTTTTGTGAGAACTGTGTTCGAGTTTTATTCTATCTAGAGATCAAAAAGTTTTATTTTTTTAAATGACAAATACAATTTTTTTTAAACAATATTTCGGTTTTACTTAAGCTAATGAAAAATTACAAAATTGATTTTGTTTTTAATTACAACAAAAATGTTGGTCTCTTGTAAACTTTTTTTTAAAGTTAACAGATTTTTATTTATTCCACATCAAAAATTTGGGACGCCATTTTCAAAAAAAAAAATACGAAACAGAATCCAGGGTTTTAATACGTTGTACAGGTTACATCTAAATTATGTATATCAAATTTGGACTCAATTTATAATTTATTTTCAAAATATATATTTTTTTAAATAATCACAAAATGACAGACATGTTGTATTTTTACTTATTTTGTTCCAAGATACCATACCTTAAAGTTTTTGAACGTATTTGAAAACACCCTGTACATATATTACAAAATTAGGCTATGGTATACTAAAATCAAAACGTACAATTTTTTTTCTGCTCTAGATAATGTTACAATTATGAAAGGATTGACATTAAAACATGATTTGTGTAATATTTTCTGATTTAAAGAAATAAACTTACTTGCGTACATCATAGGACTTAAAATACAGTTGACCATGTTTCCACTAAGCCAGTGTGTGAACGACTATCCGTTGAGAGTGGCAGTGGTCAACTTGAAGAATATATTATCATATCATCCCTCTTTATTTCCCCCTCTCCCTCTGGCTATTTCATCCCTTCTTTAAGTTACTATTTATGAATGCTTTACTACAACAGTGAGTTGTAATTTACTTGAAATTTAGTTGAAATTTATCAACGCTCTGTGTGTGCTAGTTTCTTCTCTACTAATTTACAATTTATTAAAAAAAAAAAATTAATAAAATATTTAATTACCTTAGGTCCGTCTTGTGACTTCGTTGTTGGTTGCTTCTTACACGTTTCGAGGCCGTAACCCCATCATCAGAAAATTACTTTGTTCACTTTGAAGAACTCGTCATTGATTATATTATCTTCAAACTGAACAAAGTAATTTTCTGATGATGGGGTTACGGCTTCGAAACATGTAAGAAGCAACCAACAACGAAGTCACAAGACGGACCTAAGGTAATTAAATATTTTATTTAAATTGTGACTTGGAACCAAAAATATGCTTATCAAAAAATTAATTGTTGAACATTTTCTTCAAAGGACTTTGTTTACTATACAAGTGGTTTTTCTGGTTTTAAAAATTATTTGATAAATGTTAAAACCGACATTTGCCATTATTTGTGTATACAGAGTGTTCAGAAAGTGTCGTGCCAAACTTTAAGTCGGGTTAAATGAGTCAAAATAAAGAGAATGTTCCTATAAACATATCTTCGGAAACACTTTGTTTCTTATCTGTCGGGAATTGTCTGTTTGTTTTTTGAAAAATAATTACAGCTTTTGAAATTATTAATATTTCCAGTCAAACTGTTTGACAGTATACAAAGAATCAAAACTTTATTTATAATTTTTTTAAAATGGCGGTCGGTTACATGTAAAGTTAATGGGTTTACAGATAATCCATTAAAAATTTTGCCATTCCGACAATTTATAAGTTTTAATTCTTGATTTACTGATTAAAATGTAGCATGAAAAATGTGTATAATAAAATTTCGACTCAAAACATTAATAATTTAATAATATATATAATTATTAAAAAAACAACAACAGTAATGATAAGCCACGACCCCCTTCAGTTTGTATATATGTGGGTTCGACTCAACGTTGGATTCAGTTGTGGTTTGGTTGGTGTAGCTGGTGTATCACTGAAGAGGACGACCTTGTCGTTGAAACGCGTCTGATACTTAGGCGTATTTTTTTTTTTTTATGAGAATTGTGTTCTGTGTGTTTCTTATACTGAACAGTAAATGAACAATAGATGGAAAAAGAAGCATTTTCGGGCTTATATATATATAAAAAATTTTTCCTTTTATTTTGACCAATATAACCACCACTTGAAGTTTGGCACGAAATTTATGAACTCTCTATACACATAACCTAACCTAACCTAACCTAACCTAACCTAACCTTGTGTGTTGTGGTTTTATCTGAACGTGTATGTATTTAGTCTTAGGGTTTGACTGCTCATGTCTACTTTTAGATTCGAGTTCTTTTCTTCGGTTATAGATTAGTTTTAGTTCACAACATGATGTTAGTGTTTCTCGTTTATGCACTTGATAACGAGAGTTGATTTGTACTCTCGAAACGTCAATTTAAAATATGTACAAAAAAAATTTTCGACTAAACATTTTAAAAATTAAAGTTTGTTAATTTAGACAACATATTAAAAAATTACAAAAACTATTTGTACATTCATAAGTATATTAACTTAATATCATTTTAGAATATATTATCGTTCTCGTAATTGTAAATTAAAAACAAAATCATGTGTCTATAGATTTTAAAAACATCAAAAAACGTGATTAAGGGTGAGCTTGGCAATACGGAAGGAACTTAACTGAATCTACACCTTTATGTAGCCTTCGTTTAGATCTCCCTCTTTCATCTTTCCTATCAGGTCTCTCTTGACCAACTCTTGTTCTTTTCCGACCCTATTAGAATATTCCAGGGTCTTTATTTTATCGTCTTTTTTATGAAGATCGAGAGGTTTTCGCCTTAAAAAAAACGAACAAATATTAAAAAGTTGTAAAAAATCGGTTCAGCTTCATGTTACGGCTATCTTTCGATTTTCTTATAAACCAAATTTCTCACAGTATTATTTAAAATAAACGGGTGAATAGTGAATTTTTAAATAACCTAGAGTAATTTGAAAATAAATAAAATACGATTAAACAATTTAACATTTCTGGAGGAAAAATGTTGATCCTAGCTATTAAGAAATGTGATGTAATTTGTACGGCTCAAAGGGAAAGTTTTAGTAAGACACTACGAAAAGAATAAAACAGCAAAAAATGATATTGTGTGGAGGCATGTTTGAACAAAATTTATATACATTACCACCTAAAATGTTACAATAGCTATCTTTTGAATTATAAATATGATTTTACTTGAAATACTTTTTACTTCTTATTTTACTTTTGTAATCAACTTAAAAAAGAACATAAAACTAATAAACAAATACAGCAAATGTTCTTCAGCTCTGTCATTATTAAGAATCTTGTGAAAGTGCCAATTTAAATAAGTCTCAAATTTTATCAAAGAATAACTTTCCATTATAAAAATTGGGTGTTAATAATTTTTAAAAAACAAAAACAAATTCCAATTTTTTATTAAATTTAACAGTTTTTCAAAATTGATTTCCATGTCATTTTAGAGCTTACGAAAATAAGCGGAGTCCCCCCGTTAAAACTTATTTCTACCCCCAACGGTTCAAAAGTTAGGTATTTTTAGGTGGGAATCAATTATTTGTAGGCATATCAAATGTTCAATTTTCTGAACTTTAAGTGCCTGTAATTCCTAAACAGTTAAAGATTTAATAAATACCCAAGAATAAAACATTCTTAAAATATTATTTCACACCTGAAAAATTCATAAAATACAGGGTGTTCCAGAACAAAGTTCAAATTTTGTCGCTATACTGGAAAATGGTGGCAATTTTTAATATTTTACAAAATGGATTTTTAAACTTCATTGAAAAGAAAGGACGGTTCACTATTTAAAGTACTCAATCATATTTATAATTCAAAAGTTAGCTATTGTAACATTTTAGGTGGGACTCCCAGTATATAAATAATAGTCCAAATTGGTTTCCTTTGTACATAAACAGAGGTAAATCGTATTTCGAGTATTTAATGACAGGAGTTCATTTTTCTTTGTCATTTTTTTCTGAAAAGTTATATTTTCGTCTTTGCAGTTTTGGGTGATTAATTTGGAGAGACTACGTTAAATTGCAATTCCAAACCGGCATTTTTGGAGAGACTACGGACAATGCGTTTTTGTTAGGGTCCATAAATTTGATCAAATTCGTAATTTTTTCTTTTTTTTCTTTCAACAGTTACCCCCAAATTTTAATTTATAAAATTTTTTTTTTAAATCTGAACTATGACAAAAATATACCCACGAACATAATCACGTATTCAGACGACAAAACATAATTCAAAAACTTTTTCGGACTCAAAAATGGAAAATCGACACTGATTGTTTTGACCCATCACATAACTCTCTCTAAACCTAGAAACAGAAAACTATTACGTCAACTGCCAGTTTATTACTTCTGCGTTTTCCCTGCTGTTCATATTTAATACAAAGTCTCCTAACCCACCCTCTACTTTCCCCCACAGTTTTTGTAAAATCGATTTCTGACTAAATGAATTATACATTATACTACGCGTTTTGTATTAAAATTTTCCACCGCCATCTAAAATCCGCCATATTGGATTTGAGTAAATTTTTGTAAATGGCAAAATGGTATTTTGATACATGATTTGACATCGTTTTTAACCCTTAGTTCAGTGATAGAAATATTTTGTTTTGGTATCTCCCACCTATCTTCAGTTATTCACAAAAACCCACTGGAAATGTATGAAATTTGACTTTTCGAATACTGCAAATTTAATGTTTTAATTATGTGAGACCCGTGTTACTTCACTAAGCCTTGATTTTCATCTCATTGGACATCTACAGAAATAGTTCAGTAACTTATAATTGTACAACTTGATTTATCATTACTTGGTGTCTTATTTATGAGTTTCAGAACGGTTTATTGAACTGAACATCAAAATCTAGTGCAGTAATGTTTTCCTCACACAATTAAAATATTAAATTTGTAGTGTACGAAAAGTCAAATTTCAAAAATTACCTATAGTTTTTTAGTGAATAAGTTGAGATAAGCGATAAAATATTTACGCCGCTTAACACAGGGTTGAAATAGTTATTTGTGCAACTAGTGGGCAAAGTGGCACTTTTTTAAACGAGAGAAAAATGTTGACGCACGAGGCTTGCCGAGTGCGTCAATTTTATCGAGTTTAAAAAAGACACTTTGCTCACGAATTGCACATTATACTTTGTCTACAGTTGTTATTTTGTGACAAATAATAACATACCTACAAATAAAATATGTGCTCCAATGAGTAGAAGTTCTCACGTCAAAACTGAGGTTATTTATGAATATTACAAATAACTTAGGTGTATTGTTGAGGAAACGGGATTGCCAACTTCAAAACTCGGCAAACGAAAAATACTCTCCGTGTACATACACTGTCAATCATCTTCATGAATAATTACCTCCTTTTTCAACTTTAAAACGTTGTTTTGTTGTTTATTTATGTTATTTTACATGAAAGAATTAATCTAACATACATACGGGACATTTCCTGTATATTATAAATCAATTCAAATAAACGTAACCTAAATTTCGTTTTCTTCGGTTACCATTTGGAGTGTGCAAAGTGAAACTGTTGAGAAATCAGATGTTTTGCAAACTAATTTAAATGAACAAAATGCCACTTTGTCAACAACTGTAAACAAAATTATATTAAATCATGTATAAAGACAAGATGTTGCCATTTAAAAAGATAACTCAAATATAAGATGTCGGTCGAAAATTTTAACACATTAAAAAACGTAGCATAAGTAATTATATACGAATTTTATTTAATTAGAAATCGATTAAGAAAACTGGAGAAAAAGTGGGAGAGGGTACTATGTTCACTCTATGTAACTACTGTTGATAATTTATGTTTTCTATCAATGATAGTTTGGATGTTATTCCCGTATATAGATTAGTTTAAAGATGTAAGATTAAAAACGCTTGGATCAGTTTCCTTCAGGAGCACAATTAATTATTTAAATATAATTTGTATCTAACTTAACGTCTAATTTATCAAAACGGCAGTTTCGGCTATTCAGACATTATCAGGTTGTACATAACAATAGTCAGTATAGCGATTACAAATAATAATTTAAACTAAACCTAACTGAATATTCGTTCAACCTGCTTCAAAAACAAGAGTAATTTCAATTTTAAGGTAAGGACTAAATGAACCTGCCGCCGTTAGATGGCGTCCGTGCTCTTCTTGAGCCTAATTAGAAACTCGTAAACTATTCGCCCGACAGTCTGGCCAACATAAACATTGCCGATTTCTGTCTCAAATTATTTTCTGGGAGGAAAAAAAAATACACCAATCATTGAAACGACTTTACAAGTTGTAATTAAGCGATGACTTCTCGGTTAGAAACAAAAGGATTGATTATAGAGTCGAATTTAGCAGAATCTAGGTTTTGGTTTTTCTGTCAGATGGCTTCTAAGTACTGTGTTCTGATTCGTGGGAACTCGAACATGCGGGATTTTAAGATTTTAATCTGCTGGATTACTTTAGAACGAAGAAAAACATTAAAAGAAGGGGGAGAAAAATCAAAATTTCGATTTCTTAAACAACGGCTCGAACAATTTTGATAAAATTTTGCTAAAATGTAAGCTCAAAAGATCCGATCGTAACGTATCGCTCACAATTATCCTAACAATGTCGGTTTGGTAGTTATTAATGGGAGGGGGGGGGTACGAGACATCGTAAAATTACAAAACATCAACACACGATTTTGATGAAATGTGAAATGTGAAATGTAAAAAAAAAGGGGAAAAAAAGATAATTAGGAAAGATAGAAATTAATCGTTAGCGCTATTAAGTACGTTTTTAGTATTTTTTTGAGCCAATATTTAAATAAATCAAAATTTTCGATTAAAAATTTAACTTTCTCAAATATACATAGTATAGAGAAAGTTATATGATGGGTTGAACAAAAAATGGTTTCGCAATGTCTGTCATCTGTTTAAACGTGAAGTCGTAAGGCGGTTTTAATGAAAATTTGGTGTGCCCGTTTTTCTCAAAATCGACTCAACGATTTTGATAAAATAAAAACTTCTAAATAAAACATTTTCATCCGAAAAATGACGGTTTTTTAAATATTTGGACTAAAAAAAAACACGTCCATGAAACTATTAGCTTACAAGTTTACTGTTTTCCTTCCTGTTTGTACAGGGTGCTTCAAAAAGGACTACTTATTTATTTAGACTACTTACAGGCATGGTTTTGGTATCATTTTGTATCAAATTAAACGTATTCTTGTCTTTAAAAAAAATCCGGTTCATCAATTATCGATACAAAAAAAAAAAAAAAAAAAAAAATAGCATGGGGTTGTTACAACATATAATTCTCAAATCGCCTCTACAGATTTCGTTTAAATTTTATTGGATAATGAAGATTAATTATCGAAACCCGCGTGGAAAATCATGAAAAACCAAATTAAACTTTACCGACTTCATTTTTGAGAATTCGTTTTCGTCACGAGCGAAGCCAATGAAGGCCGTTATTTAAATATTTATTTCAAAGTTGGCAACCATGGTTCATATTCACTTTTTGATTTACAACTTACGAACTGTTATTTTTAATGACGATTAGTTTTGATATGTTTTACATGATGAGTGAATGAGAAAGTTTGTTAATGGATTATGAATCATTGAAATTAAATTTACATAGACAATTCGTTATCTTCCAACACGTGAGTGTTGTGGAAATATTACCTTATTTACCGAACAGTAATTCACTTTAAAACCGAATCATGAACCATTTTATTACCAAATACTGTTTAATACTAATCCCAAAGAAAGTGAGCAGGAAAAGTTAACTTGCAGGGTTGGGGTGTGGGAAGTTTCACCGTTGGCCACGCCTGGTGCGGAGCGCTGCGATCGATTATTAATGGTGCTTTCCCCTGTTCTCCCTCATTTCTACTTTTATATCTAGCCAACTCCATTTTTAATGAATCGTTGCAATAATTACTTTCTTCGTTCTCCCCCTTACCCAGGAATTGGAGGAGGGGGATGAAACACAAGGGAAGTTTCTTGGAAGGGGAGTGTCTTCCCTAAACAATAAGACGATATTAGTTGAAATTAAAAACGCGGTGTTAGTCTTATGGAGTTTTTTTTTTTCATCTACACAAAAAATAATTGTTTTTATTTAAGTTGGGATTGGAAATAGTAGTTGAGAGATAAAATTTTTTTTGCCCATTTTATTTTGTCCAGATAGAAGAGATGTTGGGAGGTGGTTGAGATTGTGGTGATTTCTAATTCAGTACCAGTTATTTCCGTTTGATAAAATTCTGCACCTAAAAGGCCTGTTTTAGTGATGTGTGAGATCGAATTAAAATACTCGGTGAATACGAGTATCAAAATCCTCGGAACGTTCCGATTATTAAAATCCTCGATTTCAGGATAAAATAATCGTAACTAACAAGGATACGATATAATAATCGTTAGTAATTCGCTGATTGGTAAAACTGAGTCCGAATCCGATGCGCAAAATCATTCTGCGCAGATACTTGATTTCGAAATAATAATACGAGTATTGAAATCATTTGAAACCGATTAATTCGATTATCCATTTCACCCGAGTATCAACATCGCTAGCCTGTTTTGCAAACACACCGCGCATGAGCAGTGTGCCTAAAACAGTATGCTAAGAGAAACAGAGATACCAGTTGTGTGTTTTACCGTTTGGTGTTTTCGTTGTTTCTCCCGAAATCATCTTTATAAGGGTTTAGTGACCCGAGGTGTCTTCATTAAAAATCGCACAAGGGAATGTGCCGAAATAATTAATTACTCACGTTTAGACCAGCATGGCTTCCAACACGTAACGCGTCCGACCGCCGTCTGCTCCTTTTAGGTTGATGCTGAGACAATACCTGAGAGCGACTATTTGGGCGAACGATTCGACTTCTGGATGACGTAAACCTTTATGTCCACGCATCCAAATTACGTTTTCATTAATTCCCCAACGAATAACCCTGAAGTGGTACTTTTTCTTCGAAAGATTTTATCGGGAGTCGATTGGCGCTAGTTAAAGTTAATTTATATAACTTTGGGACATTTTTCTCAGGAACTAAAAAAAGATACAATCATAATTTCAAATTAATTTTAATTTTCTTTACTTATTACGCAGGTTTTTTTAAAACGAATTATGATGCAAATATTGTGATTTTTTTCCCAAAACAGTAAATAAAATTTCACGTTGAAAGTAAATTTCTTTCAAGCTAAAATTCTACAAAAATAAGCACTTTATTAAAAGAAAATCAATTCCTATCTTACGGTTTCCAAGAAAATTGTTAATTTGTAGGGAAAAAAGACTTTAGGAAAACACAGTTTAAATTTAATACTTTATTTTGCAGACAATTTCTTTCTAACTTAGTCAACGCCGTGATATCTTCTTCTGGCGACATTTTTCTCTACAACTTTGGTAGTTTTTCAGCTTTTTTATTATATTTACACAATGTACGCCAGGATCAATGCCCAGATTATTTAGAACATCTCATCTTACTATGCTTCCCTAATTATAACAAGCAAAAGCCCCCCCTCAATGGGAATTGAACTCGGATCTTCTCATTTGTCAGGCCAATGCGCTCACTCGTAAAGATTTTATGAATAAATTTACATGCTTTAAAATGCTTTTTTTGTACATAACATCAACAAGTAGGCAATATATTGATTTTAACTTTCATTCAAGCTAACCACCGTTTGTTTTAGTGGGCCTTCCCTCCACCATACCACAGATTGGACAAAACCAAACTCGACACAATAAACCTTGTGTCCTTAGTAGGATTCGACCCACGATCTCAGGCGCCACTCTCTCGGAGAAAACGCCCTTAACCACTGAAGTTCCAGGGCAGTTAAGAATAGTTACAGTAGTAAAATTCCTATTGAAGTTTTTGACAGTTTGTTTACTATACTAGAGTATTTTTACTTTAAAGTTTTTAAACAGCCGCTATTTTGAAAAGGTAATTCAACATTTGTAATTTTCAAAACACTTTTGATAATGTAATTTATTATTATTAATTACGTTAGTTATAATTTAGAAATATTCTGGTTATAGAATAATTGTTTTTGTAGATAACTTGAACTTAAATAATAAATTTTCTGCTGATAATTCGATTATCCTTTAACGTATAGAAAAAATACAAAACAATAGTTATTTGTGCAACTAGTGATCAAAGTGGCACTTTTTTATCGAGTTTAAAAAAGACACTTTGTTCACGAATTGCACATTATACTTTGTCTACAGTTGTTATTTTGTGACAAATAAAAAACATACTTCAGCAGTAACACAATTTAATAAAACATTAATTTTATACAATAGTGTTCAAACAAACAATCAATTACAATTCGATGTTTAATAACTGCATTTTTCTTATTTTTCAGATTATTTTAAAATCTGAACTGTCCATGTTTTAAAACTAACTACACAAAATATAGCAGTAGTGCTAAACAACACATCAACACTGAGTAGAAGTTCTCACCTCAAAACTGAGGTTATTTATGAATATTACAAATAACTTAGGTGTATTGTTGAGGAAACGGGATTGCCAACTTCAAAACTCGGCAAACGAAAAATGCTCTCAGTGTACATACACTGTCAATCATCTTCATGAATAATTACTTCCTTTTTCAACTTTAAAACGTTGTTTTGTTGTTTATTTATGTTATTTTACATGTAAGAATTAATCTAACCTACATACGGGACATTTCCTGTATATTATAAATCAATTGAAATAAACTTAATCTAAATTTCGTTTTGTTCGCTTGCCATTCGGAGTGAGCAAAGTAATGTGCAAAGTGGTGGGCAAAGTAAAACTGTTGAGAAATCAGCTGTTTTTCAAACTAATTTAAATGAACAAAATGCCACTTTGTCAACAACTGTAGACAAATATATTTATCATTAAAAAAAAGTGAACTTTTTGTTCCATGTAAATTCACGGTTTTAGAGATATTTAACGTTAAAACCTTTAAACGGCCGCCATTTTGAAAATATACAGGAGAACGTTCTGGGTTTTTGTACCCTGGTAAAAGTCTAAATAACAAATTTGTACTCAACTCAACTCAATATCTTATCTACTTCCCAAGATATAAAGATTTTATGTAAAAAAACAAAATGGCGGATAAATGTGAAACTAAACGTTATCGGATCTATGTTTATTGGAATTTTATCTTATTTTTACCTAAGGAATAAATCTACAAAGCAGATCCAGAGTTCCGGGACACCCCGTATATGGAGAGTAGATAATGTAGTGTCCGTCACAACTTACCTAGCTGGATCTCCGCTTTTTTTTGTCTAGTTTTGGGTTAGATCTCTTTCAAATCAGATCTCCTATGACCATCTCGTTTATTCCCGATCTTTTATAGAGTATCCTTTTTATTTTGTTTTCACTAAAAGGTTTCTCAGCTTTAAAAATATTAATATTATTATGAACGCCCTTAATATTGCTAATTGGTTCTTCTTTATATTGATACGCTATATCTTGAAGGCTAAGCAACCGATATTTGTTTAAACCAGAAAAATGATTTAAAAAAGATTATTTATGGAAATTTATATTGTTGTTGTTAGCTATACGAAGAATAGGTTAACCTGGTAATCGTCCAATATTTTCCATTTTTGACTTAGACATGCCGTCCATCGGTATAAGGGACTACAGTGTGCTCATATGGAACCCAATTTAAATTTTGAATAATCGAGCAGAAAATGGCGGACATTTAAAACAGTTTTTTGTTCATATCTCGTGTGTTATTCAACTTATTTATTCAACTAAATTAGATAAAAATTAACGAATTATTCTGCATGTAATAATACCAACCCTACCTCTCTAAATGAATTAATTGCAAAAAATGTAATTTTGAACTTCGGTTTTACAAGAAAATGTGATACCGTGATTTTTAAACTGTTGATTTATAGTAATACAAAAATTGTCTGTGTGATTTATTAGTATTTGGTCATTTTATTTTAAATGGAAAATTTTAATTCAAGTTAGAAAGTTGAAAATTAAAATTAAAGTGTTATTAATTATATGGTTTAAGCCTAACTAATCGAATTTTCTTTCCATTTATTTTGACTGTATTTTCATTTTTACTATGCCTATTACTTATCAACCTTTATTAGATTTAAAATAAGTGTTGCACGAAAGTCTATCATTGTTATGTATTTTCTAATTGAGTTTTAATTAAACTTTTAGTTGTTTCCTCAGGACCCCTCGGTGGTTGTGAGGGGGTGGGTAAATTTGTTAAAAAATTGTCATATTTATATAAAGACATTCCCAAAGCTACATGTTCCTATTTCAATATGTTCAAATATTACCATGTCCCGTACCATTGGAACAGCTTCGAGGCCTACCAGTGCAAATACACTGACAAGAGCGATGGATACTTTTAAATATATACACGTCCATAAGGCCTGTTGGGGGGGGGGGGTGGCGCCAAATTTACCCTTCTGGATATGACCCCTTGATATAATAATACAATTTAAAACCAATAAATTTCCTACTTGGTCCAAGAAATAAACTATTGGGCATTACATTCAAAAAATCAGATTGTATTACATTGCATGGTGGAGCTGGGTAAGTACCATGAGGGCACAGAAATCATAATAATGATATATAATATTTCCCTAATAAATGCTACTTATAATGGGAAGCATTAAGACAAATACAAATTAAGAATAATAATCTATTGTCAAACTGCTATCACATTATCTCCAATTTAGTACACAAGTGGGAAGATGAACACATTTCTGCATTTTCGAGGTAGCTCTGTCTTTACTACTTGGCAGCGTACAAACTACCCTCTCGACTTGGGCAGCTGTATTTTAATTAGCAGACAGTACTTCAGGTACCGTTATCCAGTCTGCAAAACTACCCTTCCTTGGCTCGTGGCTACCCCTTCTGCAATGGCAAGGGGGTGACACATGCCGGACTAGTGTTGATTTAGCACACGAGACCACAATCTATGTCAAAAGTGGGGATGGCAAAATTAGAAACTATTTTTATCGTCTCATTTTAATTTTTTTTTCATCAGGCAAGGGATTGATTTTCAGTATAGGGGATGGAAGGACGGGAAGGGGGTTATCAGGATACTTAGAAAGGTCGGAAATGAATTGCACATTGATATAACTCTTCCTCATTTACAAAGACTATTTCGTATGAATAGGGTTTAGTCTTTTAAATCTAAGGGCAGAAGTTTTGATTGCATATTGATATAACTCTTCCTCATTTACAAAGACTATTTCGTATGGATAGAATTTAGTCTTTTAAATCTAAGGACAGAAGGTTAGATTGCACATTGATTTAACTCTTCCTCATTTACAAAGATGATTTCTTATGGATAGAGTTTAGTCTTTTAAATCTAAGGGCAGAAGTTTTGATTGCATATTGATATAACTCTTCCTCATTTACAAAGATGATTTCTTATGGATAGAGTTTAGTCTTTTAAATCTAAGGGCAGAATTTTGATTGCATATTGATATAACTCTTCCTCATTTACAAAGATTATTTCGTATGGATAGAGTTTAGTCTTTTAAAACTAATGGAAGAAGGTTAGATTGCACATTGATATAACTCTTCCTAATTTACAAAGACTATTTTGTATGAACAGAGTTTAGTCTTTTAAATCTAAGGGAAGAAGGTTAGATTGCACATTGATATATGGGATATGGTCAGTGCTCAATTCATGGATTTCTTTACTGTAAAGCAACTGGACGCTATGCAAATCACATTTTCTTGAGAGATCAGGGTTTGAAATTATATTTTTGACAATAATTACGCTTGTCTTCGAATGTTGTTGATAGCACTACATGTAGAATTGAAATCTGGTAATTTTTATCTAATTTATAATAACATATGAGATATGAATAATAAATGGTTTTAAAATAACAGCCATTTTGACATTTTTAATTCGATTTTTTGGGGACTAAAATTCAGAAAAAATTATTTACGGTTTAAAAAAAAGTACCTATTTTAAACAGTTTTTTTTGTAGTTCCTCATATCCTCGTGCATTCTTTATTATAACTGATAAATTATATAAAAATTTGTACATTTCAAATCTACATATAATACTATAAAATCCCTTTCCCCATCGTAACATTTGCTTGAACTTAAATAGAGCCAAATCCTTTAGGGATTGCTAACTAGGTCACCTGAAGTTCCTTTCGATAGTTTTTAATTTTTCACCTCCCCCTAAAAGAGGGGAATTTTTAGGAATACTAGACATTTTCAAACACGAATCCACATCTTGTAACATGTCAAATTGAAGGGCATAAAAAACCAAATTAACGGGGGGCTCATGGAATATTATTTGGATGACTACATCCAAAATAGCGGCACAAATTGTATTTGATATTTTAAAATTATAAAATCGCTAAATATGTGAAATAAAAACACTAAACAGTTTTTAAAATGTTCGATAGATTAATCTGAGAGAAGCATTCAACGTTGTACTGAATTTTACCTGTCCCCCAAAAGTGGTACTTTTGAACACACTCAAAATGAACCACATCATGTGACATATCAAATATGCTTTTTGTAAAAATAATGTCATCAACAAATTTCATATTTAACTTTAACAATGCTATTTCAAAATGAGGATGACATTTTCCAAATTGTATTCTATTTTTAAAGTTAGTAGAGTTATATTTCGTATTCACAGTTGTTTTGTACTGATTATTTAGGTTGTGTTCAAGAACAAGATAGTCTGGTCAAGAAAGATCTGATATATTATAGAGAGGGATCTAACCCAAGACCACGTGAAAACATATGTAGATATAGTTAGGTTTCCTCGGGATTGCCAGTCTTGCAGTGGTACCAACCCCACCTCTCTACTATGGATAGCGAATCTGTCTGACTTGGCTTATTCTTTTACGATTCTGAAGTTATTAAAGAGTATTCGAGGGACTTTATTTTATGTTCTTTTCTTGTTGGTATGACTACCACACTATAGTCTTATACCAAATTTCATGTCCCTATCTTAATTTTTGTTTCATGTTTATTACACTTAAAACCTTCTCTGGTAAAACATGCTCCGTGTTCAATTAATGGCCTCTTTCCTATAAGGGCAGCTGCAACAGCTATATATCAAAATAAAAATAGCTAATAATAAAAAATTCTATAAACATCTCTCTCAAAACGTCAATAACCTGACTGAAAACACTTCAATAGCGTGTAAAAAAACCCAAATAGATTTAACTGGACATGCAATTTAGTTTTAATGTTGTTTTACGCGGAAAACGAGTCAAGTTTTTTTTTTACCTTCTTGTATTTTTATTGCGCCAAAAGCGATAATTTTTGTAGTCTTACGTAGGAATATGATTTTATTTCGAATGAAGAAACAAAAGCAGATCAATTGTCTAATTGCTGTTTGGTCCGGTTTAATTGCAGACATTGGTGGAGGGGGGAGGGGGGGATATTAACTTTCAAAGTGGTTGTTTAATTTATTGTTTACTCCGCTTTGAGGAATTGTTTCATAGCTTTACAGAAACTGATTTCTATTTGTGGGGAAATATTGTGTTAAATTTAAATGGTGGTGAAAATTTTGCTGTCTGACATGTTTTTTTTTAAATTCCCACGTTTTGTTTAAATAAATAACTTATAAATTGACCGATCTTCGTAAACTTTGAGCTCTGTTTTTTGACTGATCTTCACGTTTTACGGTCTCATGAAACCGAAAAGTGATTACAACATGGCGTCACCTAACTGGACATATGGTGTGCAGCTTTGGGGCTGTGCAAAAAGAAGCAACATCAAAATTATTCAAACATATCAAAATAAAGTACTGAGGGGCATTGTTAATGCCCCATGGTACATACGCAATGATGATCTCCGTAAGGATTTACAAATTGCTACAGTTTATGAAGAGGTTCGGCGATTTGCTAGGAAGCATGTAGGAACCATGAAGATAGACTGCATAAGCACCATAACATCGAGATGCTACAAGTTCTCGACAATTCAGTTCAAGTTCGGCGGTTGGACAGGATAAAACCGTTTGATTTGGCCTAAGACAAGACTAATAATGTGAATAACACAAGAACAAGTGATTTTGTGTATTGGAGTGCGTCGTAGGATGTGCAGCCAACAAACGCTTTCATTTTACAGAAATAATATTGATAGATGGACTAAGGTAAGCAAAATATCGGCATCATAAATTAAGATAGGAACATGAAATTTGGCATGCGGCTCATGTAGAACCGAATTGATATTAAAAAAAAAAATCAAATTGATAATATTCAAAAGTGCCAATATTTTTAATAGTTTTTATACTACAATAATACAATTTTTTATTTTATATAAGTAAATAATAAAAATGTGTGTGTGTATATATTGGGGAATTAATTTAAATGTATGATTAATATTTATTATATAATGGGAAATAATATTTAAATAAAATAAAATACTTAAATAACTCCATATATAATTTTATATCTATTTTTTTTTATGTTCAAACTTAAAGAAATTAAAAATATGTATTCTTATTTTAATTTTATATAATTATATTTTGAATTGTTACATTACATATCTCGTGTGTACTTCAACTTAAATGTCACACGAGTTAGATTGCTACCAACCCCCACCTCTCTATGATAATAAATGGCTATAATCTAAAATATAGTTTCGAATCCCGATTTCCCAAATACGGTATGCGCCAAAATAAACAGTACTCAAACTGAACCAGCTGTAGCTGCCTTCTCGATCAGCTGTGTCAACTTTCGATTGTTGCCACGTCTTCGTGATTATTATTTCTTTCTTATTTGAGGTTAGGTTTTCCTGACATGGTGCTAACCAGTGGCGGATCTACGGGGAGGGGGCTTTCGGGCTGAAGCCCACCAAAAGCTTTAAAAAATGTTTTGTAAGAATGTAAATTTGATACCAATATATTTAGTTTGAAGCTCGTAAAATATATTCATTAGCAAGATTGACCTAATTCCACTACTACGTCTTCAATTGTATGATATCCGAACGTTTTAATACTTTGTATAATGTCTTAGTTACATTTACATTGCCTGCAATCAATCAACATAAAGTATTTTGATTTTTGTGCCCGCTCCGTTTATCTAGTTTCATTGAAACGATACGCGCATTGAAGACAATGACAGTGTTAATTCTCAGACCATCACTCCAAGTCTCCAAACAAAAATTCCAACTGTGTCCCCGTCATTATTTATTCATGTCTAGCCAGTAGAACTACTCTGAAATATTAAATGTACGATGCACTTAAAAATAAATCCTTTTCACATTTTTAATCTGCCTTTTATTAACTTTAATGTATTTCATTAGTAAATTAGTAAACAAAACATCCTGAAAACCTTTAATATGAAACACACGTTTTTACTCCATAAAACAACGTTAAACTACTGTTTTGGTCGCTTCATTATATGAAAGCCCTTTCACAAAATTTTCCCCTGTTCAGCCCCCTCCAAAATAAAATTCTAGATCCGCCACGGGTGCTAACTAACTGCAGAGAAAGCTTTTATCGCATTATTTTCGCTCAACAATCGCATGCGTGTAGTTACGAGATGCGGCAGGGATCACGGACCAAAGCGTAGCGGTGGAAGCTCTCACACATGTACAACCTCTCCCCCCCTTAGAGCCAACACATAAGCGAAGCGAATTTAACGTAATTTTAATTTCATCGTTTAAATTTCAATCCGTACATACAGAAACTGCCCAACGACTAAATTGACAACTCTACGCTATGGGGAATAAAGACAGGTTGATGGTCCCCATTATGGTACCTACCAACCCCATTATACGATGAATACAAAACGTACGTACGTATTGCTCTTGGTCCACGTCGGAAATGTTAATTTATATTGAAAGATCAAGGAACACAAAGTTTGTTTAAAATTGTTTTTACTCAAATTTTCCGAGCCTCGTAATTATGTATATAATTATTTACTTGACGTAATTAGATGTTTCTCACTCGCTTCGCTTTGCAGGCTTCTAAGTTGTAAATATTTGAAGCTTCCACTCGCTTCGCTCGTTTAGGTAACTCTGTCCAGCAGGATTTAGTAAATATATTCCTTGGGAGATATGAATTCGAAATAACTCTTCTATTTGACTTCAAAACGAGACAGAGTTGATAAAACTACACGCAGAATTTAAATCTGCAAATTTATATCTAATTTAGCGGTTTAAAAGTCGAGTAAATACACTAGATATGAACAAAGTTGTTTAAAATGGCCGTTATTTTAAATTCGATTATTCTGAATTGCAATAAGGTTCAATATGATCACATTTTAACCAAATTGTATGTTGTTTGTCTCAATGTTTGTGCCGCTACGTACAGACGACTCGCGGACGCCATGTTGAAACTACTTTTTAAGTTTCTTGAGGCTATGGAATGACAAAATTAGTCTAAAACCGAAGTTGGGAATTCATTGAAATTATCAAACAAACACTACACTTCATATACTGGGTACGTAATTAATGTTGCTGAATCCCAACGTCAATATATTTAAATTCACACTGTTGGAAATTTATTTAAGTACAAAATAAGCAATTTTAGTTTTCCATAAACAGCTTTGCAGTTTGAAAACGATTCAAACGGTCGATTTAACTGATCAGCTGTTATAAATTAGCTTATTTTGAGGTTATGTTTACATAATCGCTAAAATGAACATGTAGTGTCAGAAACACGTTAAACAATTTTTTTTAAAAGGCAAATCGCTTCTCGAATTTTTACGTTTAACAATTTTCAGTCTTTTCACAACTTGTCCCAGCTTTTTAAACGCCCTATAACGAAATAAAAATCGATCATGACCAAAAGACTCAGTTATCTAGCGTGTGAAGCTGCATAATCACTTGTTTGTCTGACCGTCTCTAACCAAACAGTTTTCGTCTTCAATGCAAATCTATTTGTTAGGAAGATGTGGGCAATATTTACAATGCAGAGAGATCAAAGACTGGTGTTACATTTGCAAGTATATTGCTTCGGTAGCAAATTTGTTTGTGTGTGCGTGAAAATAAAAACAATACCTTTGAAATTTCACGGGTCCAATAGAAGGATAAAGTTGAAGGTTAGGTTAGGTTAGGTTAAATTAATGACGAATTTGGAAACGTGTTTTGTAATGCGATTAACGATATTTTGATTTGTCTTGGTAGGTTAGGTTAGGTTAGGTTAGGTTAATTAGGTTAGGTTAGGTTAGGTTAAATTAATGACGAATTTGGAAACGTGTTTTGTAATGCGATTAACGATATTTTGATTTGTCTTGGTAGGTTAGGTTAGGTTAGGTTAGGTTAATTAGGTTAGGTTAGGTTAGGTTAAATTAATGACGAATTTGGAAACGTGTTTTGTAATGCGGGTAACGATATTTTGATTTGTCTTGGTAGGTTAGGTTAGGTTAGGTTAGGTTAATTAGGTTAGGTTAGGTTAGGTTAAATTAATGACGAATTTGGAAACGTGTTTTGTAATGCGGGTAATGATATTTTGATTTGTCTTGGTAGGTTAGGTTAGGTTAGGTTAGGTTAATTAGGTTAGGTTAGGTTAGGTTAAATTAATGACGAATTTGGAAACGTGTTTTGTAATGCGGGTAACGATATTTTGATTTGTCTTGGTAGGTTAGGTTAGGTTAGGTTAGGTTAATTAGGTTAGGTTAGGTTAGGTTAAATTAATGACGAATTTGGAAACGTGTTTTGTAATGCGGGTAACGATATTTTGATTTGTCTTGGTAGGTTAGGTTAGGTTAGGTTAGGTTAATTAGGTTAGGTTAGGTTAGGTTAAATTAATGACGAATTTGGAAACGTGTTTTGTAATGCGGGTAACGATATTTTGATTTGTCTTGGTAGGTTAGGTTAGGTTAGGTTAGGTTAATTAGGTTAGGTTAGGTTAGGTTAAATTAATGACGAATTTGGAAACGTGTTTTGTAATGCGGGTAACGATATTTTGATTTGTCTTGGTAGGTTAGGTTAGGTTAGGTTAGGTTAGGTTAATTAGGTTAGGTTAGGTTAGGTTAAATTAATGACGAATTTGGAAACGTGTTTTGTAATGCGGGTAACGATATTTTGATTTGTCTTGGTAGGTTAGGTTAGGTTAGGTTAGGTCAATTAGGTTAGGTTAGGTTAGGTTAAATTAATGACGAATTTGGAAACGTGTTTTGTAATGCGGGTAACGATATTTTGATTTGTCTTGGTAGGTTAGGTTAGGTTAATTAGGTTAGGTTAGGTTAGGTTAAATTAATGACGAATTTGGAAACGTGTTTTGTAATGCGGGTAACGATATTTTGATTTGTCTTGGTAGGTTAGGTTAGGTTAGGTTAGGTTAATTAGGTTAGGTTAGGTTAGGTTAAATTAATGACGAATTTGGAAACGTGTTTTGTAATGCGGGTAACGATATTTTGATTTGTCTTGGTAGGTTAGGTTAGGTTAGGTTAGGTTAATTAGGTTAGGTTAGGTTAGGTTAAATTAATGACGAATTTGGAAACGTGTTTTGTAATGCGGGTAACGATATTTTGATTTGTCTTGGTAGGTTAGGTTAGGTTAGGTTAGGTTAATTAGGTTAGGTTAGGTTAGGTTAAATTAATGACGAATTTGGAAACGTGTTTTGTAATGCGGGTAACGATATTTTGATTTGTCTTGGTAGGTTAGGTTAGGTTAGGTTAGGTTAATTAGGTTAGGTTAGGTTAGGTTAAATTAATGACGAATTTGGAAACGTGTTTTGTAATGCGGGTAACGATATTTTGATTTGTCTTGGTAGGTTAGGTTAGGTTAGGTTAGGTTAATTAGGTTAGGTTAGGTTAGGTTAAATTAATGACGAATTTGGAAACGTGTTTTGTAATGCGGGTAACGATATTTTGATTTGTCTTGGTAGGTTAGGTTAGGTTAGGTTAGGTTAATTAGGTTAGGTTAGGTTAGGTTAAATTAATGACGAATTTGGAAACGTGTTTTGTAATGCGGGTAACGATATTTTGATTTGTCTTGGTAGGTTAGGTTAGGTTAGGTTAGGTTAATTAGGTTAGGTTAGGTTAGGTTAAATTAATGACGAATTTGGAAACGTGTTTTGTAATGCGGGTAACGATATTTTGATTTGTCTTGGTAGGTAAGGTTAGGTTAATTAGGTTAGGTTAGGTTAGGTTAAATTAATGACGAATTTGGAAACGTGTTTTGTAATGCGGGTAACGATATTTTGATTTGTCTTGGTAGGTTAGGTTAGGTTAGGTTAGGTTAATTAGGTTAGGTTAGGTTAGGTTAAATTAATGACGAATTTGGAAACGTGTTTTGTAATGCGGGTAACGATATTTTGATTTGTCTTGGTAGGTTAGGTTAGGTTAGGTTAGGTTAATTAGGTTAGGTTAGGTTAGGTTAAATTAATGACGAATTTGGAAACGTGTTTTGTAATGCGGGTAACGATATTTTGATTTGTCTTGGTAGGTTAGGTTAGGTTAGGTTAGGTTAATTAGGTTAGGTTAGGTTAGGTTAAATTAATGACGAATTTGGAAACGTGTTTTGTAATGCGGGTAACGATATTTTGATTTGTCTTGGTAGGTTAGGTTAGGTTAGGTTAGGTTAATTAGGTTAGGTTAGGTTAGGTTAAATTAATGACGAATTTGGAAACGTGTTTTGTAATGCGGGTAACGATATTTTGATTTGTCTTGGTAGGTTAGGTTAGGTTAATTAGGTTAGGTTAGGTTAGGTTAAATTAATGACGAATTTGGAAACGTGTTTTGTAATGCGGGTAACGATATTTTGATTTGTCTTGGTAGGTTAGGTTAGGTTAGGTTAGGTTAATTAGGTTAGGTTGTACTGTAAAGTGTTTTAAATGTAAAAACGATCCAACATTTAATTAAAAAATAATATTTAAAAAACTTAAATTATTTCTCCAGTTTTATTACGACATTTACAATCACCAATTTGCTGTTAATTTTGCTCGTAAAAAGAAATATTATTGTATTTTCTCTCTCGTTTGTGTTTTTCTATCTACACTCTCTAGATTTGTTGGTAATTAAAAGTATAAGAGCATTTTAATTTCCTGTTGTGTAATTTGTTTTACTTCGGTAATTAATTATCGATTGCAGAATTCATAAAATAGAATAAATGGACGTTTGCCATGATTTTGTGTGTATTAATATACGACGTTTCGAGAGTATAAATCAACTCCCTTTATCAAGTGATGCACACGATAGCACGTTAGGGTCATTTTTGAAAGACTACGTGTTAACGGAAAACGTTCCTTAGTGTTTTAAATTGACCTAAGTGAGGTTTTCGAAAGTATTATGAATGTTTAGTTGTCACAAATAATTTCCCTCCCTTTTTGATTTATCCAACCAAAACAACATTTTTTACTTTAGCAATTTTTTAAGAAAGTACCTTTAAAGATACGAAGGATTTTTCTCGCAGTTAATATAAAGCAGTTTGTTCTCTTCAATAAAAAAAATCAACGAAATCGGATGAAGAATGAAGGAAAAATATGGGTATCAACAAGAATACTGTATTGCATTAGTCTTATGGGCGGCAGACGGCACCGGCCGGCTAGTGGAGCCTCCTCTTAAAAGACTTCTACTTTATAAAAAATAACTGTCCCTGACTAATTTTAACTAATAACTAACTGTTACCAGCGGCTTTGCACGGGAATAAAGTGGTAAACCTACTCCTTATGCAATACAATCATACAAAATTTCATAAAAATCGGCCCAGTAGTTTTCGAGATTAGCGCGCGAATAAAACAAATTGGGTGCTCTTAAAAGCACACAATGGAAGTTTAAAACAATGTGAAATTATAGAGGCTAATTCGTTGAATCAGAATTGAATAATTTTAAATATTTTAAACCAAAATAAAGTTAACAGCACTTTTCAAAGTGTTACACAATGTTATAGGGCCTAACCTAGTTTTGTGTTGAATTATTAAATGGGCATTTTCAGCTTTTTTAAGTGTGTTATTATATAGCAAGTAAATTTTTATGTAAAAATAATATTTAGTTTAAAACAGCATCCAAAACGTTCTCACTGACTGGTCTAAACCTATCTTTTTGTTTAATTATAGCTGATGGACCTAATCAGCTGTTATAAGCCGAATGTTTCACACTGGTCTAGACTAAGCATAACATCTTTATGTAGCTATTGTAGTTGATGGACTTAATCAGCTGTTGTGAGTATTGTTATATTGGTTGCTATGGTAACTTAATTTGATTTTTTACATTATTATTATTAATTATTTTCCCTTTAAGAGCGCTAAGATACTTATTAGTATAGAATTAATTCTTTAAAAAACAGGCCTACCAATTTATTAATATAAAATTAATGCTTACCAGCTGTTTAAAAAATGTTGAGTCTGAAATAAAAAGAAGATTAAAAGAACTTGTGATACTTTCGTATTGAATTTTAAAAATAAAATGTTTCTTTGCCACGAACTAGGTTTGTTTAAACACAGAATCAGAGGGTAATAGAATGATTTATTTATATATCAACTGCTACAGTTATATATTTTTTTTAGTAATTCAGTTTCATTTTATATCAATATGATTCAAAGTCTAAAACTTTCTTCTAATATGGTACTATAAGATTGGAAAGTTTCATTGAGATCGGTCCAGTAGATCCTGTGATTAACGGCGAACAAAGATCGACCTTTTCCTTACGGGGAAAGCACATAGGGTAAACCGTTTTTACTGTCATAACTCAACTTCTAATTGAGATATCGAAAAAAAACGTAACGTTGAAACCCTTTTCTGAGTGAATACTATGTTGTTATCAATTCTCATTAAAATCAGTTCAGCAGTTTTTAAGACCCGACAGGACAAACATCCTTGAAATTTATTTCTATAAATATATAGTGCGTTATTCAACTTGTAGTACACTATGTTAGATGAAAATTTTCAAATTGTTTGTGCTAACACTCCTCTCAATCAACGTGTAATAAGAAATAGATTTGCAAAAATTAGTATAAAGGTTAGGTTAGGTTAAGTTAGGTTAGGTTAAGTTAGGTTAGGTTAGGTCAGGTCAGCTTAAATTCTACAGACAGACAGACACGTGTGTTAAATTGTAAGGTTTTTAGTTTTACATACGGACCTTAATAAAGAGAAATCAATGAAAACGCAATCCATTTTTTAATAGCTATTGAATTGTTGTTTCACATCTCACTAAAACTTCTTTTAAAACTTATACAAAACATAGGGACGTATATTATTTTTTGAGTTGTTGAGAAAGTTAGTGCAATATTTCTGCACCTTTATTCCACCAATGAAGAACTCAACATTCATATTACTAAAACACTTGATATTTGACAAGAAATAAACCTCCCCTAAAAAAGTGTATAATTTACGACATTTGTAAAAGAGGTTATGATTGGTGTGATGTTTCAATAAATCTTGACACATGTCGAACCCCTTAAACAAGCGGATAGGGGTTGTAAAATACTTCTTTATGAGACATTGTTTTCATTGTAGTACAAGATGTCGAAGCGACGTCATATTTCACGTCGCGACGCACCTGCCGTTGAGCTTCCACGTCCCCTAGGGGATGGACCCAATATTGTTTTTTATGGCTTTTCTTTTAGCCTGATATAAACATATATATGCAGGGTTATTATATCAGTCAGAGGGTGTGTCCGTTAGGGGTGAATGTATTTGTAATTTAGGTCATACAAACGTTTTTTTGGAAATCCCCGATTTGAGGTTAGTTTAGTTTGATGTGGTTTTTAGAATATCTCTCAGTGCCACGTCTTTAGAGTGTTTGGAGGCAGATAAAAAAGTATAAGTGTATTTGATAATCATTATTTTATTTTTTAAATCGAATTTTGTGTATTTTCATATTAGGTTTCTGAATGTATAGTTACAGCAATTATAGTTTAAGCAGATAATACTGTAATTTGAAACCGAAAAATATTTCGTAGAAATGATTACTGACGGAAATCGATATATATATATATATATATATATATATATATATATATAAACTCTTTGGCTTCAGAGATCCAAAACGAATATATCACGGAAAATTTCATTTGTTAAAAACTGACTTTCCGTTTGTTAAAAGATAAATTTCAAACTTAATTTTTGTTTTATCTTCAACATATTTGAAATCGTATTTCGTTTTATTATTTGAAAGATTTTTTTTTTACCATTTAGTCAAAAGATTTTCTATATTAAACTGGTTTCAAATTTAAAGTGTGGAATATAGAAAGACAAACATTTTGCTCTTAATTTGATTATTTCGTTTTTCGTTAAAAAATAAAATATTAAATACAATATTAAAGGAGATCATTGTATTTGTTAGACTTTAAAGAATTGTTTGAGTGGTTTAGGTTGTTTTTTTTCTGTTCGTGAGAATTCACTATGTACAAAAAATTAATATTTTGTTTGACGAAAAAACCTCTCTATTAAGTTATAAAAACAACAATGTTCTCAAATCCTAATTATCAAAATGAATCTCCTTTTATGCTAAATTTTATTTGACTAACTACAATAAAGCCTTAGTATTAAATGAAATTGTTAATTTTAGAATTTTTTTCTGACTTAATACTTTAAAGTTATTATCACAGTTTATAAATTTTCACGTCATCGTAATAACTCCATTAAATTACAATAATTATGTTAAAAACCATTCTGCGTTTGAAGAGTTTTGATTTAAAATTTTACAGTAGTTTCTGAGATATGTGTATTTTAAAAAAAGGCAATTTAACATGTGCCATATAGGGCAGTTGGACTCCCCTTAAGCTTAATGAGTCAAATTTGAGTGGAAAATGACGATATTACATCTTGAATAATTAGAAAAAAACGAAAACGACCCTTATACAACATTAATAAAAACTCCGTTTTTAGACTATTTACGTTAATGTCACAAGCGAAATTCAAACTGTATTTATAAAATTAATTTTTCAAAGACGGCTGGTTCAACCAGCCAACTGAAATTTTTCAAGACGAAATTGGTTGGTTTTTATTTGGTTTTACGTATGGACGAGTGAGCAATTATTTTTTTGTACTTTTTATTTGTTCCATACAGAATTTTTCTTGAACAAAACACAAAGACGGCTGGTTCAACCAGCCAACTGAAATTTTTCAAGACGAAATTGGTTGGTTTTTATTTGGTTTTACGTATGGACGAGTGAGCAATTATTTTTTGTACTTTTTATTTGTTCCATACAGATTTTTTCTTGAACAAAACACAAAGACGGCTGGTTCAACCAGCCAACTGAAATTTTTCAAGACGAAATTGGTTGGTTTTTATTTGGTTTTACGTATGGACGAGTGAGCAATTATTTTTTTGTACTTTTTATTTGTTCCATACAGAATTTTTCTTGAACAAACACAAAGACGGCTGGTTCAACCACCCAACTGAAAATTTCGGTAACGAAATCGGTTGGTTTTTATTTGCTTTTACGTATGGACGAGTGAACAATTTTTTTGTACTTTTTATTTGTTCCATACAGAATTTTTCTTCAACAAAACAAATGGTTCACATCTGTGATTTATAATTGCAAAAGTTGTGTTTAATAAAATGCAATACAGAGAGCGCGCTGGGGTCGCACATCTGGAAGCAGACGATAACTCAGTTGGTGAGGGGGTGGGGTAGGGGGGGGTGAAACGCTTCATGTGCTCCAGATTTTATATTCCTTGTTAATAAAACAACATATCGGTGTACATAATATTGATGGTTTAATAACTGAGCTGGATTCAACTGAGGAAAAATAAATCAGGGTTTCTAGGTTAGGAAATTAAGTAGACATATGTTATTCTCATATATACGTAGTATAAAGAAAGTTATGTGATGGGTTAAAAGAGACGGAGTTTTTGTTTTGATATAAGTTCAAAAAGTATATATTAAAATAGTCTCCACTCGCTTCGCTCGTGTTAATATCTCGGGCGTAGCGGGTTTTACATATTAGAAGCCTCCACTCGCTACGCTCGTCTTAGTGACACGCTTTCGGATCTCGTAACTACGCTTACATTTACCTTGGAAGTTCAGGGTTAGAAATTATATTTTTAACAATAACTTCGCTATTTGTCTTCGTAGAGAGAAGGGTTCCGTACTATGATGAATTGAAATCTGCACATTTTCGTCTAATTGATTGTGTTATAAGTTGAAAAACCCACGAGATGTTTGAAATGGCCCCCATTTTGATAATTTCTATTTGATTTTTCTGAATTTTAATACGGGCACATATCAAATTCCTATATTAATTTTTGTACCCTCTAGACAAACCCGTGTTGTTTTCTAACCCTGACACTATTGGAGTATTTGAAGGATTTTTTTTTCAAAAAGAAGGTGGCTGAAGGGCGTAGTTGAGTTTATTATTAACAGTCTACACACCCTTTGTTGGTATCAGTGTCAATATACAATACAAGTTTTACAAAAATTACATTTTCGTTTGAAGTTAAAATATTATATTGCTTACAATAACTTCGTTATTTGACATCATAGAAGGATGCGGTTGGTACCATTACATGCAGAATTTAATTCTCCATGTTTTTATTCAACTCAGTGTGTTATAACTTGAATAACACACGATACATGAACAAAAACAGTTTAAACCGCCGTTTGTAGGAGCACACTAACGTCCCCTGTAACAAATTTCATGTTCCTATCTTAATTTTCGTGGCCACTATCGTGCCAATGACTACATAAATACTATAAGACACGACATGGCCATGTTAAATATTCTACGCTTATTCTTGAGTTGACCAATACCCGCTAGGTGGCGTTGATGTGACCAATCTGAAGTTGACGTGACTGGCGCTAGGTGGCTCTACGGTCAAACAATGTTTCAGGCGGGTAAGAGAAAACGCACTGATGCCACATATGGGACCAGAGATGCGAGGGAAGGTCGAGAATCGCTTATCTCAGCGCACGAACTGACAACACTGACTATGCTGACGGAAGTAAGTGAGAAGGTTTGTGAGAGAGAGGTCAACAGTTGTACAGTCTCAACCAAGTGGGATGCGTACAGTCAAGCACCTGCTGCTAGCGCTTTCTTATAGCTGTGTGTCAAACTTGTGACGAACAGCACCCGTAAAGCGTAGACTATTTCCCTATCCTATGTCGTGTCTTATAGTATTTATGTAGTCATTGATCGTGCTTACGTACAGACAACGCGGACGGACGCAATGTTGAAAATGTTTCCGTTTTCTGAAGCTACGAAATGTAAAAATCAGTCGAGAAAGGAAGGTTAAAAGTTTTGTCGATGATTAAACATATTAAACCCTAATATTATAAAACTAATCGTAGTTACATGGGTCGTACATAGTTACAAAGTTTCGTACATTTTAATACGCGTTTAAAAGACGCATAAACGTGTAAAATTGAGTTTAAACAAAACCTCACGTCTCTAAATCTACGAAAATTAAATAAATACAAAATCGATTTCGAACGATCGACAACGTTGAGGGATATTTTTCTGAACGAATGCTTTCGTCACACTTGTCGAATCCCCCCCCCGTCCTGGAATTGAGTTAAGTTTAAATAAAGAACACTTTAGATCCACGTCCCACCTCTTTTATTCAAATTGAGTTTTCACTAAGGGGTGAGTGCAAAGTGCCCTTACAATAAGATTGACTTGACCTTCTTTGTCACTTCTCAGAGAGTTCCTGCAGAGGGAAAACGTTCACAAGTGGCTGAGGGAAGTAACATACGTTGCCAAGTAGAGGAAATAAAACTGTCTACGAAGCTGACATGCTGGGATGAGAATGTTAACAATATGTTTGTTTAACGAAGTCAACTTTGGTGTCGATATATGCTGTACAAAAACAATAGAAATTGTGTTTTTAGAGTCAAACCACAGTTATGAAATTTATCCTTTAGAAACGACCTTCAATCTACACTAATAAATCTGTAGAGACGCCATCTTAGATCTTAAAAACTATTCAACCGATTTTAATGAGAATTGGTAACAGTTTCCACTCAGAAGAATGTTTTAACGTTGAGCTTTTTTCAATATCTTAATTTGAAGTTTAGTTTTGACAATAAAAAGGTTTTCCTAAGGAAAAGGTCGATCTTTGGTTCCTGGTAATCCCAACATCTACTGGACCGATATCAATGAAACTTTGCAACCGTATTTTTGAAGAATTTGTTTGTACAAAAAGAGTTGTTACTCTTACAAAAAAATATCAATCTGTAGCAGTCGATGTTCGCAGTAAATTAAATTACGAAACAGTCGACAAATAGGTTACCCTGTGTTTGAACAAATCTAACATGTGACAAAGAAACATTTTATCTTTAAAATTCAGTGTCAGAGTATCACTTCGCTATTTCAGATTGAGCATTTTTTTAATACTAATAAATCTACAGGTTTGTTTTTTTTGTAACATTTATAACAGCTGATTATATTATCAACACAATGATAGGTTAAGGCTAGCCTAGACCAGTGTGAAACATTTTATTAATAACAGCTGATTAGGTCCAACTGCTAAAATGATTAAACAAAAAGATAGGTTAGGCATAGTCTAGACCAGTTTAAAGTATTTAGGAAAGTGTTTAAAACGTATTAACAATCATATAAATTTAGTTACCATAGCAACCAATAATACACACTTAAAACAGCTGATTAGGTCCATTATATTAAAAAATTTAACACAAAGCTAGGTTAGGCCTTGCCTAGACCAATGTGTAACATTTTGAAAAGTATAACAGTGTGTGTGTGTGTGTGTGTGAGAGAGAGAGAGAGATGAATATCTAGAATGTTGTCTCTTCTATTAGGTTTTAGAGATGGGTGAGAGAGAGAGAGAGAGAGAGAGAGAGAGAGAGAGAGAGAGAGAGAGAGAGAGAGAGAGAGAGAGAGAGAGAGAGAGAGAGAGAGAGACCCGTTACGAAACTTCATCTAATAACCAACGTAAAGTATGTGTTAAAATTAGTGACAGTAGGCGATCTACAGTTGTAAAATCGCTGTAGATCGCCTACTGTCACTAATTTTAACACATACTTTACGTTGGTTATTAGATGAAGTTTCGTAACGGGTCTCTCTCTCTCTCTCTCTCTCTCTCTCTCTAAATAGTGATCAGTGGTTACATCCATTGAGTGATTGAGTGTTTCTCGATTTTTTAATAGTTTAGCACCGAATCACAACTTATTGTTATTATTTTGCCTGTGTCACAGTGGTAAACCATTTAAATCACGCAAATCATTGATAAACGCGCTTTAAAATCACTATCGAATCATTGCTTTCATCATTACCTCGCCTCAACCGCAGTACGAATTAGCAGTTAAAACATGAGACATGTTCCAGCTCTTCGCGGAGTTTCAATACTACTCCCCCTCCCCCAACTTTCATAGGCTTAAAATAAAGATGTTAAAAAAATCCTACCTTCAAAACTTAAAATGTCCATCACTAGTATTACAATGATTTCTACAAAAAGGACTCATATACCAGCGAAAACTTGCTACGTTGTTCTAATTAAGGACCTTAAAGAATAACAATGAATATAATTTACCTGTTCCGATGCCCAGCCTGGCGTGGAGAGCTGCTTTCCTCTCTTCCTCCTGGGCTTGCCTCCACATGGAGTCATCCCCCAGCCATTGCAACTTTCCCCCTGGAACACAAAAAATCATTGATTATTAAAGTTTAAATATAAAACGTTTAAAAAAATTTATGTTTAAAAATTATTATTAGACATAAAGTTATAATTCACTGTTAAAAAAATTTTGGAGTAGCTGACAAGAAAAAGAAAAACACAACACACGATTTGTGTGTGTGTGTGTGTGTGTGTGTGTGTGTGTGTGTGTGTGTGTGTGTGTGTGTGTTACCTAATCATGTAAAAACTGCTGGACCCATTAAGCTGAAATTGTACATGGACATTCTTAGGGTCCCTGGTTAACACATAGGCCTATTTTTATTTAGAAATTCCATCAGGGCACCGCCCCACTGGCCTTGAAAACTCCCAATATCAATTATCTATACTCTCAACCCCGTACGAAGGACGGTTACTCTGCTAGTCCTCTATAAAAGGGAAACTCTATAGGTCACTTTTTCAATCACATCAAAAACTCTAGTTACATCGCTGCACAAAGCAAACAAAACAAACCAGGGTAACTTGAAATATGCCTAGGTTAGGTTAGGTCAGTAATAAGGGACCATAGTGTGGTAGAAATCTCCGGTCCGTAGGTAAAACTAAGGACTCTTATAATTTCACACGCGTGTCTGTCTGTACAATTTAAACTGCTTGTCAAAAGACTTTACTTTATAACTGTCCCTATGTATAGCTACGGAATCTAAGTCGTATGATTTTAGCACAACGCCCATTAGGGCCTAGCCGACGTCAAGAAATTAATTAGCTTTATACACAATTATAATGTTCATAAAATCTCAACTGTTTTAAACAAAGCAATCGTAAGGCTTCTTGATTTCCCAAAACAATTATAAATATCTTACAACACCCAAGTAACCAACTTTTGAATATTGAATTTAGAGGTTTTTTTGTAATAAGAGTCTGGGTAAGTACCATGATGGCGCTAAATCAATTAGTTTGATTGGAGGAGATTCTTAACGACGATTGATTTTGGTTTGGTGAGAGGGATAGTTTGCGCGATGTTTTTTTTTACACAATTTATTTTAATTTGTAATCATCAAACAACAATCCAAGATGGCGTTGGAATTAATTTCTAAAAAAGGGCATAATTCAATGCCATCGTAATTGTTTTCTTCTACAGCTGGAGTAACTAGTATTCAAGTTTACCAGAAGCCACGGTGACGCTTGACTTTTTTTTTATCTACTTTCCACGAATACGACCCTGTCGACGACACTTTTAAAACGTTACGACTCATAATTCATTTTACGGTTTCGTAAAAATAAAATAAAAAAATGAGGTAAACACCTGAGTAATAAACGACCAATAACGTTATGCATAAACATTAACATGACTCATAAACGTCCACACATTGTTCAGTGCGCTGCCTGTGGAATAATTTGTAACTAATTAAAATTCTTGAAAATCTAGTTATAGAATATTCTAACCGTCTACCTGGTATATATTTATGGCAGAATTAGCGCATATTAACTAACATTAATACACTTTTATGTATAATTATAAAACAATAAAAAATAGTTTTGTGTTGCCGGCGGACATAAGACGATTCGGGTTTATGTGTGTATTAATTTCTCGACTGAATAAGATTCCGTTCTGGGGAATTTACGTTTTTGGTCCGTTTTTACGACGTTAAAAGTTTTTACTATCCCGCCCTGATAATGAAATATGTCCGGTTAGGAGGTTTATACGTGTTGTGGAGATTTCTGGACCACACAGCGTCAGAATTTTGACTGTTGGGAGTAATTTTTATCTAGGACATTTTAAATATCGCGTTTTTATATTTAAAAGCGTATTTTGGGGTGAAAAAAATCTTGATAGGCAGGTGATATGCTGCGATAGGTTTAATATTGATTGTTCTCTTTACTTGACGAACTCATGTTTACAATATCAAGCTGTACAAAATCAGCTGTTATTGACACTATCAGCGGGTATTTAGTGAGTGGAGACCTAGCTGAACCGCCACCTTTCTCATGTAGTCTTGGGTTAAATTGCTCTCTTCCATCTTTACTGTTGACCAACTCTTGTTCTTTTCCGACACACGCTTATAGAGTATTGGAGGGCTAAGGGTTTTTATTTTATGTTCTTTTCATATTTTTTAATACAACGGCGATGATGACATTTAAAAAGCAAGAAAAAAAATCTGTTATGACAATATGCACCTTCTAAAACTTTCAATTTCTACGTTTATTTTAGTCTTTATTGATTTCAGTATCTTACATAATCGAGGAAAAATAAAACAAAAGTACGTATCAAATATAACAAAAATCAAATTAAAACATACGGCACAAATTTTCTCTCTCAACTGTCCTCAAAATCAAATAAAAACCAACCAAAACAATTCATCACAAAAACTGTACGTGTTTTTATTTGTTGTTTAAAGGCGAAAAACCTATCTCAGGAAGTTACAAAGAAAGGGAAGAAAATAAAAAAATAAAGACGCCTAGCTCTATCAGTCAGAGTCGGAACGGAACAAGAGTTGGTCAAGAAAGATCTACACGAAGAAATTGTAGATTTAATCCCTCGGGATTAACACTGACTAAAATTTCAGTTCGGTAAAATGAGAGTCGAAATGTGAAAATAATTATATAAGGAGTATTTGAAAAAAATATTTATAGTGTTTTTTAACTGGGCCACCGTTGTGATTTCTGAAACTATACAATTTACTGAAAACTTCAAACGGGAGACCTTACCAAATTTGTCCTCTGTAATAAAATGGCGTATTTTTAAAATTCGTACCCTATTTCCCAACATGGGCGTCATCCCCAGTTCATTATTGGGGGGGGGCATATCCCGGGGGTTTGGGGATATGGAAATTTTTTAAAATTAAACTTCTCAAAACATTGTTTTTATGCATTTATTTATGCGTTTGTAACAGAAATGTAATGTTAAAAACCCTAGTAAAGACAAAGCCCGATGTTTACCTTTTAAGGTTTTAAGTAAATCATTCGTTTTTAGCAAAAATATTTTTACATCTCAAATATTGGGGGAGACGCGTCCCCCCGTCCCCCCGCGATGACGCCCATGTTTCCCAATATGTCGGCCAACTTTAAAATATCTTATAGAAACCATTTAAACTTTTACCCAGATTTTAAGAAGTTTTTATTCTTGGGTATTTTTTATATTTTTACTTCATTACGAAATATAAAGTTCGGTTTAAAATACATGGAAAAAACAACAATTACTTAAAACTCTTGCTTTAATTTCGGCTATACATGTATTGTTTTATGAATACTCTAGAATTTAGCGTTGTTTAAATTTCGCATTTAAGCTGTTCAGACAATTAACACCAGAATTCCCTTTTTTGGACCTCAAAATATATCCCCAAAAATCTCGACACAGATTTTGTTTCAGCCAATTACATAACGTTATTTATTCCACTTATCAGAAACTAAACTCAAACAAATAATACAAAATTAGTTCCTCAAAATGTTACAACTTCTAAAGTATTATTTTCGGAAATGGCCCCCTCCCAATACGGCACAAATCCGTACGCTTCCAAATAATAACAATGACACTTTCATTAGGCCTTGTGCCCGGATCGGCTTTTGTCTGACTCAAGTGGGTTACTGTGTACATGACTAGCAGATAAATAACAAAGGTTTAACATTAACATTTGCAATAACTAGGTTAATTAATACTGTATTTAACAATTACAACATCAACAGCTTGGCTTAATCTTTCCGTTACATATCTCAAAGAGAGAAAACTAGGTTGAATAATGTTTTCTAAAATGCAATTAACGTACATAAAATTGGTTATTTCGATTTTTTGGGTTGTATTTATCAATATAATAGCAATGATCCAAGCGGCAATAATTAGAACTAAAGTATACATTTAATCAACGGTTAAATTATCCGTTAAAACGCTAGTGATCCGTGATTCACTTACAGCGTTTCTAAAATCACTGTTATCCATATTCGTGATTGGCTTTTCAGTGACCGTACCTATAGTGGATGACACCTTTCTTCTTCTAGTCTTGGATAATGTTTTCTAAAATGCAGCTAACGTACACAAAATTGGTTATTTCGATTTTTTTAGGTTGTATTTGTGAATATAATAGCAATGATCCAAGCGGCAATAATTAGAACTAAAGTATACATTTAATCAACGGTTAAATTATCAGTTAAAACGTTAGTGATCCGTGATTCACTTACAGCGTTTCTAAAATCACTGTTATCCATATTCGAGATCGGCTTTTCAGTGACCGTACCTATAGTGGATGACACCTTTCTTCTTCTAGTCTTGGATAATGTTTTCTAAAATGCAGCTAACGTACACAAAATTGGTTATTTCGATTTTTTTAGGTTGTATTTGTGAATATAATAGCAATGATCCAAGCGGCAATAATTAGAACTAAAGTATACATTTAATCAACGGTTAAATTATCAGTTAAAACGTTAGTGATCCGTGATTCACTTACAGCGTTTCTAAAATCACTGTTATCCATATTCGTGATTGGCTTTTCAGTGACCGTACCTATAGTGGATGACACCTTTCTTCTTCTAGTCTTGGATTTCATACCTCTCTTTTATATCTACACTCTTTCTTAACCAATTCCTTTTCTCTTAAAACTCTGATGTTACTATAGGATTCGTCTCTCTTGTAAAACCACAAAAACTTTATAAAAATTAATAAGTAATCAATGGTGATTCGATCACCAATTGTGATAAACAGTGATCAGTGTTTCGAGCTAATTAACTTGTTTCAAATACAAAAAAATAACAGTGATTTTGGTCATTCCGTCAGTGTTTAGTAAAAGATATTATGTGTTGAATATTGTGATTCTAACGAATAGTCTCCTTAGACAATCCCGATGGATACCACCTGGATCTACAATTTTCTAATGCATTCTTTTGTTAGATCCTTTTATACCATTTTCTCAATCAAGTCTCTCTTGACCAACTCTTGTTATCTCCCACCCTGACGCTAATAGAGTATTCGACAGTTAGGGTTTTTCATTTTATGTTTTTTCTTTTTTTCATGAGGAGTTGAGAACCGAGAGGTTTTTTTTGCCTTTACACAACAATAAAGTTTTAAAATTAAACTTCTTTAACTTAGGACTCTCAGAGGCACACTATAGGAGTACTGCAAGGCAACTCCGAAGGAGCCTAGCTAGATTTACACTTTTTCATGTAGTTTTCTGTTAGATCTCACTAACTCATCTTTCCAATCCAGTTTCTTTTCACCAACTCTTGTTCTATTCCCACCGTGACACTATCATAGTAATCCAAGGCTAGGAGTCTTTATTTTATGGTTATTATTATTTTTTTTTAAACAAGGCGATGATGATTGAAAAAATTTTCGCCTTTACCAGGAAGAAATTAAAACTACGATTTTATCCTTTATTTATTAAACTGTTTTCCAATTATAATAAATCATTCTTAAAGAATTAAACAAAAACATTCATATCAATAAATTTTAAAACAAGGAAAATGTAATAAACTTAAAAGCAATTCGTCGCAAAGTGGAACCAGCCGTGTATTCATTGGGAAAGATGAAAGAAGGGAATCTTTTCCTTTTTAATCTACTGGAAAGTTTCTGCAGATGACATTCAAAATGGCGGCGTCACGAGTGTGTTGGCTTTTTTTTTTATTTCCTTCTTTTGAATAGAAAGCTCCAGGCTAGTCCGACAAACAAAATAAAGTTAAATCAGCGACGAGAAGAAGAAAAAGAGATATATCCTTTGAAGAAAAGTTCTTTTTGTTGGTACCACAATCGAATTCAGGAGCAGCCCGTAAGTAAATTGTTCAGACACATACATTGAATACCCCCCCCCTCACCTCCTTCCATCCCTTTCTTTGCTTCTTTGTCAAATCTTATCTGCTATGCCAATCCGTTTATTTAGTTGTGGTAACTATGAAGGTTTCTAATATCAAATGAATGTTAAAGAGAAAAGAGAATATTCTCTTGTTCCTCCAGATACATACAAATGTATACATAAACAATTAAATAATAAATAACAAAAGAACAAAAAAATAAATAAATGACACACTTTGCTTGCTAACATTAGTTAAAAAAATAAACTTAACTCTTATACAGGGTGTCAGAAACTCCTGTCAGGAATGGTAGGATAAAATATACAGGAAATAACATATAGCCCTATCTTAGTTTTCATTCTATCCGCCATTTTTCATTTTAAAAAACACGTTATAGCTTTGGAAATAGATAGAATAGTGAGTTCATATCCGGTGTACACGTTTTTTATATTTATATAGTTTTACACGTGTACCAAAAACGGAGAATATATTTTCAAAATGGCTGCTTTTAAATTGTTTAAAGATATCTCGAAAACTGTTAACTTTATAAAAAACGTTTCAACAGGAAAAAAAAGTTTCCATTTTTAATTGCAAATAAAATTGTTTTTATGTTTACTATAGCTTAAAGTATCATTATTGAGTTATTGACAAAAAACTGAACACATAATGTCTTGGTTGTCTACAACACCCAAGATTAAGCTTAAACCAAAATATTTTTCAATTCCGACAATTTTTAATAACAATAACAAAATATAATGTACATAAACTTAGTCTTAATAATGAAGGTTAATAAATATCCCACCAAATAGCTACTCTCGTCAAATAATTTATATTTGTAATATTACAGTAATGATTTTAGGTTTACATTGAAAGAAAAACAATGTTAACAAAATTGAACAAAAAAAATACACGGAAAACCCAAAATCTAAAGACTTCATAACAAATGTTCCACATAACGGCTTTCCACTTCCTTCTAGAGTCTAAAGTGAGGAAAGCGATCGCCAGATCTCTTCATAAATCGAGATAAACGGCAGCCATTTTGAAAATATACGAAATAAATTCTTTGTTTTTGACATATTTGTATTACGTTACATAAAAAATGCCCATACCAAAAAGAAAAGAGAAAATGTTGGGTGGACGGAAAACTAAGCATGATTACATGGCATTTCGAATGTACTTTATTCATATCAAATTAATTTTTGAGGTTTGGTCGGTAATTTCTCCCTCCGTTTTTTGATTTTCACGTTTCAGAAACTAAGAAAACTTGAAAAAAGTGGTTTTCGAGAAGTTGTCCGTCCTCCTACGTCGTCTGTATGTAAGCACGATTCCGGCAAAAAAAAGAAATGAAATTTGGTATATATATGTATTTAACTATAGTGTACTCATATAGAAAAATTGAATTGAATGTCAAAATGGCGGCCATTTTAAAACAGTTTTTGTTCATATTTCGCGTGTTATACAATTTATTAAATTCGCTAAATTAGATACAAATTTCCATTTTAATTTTCCATGTAATGACACCATACGACTTCTCTACGCTGACAAATAGTTAATTTAGTTTCAAAAATCTAATTTATGACCTCTCTACAAAATGTGATCTTACGTACACGAAGATAGCGAGTGGAGGCTCCTTCACATTGTATAGCTTCGAGGCCCGCTAGCCTATACACATCTAGTGGGGGGGGGCTTTGATCTAACAATACAATTTAAGATTTCCTACAAAGTCCAAGATACCAACTTTTAAGTATTAGTTACAAGATCTGCTTGATTACATTGTATGATTGAGCTGGGTAAGTACCTTGATGACGTATCTCGTAAATTTCACAAAAAGTTGACATATTGAATTCCGATATTAAGTACATCAGTAATGAAAATATAATTCTATTTGGTTTATAATTAAAATTTTTGTAAGAAAATTACAACACTGTGTTTAGTAATTACTTGATTATTTTTTCGATTCAATATTGTTTATTTATTGTATTGTTTTTTTTTTTTGTTTGTAATATTTAGTTTAATTTTCAATAAAATAATTACAATTACTATATCTAGATATTCGTCAATACGCAATGAACATCCCCAATACGTTTCCACTACAGCTGATTTGAGACTCATCACAAGAGACGACCCCAGGTCATTCATGTATTGATTACTGAAGGGGATGTTGACCATGCTTCCCCTTGATCCTAATTGTCCACTCAACTCTCTTCCCTAACTTTCTTCTATGCTTAATGTTTGCTAATAATATATGCAACGTGAGTCACCGTCCGAAGGAGGTTTGAATTATTGCTAATGTAGATTTATTTTAAAATGTCTAATATAATCTAACTATTGCAAATCCTCATAAATAAATGTAGCAAAAACATACAAACTTTTCTCACTCATACCAAACGTAACCTAATGTAACCTAACATATTCTAACCTAACCTAACCTAACCAAACCTAAACTAAACTAACCTAACCTCACCTAACCTAACCTAAATTAACCTAACCTAACCTAACCATTGCGAACCCTCATAATAAATGTTGTGAAAACATACAAAGTGTCTCAGTCATTCACGTCCTTAAACTAACTATTGGGAACCCTCATTTAAATGTTGCAAAAATTGCACAAACTTTCTCACTCGCTCACACGAAACGTAACCTAACCTAACCTAAACTAACCTAACCTAACCTAACCATTGCGAACCCTCATAATTAATGTTGTGAAAACATTATACAAAGTTTCTCAGTCATTCACGTCCTTAAACTAACTATTGGGAACCCTCATTTAAATGTTGCAAAAATTGCACAAACTTTCTCACTCGCTCACACGAAACGTAACCTAACATAACCTAACCTAAACTAACCTAACCTAACCTAACCATTGCGAACCCTCATAATAAATGTTGTGAAAACATTATACAAAGTTTCGCAGTCATTCACGTCCTTAAAATAACTATTGGGAACCCTCATTTAAATGTTGCAAAAATTGCACAAACTTTCTCACTCGCTCACACGAAACGTAACCTAACCTAACCAAACCTAACCTAAACCAACCTAACCTAACCTAACCATTGCGAACCCTCGTAATAAATGTTGTGAAAACATTATACAAAGTTTCTCACTCATTCACGTCCTTAAACTAACTATTGCGAACCCTCATTTAAATGTTGCAAAAATTGCATAAACTTTCTCACACGCTCACACGAAACGTAACCTAACCTAACCATTGGAACCCTCATAATAAATTTTGTGAAAACATTGCACAAACATTCCCACTCATACATTCATAAAACCTTGTAAAAACTAATCGGATTCCATTTTTAGTGGGTAATGCGCGAGAAAAATTAAATCAAATTGGGGGTTTCTTTACGACACATATTGCCAAGTTTTGATTTATCATAAAATATGGGAAAAAGCCCCAAATGCCCATTTAATGAATTTGATTACGTGTTTGAACTGCAGAGCGATACACGTACAACGTTGGCCTCAACGGATGTGTCCCCAAAAACCTGGGCGTAATTTTTTATCCATTACGTAATTTGCTCTATAGTACCTATTTTGTAAAATTTAAAAATTAATACAAATTAAAACAAATCTTCCACTTTTTCACTCATCTATCCACAAAACCAACAAAATTATTCGACTCCATTTCTCTAAAAATGTTTCTATACTACTTATAAAGAGAAGAAACAAATTTAAGATTATCAATTACAGAATATTTCCTCTAAACTATAAGAAATACTTTCGAAAGATCTCTCTTTATAAATTTTCTGTGAATATAAAATATCATTTGCAATAGATAAAAAAAACGTCTTGAGGTCGGCTATTTTGGAAGCGTTAGAAAAAATTATTCTAGGGCAACGGACGTAGTCCTTCCTTCCGGGTGTTGCCGCATTGTTGAATTTTGTACAAGAGTCGACAAAACACATTTCAAAAACCCTGCAAAGTGTCCTGCAAAGGTCACATGATTACGTTCTACTATTGGTCCTCAGACTCTAAGCTTTCCAATGAGACTTATTTCTGTAGGTTAAATAGAAGAGAGTACAAAAATGGGTTAGACCTAGCACAGACCAATGTGAAACAATTTGGAAAATGTTTTAAACTTGATTTTGTAATTTTACATTTAGTTATCGTAGCAATCAAATAGTAATGTATACTTAGAACAGCTGATTAGGTGGATTATAATGCAGCGAAAAATAGGTTAGGCTTAGCATAAAATTTTTAAAGTTTTTTAACCTTGATTTTTCATTTTACATGTAAATTAATTAATTAACAATGCATACTTTAAACATCTGATTAGGTCTATTTGTGACTGTGCCAGAATAGAGCTGTTATAGAAATTGAATTTAATAGAATTTTCATAATTGTTTTGTGAATATAAACAAAATATATCCTTTCATTTAAAACAAACTGGACGAAAATGGCTCGGTAGAACTCCATAAATGACAATAACATGGTTGTCACCTAAAACTCTTAAAAAGTGTCCTCGTGACCGTGGGTTCACACAGTCACGTTCTATACTATACTATTAATCCTCAGACCCTAAGCTTTCCAATATAACCACCTCCATCCTTGTGAACACCTCCTTGTGTGGCCGAAGAGGAGTTCTTTAGCGAAAATATATATAGGCTCTGCTGAATTATTATTCAAGATAAGAATAGATATTTGTGACACGTTTGAGGCACGGTCATCTCGGTTGGAATCCGGAATAACCGTGGTTGGGGCTTTGGATGCAATCTGGGTTCTGAGAGGAACCTCGGTTTCTGTTCGGCTCACTTCGGTTTCGGCAGATCACGCCAATGTCATTGGTATAGTGGAACAGCTCTAAGAAGGCACTTGTGCACGGTGCGGGGCAGTAGAGGAAGTGGTGGATTATGTCGGAAAATAACACCGTTCCACAAACATTGACTTTTCCTTTGAATCGCCAGCTACCCGAGACTTGCCCTCCTTGAGAGAACCTAACGTTTACATCGAGAATAGTACAGCGTTTTCACCCGATCTGCGAAGATTCTTAGGCCTGTTACACTATAGTCTCTATCTCTCAGGCAGATGAGACCGCTTATGTGAGCATAATCTATGTTCGCAAGATTGAACTTCCGACATTTTGTTTATTAATTTATTAATTTAACAAATAACACCGAGCTATTGAAATTATGACGAGTGGTGTTTCGCGAGTTAAGCCGGACAACTATGTTGGACTCTTAAATTATTTAGGTTTAGAGAGTCGATGTAAGCTGAAGGCCTATTTCGAGCACTATTTAGTCACGTGTTATTTGCAGTTTATTGGTTTAGTTCCGTTATATTAATTTTAGCGTAGTTAAGTTATTAAAAGCTGGTTTACAAGAGTAGTATTGGGTCAGACGAGGTTAAGGGAACACGTTTATTAAACGGGCATGATAGGGTTAACCAAAGACTACATGTTTGCCTTTCCCTACTCATTAAAGAACGTATCTATATATATTGAAACAGATCCTTAGATTGTTTTCCTTGTACTATAAATTCGCCCTTAAAGTAAATAGTATTTTATTGATTTTTTCCAATTAGTAACTTTCTTCACTTGCAATTGTTTTAATTGATTTCGTTCATTAATCAAAAATTTGAATGACATCGGTAGTACTGATGTTGAGTTTCTTTTGTCATTTTCTAAAAGATGGCGACCGTTAAGTCAGTGTCTTTATAGGTTATATTTCAGTAAAATTTGATCTACACATTTTAGAAGGTTATTGGGTGAGATAGATTTTCATATTATTGATAATTTCGGAGACTTGCCGTCATTTTTGTAAATAAAAAGTAACCTTTTTATTTCTCATGATATGTTTCTTAACAATAGAAGTTGATTAATATACGCAAATGATGGTAAACGTCAAATTAATTGTAGAGTAAATTTTTAGAAAATCGTAATTTCAGTTTTGATCTTATGAGACATGTTTCCAAATTTGAGTTATTGAAAAATTAATTACTTGGAGATACGAACAAAATACCACAGTATTTTAATAATTTTGGGTCATTCGTTTGCGATTTACAGTATACATTAATTTAAAAAATCGCTTTATTTTACTGTTTCAACCTTTAAATGTAAATAAATGCGTTATTCTAAATCGTTGTTTTACCCTACATAACTACGTAATGGGAGAAACTAAAAGTGGATAAGTACAACAGATTTTTTTTTGTGTAAAATCACCATTTTGTACTAACCCTACAAATTTGTAACACATAGTAACGTATACTATTACTTTGTATATACGAATACATGCGCAAAACATCTAAAATACATATCATTGCGCACAAAATGGTGATGCAAAACATATGCAAAGCAATGGAGGAAGTAAGGATAAAAAAAGAGAAGGGGCGTGCTTCGTACATGCGCAGCACACTTTCAACCCTTTCCAGAGCACGAGCTAAGACTTGTTTGCATTTCAATAAGGGGGGTAAAAACGCAACCCCCCCTTCCAACGTACACCGCGCACACGAATAAAAGAATAGTTAATGTTACCATCTAAAGTTGCTACAGAAGGGTGCCATTCTATTGTATGCATCTCCTTCTTCATTTATATCAAAAGAACTAAATATCAACCCTTACATAACAAAAGGGGTTGGTTTTCGATCACCTGCGCGCCCTTAAACAACCCTACGCGTCTAATCTGTTTGGTAAATCATGTATATACATTTTAACCAACGGACCAATCAGAATCTCGTCTTGTCTAACTGATTATTTCTAACGGATATAAACCCTTCCGATAGTATTTACCGTTGGTACGACGGTATTGGACCGATTTCAAGCCAATAGGTGTTAACGGATTTCTTTTTATGATTACAAAATGGACGTTTAACGATTTTTATTATGCTATTAAGATCTCGTGGTTTCTATTGTTTGAAAAATATAAATAAGTCATTAAAAATGTTTATAAATTGATTTCTGTTATCACCATTTGTAAGCAATTACGCCATTATTGTTTTAATGTGATTTTATGTTGTTTTTTTTTATCGCCAATGTATTGTCATTATAATAGATGAAACTGGGTGTTTCGAAAGTGGTTTTAGCGACGTCCATTTTGAAATGAAGAATGAATATTATGATATTATGACGAGCATAGCTGAGTTTCTAATTTGGGGGAAACAATATTGAGTGGTAGTTTAGAATAGCGGGAAACACGGTTTTAAAGGTGCGTAATCGATCGAAATATTCCATTCGAAATGTAAAGATAAAATATTTATTCATTAAAATTCAAAATATCGCTTGTGGAAAACACATGTTTGAAATTGTTATTATTGCCTAATGATATTTATCTATGGAAGACGAAAGAATATTTTACTTTAAGCTGAAAGATTTGGGATTTCCTTCAAAATTTTCAATGTTTAAATTAATGTGTATAAAATTACCGATTGCCTGTAGTAATTTTTTTAGGGCTTTGTACGGAATTTTAGTGCAATGTTACACGGTGCCTCCACCCCTCTGCTTGGTAGTTGTCGCAACATATTCAAATTATTCTAGCTAATAAAATTCAAATCGGTTCTAACTGTTCTCTCTAAAGATCCAAACAATGTGTATTGGTTGCAGGTCTTTATCTTTCTCAACTGCTGTAATTAGAAGCTTCATTTTAATCATTTACGATTTCACTAGTTTGTGACACAAACGTAGCAAGTTTAATGCTATTAAAACTTTTTTTTTTTAAAAAAGGGCGTTCGTGGTTAATTTTTCACCTTTTGACTACAATCATGTCCTTTCTTCATACAACAAGATTCATTATTCATTCTCTAAAGAACCCCGGTGACAAGTTTTTAGTGTTGTGGATTTACAGTTTTTGTCTTTGAAATTATAAATAAGTTTCTCCTTTTCTTAATTTAAAATTTTGGTTTAGAAGAATTACAAAAAAGTTTATAGAACAAAAATTAATAAAGAAACTGCCACGACCGAAAAATATTCTTCACCGATACTGAATTGTATTTTTTCTTTTCTTTCGTCTTTTAGAAAAAAAGGAAAAGGAGAACATTAAATATATACTGAAGGCAGCTAGCACTCGAATATTGTAATAGCGCCAGTGTCACAAAAGAACAACTTTTGGTCAAGTGAGAACTGATAGAAAAGATGAAAGAAAGGGATTTAACTCAAGACTATACGAAGAAATATGTAGATCCAGCTAGATCCCCTCGGGCTTGTGAGCCACTGAATTCTGTAAAGTTGTTACATTCTACTGAGATAGAAAACAGTCAATTTGAACTAAATTAAAAAAATACACCGTAAATTAAACAGGAAAATTATTTACCACCAACTAAACAAAAAAGCTAATTAAAGAGTTATGGGTTAAAAGGAAATTAACCCAGTTCAAAAATTGCTTATCTCAAAATCTGCTACAACGATATCTAATAAATTTTGATGGCAATATGGAGATTTATGACACGCTAAAATTTATAAACGTAAACTTTACCATTAAAAGTTTTTGTTGCATGTGCTTTTTTCCTAACATATTACAGGTTTCTGTTAAAATATAAAACGATTTGTGAAAATTCGAAACGATTTCGACAATTATTTCCTGATTTATGTTTTCAAAATTTCAATAAAATCGCAAATCTTTTGACTCGATAAAATATAATTCTGGGTTACCAATATCAGGGACCATATTTGTCTGGATGATTTATTTTTATACCCGCATAAAAATTTGTACTACGAGATTTTTGACAATATCCATGCATCGTTTTTACAATTTTAAACCGAGATAAATACGAACCTGATATAACGATTTCAATAAAACTAGCTAAAGCGAATTGCAAAGAAGACGCAACAGGATCGCGACATCAAAGAAGAAAAAACCAAACGAAATCTAGTACATAATAGAAGTGCAGCGCGAGAACCTGAAAATAATATTTAAAAAAAAAAATCAGAGTATTATGGTCAGGAAAACCTATGCTCAAACTACTGCTGGTGTTAACACAGAGGAAGATAACTTATATATTGAAAACACCCTTGAAGTTATACATTGTAGATTGGAAGAACAAATAAACTGTTATTTGAAAAATTGAATAACATAGAGTCCAGTATTAAGAACGCTTATAAAAAAAGCAAGTAGTATTTTTTAAACTTAAGTCTTTTAGCGTGGAATGCTAACGGGCTTCTTGGCAAAGTTATGGAACTTGAATTATTATTGAGGAAAGACAATATTGATATTTTTCTCGTTTCTGAAATCAAATATTAACAAAATTCAAATGTTTTAAAATAAGGTACTGCGTACTATTGTTAATGCATGGTATGTCAGAAATGAAACAATTCACAAGGACCTTAAAGTGAACACAGTTCTTGAAGAAATAAAATCTATTGCAGTGAAGCATGAAGGCAGACTTCACACTAATAATAACGCAACAGTATTGGAACTGATTGAGACCAGGACACTCCATAGGACCAAGATCCTGGACCTAGTGCAGTGAAATAGAATTACTCAGAGCCACCTAAAGAGCCACTTAACTCTGGCACACAGTGTATTATCTAAATGTAAACTACTACATAAGTTTGTAACTTAATTGTAATATAAAAAAATAAAACATAAAAAAACAAATAAAACATTTCAAAAATACAGGAACATTTTTGAACAAATGACAAACATTTCTGTTTGTCAGATAAAAAAAACAAACAACTTTCATAAAAAAAAAATAGAATGGTATTTTTTTTTTACATGTCAGAAAAACTTGATTTAATTAACATTTTAGGGTAAACATAACTCGCACTATAAATTAATCTAAACACAATTAAATCGGCACCTCAATAACGTTTCTCGGCGCAAACAAATCCTGGATTTACTACGTCAACACCCGAATCAGTAACTAATCACGACATTATCGATGGCCTCACCACCCCACACCCACATCTGTTGTATTCGATATTTCCCTAGATACTATGATCAAACCATATCAAATATCGAACAATACTAAAGGGGTGGACTTTTTATATCAACCCTTTCATTTATCATAATGTATTTATCAAAATGCAGACAACACGCCTTGTGCAACAGATTTAGTAATGGCGGCGAGGAATCGCTAAGCGCGACATTTTTAATTAGTGGCGTAATAAATCGAAAGCAGCTGAAACGCGATCGATTATAGAATCGATTCTATACGATGATTGGTGGTTTTTTTTAGGTTAAACTCTTGCAATCGAGTAATTAGTTTCTGGTGAGTATTGCATCATCCCATGTTTTAGCTTTTGGTAAGTTGAGGTGACAATTAAATAAAAAACACATTTTAGGGCGAAAAAACCTGTCATCATCTCTTTGTAAGAAGGGGAAGAAAAATAACATATAAATCCCATAGCTTCGAATACTCTAATAATGTCAGTTCGGAGAAGAACAAGAGTTGGTCAAGATAGGAAAGATGAACGAGAGGGATTTTATCCAAGATTACATGTAAAATCGTGTAGATCCAGTCAAGATCCTTCTGGAGGATTTTTAGAAAAAGATAAAACCTAATAGGAAAGACGAAAAAGAGGGATTTAACCTTAAGGTGAATATAGTGTACATCCACATAGTCTTTAGGGTTGTCAAGCACAACTCACTATAGTGAGCCCCCTGTGAGCATTTAAAAATATTAAACTAAACTCATCATTATTAAATTTCTACTAAAATTTAAAATAACATCGAATGAATTTATTCACTGAAGTAATTAACTATTATTTTTCGCTCAGTATAAAGTTTTATATCATGTTGTAAACACTCTAAAGACTGAAATTTTAATTAGACAAGTTTATTACTTACCAAAATCAGTTGATAAATTCAAAAATTGTGATCAATTTTCAAGTTTCAAACGAATTATCTTCTTTTGTTTTACCAATAAGTCCTATAATGTCTCCATAATAGCTCAAACGATAATTATTAAAACACCAATAATCGTAATTTTAGGCTGGATTTCAATCAATTTAACCTGTAAATTATATTTTACTATTCTATAAATAGGATTGAAACAAGCGTGGTAAAATATTAAAATAATGGTTTTTCGGAAGCTTCTTATATAGAACATACAAGAACTCAGAGTAACTGAAGATTAAAAATAATAATATATTAATAAAATATTAGAACATAATTAAATTTAGATTCATAACTAAATAAAAAAAATTAAATTGTAATTTAATTATAAAATTAAACTTATAAATGATTAAAAAACAAAGTAGAAGGGAAAAACACTCTTAAAAATAATAATACTTCAAAAATAAGATATTGTGCCACATTTTAATGTATAAAGGATTTATGTACCCGAAAGGAAACCTTGTATTAGGATTACAGACGGTGACTTAAGTAAAAGACAGAAATCTTCGATAATTAAAAAAAGCAAATTCTGATTAGAATTTACGGTGCGATATGCCAGAATGAAACTAACCCACAAAGCAGAAATTAAAACTTATCGAAATGTTATAATAGGTGGAAATTAGTTTAAAAGCTTCTGTAATCTATAAAAAATATCAATTTAAATTGTCAATATTACCTAGACATTTTTATTCGAAAACTGAAGTTGTTGAAAACAGTCAATGTTTCGAATTTTGTTTTCTACGAATTTTAAGTTGGAATTGTCTTCGAAATTTGCAATTGTCTATTTGTATCTAAAATTAAAAGTAGTGTCCTCAGAAGTGTTTCCTATTTAATTCTGGATGAACGATAAGCAGTTCTCGTTGTTCAATCCTGCGTAATGCGTATCCTTAAAATATATTTTGTTGTTTAAAGGCGAAAACCTCTTGATCATCATCGCCTTATAAAACAAAATAAAGACTCAGCCGTTAAATTCTCTATCAGCGTCATTGTCAGAAAAGATCAAAAGTTGGTCAAGAGAGACTTGATAGGAAAGATCTAGCTTCCCTTGGGATTACAAAGTCCGTACTCACTAAACTAAACCACTTGGAGTAAACATGCTTAAAATTGAGAGTATAGTTTAGAACTATTGAAGATAAAAGAAAAAAAAAAATATGTGAAAAAAGTATAAAAGGGAAATCAAATACGAGGGGGAAATTAGCATAACTCTGAAATGAGAATCAGTAAAAAGGTCGTGAGAAACTCCGTTACCTTAAATACAATAAAAAAGTATTTCCATAAAAGAGGAAAATATAAAAAGTCTCCAAACAAGTGGCCAACTTTCTCACGGATAATCGAGGGGTTGATTTAGGTTCTACGTAAAAGACTAGGACTGAATTTTTTGATCAAAAACCCCTCTTTGTAAAGTTTCGCAGGTCGGTAATGTAACCCACTTTGCCTCATTCATGTGAAAACTTACCCCATCCCCCTCCGTATCCTTCCCGCGTTTTGTGTTAAAAAACGTTCTCTATAGAAATCCAAGCAGACAAAAAAACACTAGTCTTTTTACAGAAAAAAACCTGTCTTTTAACCCCAAAACGTTGTCCATTATTTCTCGGAAAAAGGAAAGATCAGGAGGGATGGAAACGAGGAGGGGGTAACACTTTAGAATCCACCCTTCTTTTAAACTCTCGACGATGGAAAAAAAATCGTATTTCCTATTCTCAGGAATCCGACAGGGTTACTATAAAAAAAGTACGTTAAAAATATGCGATACGTGAAAAAATAATCATCCCCTATTGTGAAAAATGTTTTTTTTTACTAGATTAGGGAAGTTCGGAATATTAAACAAGACTAAATATTCCCACAGTTCGATCAAGGGCTGAGATACATCCTGATTACAAATATGGAAGGACGCGGAGAAAGAGGAATATTTTAAACTGGTACAAGTTTGCGCAGTTCCTTACGAGACTATAGATAAAAAAAACAAAGACGAAAACACTACAATCAAAATGGCCGACAATCCTTTCTATATTTGCTTGAACGTCATTCTTGATCGACATGGCATTGTATTTCAAAATATGAAATTTGCAAATTCTTCAAACCAAGTACAAAACAAGACAATTTATTCAAAATGGCCGATCAGTTTGTATACGCTATATTTATTTCTTTTTAAATTATATTAATGATTTGTTTTGTCTGTTCCACAGCGGGATTTTCAAAAGAAAAGTGGGAGGAGTTTTTTGAAAAGGACATTAGCATTAGTCAGTTTTTTTTAAAGGTTGATTGAAATTCCATCGCGTCTGAATAAAAAAAACTGAATAAGTCAACGAGCAGAATTGTATTTGTATTATAAGATGAAATGTAGTCTGCTAAAAAATCTGTCTTGTTAGTTTGATTTACAGTCAGAGATTTCTAACGGAAAAATAAATTTCTCTGTTCGTGGTAATCTGTTAATTTGTTATATTGGGTGAATCCATTTCAGTTTTATGTATAACCCATTTTCTAACAATATATATTAAATTTAACGTTAAACTGTATTTAAAGAAAGCATTTTGTGTCATGACAAAACGAAGTTGTGCATAGGAGACTTTAACGAAAGTATAGAAAGCAGTTTCACTTTAACATTTTAATGTAGAAATTAAAACTAACATAATTTAAACCTTATACCATTTCTTTTTACGTATACGAAATATAGACAGAACTTGTGGTACTTTGAAAAATGTATAACCAACCAGTTTTATAATTGAAATACGTTCTAAATTTTCTGGTATTTAATATTTAATATTTCCGTGGGTAAAACGATCTCCATTATTTAGTAGTAGGCCTACGTTTTTTTATAAACGGGATAGGATGTAAAATCAGAACCATGAAATGTGCGCAGTTCTTACTACTAAAAATCTTCGATAGGTTTAAAATTAAGTGTAGTAGGATGACAAAAATTACCAGCCTAAATAGACAATTTTTAATAAAATCGCATATTATGTTGACAAAATATCGGATAACAGTAAAATTGGCCAAAATCTCGACGTCTAGGATTTTTTAATAGTTAACACATCTCGTATAAATCAATATGAGAATATTTAAGAATGTAAAGATACATGAAGAATACTGGAAATACAATAAATTATTTAACATTTGTATCTAATGAATCAAAAATCGTGAAAAATTATTGTGCGAAGAACCGATGAATATTTCTTAATTTCAGTTTCTATTAATAATAATAATAATAATTTGAATATAACGAAAGTTAATTAATTGAAAGGCGAATAAAGAACACTAAAAATGAATTTATTGGTTTTTAAAGGTGAAGTTAAGATCACAAGGTTCTTTCTTGTAACCTCAAATTTTGATAATTTCTAACTGAACGATTTATTGGAATGGCCTGTAAAGGATAATTTCCTACGTCAAAGTAACACACAAGGGATGGAGGTGGGGGTGGCGGGGGTGAAATTGATTGTCTTTGACCTGAACATAATGCAACCCTCTTACTCCTGAATAAACACAGCCCGCTGGCATTCCGATATTGTTGCTATTTGTGAGTCGCCATCTTGGAAAATCTGTAGCATGAGAAATTTGATTAGATGGAAAGAAATACAGACACCATAAGAGTCTGTTGCGTTTTTATTGTTGAAAAGTGAAAGATTAAAAGTAAATATGTTTTCATTAAATGATGTTTACAGATTTTTTTTTTATAAAGAATTAAAATGGGTAAAAAAATTAGACGTATTGATTTTCAAAGTAATTTCCGTTGTGAGAGAAAGAAAGAAGCTTTTTGAATTTTGTCCGCGCAATTATCTACAGTAAAAACAAGCCAAAGTTTAAAAATTTAGTTTAAACATATTTTGGTCATATCTGGCAGAGTTTTGTTTATAGATATCTCAAACTTTGGGAGAGCTGCTGTAAAAATAATTTCAAAATTCTGATTAAAATTTTTAAAAAATGTTGCTTAACTCAAACATATTTAAAAACTCAAACATATCCAGAAAAAAATGCATTTTAAAATGAAAATAAACCATGCTCCGTCGTAATAATATCTTAAATTTCACTCAAGAAATTTCAATGAAATTCTCACAAATGTGATTTCTAAAGCTAAATCAAAACTAAAAATAAATTAACTCCGAGAGTAATTTGAATATTAGCGTCTAGTTCACCCCCCCCCGTCCATTATCATCGGAAATAATTCCTTTTACTTGTTGTTTTACTTTATTAATTTAGTTTATAAATATTTGCATTGCCTCAAATTTAATAGAAATTGCTTGTTCCAATTTTCAGATATGGAAATTTATATCTGTGGAAGAAAATATAATTAGAAACCTTTCTTATCACTTTTTGTAAAATCTTTTGATAGTTTACCGACTGTTAAAAGAAAACGACTTTAGTTCTGTACAAGTAGACAGTATGTATTTAATATTTAATAATTAATAATGGAATTCCACCAAGTACCTACAGTTGGTAGTATAAGTTATTTAATATTTACTACAATCAGTCTAGCTTTTTTTTTATAAGTCCATATGTAAGAAAGTTAAAGAATTATAACAGTAAAATAATATTTGTTCATTCTAAAATTTAACAAATCAAAGAATATACAAGAAATGAAATGTCAATCATACAATCTTCTTCTCTCCATCAATGATTCTAATTTTCTGTTTTTATCATGTTATGTTTAATAAGTGATCATAAAATTGTTCTTTTATTTCAACTTTCAGCAATATTTATTAAGTAATTTATGTTTCTTTATTGACCTCTCTGTTTATTGACTCTTTATTAATAAAATATAATTAACTTTTTTCATTTTTATTACACCATAAAATTATATAAATGAAACAAAACACGTAATATAAAAAAAGCACGAAAACTTTATGACAATTAATATTAAATGCAGAATATTAAAATAATAACATAAAATAGTGAATTGTCAATAATAGAGGAAAAGTCAATAATACTATATGATCTATTGGACAATCTATTAATAACATACTGATAAAAAAATTCTATTTGTTCAATTTATATTTAATAATACCTATCGTATTTTAATAATTTTGACACTAACTTATTTTATGCCTTGCAAACTAAATTCTAATTTAGTTGTAACTTTTTGCTGATCGAATTTGTTAAGGTCTAGATTTTTCATTAACTAAAAATGAATAGTAAAATAATGAATTTATTTAAATTCGTTTCAATTTTGAATCCTTCAAGGACTCGGCGTAAAAATATAGCATCTCTAAGACGCGTTTGAAAAGTTTTGTATACCTTAATCGTTACTATTTAATTTGAATTGCTTTCTTTAATGGAAATTGATAATACTTGTTTTCAGTTAATACGCTAAAATACGTTGCGAACTCGTCTTTGATCTTGACATTTAAATGTGAAGAACCATCATTTGCAAAAAGGAGTAATTACAACATCTTGTAAGTCCTGGATATACCAAAAAATCATTTCAGTCCGCCATTTTGAAATTATGCGAATATCATATTCAATTCTAAAGCCTAGTTTTCACGTTAAATTTGACTAAAATTCATATTATTTAACTAATTGTTTTAGTTTTAGGTTATGTTTTCATATGTTAAAACGTATAAAACACCTTTGGACATCACTAAATGGACTAATGAGTGACATTTTTGTAACATATGTGAAACAGGTGTTTATTTATTGTTTTAAAAAGCATACGTTAACTTTATTAAAAGAATTGGAATTTTGTAGCTGTCTAGTTTTAGTGAGGATACATTAAAATAATTGTTGAAATAAAATAATACTTTTTATTTATTTAAAACTAGGGACAGTTTTTTTTAAAATTTTAACTGATGAAAACACAAAAAATTGCTTTAAGGGAACCAAATTTTTTAAATATTAAAGTAATATTTATTAAAATTTCAATTGTTTTAAAGAGGTTTTAAATAGCAACTGAAACAAAAAAGTCTGCAGATATACAAGTAGCCAGGTTAGAGAACCTTCTAAGCTCAGAAACCTTAAGTTTATATAAAACTTTAAATACCGAAAATAATGGGGGAAACTGAAAGGAGTATTGCCTGTTAAAAAACAAAAACATTCACTGTATTTCGCGAAATGAAAATTATAATTTCGAGTTTTTCAAGGGGATTCAGCAATTTGGGTATTATTACAAGGTGTAAATAGCAATGTTGGGAAGAACCTACTATATAACAGTGAGCTAGAAGTTGTGCCTAGATCTTATTAAGTTAAGACCAGAAACAAAATTATGTTTAGAAGAAAAGTTTCCAATCAGATCTGAGACCCGATAGAGCATGGCAGTAAGAGAGATGATTATATCACAAGAAGTGGGAGATATATAAACATGTTAAAACGATTAAATCTTTAAAAAAATAACAATTTAACAGTTCTGAGATTTTTTTAAAGCATATAATAAAAAAGATGCAATGTTTCTTTAAAATCATACTTAGCTTTGTAAAAAGAAATACTTGTCATTGGAATAGGCTAATTTTAGTACCCAGTTCATTTAAATTTGTAAATAAGACGCCATTTTAATTAAATGAATACCTTCTCCAACGGTTTGTAAAACCCAGTCTGAACACAAAATTTCGAAGAAAAGAAAAAAAATTGCGACAGATAAATCGTTCACATACAGTCTCTTGAAAGTAATTTATTATTTAAAGCACCTAATAATATATTTTATAATATTACATCATTACGTTTTACTATTATAAATATCTCTGAAATAATCACTAATAATAATAATAATGCATTAAAATACCTCATTTATTATAATGTGGAAACTATATTTCGTATAGTAAATTAAAATTTATTTTAAATCATATTTCATAATTTTCCTTCAGATAAAAATTAATTTGTTTATATTAAAATATTTACGAATTTAATCATCGTAAGGCACAAATAAAGGATTTAAGAAATTATATTTAATTGTTTTGGATTAAAAAAATAACCTTAATTAAGGCAAGGGAGATGTTATATATTAATTTTTTTTAATGGTAATACGATAGACAAAAATAATATTAAAAAGCATTAAAAATTAGAGAATAATTAATATTTAAATTTCTAATTGTTTAATATTCAATCTCTGAAGATGGTAGCTGTTGGTGAAATATACGTAAGGAAATAAATATTGTTTTATAGAATTGTGTTATTGGGTGTTTGATTTTAATGTTTAAGTTCGCCAAAGTGTGCTCAAAAGTGAAGTATTTTATATTTCTAAGTTAAACAAATTTGTTTAAAACAAAACAAACAAAAACACTCTAACGGTCATCAAAATTGTTATTTTTCTTACATAAAAAATATCAGTATAAAAGTACGTGTATGATAATACAGTATAAAAAATAAACTCGTATGATAAAAACTCACCATTACTTCTTATCCTGTAACAATTAGAAATATATTCTTGACAAAATCTCATGTTGAATTGTTTTCTCGTCGGGTACCCACACTGTCCCACAATCATCGTAAGACTAGAATTTATCAATTCTCCAACGAAACGTCAAGTCTACATCCGCTCATAGACGGGAGCCGAGATTTTGATTAAATCAAAAACTACGTGCGGAAACAGAAAGTTTCAATATTTGATTTCCTTCGGAACAGGACCGGCGAATACAAACATAGTCGTGCTAGAAGCCAGCTGGGCGAGTAAACAAGACAGCACAGTACCCTCAGCAAGAGTGGGGAGGAATATTGGTTTCTCTCTCTCTCTCTCTATCGGAATATTACACAACCGTAGGGATGATAATCGCATAATAAGAGAGAAATAGAAGGGGGTGGGTCTTTTGCAGTTCCGACAGGAAACTATAATATTATATTAGCTGCCAAAATTTTGTTTACCCTTTTCTTAAATTAGAACAGATGTCAAGGGTTGGCTGCAATTACATTGCACGTGCTTTCTGTTTTTTGCAGCTTTCGGTGAAATTTCCGTTCGGCTTTTCTTTTTCAATGATTGACAAAACAACAAAATAAAGGATATTACAGATCTTTATCACGCACAAAACAAAATCAATTGGTGAAATGATTAATTGAAATATCTACGCCACTGGGAATCATGATAATTACCCAGCCCTATCATACAATACCACACAAAGAAACTCTCACTAGGTAATACCCCAGAAGTTGGTTGCTTTGTAGGAAATGTTAAAGTACGATATTGGAAGATCAAGGTAGATTCAAAAGAGTAAGTTTGTTTAAACAGTTGGGTTTTCTGAACAGTATTATAAATGTATATGACTACTTTTTCGACGTCAGCCAGGCCCTAACGAGCGTCGTTAATGTGTATATATTACAAAACGTTTACTCTCTTCACTCGTATCGACCTTGTTGGTCCTCGAAGATGTAGAGGAACCTTCACTCGCTAAGCTCCTGTCCGTGACTCAGCCTTGCTGGATCTCTTAACTGGATATCATATTTACTTTGGGGATATGGGTTTGAAATTACATTTCTCACAATAATTTCACTATATGGGGTTAATACCATTACATGTGAAAAATGATCTAATTTAGGTTAGGTTAGGTTAGGTTAGGTTTGTAGTTAAATACTGAACAAACGACCAGACAAGCGTCGCTCCAAAAAAACACTGACTTCGACTAAGTTGGTTTCGAAATTGGCTATTTTGTTCCAACCATCCACACTTACGAAGCATGCACAAGAAAGCAAAACAAACTGTGATTGAAATAAAGTAGTTTTTTTCACTTAGTCTTAAAATAACTTAAGAAAATTTACTGTTCCAATGTTATAATTGAAATACATATTGTAAAGTACAAATCTACTAATAAAGCATCCCCCCCATCCCCAACCAATTCAAACGATAAATTTAACTAAAATACCAAATTTGTTTCTTTGTTATTTAAAGGAGAAAAATCTATCAGTCATCATCGCCCAATAAAAAAGAAAGAAACATAAAGGAAAAATAAAAATCTAACCCTCCAACATCGTTAGGGTCGGAAAAGAATCGTTGGTCAAGAAAACTCTGATAAAACAGAGAGTCTACTCCAAGACGGATCCTGCCAGCGAACAAATGATTAAAGCTATTATTGCTGGTGTTTATGAGTATTTAAATTTTTTAGTTTCTTACAGAATAATCATGTCCGATTTTTGCAGATATGTTGATTTTGAGGTTCCCTGAGTTCAAAAAGTGTTTTTGAAATGATTTTTTCTGTCTGCCGTATGGGCAGTGGCTAGATAACCTTAACGTTGGACTGATTTCAGTATTTTGGCCATATTTTGGAACATATTTTGACTTCTTTGATAACTAAAAATTAGGTTAGGTTAGGTTAGATTAGGTTAGGTTAACTTTTCTCAAAATACTCCTTTAGTGCAGCTTCTAACGTATTGGTCGCCAACTCTCTCGGCAATTCTCTAAAAATACCCGTTTGCGAGTTATCAGTTAGGTTAGGTTAGGTTAGGTTAGGTTAACTTTTCTCAAATAATCCTTTAGTGCAGCTTCTAACGTATTGTTCGCCAACTCTCTAAAAATACCCGTTTGCGAGTTATCAGTTAGGTTAGGTTAGGTTAGGTTAGGTTAGGTTAGGTTAGGTTAGGTTAGGTTAACTTTTCTCAAATAATCCTTTAGTGCGGCTTCTAACGTATTGGTCGCCAACTCTCTAAAAATACCCGTTTGCGAGTTATCAGTAAGAAAGGAATGGTTAGGTTAGGTTAGGTTAGGTTAGGTTAGGTTAGGTTAGGTTAACTTTTCTCAAATAATCCTTTAGTGCAGCTTTTAACGTATTGGTCGCCAACTCTCTAAAAATACCCGTTTGCGAGTTATCAGTTAGGTTAGGTTAGGTTAGGTTAGGTTAACTTTTCTCAAATAATCCTTTAGTGCAGCTTCTAACGTATTGGTCGCCAACTCTCTAAAAATACCCGTTTGCGAGTTATCAGTAAAAAAGGAACGTTATAAAATAGGTAATTTCTCATAACAGACTAGACCGATTACGTTCAAATTTCAGTTAAATTTGAAGATTAATGAACCAAATCCGTGTGAAAAATTGCAAGATAAAAAAAAAATACGGTTCTAGAATAATTGCCAAAAACAAAAATTAACTTCGTTGAACGTAATTAAATTTCGATTTTTATCAAATACGATTTGCGGTGAGGACTACTTTATGGCAAGCGAAGTATGTTGAGAATCTTATTTAAATATATGAAAATTTGTTCCAAGACTTATGTTTCATGTAGTCTATGGTTTATTTTCACTTTTTAATTGACTATATTGATATTTAGAGTCAATACTTTGTTTATATTTAATTTTGAAGATGTGTGAGCTCTATTTTCCCCCCAACATTCTTCCACTATTAATTACATACACAAATGATACCAAATATCCGAATAAATTCACTTTCTACTTTTTAACTCACATTGTATTGGAACGATTGAAAAGGCCGTGGAGAAGTTCCGGCCTTGGAAGACAATTACCTACCGCTTATCCGGAGTAACAATGCGCTCCCAGATATATATCTAAATTATAAGGTTATCTTTCAGCATTATTTACACTAATATCTCGGAAACGTTTCTTTAATATTATTTATGAGTCCGGTTTGTTTTTAATGAACTCGTACAAGTTGGAAGATCCTATCTTGTCCACTCCTTCTATATATCCCTAATGCAATTAGGTTATTAATTAACCGTAGAGAAACTCTTATCTGCGCACAAGTTAAATTAATATACTTATGCGCATGCAAATTTTAAACTGCAATATGCAAATATATAGTTGCAGTTTTGTCAGTGTGTAATAATCGTAACTTGTAGAAATGTTTTTCATACAGGGTGTAAGTATTATCCCGCACTTTGAAAATTTATTTCTTTTTACAAACTTTAGTAAGCTTTCAATATCTGTAAATGTTAAGTTTAAAAGTAATATAAAAAGAGATCAATTTTTTTTTCGAGTTTTAGTGTCCTCCGAGTACAAAAAAGTAGGCCTACCTTTTGTATTTATCTCTGTCTCTCTGTATTTAGCCTGTCGTATGTGGTTAAACGCGTTTCATGCGCATTATTAATCAAATTTGGTGTGCGGGCATATTTTGTTCATATCTTAGAACATTAAAAAAAAAAAAAATTTATAGCTCAAATGTGTTGTCAAAACAACTTAAAATTACGATTTTCTTAAAAATCAGTTCAAACTATTTTGATGAAATTATGGTCAAGTGTGGCCCTTCAGAAGCTAAACGAAACGTATTGGTTACAACTTCGTCAAAAATTTCAGTTCGTTAGTTATCGGTACATGTAACTTCTCAAAACGGCTCTACAGATTTCGTTGTTCAAAATGTTGTGAAATAACTGAAAATGAAAAGAAGAAGAAGAAGAAGAAGAAGAAGAAGAAGAAGAAAAGGACAAAGAAGAAGAAGAAGAAGAAGAAGAAGAAGAAGAAGAAGAAAAGGACGACGAAGAAGAAGAACAACAACAAGAAAAGGGAAGAAGAAGAAGAAGAAGAAGAAGAACAACAACAACAACAACAACAACAACAACAACAACAACAAGAAAAGGGAAGAAGAAGAAGAAGAAGAAGAAAAAGAAGAAGAAGAAGAAGAAGAAGAAGAAGAAGAAGAAGAAGAAGAAGAAGAAGAAGAAGAAGAAGAAGAAGATCTTTAAAACCGTCCTTAAAAGCTCGATTTTCAACAAATATGACTTACGTTGACGATGTGTTGTGGTACCAACGAAGCTATTGAGTTGAATATAAAAAAAAATTTTAATTTTTAATTCGGCATCCATGATTCTTCTTCACTATTTGACTGACAACTACTTAACAGTTCCAGGAAAATGTACAGAACAAGTAGAATAGGCACTGTGATTACTGTCTTAAAATGAGGTCAAATGAGTGACTAATTCTTAGTGTGCTGGTAGCTATGAGGTTTAAGGTGACGTCATGTAAGTTGTACCATGGAATGCCACCTAGGAAACAATGACTTTTTCCGTACCATTTAATTATTTCCAACCTGTGGTCAAATGAAAGTGGGGGCTTTGTTTTCAATAAACTGTGGTTGGGGTCACTGTAAACTGACAAGTTTGTTCATCAAGTACATTTTGTATAATTTCTTGAATAATTACTCATTAAATCCTCATTTTGTAAATTATATTTAAATTTTTTCATCAAATATGATGACAAAATATTCATTAAATCTTTATTTTGTAAATTTTATTAACATATTTCTATTAGATTTGTTCAAAATTACTCATAAAATTCCTATTCTGTAAATTTTATGTAAGTATTTGCATTAAATTTCTTGAAAAATTACTCTTTAAATCCTCATTTTGTAAATGTTATTTTAATATTTGTATTACATTTGTTGAAAAATTTCTCATAAAACTGCTCATTTTTGTAAATTTAATTTTCATTTTTACATTAGACAAATTACTCATAAAATCCCCATTTTATTTTGAATTTTTGGTTTAGATTTGTGAAAATTATCATAAAATCGTTTATTTTGTGAATTAATTTTAACTTTTGTATTATTGTTAACTATTTTTAAAAAATGAATTTTGTACGCTTGTCATTATTACGCCTTAAATAAACACAAAAGTTATACAAAACATGTATTCCAAATGAAAATATCAAAGAATATAAACGGTAGGCCTATTATATTCTATTAAATGGCTACATAGACAAGAAATGTTCATAATATTAAGGAAATGGGCCTCATTTCACGCTTGAATTCCTCTTGTTAAGTCTTCAGATTGTCTGTACATGATCATTTTCTTTCAGTCCTAAAATAAAGTACCCGAGTTTTCATACAATCTCTGAATAAGAAAATCAGGAAATTGCATCGATTTGGTATTATTGGAATTAATTCTGAGAAAGAGAGGGGGGGGGGGAAATCTCCAATTTCTCGGAGGGGTTTCAAAGAGGCGATAACACGGTGAAATTCGATTTCGAAAGCAATGGATTTCGTTGAAGTGGTCCAGTAAAGGGGCAGTGAGAAAACCTTTGTGACGGTGGACTTTCATTAGTATGATAATGTGTGCACCTTGTGATATATTGAACCCTTGGGGTATAAGGGGTATGCAAACCACCCCTGCAATATATTTCCACCCTTTAGGGTGACCGCTTTTAGGTAAACAGAAGGAAATGCGGGTAGTTATACAGTTGTATGTATCAAAGGGGAGGTTATTTTTGTTGAAGAAAAGACTCAATTTTTGTTATTTGTATCGTCGATTGTAGGTTAGAGTAAAGTTTAAAAAAAGGCGCACAAGCTATCTCAAACACCCGTCATAAATTATAAGATTGGTAAAAATGTACACCCTACTCAACAAAATATTAAAAAATATAAATTAATCAGTCGCAATTTTTAAATTTACCTGATCAATAAGCACGTTCAACGAACAAACTAATTGCAAACTTTAGACAGATTAAATAGCTACACATTTACCGAACATCGCTTGTCGCCATTACTAAAAAGAACTCGTAATAGCTAAAATATCTACGTGCTAACATGTAAATTAATCACAAGTATAACACGTAAATCGTGTCCTCTAATATAAAATGCAAAATATAATCGAATCACGTGTCCTCAAAACAAAGCCCAGTGGCGCCGAACAATACGTGGAAAACAAATCGACCCGCGTTGGTTTCTTGCTTATAAAAAATAAACAAGCAATTAAAACCTGTTCAGAAAACACAATCAAATTAGTTCGGACTTGTTACCAATCTATAAATCTTCCCAAGAGCCTTCCCTTGAGTTTTACATTTGCATACAGAAATCAATGGGGTTCCTAGGAACTTAAATTCCATGCATAATTTTATAATTCCCCACATGAAATTGAATGTGTGAATAAATCGGTATAAAGATGCGTGTTCTCTGGATCGGTCGTATGAATCAATCGAGAGACCGACTCCCCGCTATAGCTATAAATACGATAGCTCGTGTGTTTCGTCACTTAAGGCCCCCCGCTTGTCCCCGCGGGGGTTTCAAGGGCCCGTAATTACTACAATTAATGCACTTGCTATACTCTATGCCCCAATTTATTTATTCAATTAAATATCTGTCTATAGACGCCGCCATTTTGTTATTTAAACAACGTTCTGGGCGCAGTATGGTAATACAAGCTAAATTCAAAAGAAACAATATTGTATTTTACATGATTTCTTTACAAGACCAGGTTGCAAAACACGTTTATTTTCATTCGTTGATTATAATTTTAAATATTTACGATTATTTCTTGTTGTGTACAGTGTTTGTATTTGGGGCGAATTTATTGTTTTACAAGATCATAAGTTGAGACTTACAATAGTGTTTTAATATTTGCCTTGAATTTATGTAAAAACAGCAGTGTACAATTTTAAATATGTCAAATATTGTTAGTACGGGACATATTAATAGTCACATATATTTTATATGCAAATAAATTAGCGCCTTTCTTGACTGCTACCTAATAAGGAAGCTGTTGCCTTATAACGTATGTGGAAGCCGTTATGGTAATTTTAAAGCATCTTATGTTTTGCATTTATTTAAATGAGTTACAGCAAATGTTCATACTATCGTAGTTTTCCCTCCTTGTTGTTTAAAGGCAAAAACCTCTCGTTTATCATCGCGTTATCAAAAAAGAAAGAAACTAAGTGTCAAGGTCGGAAAAGAAGAAGAGATGGTCTAGATAGGAAAGAAAGGAATCTAACTGAAAGTGAATAAAGGTGTACATCCAGCTAGACTGTCTCGTGATTGCCAAATCCGTACGCGCTAAGAGAATTCCGAAAGATAAGTGAATTTTGGATCCAGTGAAATTAGAATATTTATTTGGATTCACAATGAAACTTGACAATATTGTTTTGAAAATATTACTTATGCAAAGTAAATGGCAAGATATTTGTACAAAAACCGGGCAATGAAAAATGTTCCACATTTTCTATCCGAAAATTTCTATTTATCGGTTGATAAAGAAATAAAAGTTCGAAATAATTGCATGAACTATCTTACAAACGGATCGACAAAACCAAACGAAAATTCTTCCTTCGTGAGAAGGAAAATAAACGGTCTAAAAAAGTTGCACAATTTCTCTCTCTCTCTCTCTGTCTCTCTCTCTCTCTCTCTCTCTCTCTCTCTCTCTCTCTCTCTCTCTCTCTCTCTCTCTCTCTCTCTCTCTCCTCCAAAGTTGTTAGTGAAAAAGTGAAAATTAGCTAAGTGCGTAGCCTTTTAAAAATAAAAATACTCAGAGTTTAAATGCTTTAAACAGGTCTGCGACGTACATTATATTGGATGAAATCGCTCTTGTAATGAGGATGGTTAAGGTTAGGTTGATTCAATTTTCTTTCAAACAATTATTCCTGAATTACAATTTTTTTTATTGCTGTTTTGTAACCAGGTTTGAGTTAAAAACCTTCACATTTCACTACAGTTTGAATCAAATCGGCGATTATTATTATTCCCCACGGCCGATTTTTCACTTTTTTTTTAACTGATGTTTTTAGAAAGACGAATACTAATTCGTTTTTTTCCCCCTTTGAAGCTTCTCTAAATTATCAAACAAATAGGGAAAGAAATGTCCGAGATATGGCCAAATAAATCTACGTAGCAAATTTGACTAAAATCGGTTCACGTATTTATAGAACGATTTTTAGAGACTCAGGGACCTCTAAATTAGCAAAAAACCGACAATAGTGCGCCATGGTCATTTTTGCGTAAATTGTATTTGTCTGATAGCGTGTTTTAGTGATAACAGGCGAGGTTAAGATTAGGTTAGGTTAGGTTAAGGTAAGGTAAGGTTAGGTTAGGTTAGGTTAATTTTGATTTATCACCAACTATTTCTGAACCGTAATTATATTTAAAGGGTAAATTTATCTTTGAGTTGTTCATGGGTCACTGAGTTTAACATTTTATTGAAATTTGAACAGAATCTGTAGAGCAGATTTTGAGAAAGAACAGGGTGATGATTCTTTTGGAATGTAACCTAACTTTAAATCCTAAATTTATTTTAAAGACCGCAATGATTAAGTTTTGTTTGGGTTCTTATAGGTTTAACAATATTTTTTTAAAAATCGTTACCAATTTTTTTTGTTCAATCTACTTACAAATTTTAATGTACCGAGAAATTGAATAAAGCATTTCAGATATGGCGAAAATAAGCGCACAGTTGATCTATACCGGTCCATTCGTTTGGTTTGTAAGTGAGGTTAGGTTGAAATCACTTGATGACTTATAAATTCAGAAAGAACGTTTTTAACACAAACGGCTAAAACCAATACAGCCTAAGTTTGCTACGTTTATATTAAATGTTGAGCTTGACTTATGAGAAAAATTATACAGTAGGTCTATAACAAACACACAGAATACAATTCTCACAAAAAATACGCCTAAGTATCAGACGCGTTTCAACGACAAGGTCGTCCTCTTCAGTGATACACGAGCTACACCAATCAAACTATAACATAGTTAGGCGTCGCGTCTGATACTTAGGAGTGTTTTTTGTGAGAATTGTGTTCTGTGTGTTTGTTATACTGTATAAGTTTGCTACGTTTATCCATAAATATGCTAAAAATTATGTTTAATTACAGTAGTGTATATTCATTTTTTTTTATTCCTGAACTGTGAATTTGTTTATAGATGTGATTTGGTAAAATAATTTTTTTACAAAAAAAAAAAAAATAAATAAATAAATAAAATAACAAAATCTGTGAAGCCCATTTGAAAAATTTTCTTAAGCAATTTTTAATATTTATTTCCGAAAATAAATTTTACAATAATGGGGACAAATACGTTGGGCCCTCGGAAAGCCTTATTTAAGAAATATGTAATCATAATTTTAGCGTAAGTTTAGAGAAAATAGAAATCTTTCATTTTTTATCATAGTTACCTGTAAATGTAGAAGTATTTAAAAACTATAACCTCTCCCTTCAGTAAATTATGTCAAAATCCATCCACACGTTAACTACAGATGTACTTTAAAAATTCACTTTATTTTACTAAAAATCATATCTGTAAAAAATTAAAATCGTTTATCATATTTTAAAATATACTGCAAGCAAAGTACGTATAAGAAATTAAAAATAACACTGGATCACTGTACTAACAACTTATTATAATCTAGTTTTTATAGACTTCTGTCTTAACCAAGCATTAAAGTCACCGGTGTTCGAGGACACTGAACTTGTATACGTTGACAGCGTCACGCTCACTGAAAATGGAAATAGAGACTCCGTCTGAAATATGAAAACTAGATTAGTGGAGTTAATTGCTATATGGAGTCAGGTTCTTAAACATTACCTAATTGTCAGAAGTTGAAATTACCTGTTCACCTTTAATAAGGTAGTAAAACCTACAAAACCGTCTCAGGTTCGCCATGGGTCAGGCCGTAACCTGATTAAAAAATTATATTTATACGGCTGTGGAAATATATACTAATTAGAGAAACTTCCGGTCTTTCATTGAATTCCAAACAGGACCTGGTTACAACCAAGGCTGATTTTGTAATTTAAAACGTGCAGAGATTCTTAGCGAACATCCTTTCAGTCTGGTAAGGATATAAGTTTCAAAAATGAACAATTTGAGGTGGTATCTCGTTTTTATATATTTGTACTTGTTCTTCGTTCGTAGTGCAAGACATTTACGGAGTAATAAAAAAACATTATTAAATTGTTAGAGAAAACGATCCAAAACGTTATCATTTATATTTTTTCTTGCCACGTTTTAAAGGTATTAAAACATGTATAACGTAAAATTTCCAACAAAACATCTATTCACAAGTTTTCATTCCTAAAGTCGCTGAAAGGGAAAGAAAAAGAGGTATCAAAAAATAATGTAAAATTAAAAGATTTAAGTATTTAAAGTTATTTAAAATTAATTTTTAAACTATTCCATTTTGGTGTTATTTAAATTGCAAAATAATTAATTTAATGGATAAACTGTGTAATATACAGAGTGTCTCGTAAATAAGCTGTTAAACTTTAGGAAACGATTTTGTGGGTTAGATAAAGAAAAAATGAAAAATACAAATTTTTCTACAAACGCTTAGTTTTTTACAAAAAAACTTTGGAAATAGAAACTATATTGAGTTCAGATTTAGTATACCCTTTTTATATGTACTTTATTTTGTATATTTTCAAAATGGTGGCCGTTTAAAATATTTAATATTGAATATTTCTAAAACTTTACATAAAAATTGCAAGAGATAAAAAAGTATCTTTGTTTAATGACAAAGGAACTAGTTTTTTGTAACTTTTCTTTAGCTCAAAGGATAACCGAGTTATTTGACAAAAACATGAAACTAATATTTTTTGGTAGTTATAGGCTACTTAATAGAATAAAAATCCAACATAAATTATCACAAATTTATTTATTCAAACTCGTTTCAACGACAAATTCCTCATTTTCATTAATGAACGAGCTACAATAACGAAACTATTACCCTTAAATTAAGTTTCATCAAAATCAGACAACGTAACAAACACGTGAGCAAAAGGTGAAGTTTAATATCAAAGCTCGCTATCATCTGTCACTCAAAAATTCGACAAACAGAACGACCGCATTTCGTCATCATGGTTCGTCGAATGTCTGTTCGTGGAACTGAAACCGCCAGTTACCTCTTTTTATTTAAAAATAGAAATTAACAAGCAACCTGTATCACCGCACATGCGTGATCACAAGCCATCCATTTAGCGGGGACCTCTGCAAACATAGACAACTAATTATATTATAACATTATTAGTTTTATTTGTTGAGAAATATACGAAATTTTTAATAGTCTCGTGTTAATGAAGGAATTTATTTGAAATATTCGCATGTGCAGTAGACTGGCTATTTAGTTTCGGATGACTATCATCAAAATGAACAAAAAATGTCGATATATAGTCGAATTATAATTCATTTCCGTCAATCCACCATTTTGTTCTGAAAAAAATATAACTCCAAAAATAAATAAAACATTGAGTTAAGATGCCGTGTGTTACTTTTTACGAGTGTACCAAACACAAAGATTTATTTTTATAATTTTCAAAATGGCGGGTTTTTAAAATTGTTAACGTGAAATATTTCCAAATACATTAACTTTAAAAAAAATTTAAACTGCCGTCATTTTTGAAAATTATAAAAATAAAGTCTTTCTGTTTTGATATACTTGTAAAACGTAACATAGGAAATGCTTTTTACAAATATGAACTCAATGTCTCATCTATTTCTATAGTTATAATTGTTTTTTGTAAAAGAATAAAATGGCGGATAGACGGATAATGAAGCGAAATTCTGCAAAATGGCTATTTTTGTTCCTTTTGATGTATATGATCTGAAAATGAATAGCCGCGTTTAAAGGCGAAAATCTCCCGTCTTAAAAAAAAGCCTAAAATACAGATATTGCACGGTAAATTCAGCTAAAATAACAAGTTTTTAAAAAACCTTCGCATAGCCTTTGATGTTTAAAGACGGGAAAACTCCCATCGCCTTATAAAAAAAGGAAGACCATATTATAAAATAAAGAAACTTACACTTCCGATACTCTAATAGCATCAGGGTCGGAAAAGAACAAGAGTTGGTCAAGAGAGACTTGATAGGAAAGATGAACGAGAGAGATCTAACCCAAGACTTCATGAAAAAAGTATAGATCCAGAGCCTCTCGGAAGTACCAAGAACTCACTAAAGCGAGCCCCGTGGATTATTTCACAATATATTTTTAGAAAGAAGTATTGCAAATAGGGAAATAAATTTGTATAAGATTTTTGTAATAAATCAGTTTTTGATAGCTCAGTTAAAATAAAATTTTATTTAAAAAGATTTTGATTAAATTAGTTTTGCAGTTTCTCGCCAACTTTTTCACTCACTCATCACTCAAACTAAAGGAAAACCAAACAAAACTATGGGTCATCAGAAATATCAGTCAATCAAAAAGTGGAAATAAATCAGCGTTATCTTAATATGAATAATTCATCATAATTATTAAATAACTTTAAAACCAGATCATTATTTTATACAATACAATAATGTTCAAAAATAGTTGATAATACTAGAATGAACCTGAGCAGCCGCTATTACAAAACGTGTTTCACGTTCTTATAAATATATCCGTTTATTTAATTAACAAATTAGGTACGTCAAAGTTCCTGCAATTTATTTTCCTTTGGTTCAACTTTCACAAAACGTTTTTACTTTGAAGTTTGTCGAACTAGAAGTCATAAAATGAACAGGTCAGGACAAAAAATGAACCGCCTAATTTCTTCACGGAAATAAATGCTCGAGTCCCGAGGACGTCCGTAATTCGTTGTCTGTCCGCCGGCCCATTGTTGTCAAATCAATCCAAGAATCCGCAGCACTTGACAGATTTCCAAGAACTTTGTTTCCTGTTTAACGAAACCGCGGCCTTTCTTTGCGGTCACTGTTTACTCGAAAATTAGCTTCGCGCAAGCTACGATAACATTATAAACTGATAATTTGCGATTATGTTGGTTACGATTTACGTGATTTACGTGGTCTTTTATATACGTGTATTAAAAAAGTCAAAAAATTTGTGATTTTCGAAATTTGAGGTGATCTGTGCCCCAAAAGTCTATTTGCCGACCATCTCCCGTCGTCATTACAGCCAGAACGAGTAGAGTTTGTTTGGTGAGATTTGGCGTGAGAGTTATGTTTTGGTTATATACAGAGTGCACCAAACTTTAGATAGCTTCCAAACTTTAGGAAATGATTCTATGGATAAACATAAAATTGAGAATATTTTTTTCCGTAAAAGCTTAGTTTTTCTGATATCTTTTTTAAAAAGTTTTATTTATTATTATTATTATTTTTTTTTTTCAGACAAAAACTTAGGAAATAGAAAAGAATTGTTACGTTTATAAAAGACATTATTTTGTATATTTTCAAATATTAGGCCGTTTAAATTATTTAATATTGAATATCACGAAATCCATTAACTTTACAAAAAATTCACACACACATATATATATTAATTAACGATGGCAATTTACAGTTTTTAGAAATTCCTACGATACAATTCACTACAAAAGATTTTCAAGTTGCACAAAATAACGTTTGAAAAGGTGATTCACAGCTATTAATAGGGTTTCAAGGTAATCCCTTGAAATGAATAAACATTTAAAACGACAGCCATTTTGAAATATAATAACTGATATTCATGACCGGCAAACTAGGTCGAGCTTTTGTTGAAAAGTAAAAGTGTACCTACTAAATTTGAAAAAAAAATTAAAGGTAAAATAATGCTCAGTTGATGCTTTCAGAGTCAAAAACATTGCCAAGAGTGGCCGCTATAGCTTTGGATAAGGTCAATAACACCACAACCTCCCTCCATAATTTCCTCTTTCTTGAAAATAAAAGATTGAAAACACAGTACTTTTCTCTTGAGTAACTTCGAAATAATCGGTTTGGGCCTCTGTAGATAAGTAATATTCTGGTGTAGTACGATTTCTGGTAAACTATGAGGATGTCTTGAACTAACGAATCAAATTAAACGCCAGGGTTGAAAAGAATAATTTTAGACTCCAGTAGAAAGACGAAAGAGAGGATTTCAATGCTGTGTAGATTCGGCTACGATATCTCAATATTACCACATGTTTGTACACTCTTAACTCACTTCGTCCTTCTCTCTCTCTCTCTCTCTCTCTCTCTCTCTCTCTCTCTCTCTCTCTCTCTCTCTCTCTCTCTCTCTCTCTCTCTCTCTCTCTCTCTCTCTCTCTCTCTCTCTTCGTCTCTCACATTTCCCTTAATGAAAGCACTTTAACTGGTCGTCTTTTATCTTCTAGTTTTTGTTTCTATTTATTTATGGGGGGGGGGATATTTTAACTGATCAAAATCTATCGTTTCTAAAAACATATAAAGTGATACATATGAGCTACAAGTGATTTTTATCACGTAAAAGACTCTTAATAATATCAATGAAGTTTTCCGTTAGTAAGGCCAATGTTTTTGCCGAGACTAGAGTGGGGGTTACTCTACTCGCACAGCTAAAGCGTCTCTATTGTAATATTAAGAAACTTCTAAACTCTCTCAATAATAATAAAACAAAACAATATATGTCCTGACATGTTCACGTAGCTGTAAAGAGACTACAATGTGGACGTGACGATACAATTTATCTTTTACAATTATGTTTACGGATAATCTGAACATATCAGAGTTAGAAAGTTGTAGCGATTATCAAGAAGGCACGTGTGGCAAAAGACAATCACGTTGGCGGTTAGATTAAGTTTTGACAGACAACGTTATTAAAGTAGCAGTGACTAAACCTATGCTCTATTTCAAGTTTAGTTGGCAGTGTTTGAAACGATTTTTGGAAAGTAAAGGTGTAATGACAGTAGAGACAAATTTCGTTCACTTTTAACGAATTTTCTCGTTTTATTTACCTGTTGGATTTTAATAAGGTGATTTTTTTTAAAAAAATTGTAACGTGTTTTTGCCATATTTTGGTTAGTTTTGTCTTTAATAAAAGTCAAATTTCTGTAACTTGTGTTTGTTTTCTATTCATCTTATTTACTTACATTTTCTTAGAATTTATTTTCTACACGTTTTTTTTTTTTTTATAGGTTTTATACGTTAGTCACTTAACAAAGTTGTTTTACACCTAACCTTAAAAAATGTTTTTTTTTTGAGTCGTATTTTTGTTTCAAACCAATTTTCTAAGAAATTACTAGAGATACAGTCGTGAGACCTGTTTTATTCAATTTTTCAGATCAAATAACATATATAACCGCCATATTTGTTTCGTAATTTGTACCCCATGAATTACAGCATGACTTCATTTCACTCTTGTGACAGAAAATAATGTCAGGACGAAATAATTCACTATTAACTCGAAAACGAAGCTTTTTCTGCCAAAGACCTTTTTTCTTAATTATATCTCTAGAATCAGTCCAGAACTATTGTAATTTTGAATCACCCTGTATATAAGTATGAAAGAACGTGAACCAATCGACCATCAGAGGCTCACTTACCGACGAGAGTGGAAATCCTGAGGGACCTTAGTTGGATTTATACTTTTTTATGTAGTCTTGGATTAAATCCTTCTTTCATCTTTCCTAGGATGCTTCTCTTGACCAACTCTTGTTATTTCCCGACTCTGATGCTGTTAAAGTATTCGAGGACTAAGTTTCTTTATTTTATGTTCTTCCCTTTTTTATAAGGCGATGAGTACCGAAGAGGTTTTTCTTCTCCAAACAACAAGGGGAAAAAATTAATGTTTTCGAGGTTTATGATGTCAGGTTATAAGAGTTGTATCCACCGAGCGGCCAATGTTGTGAGCGCCGTATCTACAGTTGACAAACGTCAGAAGGATTAGACAGATTTAAAGGGTATCCGCTGAGCGGCACATTTTTTTGCTACATTCTTTCGCTGCCTCCACTCTTGTCGCTAACTGAAACTCTAACTAAAGGTCCATTACGTTTGTCAATGGGACGTAGGTCAACATTCTTAGATTTATGGTAGTATTAATACGCGATAAAATATTTTCCAATAAATCTTTTCTGAAAAACATTTAAAAAATACCTGTTTTAAACTTCGAATTAATGTTATTTTTGTAAATCTTCAAGGTGAATTTTATAAACTAAAGTAAGGTGACTAAAACATTTCAATTTCTAACCTAACCTATCATGGGGTATCTTAGAAATCTCTTTTAGCAGCGGAAAGCCTCTAGATCTGGCAAACTCTTCTGATCCTTCAGTTGACTGGCCGCTCAGCGGAAAGCTTCTAGATATGCCAAACTCTTCTGATCCTTCTATTCAGATCACTGGCCGCTCAGCGGAAAGCTTCTAGATATGCCAAACTCTTCTGATGCTTCCCTTCAGATCACTGGCCGCTCAGCGAAAAGCTTCTAGATCTGACAAACTCTTCTGATCCTTCCCTTCAGATCACTGGCCTCAGCGGAAAGCTTCTAGATATGCCAAACTCTTCTGATCCTTCCCTTCAGATCACCGTCCACTTACCAGAAAGCCTCTAGATCTGCGAAACTCTTCTGAACCTTCATATCACTGACCGCTCAACGGAAAGCCTCTAGATCTGCGAAACTCTTCTGATCCTTCCCTTCAGATCACCGGCCGCTCAGCGGAAAGCCTCTAGATCTGCGAAACTCTTCTGATCATTCCCTTCAGATCACCGGCCGCTCACCAGAAAGCCTCTAGGTCTTCTAACCTCTTCTGATCCTTCCCTTCAGATCACCGGCCGCTCAGCGGAAAGCTTCTAGATCTGCCAAACTCTTGTGATCCTTCAGATCACTAGCTGCTCACCAGAAAGCCTCTAGATCTGCCAAACTCTTCTGATCCTTCATATCACTAGCCGCTCACCAGAAAGCCTCTAGATTTTCCAAACTCTTCTGATCCTTCATATCACTAACCGCTCCGCGCAAGGCACCATTATAAGAAGGTTTTGTTCTTATTCTTTAACATAAAATCAGTTACCGAAGTATTACCGTGTAATTCTGAATCACCTTGTATATTAATAGTATTTATATATACTATTAATTATTATTAATGTTTTGCCCCCACCTATAATTTTTCTTTTCACTAACCTACGTCAAACACGTTTTAAAATCCACATCGAATCGTCAAAGATTTCACAATGTTACCCGACAAACGATCGAACGCTCGTTGCAGCCTGCTTTTGCTAATGACACTTAACTCGTACTTTTTTTTCCCCAAGTGTGCATCATTTAAATAATATCCTAAATTTGGACAGTGGAATTAACGGCACTGTTGCTGATAACAATCTAGACACGTAAACATGAGTAGTAATTCAAATTACATTAAACATAACTCGAATTAGCATACTTGCTTACGTAATTATGGATGTCTCTAATTAAGAATGTGCTTATATTTACGACTTCGTTGTTTATTACCGGTTACTGTAATATATATATTACACATCCACATTTATGTAGTTTTCCCTCTCGGTCATCATTGCCTTATAAAAAAAGAAAACCTCTATCACTCGGATACTCTAATAGGGTCAGGATTAGAAGAGAACATGAGTTGATCCAGAGAGATCTAATATTGAAAATGAAAGAGAGGGATCTAACCTAAGACTAAATGGGATCCAATGCTCGTACTACCAATAAAATTTAAAATCAGTAAATTTCAGTCAAAATGTGAAAATGAACAATGGACGTCTCTGAAAAATATTTATATATACAGGGTGTCCCGAAAAAAGGTGACCTGATTGTTCATTTTTCGGATTATATACATCAAAACGAACAAAATGTGACAAATATAGTCGAATTCTGCTTCGTTACCCGTCTATTAGATTTTTCCTTCTTTTAAAATACAGAAATAGATAAGATACTGAATTCAGATTTTATAAGTGTAAGTTAAGTTTTACAAGTGTTTTAAACATAAAGAGTTTATATTTATTTAAAATGGCGGCTGTTTGAAACTTTTAAACTGGAATATCTCCAAAAACCGTTACTTAAAAAAAAATTCTAACCTAACCTAACCTACTACATGAAGAAAGGTGTAGATTCGTCTAGGTTTTCTCGGGTTGTCCACATCCGTACTTAATATAAATGAGCCCTGGAGGGACGTATAAACTTGTGATGGGAAAAAAGAAGTTCAAAAGAGTGTTTTTTGAAATATGTTTCTGTCTTTTCACAGCCCAAACGGTTGAAGAGATTTCGATAACTTTAGTACGTGAGTATATTTTGTTGATATTTCTAATTAAAAAAAAAAAAAAAAAAAAAAAAAAACTTAAAATTTTGCCCTAATGATAATTAATGAAAATAAATCCACTAATAATGAAAATAAATCCACTAATAATGAAAATAATTCCACTAATAATAAAAAGTAAAAGTTTGGGTCACCTTATCCAAAGCAAGGACGTGTGTATTTATAACAAATCTTTCATTGTAAAAGCCTTACGCTTGTGAACTCGCTACCCAAAAATCTAAAATCGATAGTCGTACCTATTTCGCTGTTATCAAAAATCGATAGTCGTGCCTAGTTCCCCAAATCTTTAAATCGTGATCAATACGTTTTGTTGATTCTTAATAAAATATAATTCGTATGTTTCATGTTGTTTTATGTTATATACAATGTTAGGTTTGTGTACTGTAAACATTGTGTTAATGTTAAAAGAACTATTTTATTTGATAATAAATTAAAAATATTGTTTATAAATTTATTGTTAACGTCTAAAACTTGTTTAATGTAAAGAGTACATATTAAGATTTTATTTTTTTATTTCAAATTGTGTTTTTTATGTTTAACGGTGTTTTTACTTCAAATTGTATTTTCATTGATCTTATTTTGTATTTTATGTTTTTGTTTAAATCGTGTTCAGGTTTGTTTTATTTTCTATATATTTAGTCTAAAATAAAGAATTTGTTATTTGTGTATTATGGAGTTAAATGGAAGAGAGGACCTGCGGGTCCTATTTCGCCCTTAAATAAAAACTTTTTTTTCTATAATATTGATATAAATAAAACATCAATGGAACTGTGGTGGTTAGAAAATAACGGTTCAGGAACTGTCAAGAAACGAAAATCTTGACATCATTAATATACAAATTATGTTTAAGATATTAAATTCTGTTTTTACAAATTATGAAAAATTTCACAAAAAGATAATATAAATTCAGTACGGACATTGGATTATATTGATTACACTATCTTGCTTCAGTCAGACAAAAAGTTAAATTTTGCTGATATAGAAAAGAAAAATGTAAACATTTTACAAACTTTCCAATTTACTTACCTATTACAAAAACCAACTTAAATTATTAAACTGATAATGAACAATGGGCACCGTTTTTGAAAAAAACATATTTAACTAGGCCTTAAACTTTCTTCGCTTGTCCAATAAACGTATTAAAGTCAAGGTTCTTTTTTGATTTTTTTGAATTAATTTTCAATTATTTCTAAATAATAACATTTTTATATTTGCAATTTTACACACTGGGTCATTAATTTTTACATTTAAATAAAACTTTTAATGAAATCGGTAGAGCCTTTCATCTTTTATAAAGTGGTCGATTTTTTTTTGTCGCGTTTTTGGAGAAATCGTGATCAATACGTTTTGTTGATTCTTAATAAAATATAATTCGTATGTTTCATGTTGTTTTATGTTATCCATAACATGAAAAAATGAAGTAGAAAAGGTGTCTAACCTAACCCTGCCTAACTTAACCAAACCTAACCTAACCAAAATATGTCTACATACAAAATTCCAAACAATTCCTAACCTACAGCTGTTCAGAATGTTTTGTTATAGGGAGTTTTTTTACACAAGAAAAAGACCCTAACCTAACATAACTTGACCTAACCTAAAATAACCTAACCTAATTAAAATATGTCCACACACCAAATTCGGAAAAAAAACCGCTAACTTACAACTTTTTGGAAGTTTTTGTTGTAGGGATTTTGTTCGGAATACAATAAAAAGTCCCTAACCTAACCTAACTTGACATAACCTGTCCTAACATAACCTAACCAAAATATGTCCACATACCAAATTTTATACAGACGTACTGTAGAGCATTGTACAGCGGTCAAGCAGATATTCCAAAAATCACTCTTTTGAACTCAGGCAACCTCAAACCAGGTATATCCAAAAAAAAAATTTCTACATCGATTTTTGACCTATCATATAATTTTCTCTAAATTATGTATATTTTATAAAGTAAAAAAGAAAATGTTCATCATATTACACCCGAATTATTTGGATTTCTTTGTAGCTTTTATTTATTACAACCAAAACCATAACCGAAGAGAAACTAGAACTTCCCACCCAAGAATAAAAGAAAAAAGTAGAACAAGTAACAATGATTTATACAATAATTAACGATTATCAGATCCTTCTGTAATAGGACCATTTGTATTCCATAAGTCCAATATTCAAGATGGACACCGGAAGTGTAGTGTGTATTTTTATGTAAATATCACAACTCTGCAAAGCTAACTTCTGAGAGCTAATGCTAGGTTTTAGATGATAGGGAAACAACAATTTGTAAGTAGGGAGACTGATGTTATCTGTTTGGTTAGTAATTATTGAGTCGATGTAATTAGCTAGGCTAATAGAAATGTTAAATAGGTAGTTAAGCATTGTGTTAACACTAAGGTCGGGTTTGATTATTGTATTATCCTTTCGGAAAACATGAAAAGTTGTGACTGGAGAGTCGATACAACTAGTAAAATAATCGGGAAGCAGTTTTTTTAGTATAAGTAGAAGAAATTATCTAAAAAATGGGTGTCACGGTTTTGCGGTTATATCCGTTTTGAAGTGCACGAGTCCAAAAAAGTTATTCTTTGAATGATGGTCGGTCGCGTGGACTTTTAATATCAATTTTAATAACTACGAATTTGTGAGTAGCTATCAAGAAAAAAGGGAGGAAATTACGATTTTCTAAAAAAAAGGCTAAAACGATATTGATCAAATTTTGCTCAAATGTAGCCTTTAAGGATACGAACTAAAGGTATAAATCACTCACTTAAATAGATTCGTTAGTTTTCCGTAAACAACCAAAAATATCAGCCGTAGGACTGTTATAAAAGTTTAATTTCTCAAAATCGGCTAAAACGATATTGATCAAATTTTACTCAAGTGTAACCATTAAGGCTACGAACTTAGACGTATTGGTCGCCAACTCACCTAAAATGTCCATTCGTGAGTTTTACGAAAACAATAGAAATAAAATCGGTTCAACCTATTTGGTTCTAATTTTAGTGAAATGCGAAGAATAATGAACCAAACACGTGTACAAAATCACAAGTAAAAAAATATTACGATACAGATATAATTATATAAATAAAAAATAATCGAAGCCGTAATTTTGACACAGGCGACGCAAGTTTAGGTTAGGTTATTTAAAAGTATCTCTTTTAAATAATAAATAAATGTAAGACTCACCGTCCACAATATTCTGTTTGGTCGTTTTTTTATACGACGGCCGTTTCGACTATCCAACCATTATCAAGTTTATTATTGGTGAAGCTCCTCCGTTGTCATGGAACAGTCAAAAAACAACATAGTTACACATTAACAAAAACACAAACACTGATTTGAAACGAATATTTATTAAATTTAATTAAAACGTGACATATGAGTCGACACGATTGTTTATGCACAACCGCACGCAGTACGTACCGGGACATCCAACAATCGTGTCGACTCATGAGTCGCGTTTTAATTTAATTTAATAAATATTAGTTTCAAATCAGTGTTTGTTGTGTTGTTAATGTGTAACTATGTTGTTTTTTGAGTGTTCCATGACAACGGAGGAGTTTCTCCAATAGTATCTCTTTTGTTAAAGATATGTTTCCATTTTAACTCTTCAATTAACAACTAGCGAAATGATTATTTAGGTTCGTTTTTTATTTGGTTTATGGATCGCCGTGTGAGAAAGTTTGTGCAATGTCTGTACAGCTTATTTTATTTCTAAAACTCGATTTTGAATCATGAAGATACACAAAATGAATTATCATACTCGCATAGAGGGCCTAACAACTGTGGAAAATCTGTTCAAACGGGCATTTTAAATTTTTTCCCCATAAAATATTTAACGGTTAGTTAAACATAACTTATATATTAAATTATATAACTTTATTCATAACTGAGCTAGTCTAATTTAGGGTATAACCATTAGAGAACATAGTAAAATCTTTCTGTTAAACGCAAGAACCCATTAAAAAAAAAATTTTGGATAGTTACTACTAATAAAACCAAAACATAAAATATATATTTTTATTTCTAGGCAAAACATTTTGCCAAAATATAGCACTTAAGGATCAAAATAAAATTGGTTAAACACTGTCTTTTCTAAAATTGTTTTTTCAAGAGTGTTCTGTTGGAAAGACAAAAGGAATGTCGGAGCTATGGACACTGTAGTAAACTTTGGATTATCTTCAAACCTGTAAAAGCGAATTCCTTGAAATTTTAGTAAAATGTAATGATTTATAACCTAAAATTATGTTCCGAACCACAAATAAAATAAAATACTATTTATATGTTGAAAATATCAAAATGAAACCTAACTGCCATCTTGTTGAGAATTTTGTGTGAATTTTGTTTTTGTGCGAATATGCCAAAACTCAACAATTTTTGTTCATTTCCTAAATTAACCCTACTATATTTGTTCAATTCCGGACTTTTATTCTACCTGTTTAGGTCTCCAGGGGCTATAGTCAGTACGGTTGTGGTAGTCTCAAGGTTTCTTAGTTGGATCTATAGCTTTCTTCATCTAGTCTTGGGTTAGACCTCTCTTTCATCTAACTCTCTCTTAACCAACTCTTGCTCTTTTCTGATACTGAAGTTACTAAAAATCTCATCAACCTGTTATTCACGGTTTTAATCGATTTAAAGTCTTCAAATAAAAGGAATTTTATTTTTGGTTTTACAGAAGTAATATTTAGTTTAAAGATAAAACTTCCAGGTACGATCGAAATACTCCTACACTAAGAAATTTTATTTAAAAAATCTGTACACTTGTTGGGTTGTAAACTATCAATTACAAAAATATATCTATGCAAAATCTACTTTTTACAATTTTTCAAGTCAAATTCCATGTAAAACCACCAAATGTTCTCCTTAATTTGGGTCTCAGAGATTTCAACAAAAACTTGTACAGGAAGATTAGAAACCAGGACGAAATCGCTAGCCGTAACTAGCTACCAAAGCGTTTTAGGACATGTTTATATGAAGTTTTTTTCTTTCTTTTGGTCTGTAGAATGAGCTCAGAAAGCGTCGGTAAGACTTTGTGAATCATTTTTTTTCCAAATTTCAAACGTCAAAATTAATTTTTATTTACCATGCTTATTAGGACTATCCCACATACTGACGCTCAAATAATCATACTCTCTCTCTCTCTCTCTCTCTCTCTCTCTCTCTCTCTCTCTCTCTCTCTCTCTCTCTCTCTCTCTCTCTCTCTCTCTCTCTCTCTCTCTCTCACACACACACACACATACAAAAACAAATTAAATACAATAAAAATAACATAAATTAATAAATGAATTTCCAAAATAACAAAAGCAATAAAATTAACATACAACTGTTATAACCTAACCTAACCTTACCAATAGTTTATATTGTCGCCAAAGGGGGGAGTGGCTTTATCGCACAATATACATATTTCTTTTTTATGAATTGCGGGGGTTTTTTTTTACACATAGTCCTCCCCACAACACTACTAAAACACCTAAAATCTATTTGAAAATATTTATATAAGAAAAACTATCACAAAACCTTAAATACATCCTCAACACAGTCTACAGGGCGTCACAGAAACCTTAACGTGCTATACAGGATTGCATTCTACTTATCCGAATAAATGAAAAAAATTCAGAATGTTTTCGAATTCGCCTTAGTTTAGTCGCAATCCGCCATTTTGATTTTTTAAAAAACCTCATTGTAACTTCAGAAATATATAAGATTTTCAAATTTGGTATAAGCATTTTTTTAAATAGCTATAAACGTCCGTTTCATTTAACGCTAGGAAACTATCTGTTAAACTCAACAATGCCGATTTAATAACGTTTGATAAATTTTTACCATACGATTTTTCTGTCTATTTAATTACCGATTTAGCTAGTATCAGTTCCAGAAATTATTTATTTTCGTTTAGTCCTGCCTTGATGTTTACACTTCCTATACTATTCTTGATTAAATTTTTAACTTGATTCAACAACGAGATATAATACAGTATAACAAACACACAGAACACAATTTTCACAAAAAAAACGCCAAAGTATCAGACGTGTTTCAACGACAAGGTCGTCCTCTTCAGTTATACACGAGCTACACCAATCAAACTATAACTCGTGTTATAACTCGCGTCTGATACTTGGAATTGTGTTCTGTGTGTTTGTTATACTGTATTATTTTTCTCATAAGTCAAGCTCAACATTTAATATAACGAGAAATAAGAAAATTCATCACGTTTAGATTTTTCTAAACAATAAACACCTGCAACTCCTAAACGAGTAGGATTATTAAAACATTACAAACAATAAAAAGTTTAATTTTGGTTAGAATTAGAAAACAATAGGGTCAACAGGAAATATTAAAGTAGGCCGCCATATTGGTTGATGATGGTCATTTTTTAACCATCATTAAACAATATGGCGGCCTACTTTGAAATGTAACTTGAAAAAGTAATGCACGTTCCCTATTTAAAGTTTTTCAACAGTTGAACAGTTAAAATGACCATCCTGTAACTCATTCATTGCAAACACCTTATATTAACTTTTACAATTAATTATAATTCCCCATCTTTGTCTAACATTTCTTCCGCCAGACAGTGGCTCGCGTGACTAAGGAACTCGGATAAATATTAATTTCTTGAATATATAAATCTCAACTCCCGGAAATACATAATTCAGAGAAGAAATCCTAAACAATAGTAAAGAATCCATTGTGTAAGGAGCAGTTTTTGAATTTTTGGTTAGAACGAGATAGCATCGGATCTAGTTAAGTGAAACAGCTGATCGCGGGAAGGGGACGGGGGTATTACACGACTTTTACGAAGATATTCTTTAATAAATTCATTTCCACAACTAATTTACATTAATTCATTTGAATTTCATGTTCAGAAAAAAAATAATAACAGAATGTTTTTTGTTTTGTATTTTGTTATGCATGGTTCGTTTAACGTTTCAAATTTCCTGCGTTTTATTTCTAATTTATTTTTGAACGTCAATGACCTTCGTTTTTATACATTTAAAATAGTTTTCATTCACTGAAAGGATTTCAAACGTGTTAATCAAATTAATACTGAGTGAATGTCCACCCGCCTACCTTAATCTTGTTGTATAAAGTTCTGTCATCATCGCCTTATAAAAACAAGTAGATGGGCGCTATCGCGGTACTTACCCAGCCCCATCATATAACGTACTTCAATCAGATCTTTTAAATCCCCAAAAATTTGTTTCTTCAGCCTTGTAGGTGTTAAATTGTACTGAGCAATCTTCCCTCATGTCAGTATTTCTCTACGTTTGTGTTTGTGACTCGATCCAGACATTACATTTTTTTTAAGAAATCAGGGTTCTAAGTAACATTTTTGACAATAACTTCGCTATTTATCATCGTATATGTATGGTACCGCTAAATACGGAATTGAAAGCTTTAAATTTTTGTCTAATTTAGTGTTCTATAACACACTAAATTCGAATAAAAAACTCTTTAAAATGGCTGCCATTTTGATATTTTCAATTAGATTTTTCCGAATTTCAATAGTGTTTTATACAAGTTCTCTATACCAAATTTAATGGTCCTATTTTTATTTTTGTGATAGCGGTTAGATTCAGACATGAACGACGCTGGGCGGGACGTCATGTTGAGAATCACATTTTTGGTTTAGCCAAACAGATAGAAATTCTCTCTCTCTCTCTCTCTCTCTCTCTCTCTCTCTCTCTCTCTCTCTCTCTCTCTCTCTCTCGCTTTTTATATATGTTGTTATGTTGTATGGGGCTAGGTGGTAGAGAGGACTATACAGTCCTAACCTCGCCCCTAAATAAAGGGGTGCTACCGAACTGGTCCGATGGTCAAAATATTCCAATTATGTTTTTGTTGCTTAGGGAAGGGTCACGGTCGAACTGGTACGATGGTTAGAAAGCGGACCGATGGTATAATATATGAGCGGACGATAAGGCTTCTTCGATTTAGCGAGCACAGCAAGTTCAAGAAGAGTTTTATTTATATTTGTTTTACCTAACCTAACCTAACCCAACCTATATGCCCTCGGACCAGTTCGACCTCACCCCTACGCGAACCCTCGGACCAGTTCGACCTCTCTAATTGGAGGATTAACGAATTCCTTTGACCATCGGACCAATTCGACAACACCTAAATAAAGACAATTCTCTCTCTCTCTCTCTCTCTCTCTCTCTCTCTCTCTCTCTCTCTCTCTCTCTCTCTCTCTCTCTCTCTCTTAATATTATCTTAATATTACCTTTTGCTAACACCAGCTGTAAATCCTTCATAATTTTTGTTTATAAATCAAAACAGTAGCTAAACCCTCATTGGTTCACTTATAGTGAATACAGTGACATCAATACTGAGTTACCTACTGGATCTACAACGTTTTCGTATATTCTTTGGTTAGAATCCTCTTGACCAACTAATTTCCTCTTTCGATCCTAACGCTATTACAGTTTCGACGGCTAAGGGTCTATATTTTACATTCTTTTCTTCTTTCAATAGATTTTTCGTCTACAACAACAAAGAGGAAACAACCAGTAGTTAAAAGGAGGTTCCATATAACAAAAATGCCGTCTACCGCCCATATGACTAATGCAATACAGTACTCTCGTTGATACCCATATTTTCCCTTCATTCTTCATCCGATTTCGTTGATTTTTTTTTTGATTGAAGAGAACAAACTGCTTTATGTTAACTGGGAGAAAAATCCTTCGTATTTTTAAAGGTACTTTCTTAAAAAATGGCTAAAGTAAAAAAAATGTTGTTTTGGTTTTCATGTAAAACAGGAAAAGATTTTAAATTTGGTTCAACAAAACACATTCAGCTGTACAATACCTTTCTATTGATAACTCATTTATATTTATATCTTTAAAAACAAGAAATTTATGGGTATTATTCTATTGCATTAGTCTTATCGGCGGCAGACGGCACCGGCCGGCTAGTGGAGCCTCCTCTTTAAGGCAACGTAATAACTAAAAGACTGGTGGGCATTTTAACCTATTCGGAGTTTTCATGAGATCGTAAAAAATAAAATTTCTATTGTATCACCGCCGGTATGTCACGCCAAGGGTGTTACTTTTTGGATATTTTAATACATTTATTAAATAATTCTAGTTAACAATACTTATTAATTAAAACGTGCCTTCCAATATTATCACTCTGTTGGTGTATTTAATTTTATAATGAATACAAAAAGAAGAAAACAGTTTAACTATTATACAAATTTGATATTTTAGAAACTTATAAAAATACGAGAAGGTAGTTGATTCATACAAATGAACAGTTAAAAATAGTAGTAACAAACAGTTTGTTATTATTTTTTCAGTTTCATGCGGAATAGTTTTAGAAGAAATCCAATTTTAATTTTTAATTTTACTGTACGATTTTTTATACGAGTTGACAATTATATTGAATACTTACAAGGGCGAGTTTGATTTCTAGTTGGAATATCCGCGTACATTCGTTTTAAGATGCCACGAAGAAAGGTGTAGACGCAGCTTCTATCGGGTTTGTCAAGACCGTACTCACTAGAAGTGATGCTGTGAGGGGGGGGGATTTTAAGTCGCATATTAAGATGAAATATATCGTAATATAAAACATATATAATATAATTTTATTTAAGCATGAGAAGGAAATCACTTCACTCTTTTATTAAAGAAACAGACTTTACTCTAAGGAAAATAAAAAAAAGAGACAAAATACAGCAACTTCGCCGCTCTTTTATTCAACTTCCCTCTTGGTTAGATGACCCAACTTAAATTTTATTCTGCATTCAACCAAAAATAAAAATACGATTTTAAAAAAAAATTTGGTGATCTACTTCTCTGAAAAAATATATTTAGATGATAAAATTAATTTTTACTTTTAGATGTGATTTAATGATTAATTTGTAATTCCAGTGAATACGCGTGTTTCGTCTTACTTCTTCACATTTAGAGAAATTGTGCGATAAGTTAAAAAATCGTATTATTATTAAATTTATTATTTGTTATTATTATAATATAATTTTTTTATACAATTTTGCGATGTCAATATTTGAGATCCCCAACTCTAAAACCTTTTTTTTTTTTTTTTAAATTATTACAACTCAAACATAAATTTATTATTGTGTTTGTAATACGAAAGATGAAGGGTGAGAGCTAACCTATGACTACACGAGTAAATAGATACAATTTGGGTTCTTCAGGATTACTATAGGCCTACTCACTATATTAAACTCTGTGGGTTTATAAATACGATCCTATATATTATATTACAGTATAGATGTATTACATAGGGATAATTATAATATAACTAACTATAGTTGTGGTTTGGTTGGTGTAGCTGCTGTATCACTGAAGATAACGACCTTGTCGTTGAAACGCGTCTGATACTTAGGCCTATTTTTTATGAGAATTGTGTTCTGTGTGTTTGTTGTACTGTATAATTTTTCTCATAAGTCAAGCTCGACATTTAATATAACTAATTATATATTTATAATATATAAACCTACATTTCCACAATATCTGAATCTCTGTTTTCCAATCTAACGGTGTGTTGTGATCATAAAGTAAAGAAATTCAATCAACACATCGAGAGAGAGAAAAACAACAGTTAAGAGCGTGTCACAATTACAATAGATCATAAAAAACGTTTGTTTTGAGGCAAGCGTTTGTAAGATTATTTTATTTGAATGGGTACAATTACGCGTAATTAAGTGTATTTATATCTGGGTCTTGATTTTAGAAGGGAAATAAAAGAATTGTTAGAAAAAATTAGAAGTTACCGAATATCATCCTAATGTCTCTAAAAGGTTCTTCTCTAGGTTACTTTAATATTTCTTTTCCAAGGAGTTTGTGGGTTATTTATAACTGAGGATGACAGAACTTTTATTAACAGAACGAACTTTGATTTAAATACATGTGTACAGTTTACTAAATAATAAGTATTCTTAAATTATTTTTCTTCAAATTAAGTAAACTTAAAAATTTGCTTTACAAACAACCCGTTTCATTTCGCGGCACTTATGCCACAATGTCGTCCTTCTCTTAAATGTATCTATCTAATACCGGATATACCATTTATTAAAACTTGCATTTGGTTTTTAAATTTATAATTCCGAGCATGTAATCCACTTGACCGAGTTAATTGTTAAATAATTTTCTAATTTAATTGCAAAGCACCTGAAGTACATTTATCAATCATCCCCTGAGCCAGGTGGGGTGAAACCTTTAATTAATTTCACATGTTCAATAGAGCGGATACACCCCCTACCCTCCTAGCTTCGGTGGTCCACTTGTGGTTATAACAACCATCGTTAACGTCTTAGTAAACATCAATGTTTAAAAAAATTTAGATTGAAATATTTGAATTGTGTTTTAGTAGAATTGAAATATTTAGTCGAATTGTGTATTAGTAGAATTGAAATATTTAGTGGAATTGTGTATTAGTGGAAGTGAAATATTTAGTGGAATTGTGTACTAGTAGAATTGAAATATTTAGTGGAATTGTGTAGGCCTATTAGTAGAATTGAAATATTTAGTGGAATTGTGTTCTAGTAGAATTGAAATATTTAGTGGAATCGTGTTCTAGTAGAATTGATGTTTAGTGAAATTGTGTACCAGTAGAATTTATATATTTAGTGAAAAATTGTGTATTAGTAGAATTGAAATATTTAGTGGAATCGTGTTCTAGTAGAATTGAAATATTTAGTGGAATCGTGTTATAGTAGAATTGATATATTTAGTGAAATTGTGTACCAGTAGAATTGATATATTTAGTGAAATTGTGTACCAGTAGAATTGAAATATTAAGTGGAATTGTGTGTTAGTGGAATTGAAATATTTAGTGGATTTGTGTACTAGTAGAATTGATATATTTAGTGAAATTGTGTATTAGTAGAATTGAAATATTTAGTGTAATTGTGTATTAGTAGAATTGAAATATTTAGTGGAATTGTGTATTAGTGGAATTGAAATATTTAGTGGAATTGTGTATTAGTGGAATTGAAATATTTAGTGGAATTGTGTATTAGTGGAATTGTGTATTAGTAGAATTGAAATATTTAGTGGAATCGTGTTCTAGTAGAATTCAAATATTTAGTGGAATCGTGTTTTAGTAGAGTTGAAATATTTAGTGGAAATGTGTTCTAGTAGAATTGAAATATTTAGTGGAATTGTGTATTAGTGGAATTGTGTATTAGTAGAATTGAAATATTTAGTGGAATCGTGTTTTAGTAGAGTTGAAATATTTAGTGGAAATGTGTTCTAGTAGAATTGAAATATTTAGTGGAATTGTGTATTAGTAGAATTGAAATATTTAGTGGAATTGTGTATTAGTGGAATTGTGTATTAGTAGAATTGAAATATTTAGTGGAATCGTGTTCTAGTAGAATTGAAATATTTAGTGGAATTGTGTATTAGTGGAATTGTGTATTAGTAGAATTGAAATATTTAGTGGAAATGTGTTCTAGTAGAATTGAAATATTTAGTGGAATTGTGTATTAGTGGAATTGTGTATTAGTAGAATTGAAATATTTAGTGGAATCGTGTTCTAGTAGAATTGAAATATTTAGTGGAATCGTGTTTTAGTAGAGTTGAAATATTTAGTGGAAATGTGTTCTAGTAGAATTGAAATATTTAGTGGAATTGTGTATTAGTGGAATCGTGTTCTAGTAGAATTGAAATATTTAGTGGAATCGTGTTTTAGTAGAGTTGAAATATTTAGTGGAAATGTGTTCTAGTAGAATTGAAATATTTAGTGGAATTGTGTATTAGTAAATTTGAAATATTTAGTGGAAATGTGATCTAGTAGAATTGAAATATTTAGTGGAATTGTGTATTAGTGGAACTGAAATATTTAGTGGAATTTAGCACTCTATAGTCCCCTATACCAAACTTCATCTTCTTATCTTAATTGTTGTAATCGCTATCGTGATTACGTACAAACGAGAACAACAATGGACGGGCGGTATGTTGAAAATTACTTTTTTTTTTTGAAATTATTAAACCTAAAGGTTAGTCAAGATTAGGGGGGTGATAACCAAAACATAAATGGAAGAAAAGAACATAAAATACAGATTGTTCGCAATAAATTACTCTGATAGTGTCAGTGTCGGAAAAGAACAAGAATTGGTCAAGAGATTTGATAGGATGAAAAAGACGGATATAACACAAGATTACAATTGAAAGAAGAAGATCCAGCTCGGTTCCTTCGGCATTGCGTACTTTAGATACACTCCTGAGGGGTATTTATAGGCGGGTATTTGGTCAATCAGCGCTTTTGATTACGTTATTTAAGTTAGTTGTATTATGTGCAAAGATACAATGATAATAGGTTAAGAAGATTTCGAGACACAGCTATAGTTACATTTCGATTCAACCGTTTGACAAAGAAATAACAAAATGAACCAAAACTCGATACGAAACAGTACTCCCGCGCGAGAAAACAATCGATTATCCTATTAAAAATTAGCTAAAATACAAGGTCTAATGTTACAGTGAGTATACCTTACGTCAGGTTGATTTAATAACACGGGATATATAAGGGCCAATTAATTCCAGCAGTTAGCAGGTAACATATGGTCAATGATTATCCGCAATTAGAAATGATTAATATATCTACAATATGATCCGGTGAAAGACTGAGATACGGATTTGGTTGTAATTGTTCATCCGTAATTGTTCCTACTGGAATAAGCAATTACGTGTAATTTATTTCATAGCTTGAGACAGTTATCATATTCAGAAGACTTGAGTAATTATTATCTTTGTCAGGAGAAGTATTTCTTAGCGTGGTTAAAGTTTTATACATATCGGTTGCAAGTTTTAATTGATTTGTTTCCAATCATATTTAACGTTCTTGTATAGACGTTGGAAATTGTTGTGTGAGAGAAAAATCAACAAATAAGTCGTTTAACAATGAGTTCTGCACAGTGAGCTCCTACACGCTTGAGCCGATTTTGATAATATTCATATTGTGATCATATGCAGGAATTAAATTTTTATAGGATAATCTAAAAGTTGTGTTTTAATTAACACCAAAAACAAAATATCTGTTTTGAAAATGGTTTCTAAACATATTGTAAAAAATATAGACTCTAAACTAATTTACTTCTAGTTGGAAGCGCAAGGGTTCATATTGTATTGTAATTTATTGATGCTTATATTTTGTTTTGTTCTTTTTTGTCGAAAAAAAGGTGATCAGGTTATAAAAACAGGGGGAAAAACATAAAATTAAAATCCCTAGCCCTCGATAATTTAATAGTGTCAGGGTCAGAAAAGAACAAGAGTTGGTTTGAGAGACCTTAGAGGACTATGAAAGAGGATATAATAAATAGTCCTCAAGCTGGGATGTAAACACTTGAGGGCTTGATGCATATATATTTATTTATTAAGGTTGTGTATAATAATGGCTAAATCTAGAGATCTATAAGTCTGACCTGTATAATTTTTATACTTAAAATAAAGATTTTTCATAATAGGATAAACCAAAAAATGGAATTTTTTACAAAAAACTTGCTCTAAGATTATTTTTTTAAAGAAATGTTCCATAAGCCTAATTCTATTAGTGTCAAAACCTGCTGTTTATTGAATACAATATACAACATTTTAAATGTCAGTTGATTTCAATATTTACTAACTAAACAGGTGTTTCTGTAATTGTTGTTAGCAATTAGAGGTTAAGTTTGTAATAGAAATTAACAAAACAATTATATTTTGTTCAGATATTATGTGTTTTAGACTAAATCGTTATTGATTTATAGATTATTAAATTTTACTAGTAAATTCCGCGGCCATGCCTACACATGCAAACAACAAATGACAAAATAAAATTATTATGATTTTAAAATATAACATTAATTATATATTTACATAAATCGTCTACATAAATTTACTTCATTTTTAAGGGAAATTTTGTGGTTTGGTTTTGCTCATCAACAACTGCCTTTGTTATTTTGATTTTTCAGTATCAGATAGGCCTAGGCCTAATCTAATATTATCTTAATCATTATTATTTTGTTTTATTGATGTTGATGAACCCATTCAGCTGTTTTTCTCTGTTATTTTATGTAAATGGTTGCTATGGTAATTCCAAATTATTTATAATATTAATCCAAGCTAACCTAAAATTATCAGAATAATTATTAATTATTGATGATGATGATGAACCCAATCAGCTGTTTTCTCTGTTGTTTTGTGTAAATGTTTGCTATGGCAATTCCAAACTATTTATAATATTAGTCCAGGCTAGTCCTAACTGAAAATGATCAGAATAATTTAATTATTAATGATGATGAACCCAATCAGCTGTTTTATCTGATATTTTATGCAAATGGTTGCTATGTCAATTCCAAACTATTTTTAATATTAGTCCAGGCTAGTCCTAACTGAAAATGATCAGAATAATTTAATTATTAATGATGATGAACCCAATCAGCTGTTTTATCTGATATTTTATGCAAATGGTTGCTATGTCAATTCCAAACTATTTTTAATATTAGTCCAGGCTAGTCCTAACTGAAAATGATCAGAATAATTTAATTATTAATGATGATGAACCCAATCAGCTGTTTTATCTGATATTTTATGCAAATGGTTGCTATGTCAATTCCAAACTATTTTTAATATTAGTCCAGGCTAGTCCTAACTGAAAATGATCAGAATAATTTAATTATTAATGATGATGAACCCAATCAGCTGTTTTATCTGATATTTTATGCAAATGGTTGCTATGTCAATTCCAAACTATTTTTAATATTAGTCCAGGCTAGTCCTAACTGAAAATGATCAGAATAATTTAATTATTAATGATGATGAACCCAATCAGCTGTTTTATCTGATATTTTATGCAAATGGTTGCTATGTCAATTCCAAACTATTTTTAATATTAGTCCAGGCTAGTCCTAACTGAAAATGATCAGAATAATTTAATTATTAATGATGATGAACCCAATCAGCTGTTTTATCTGATATTTTATGCAAATGGTTGCTATGTCAATTCCAAACTGTTTTTAATATTAGTCCAGGCTAGTCCTAACTGAAAATGATCAGAATAATTTAATTAATAATGATGATGAACCCAATCAGCTGTTTTATCTGATATTTTATGCAAATGGTTGCTATGTCAATTCCAAACTATTTTTAATATTAGTCCAGGCTAGTCCTAACTGAAAATGATCAGAATAATTTCATTATTAATGATGATGAACCCAATCAGCTGTTTTATCTGATATTTTATGTAAATGGTTGCTATGTCAATTCCAAACCATTTTTAATATTAGTCCAGGCTAGGCCTATCTGAAAATGATCAGAATAATTTAATTATTGATGATGATGAACCCAACCAGCTGTTTTATCTGTTATCTTATGCAAATGGTTGCTATGATAATTACAAATTATTTATAATATTAATCCAGGCTTACCTAAAATTATCGGAATAATTTAATTATTGATGCTGATGAACCCAACCAGCTGTTTTATCTGATATTTTATGCAAATATTTGCTATGGTAATTTTAAGCCATTCATAATATTATTCCAGGCTAGGCCTACCTAAAATTATCACAACAATTTTAATTATTGATGCTGATGAACCCATAATTTTCAAACTATCAGAATTTTAAGTATGCAATTTAAGATATTACTCTAAAATTTTGAGTTTAATTTTGCTCAAGGGTGTGCGAGAAATTCGTTTCCTTTGTGCACCACAGTTTTATAGAAAACTTTCGTTTGAATTAAAGCGTGGAAAAACTTTCACACTCGCCGATTTTTTTCTTTTTTCTCCTTGTTTTTGCAACTATTCCTGAACCACAATCATTTTTAAATGCGATTTTCTACACGGTTTTGGGGTCATTCATCTTCACGTTTTATTAAAACTCGAACGATAGAGGAAAAGTCGATTTTTAAAAATTAGGTCTTTTATAGCCGAATTTAAAATTTTTATAATTAACTCACGTACTGCCATTTTTTGTTAAGATGACTATTAAATTCATTGAAGTTACTTTTGAACAAAATTTGATTAAAATCGTTAGGCAAACTACCCTCAAATTTTAAGTCATGAAAAAATGAAAACACATCCGGATATGACCTAAAAAAGGTCACATACAACAAACAATTTAAATCGTTTCACGCAAGAGCACGGGAAAGACGATAGAGTATCAACGTGATATCCAAACCACATTTTTTTAATTCAAGGAACCTCTATAGTTAGTAAAATGAACGAAGGCCTGACTGGAGGAAGGGTCGTCTCACTAACAATGCGCAGCTTTCATTCACACAGAATATACCTGACCCTGGCGACCTGCATGATTCATCTACTGGACTCACTTTATTGCAAAATCTATTTTTTTACCGTGCAAAATTAAAAATACCAAACAACAACCAATCCCATTCAATCGCTGCCCTTTCTTTGTCTTCTTAATAGATGATTACACTGCTGTCGTCAACCTCATTAGTTAAACTGTTGTATTACTCATAGTCCAATATGTTCCATTAGTAATTCATACATCCAAATGTGAGCTTGATTTTTGTCCGTCGTGTGTAATCAATTGAACCAATATTTTATATTCTTTTAATGTGTCAATGCTAAATAGGTTTTAATTTGGTTCTACTGCTGATACTGTATTGACTGAATCTCTATTTGGTGCGAGTTTCAGTTTAAAAAAAATGGAAGCTGGGTGTAGTTTTTATTGCTTTACTTTTAGATGTTTTTTTATGTATATATTTTAAGTTAGGACATCTTATATAACGGTTTTATCAATCATATGAGAAATATTTCAATATTGTTTCTTTACTATTCTACTTTACTCTTAATCGCGTTATGTTTTAACAATGGCTTCTTTGGAGTTGTTTGCGATCAAATTTTATGAAAGTTGTCTTTATACCAAGAGCTGGCAGTGGGTGAGTCACTTATTAAGGAGCTTGTCCTGTGGCCGTCTGTGAGTGTGAGTGCGTGAGAAAGGGTTTTGTTAGGGAGCAGCGGTCTTCCTTAGTTTTACAAACTATAAACGGATATATCCTCCACAAATTTGACACCGATTTTCGACCTATATAATTCTATATTACGTACATGTAAAAATGTAAATAGGTTTGTTAAAGATTTAAATATACAGGGTGATTCAAAATTTCACGGCAATATTTCGAGAGATGATTATAGAGCTAAAATAAAAAAAATAAAAAATATATATATATAAACGTAGGTCGGCTTCGTTTTCCCTCTATCGGTCATTTTGTGTTTTTACAAAAATAAAATAAAATAAAATAATAATAATTAAACTTTGGCTGTAGATAAGATATCGATTGAAGACTTGGTATACTCATTTTTTATATAACATTTTACCTGTATACTAGAAAACCAAAACTATTTTGCACGTTTCAAAATGGCGACTGATGTTTAAAAAAAAATTAATGTTTTCCCCCCTCTTATCAAGTAAAAATTTGAAACTAAGTTTATAAAAAATTTAATCGATAAGACTTTTACTGTCTAATTTTACAAATTTATAAAATAAAAATTAAAAACTAAATTTGATAAAATTCAATTGTTAATATCTAAAACCTTTTGAGAAAAAACAATATTTAAACTAGTATTAAAATACCAGTTACCCTTTTGAAAATGTTAAGGTAAACATTTTTATTGGGTAATGGATTATAATATTATTATTAACAATTATCATAATTCCATAATATTTTAGGATAATCTTGGTTGTTGGACAATTACTAAGAAATTATCCTTTTTATCAATAACCAGATCATTCTATGACCTATAAAAAAGTAGAAATGTATTTTGTTTTTTCTTAAAAATAGTCTCTTGCAAATATTTTGTAATGTTATTGGTTTTTGAAGTAATCGAGATTAAAAATTTCAGAATCTACCTTTTAGAAAATTTTCAAAATAAATTCTTTCCTTTTCTGGTATAATGGTGAAAGGTTACATAAACAATACTTACAATCTACTTTCAAAAAAATAGTTTTTATAAAAACAGAAAATGAACTTTCCAGACCTACATTTATAAAGTTTTTTCTTGTTTTAGTTTTAGAATCAGCTCACAAAATATGTGCAATTTTGAATCACCTTGTACAGTATATCAAAACTTCTAAATATGTGGAACATAAACTGTCCAAAGTTGACAATTTAAATAACTTTCTCAAATAGAAACTGATAAAACAATTTATCGTGGAGGGGGGGGGAATTAATAATCATTTTGTAAATCACTTAAACAGCTGTTCACAACGATGATTAAATCGAATACCGATTAAGCCTTCATTTGCATACATTAAGATACAACAAAACAAGTCTGTTAATACATCAATACCAACTTCACAAATAATAAAACATTCAATTAATTCTGTTAGTCCAAGTTAGACACTGCATTCGGTCGTAACTTTCTAATTTCCGTCATCGGAATTCAGTCGGCGGTAGTAGAACGTAATTGTCCTACCAAACGACTTCTGAATTTTACTCAGTAATAAAAATATGTTTACAAGCTTTGGAGTTTTATATTGAAACATTAAAAAAAAAAAAAAAAAGAAAAAAAAGAAAAAAAAAAAGAAAAAAAAAAAAGATCACCGACGAGTTGATGTGTTCTTTAATCAAATTTGTATATGCATAGGTAAATAAACATTACATTTAAGGAATAATTGTCAAAAAAAGAACCTTGGCAATCGTTGGTTTTAAACAAACAGCTGATTTTAATTGATTGCGATTTAATGTGAAGATGCGTTTGATACAAGCGAAGATAATGTAGGTTATTTTTATATATTGAAAGACAGCATTCATAGTTCGTTTTTAGTTTTTGAATGAAAATTTCCGACCAGACTATTTTTGGTTTTTATTAAGAGTTCGTAGATAAAATCAACGACTCTTATAATTTCACGCGCGTATTTGTCCGTCTATCTGTCTATAAGTCGAATCCAGTCTACACAGAAGATGATAAATCCTGTAAATATCAAATTTTGCATTTATATTCAATAGTCTTTGTATTGTCCCTCATATAGGAATAATTTAGTGGTAAAACAATTACCTTGGGGTTGTTAAGGTTCAAAAATTATTAAAAAAAAAATAAAAAATGCAAATATTATGTGACGTTTCAAATAAAACTAAAAATTATTCTGATTATGAATATATATGTTTATTTGACGAAAAATGTACGTGGTATCTCTAGGCCAAATTTAAAGTGTCAGATATTACGCCCGCACCCTAACTTGAAGGCGGCGTGATATACAAATCTGAAAAAAGATTATTTGCATTTGAAATTAAATTGGAGTGCGAAATAATATTTTATAGTTTATTGTATGGTGAATACAACGTAATTAAACCACGCAACGAGAAATGCGTAACGTAGGCCTATAGGTTTTAAAATAAGTGAGACAATGAATTAGTCATTAAAAGATTAGATTAACATTGATTTCTCTTTATTAGGATGTGTAGGTAAAATCAAAGGATTCTTATAATTTCACGCGTGTGTATGTCTGTACAATTTAAACTGCCGCTTAAAGACTTACACTTTATAAAAATAACCGTCCTTACTTGCGGATTCTAAGTCGTGTCGTTAGCACAGGCTTGACCTTTTTTTATTTAGTGTTAATATTTGTTTATTTGTGATTTTGCACACGGGTTTGTGTAGTATTCACATTTTACTACAATTTAATTGAAATCAGAAGAACTGATTTTGAGAAATTACGTCTTTTATAAAGACCCGAATCGCCTGTCAGAAAATATGGCGATTTTGTTAGATCTGGTTTTGTAAAAAAAAAAAAAAAAGTGATTTTTTTTTCTTAGGAAATATCATTAAATTTTATTTGCACCGTAAAATTTTCCTTCCTCTCAAAAGGGAAGCTCTATAGGCCACTTTTCTAATCAGATAAAAAATTCTAGGTTCATCACTGTACAAATGAAACAAAAACAAAAGAAAATTGTAAACTGCGAGACTGGACGAGCTTTTAAGAAAATCCAGAATAACTTGAAAAGCAGACTTTGCAATCAACACCGTAGAACAGTTATTTCTGTGAAACATTAGGACGCAGAAGATTAGTGATCTTCGGTCCAAACGAAAATCCTGAAAATAAATAATCTAGTCAAGTACCTAGCCGGGGGTATAAAACAGAAGGTACACAAAAAGTCTTATAGGCTGATGTGTTTAAAGTGTAAAACCTGCTTTCAGAACTAATAATAATGTTAAAAAATTGAGTTATCGAAAAACTTGAAAAAGTTCCTAGATGTAGCCGACATACAAATTAGAATGAAACCGGTTCACGCGTTTTGAATATAGAACAATACACAGTCGATATTAATATCTAAACTACTTTTTTGGACTTGGAAACCTTAATCTCAAAACCGATTTTATCTCCCAAATCGTGACGTCAATATTTTGAGCATAACGTAACCTTCTCCTTACTACGATAAGGAAAAGTAAAAGGTTAACTCGACGTGTAATAATATATCATAAAAGTATAATATGTCTTTTTATCTTATCCTTGATATTTCCACAAATTTATTATTGTTATAATCACTAATTAATATTACCATTATATTATTAATGAGTAGTGATTATTAAAATCTGAATAGGACATAAATTATGTATTTATTGACGGGATGTGATAAAATCAGTATAAAACTTTAATGCTTTCCAGTACAGTAACTATACTGAAAACTGAATAAATGTAAAAACAAATGTTTATTAATTACAAGAGTAAACAGTGAAGTGAACAAACCGATACAATCATTAACTTTCCCGCAAACTAAAGAAAAGAAAAGGCAAAAGTTGAAACAGTTAAATAAACATTTCGTTGATAACCCTCCAAAAATAATTGTAAATCAAACAGTGATAAAGTAAGAGAATTTTAGTTAACTTTCATTTATGTTTCATTTTTACAAATAGTACAACATAAGAAGTATATTATATAACATAATATATCAAATTTAAATCACATCATAAATTAACAATGCAAAAATTAATGGTACTAACTAAGACAAAATTAGGTACCGTCAATGGTAAAACATGTTTCTAGGGTTAGCATCACTTAAAAAATCTTAAAAACTAGAAATATTTTGAAACTTTAAGCTCTTGCTTTATTTTATCCTTGAATATGGAGTTTCAACAAGAAATATCTGCTAAATTACATTAAAGTTGTTTAAAAACAATAACTAAATTAACAAGAGAGATTTTTAAAACTTGGAGGTTTGGGTGGCAGACAAAATTTAAATATTTAATTATATTGGGTGTCTTAGCTAACTTTTGAATTATAAATATGATAGAATACTTTAAATTGGGAACTTTCCTTTCTCTTCGTTGTAGTTAAAAATAAATTTGGTAAAATGTTAAAAATTGGCGCCATTTTCTAATATGGAAAAAGCCGCCCAATTTTGAAAGTTGTTACGAACACCTTCTATTTTTTAAATCTTTAGCCGTTTAGGAATTACATGCACTTAAAGTTCAGTATTATAAGTTAAACTTTTGATAAACCTACAAATAATTGATTCCCACATAAAAAGTTACAATAGCTATCTTTTGAATCGTTGGGGGTACAAATACGTTTTAATAGTAAACTCCCCTTATATTTGTAAGCTCAAAAATGACATATAATCAAGTTTGAAAAAGTGCTAATTTATAAAAATTGGGGGTTACCAATTTAATTGAAAAAAAAATCAAATCCCTATTTTTAAACAAATTTACATCTTTTAAAAAATTGATCTCCATGTCATTTTAGAGCTTACAAGAATAAGTGGAGTTCCCCGTTAAAACTTATTTGTACCCCCAACGATTCAAAAGTTATCTATTGTAACATTTTAGGTGGGAATCAATTATTTGTAAGCCTATCATACGTTCAATTTTCTGAACTTTAAGTGCCTGTAATTCCTAAACGGTTATAGATTGAAAAGAAACCAAGAATAAAACATTCTTAAAATATTGTTTTACACCTGAAAAGGTGGCAATTTTTAACATTTCTACAAAATGGATTTTTAAACTACATTGAAAAGAAAGGAAGGTTCCCCATTTAAAGTACTTCTTTTATTTATGATTCAAATGTTAGCTATTGTAACATAATAAGTGAGGCCTTATGACAGTATAAAACAACAAAAGAAAACGCTCGTTAGTCAAAAACCAAACAAAGGAAAAATTAAATTGTACCTTTTCTACTGTAAATACAAGACCATAAAAACAGTTTAGATAATAGCGAAAAATAAGACAAGAAAAGTTACATTAAATAACTACAAATATATACATACATGTCCACCAGTATACTGCATAAACATACATATACATAAATACACACATCTATGCATATTCATACAGACATAGACCTACTCTCGCATTCACAAACTAGTATTATATACAAACACACAGACACACACAAATATATACATTTATATTTTTTTCCGCGCGCCGGATGTAAGTTATCCACATGGGCTAGTCTAAGTAACCACGCTTATATATTTTTGTAAATTGAGAAAGACTGCATTTTTCAAAACATCTAGCAGTTCATTAAATAATTTTGGGGCTGTGTAAGCTTATGATTTTCCTTGTCAGATTTGATCTAGTTGGTAACTTAAATACAGAACAAAGTGGCAATCTGTAGAGATTAAATTCTAATGGAAAATATCCACTTCTGTAAATATGATCAAGACCTTATATAAAAAAGGAAGTATATCCCTCCCCCCAAAAAGAGAGGTCTAAAGGTTCTAATTAATTTTTATTTTGGATTATACGGACAAAGGCCTTCTGAATTACATGCAAAGATGTAGATTTGTACTGAACGTAACTCCCCCACATATAATTCCACAACCCAACCTACTTTTAATTAGAGAATAATAAAGTTATATTTCGAACATACATCACTTAAGAAAAAATAAATTCTGAGCACATTAACTAATTTTAAAATATTTACGTGACCCTTCTAAAACTATTTGAACTTTTTAAATAAAAGATCAACTAAATTTATGTTCAGAACTGACGTAAATACAGTGATCAAAAGACTTATCTGTCTGCTTTAGTGAAAAATTAACAAAATTTGTTTACTTGCACTAACATGAGGCTTTTAGCAAACCATAAATCCCTTCCCATTGCTATTGATTAAACCCAATTGTTTGATGAATATACTAAAGCGTGTCATCAGCAAAAGAAATGAATCTTCAATTATAATCGCCATTACAAAGACTGTTTACATAAATTTTAAAAAAACTGTTCTTTGTGGGAAACCATATTTAAAAACTCAATAAAATAATTTTCGACCCTGACACACCGTCTTCTCTTTGAGAGACTAAAGGAACCATTCGTACACCACTCATCTAAAACAGCAATTCCAGAGAACATTTAAAGGGTCCTTCATTTATCGATGTACAATTTATTTTGTTTTAATTGTCGACTTCAAAATAGTGCCCTTTAATTGTTAAATTAAATTTTCTCAATTATCAAATTGCTTTGAAATGTAAGTAAAACCTTCAATATTTCAAGCTTTTCAGAACTCTAGCTCTTAAACGGTTGGGTTTATGAAAATTATGCAAATATTAAAAAACTTAAAATGTTGTGTCCGAAAACACTGGGAGTTTTTATGAGAATAAAGTTGGCCGCCATACTGGACGAATTTCGAAATTCCAATTTCAAATTTTTAATGATCGCTATGTAAGTGTAGTCCCCCCCGTAAGTAAAGTTTCCTGTAAATGTTGTAGTTTCAGAGATGGCAATGGTGGACCAGTTAAAATTAAAATAGATGATGCAACTAGTTCAGTGAGATTCATTTACCGTACAAATAGAAGTAAGATTGTTAGAACACACTTTTGCGATCGAAACTAATCAGAAATCTGCAAGAATTTTTTTTCCGGTCGGGAGATTTTTCAGAAACAGGTGAAGTTATCGTGGTGAGTTGATTCAGTGAATAATCACTGGTTAGTTGATAACAGGTTGTATACCTACCATTGTTTTATTGCACTAGCGGTTACTCTGTTTGACCGATCATTAAATTTGACACAAATACACGTTTTTATAATAGGTTTTGCATGATCATTACGCTAAAAAAATCGGTTGGTCAATTTTAAAATAATACTAAATTAAGCAATAACGTCTTATCCACATATCTAAGATTCATCACTAATATTGTATGTAGACTACAGCTTGTAAATCTGTACAGATATCTATATGGATTTTACACTATAAATATTACACGAATCATTGTTAAAAAACGTATTCTTTAGTAGGATAAAAAAAACAGTCCTGATATTCTAGCAGCTGGGTTTTTTTTGTACATTTTAATAAAAATTTAATACTTAAGGTTTACGATTAATTTAACGTATTTATTGTTAAAATAGTTAAATTTCAAAATGGTTGCCGTCAAAGATCCACTATCGTATCAAACTGCCTCCCGATTCTAAATTCAAAACAAACCAATTCTCACGCAAATATTTTTACCACCACACTAAGGATCAATTACCAACTCGTCATCGATGTATACTTGTTTCGATTCAGAGTGCACTGACTGTATGATGATCATAGAAATTAAAATTCTTGACTTGTTGGGAAGCATAATTAGTTTGTTTGCTGGTGTGTTGTGGTGCCGACCGCGGTGGTCGTCTTGATCGTGATCGTGATTGATGGCACCGCTACTGTGCGTCTTGTCATTACTAGACAACAACGACCTTGACGATACCGCGGCGTTATTGATTTACAAAATGGAGAACTTGGGGAAATAAATGTCCATGGTGATTTTCAAAATAGTTTTGATCAACGGGAACTTACTATAGCTAGAGGTTATATAAATATATATGTGGGATAATCTAGAGTGGATAAACGGGAGGGTGTTAGGAGTAAAAAGGTAAATTACTTTTTTGAAACAATTTAAAGTTTGATTATTCAATATCTTATATTAATTCGCTAAAGAATTTCTCCGCCAGTCGCGTATCTCTTTACTATTAGCTCAGCTTTAATTGTCGAGGTGTCAAATTAAACAGTCTTGCCTTTAGAATTGCCGAAATTATTCATTTCCCTTGGAAACACTTTATTGTAATAAATTTATCATTTAAATAACATGCTTCTCAACATAAATAATTAGAAACAGCTGTTATATATGTACGTTTTATTTAGTTTCGTTTGACATTAAAAACAGCTGTTTTAAATTATTTTTAGGTTAAGTTATATAGATCTTACTTTATTTGTGCGGATTCACATTGTGTTGTAATTAATTGCTTACATCTCGCAAAATTAAAGTGTTTAAATTCTCACATAAGTTTTATTTTATTGTTTTGTTTGAAAATTTATAACAACTGTTTCAATCTATTTTTAGGTCAACTTATATACTGCTTACTTTATTTGTGGCGATTCAATTTGTGTTGTAATTAATTGTTTACATCTCACAAAATTAAAGTGTTATATTCTCAAATAAGTTTTATTTTATTGTTTTGTTTGAAAATTTATAACAACTGTTTCAAACGATTTTTAGGTTAACTTATATAGTGGTTACTTTATTTGTGGGGATTCAATTCGTGTTGTGATTGATTGCTTACATCTCGCAAAAACTAAACAGTTTATACGTCACATTGTTAATGTGTGACAATTGAGTCTGAATTCGCAAAAGTACCTACTGTATAGGGCTCACTTTATTTACGATGTATTGCTTACATCTCGCAAAAGTTGAAAGGGTTTATATGGCTTATCGTTAATGTGTGACAATTGAGTCTGATTTCGCAAAAGTACCTACTGCATAGGGCTCACTTTATTTGCGATGTATTGCTTACATATCGTATAGTTAAAGGGTTTATATGGCTTATTGTTAATGTGTGAAAATTGAGTCTGATTTCGCAAAAGTACCTACTGTATAGAGCTCACTTTATTTGCGATGGATTGCTTACATCTCTCAAAAGTTAAAGGGTTTATATGGCTTATTGTTAATGTGTGACAATTGAGTCTGATTTCGCAAAAGTACCTACTGTATAGGACTCACTTTATTTGCGATGTATTGCTTACATCTCGTAAAAGTTAAAGGGTTTATATGGCTTATTGTTAATGTGTGACAATTGAGTCTGATTTCGCAAAAGTACATACTGTATAGAGCTCACTTTATTTGCGATGTATTGCTTACATCTCGCAAAAGTTACCGGTTTATATGGCTTATTGTTAATGTGTGACAACTGAGTCTGATTTCGCAAAAGTACATACTGTAAAGAGCTCACTTTATTTGCGATGTATTGCTTACATCTCGCAAAAGTTACCGGTTTATATGGCTTATTGTTAATGTGTGACAACTGAGTCTGATTTCGCAAAAGTACATACTGTCTAGAGCTCAGTTTATTTACGATGTATTGCTTACATCTCGCAAAAGTTACCGGTTTATATGGCTTATTGTTAATGTGTGACAGTTGCGTGGAAGTCTAAATACTCTACATTCTTACGAAGCATAAAACAAAACGCCGGGCGCAGGAAGAAACCGTCGAAAACTTACTAGTAGACGAGCTAATACCAAACAGAAATCTAAGAGCAATGAATCGCGAAGTAAAAAAACAGGTTCAACTTTTTGATCTTAGCATGAATATTCCACGTTATTTGAGATCAACAATCGACATTTCATCTTCCTGATGAATGTAGATATGCAGGGATTTGATGTTTCATTGTTGGATCATCACACAGGGAGGGGGTAAGGAGAGATATTCCCCAGACACACAAAATCTAATCACAACAGATACACCACTTTCACAACATTATCTGTAAAACATCAAGAGCTACAACGCATGTTTGGAGTTGACGATGGAATCCTGATGTGGGCTCCAACAGCTTTAGAATACGAGGTGTTGTCTACCGCAAAATAATCACCTTAGAAGCGCGTCCCGGTGTATCGCCAGCCTTCGGTCAGTTAATGGATACTAATGTAGTTATTCAAAACTGTTAAAATTCTTCACCAGAAGCTAACAATGATAACAATAAATATTCAGCTTGACTTGTGAAATGTTTTAAATTAAAATAAAACTACACAATACGTTAATTAAATGAAACGCACATCACAGTTTGAACGACAGTGTCGCCATCTTCAGTGATGGATAAGGTACAATAATGAAACTATAATTATTCACACGAGCTGTCACTGAAGATGGCGACATTGTTGTTGAAACGCGTTTGTTTTAATAAACATATTTGTGAAGAATTTATAATATAATTTCCACCTATTACCTCAGTTTATCTTTAGATTTTTCTAAAAGTAAATAGCTTACATAGATCAAATTAAAAACCGTTAACAAAACAATTCAAACCACGAGTGTCACTCCCCCGTCATTGGCAAAACCTGTCTTCCACGTGGTCTCCGTAGCGATTGTTAACCACGCTTTAGTAAAATGAACTCATTAATTCTAATTAACAATATTTTGCTGTGTTCCGTTATGCGCAGGTCACGAACAACGATGACGTGTGTTTCAACTTCCGCTCTTGGCTAGACCATAAATATAACAAATATAAGTAATTGTCTTTCCATCTCACGTTCGGTAAAGAAAGCCAACTCCAGTAATTTTAAATCATATTAGTTAAATAACCGGGATACTGGATATGCTGACTGACGTCAGAAGAAGCGAATTTACTTGTTTGGCGACCTCGACATTGGCAATGAGATATGTAGTTTTATTGTTTGTTGTTTGAAGGCGAAAAACGGTTGTCATTATAAAGATGAAAAGAGAAGAACAAATAACAATTGAAATATAGTTTTTAGTTGTTTAAAACTGAAACTTTTTCTGTTATCATTGTCTTATAAAAAAGGAAGAAAAGAACATAAAAATAAAGACATTAGACCATAATTAGCGACAGTGTCGGAAAAGACTAAAAGTTAGACAAGGGAGACCTGATAGGAAAGATGAAAGAGTGGGATCTAACCCAAGACTACATGAACATTTTTACTTGCTGTTTAAAGCAAAATCAACACCTTATAAACTAGTGAGAAAAGAGCTTAACATAATATCGTCGAGATCAGAAGAGAAGAAGAAGAGAACAAGAGTTTGTCAAAAGACACTCAACACGAAAGATGAAAGAGATAAATTTAACCCAAAGACTACATGAACATTTTTACTTACTGTTTAAAGCAAAATCAACACCTTATAAACTAGTGAGAAAAGAGCTTAACATAATATCGTCGAGATCAGAAGAGAAGAAGAAGAGAACAAGAGTTTGTCAAAAGACACTCAACACGAAAGATGAAAGAGATAAATTTAACCCAAAGACTACATGAATATTCTTACTTGTTGTTTAAAAACAAAATCAACACCTTATAAACTAGTGAGAAAAGAGCTTAACATAATATCGTCGAGATCAGAAGAGAACAAGAGTTTGTCAAAAGACACTCAACACGAAAGATGAAAGAGATAAATTTAACCCAAAGACTACATGAACATTTTTACTTACTGTTTAAAGCAAAATCAACACCTTATAAACTAGTGAGAAAAGAGCTTAACATAATATCGTCGAGATCAGAAGAGAAGAAGAAGAGAACAAGAGTTTGTCAAAAGACACTCAACACGAAAGATGAAAGAGATAAATTTAACCCAAAGACTACATGAATATTCTTACTTGTTGTTTAAAAACAAAATCAACACCTTATAAACTAGTGAGAAAAGAGCTTAACATAATATCGTCGAGATCAGAAGAGAACAAGAGTTTGTCAAAAGACACTCAACACGAAAGATGAAAGAGATAAATTTAACCCAAAGACTACATGAACATTTTTACTTACTGTTTAAAGCAAAATCAACACCTTATAAACTAGTGAGAAAAGAGCTTAACATAATATCGTCGAGATCAGAAGAGAAGAAGAAGAGAACAAGAGTTTGTCAAAAGACACTCAACACGAAAGATGAAAGAGATAAATTTAACCCAAAGACTACATGAATATTCTTACTTGTTGTTTAAAAACAAAATCAACACCTTATAAACTAGTGAGAAAAGAGCTTAACATAATATCGTCGAGATCAGAAGAGAACAAGAGTTTGTCAAAAGACACTCAACACGAAAGATGAAAGAGATAAATTTAACCCAAAGACTACATGAACATTTTTACTTGCTGTTTAAAGCAAAATCAACACCTTATAAACTAGTGAGAAAAGAGCTTAACATAATATCGTCGAGATCAGAAGAGAAGAAGAAGAGAACAAGAGTTTGTCAAAAGACACTCAACACGAAAGATGAAAGAGATAAATTTAACCCAAAGACTATATGAATATTCTTACTTGTTGTTTAAAAACAAAATCAACACCTTATAAAATAGTAAGAAAAGAGCTTAAAATAATGTCGTCGAGATCAGAAGAGAACAAGAGTTTGTCAAACGACACCCTATAGGAAAGATGAAAGAGAAAAATCTAACCCAAGTCTCAATGAAAAAAAAAATGTAGATCTAGGCTAATGCAGTTTAAATAAAAATAATAACTGAACAAATGTTTTAAAATATCGCCATTTTGAAATGTTCTCAGCAATTTTTGATCGTATTTGATGGATGTAAATACTTTAAATGATAATAATTCCATTTAATAAGGTTTTGCTGGTTTGTTAACCTCTTCAAAAAATATACTTCGTAGAAAAAGTTGTGTAATGGGTCAAACAAACGTTTGAAAAAAGGGCGTTTTGGAATAATATCTGTCTGTCGTCTGGGTTGTCTCTCGGAAAGTTTTTTTAATAACTAAATATTTGGGGATACATTTCATGAGGAAAAACACGTAATTACGATTTAAAAAATTGGCTGTAACAATTTAAATTTAATTTTGTACTAGTGTTGCCTTTAAGCATCCAAACAAAACGAATTGATCGCAAATTTCTTCAAAAACGCCATACGCGATTTATCGGTAAAAACAAAAAAAAAACCGACAATGGGTGTTAAGGATGTAATTTCTCAAAATTTATTTTACATTTCGTACAAATGTTAGTTAAATTTGAATAATAATGACACAAACTTATGTACAAAATTTCAAGTTAAAAAATATTACCGTTTAAGAATAATTAAGAAAAAACAAAAATTAGAAATTTTATGCAGTTTATTTATTTTGATTTTTAGATTATGTTTTTAACGTTTTTTAAAAATATTCCTCTAATTTATCATTGCTTGATGCAGAAAAAAGCTACAGAAAAATTAGACAAACTGATATCAGTGTGACTTAGAAAACATTCAAACTAACACAATTTTAAGTTGTTCTCACTTAATGTTATTAACAAAAATCTTAAAATTTGCATTGTGTCTAACATTCAAAATAAAGTTATCAGAAAGTCAGCTACAAACGCCATGAGTTGTATTCTCGGTTCCATTTGAATCAAAACTACTATTTTTCTAATACATTGTAGAAACTCAAATTATGTTACTATTACATTAGTGTAATAAATGTATTTACTGGTTTTTTATACAACATTAGTAATGTAATAAATTTGTTACTCTAACCTCAACAATTTACTTATTCTTATCATAAATTAATAACCTACTGTGATGTTATATTTTTTTTTTTCATTTTTCAGAATTTCGATTGTCCATTATTTTGAAACAGAACAAGATACTAAGCTGTAGTTTGCTCCATTTACTTTGTATTTGAATGGCTAAAATATTGGTTGAAAGAAAATATTGAATTCTAAGCGCCGCACCGATGTAAATGCTTGAATATCTTCAAATAGGCGGAAGGTGATTTATAGAAAAGAAAACAGGGATTCCCCGAACCAGAATGGTTTGTGTTGTTATTCTTGAGATTTAACCAGCTCTCAACATCTTGCATCCGATTGTTTTCTTTTACGAAACATCTTTATGGTTGTTGATCACCAATATGTTTTCCTTTGGTCCTAAAAGGCAACAATTGAGTAACAAACAGGTATTTCAAAAAAACATTTAATGGTTACCTAACTTCGATTTTTTAGTGGCATAACGCAATACTATGATTACGTGAAAGAGTAATAACACAATTAGTTTTTGCTAATAGCTCTTGACCCACAAAAAAATAATTTAGACCGCTAGGCATGAAAAACATCTAAACAAAATATGAAATAAAGACCAAGTTGAAAAACCATTAAATATATAAAAACTTTGAGTCATAATTATCAAAAATACCGCCCGGAAACGGAATGAAAATTGGAACCATCAACTCGCAAATTCTACCCTCGTCCATTTTTTTGACAGGTTGGAATTAAAAAGCGCCAGTTTTAGGAATGGACTACCTGGTTGTGGCGCCAGTACTAAAGTTAACAAACAATAGAATAGGCTATTAGTGAAGTAGGAAATGACAAAGCAGCTGTTGTCAATATATAAGTAGCCGATTTGCACTCATCTCCTACAACAGATGAATTTTAAACTGTTTATGAAGTCTGGAGACTTCAACGGTGGTATAGAAACGATGTCCAGTGGAAGAAAATTAAGTTACTTGATTTCAATTATTTTTAATCCAGTATGTAGTCTTATTTATTATTCATTGGGAAAGTTTTTTGTTACATTTCAAGTTGTAAGCTCAAACGTTTTGATTTTATAGTTAGACAATTAATTTGGGGGAATTATTCATTAAATTTGGTATCCAAATTATATTTAGGAATTTAATATCTCGCTAGCTCATTTTGTGCAGAATATAAATTTCGATATCGAGTTTTTTGCTGTTATATCCGTTCAATGAACTCTCGAGTAAGAAAAACGGGTTTAAAAAAATTATGTGTCTGTTTCGGCTGTGTTATACCCAAATGAGTGTACCGATTTGAGTATGTAGCATATTTTGGGCATATTTCAGAACATTTTGTAATTTTTCCGGTACCGTAAAATTTTGTAGTAGCTGAAATTTGAAGAAAAAAAAACAAACAAAGAAATACGATTTTCTCAAAATCAGTCATATGGATTTTGATCAAATTTCGCTCAAGTATAGCCTCTATGGATACTAACAAAACGTATTGGTCGCGATTTCTCCAACAATGCCAGTGCGAGGGTTATAATTAAAAACCAAAACAATCTGCTTCAAAAGATGTAATTTTTCTAAATTGATCGTACTCACTTTGCTAATATTTTAGTTAAACGTAAAAGATTAATCACATGTTCAAAATCCTAAGTTTGGTACAAAGGTAGCAAGTTTATGCCCTATTTGAATATATAAATATTTGTTTAACTATATTTTTATTTGGTTTAAGGGATGATGTATGAGTGAGAAAGTTTGTGCAATAGGCCTCTACTTTATGTTGTATTATTAGGCCTACGATTGAATAAAGACTATTATGCAAGTAAATGTACAACAACTTACGACACACCCGGTATATAAAAAAAAAAACATGAAGTAAAAAAAAACAAAACACAAACAGTTAACTATAATGTAACTAACCTACAACAAGATCTGCGTGTCAGCGAGGAGAAATCACCTGACAGGAAATTCCTGAATAAACGCCCCTGTGAGCTCCACTTCACCTTCAACGCGATAATTTTCATGACGCAATTATCCACCAAAAGTGTCAGATTGACTGAAATTATTCTATGATAAAAGTGACGAAATATATGACTTCAGTCGGTACGTTTTTGTTGACATTTTCTCTGATGAAATGATTTCTACAATGAAGGACCATGAACTAAAGTGGTCAGGCCTTAATGGTCGGGCTGACATTTGTATTGTTCACCGGCGAAATATCTGGACGTTTTGTCTCCAAAGCAAAGTGTTTTTCTGTTAATGTTTTTATAATTTACCATCTACTGTAGTTTCTATTTTAGTTAAGTATAATCATGAAATATTACAACACTTCGACATTCTAAAGAAATGTTACCGACTGTGGATTATGTACTTGTTAATATTTGCTTTGATATAACACATACGTATACAAAGAAACTTTGACGATAGGTCAGAATAATTTCAGGAAAAAAATTTCTAAAGAAGTTAATGAAGACTAGTGTAAGCTAATTTTTGAAAAGTAATGTCCTTTGGTGCTGTAAATTTATTTCCAGTTCTAACCTGCTTTGATAATTTGGTTTTCAAAGGAAAAATATTTTAGCTTTGTTATTATTCAATCAAAATTAATTATATATTTTTTTACGTTTGTAATTAGCTGATTTTAACATGTAACTTTAATTGTAGGTTGTATCATAAAAAATTGTATAAACCACAAATTGGATATATCACAAATAGTATATACCAAAAACTGGATATTCAACAAATTAGATATACCACAAATTGGTTATACCACAATTGTATATATATCGCAAATTGTATATACTACAAATTGTACAAATCACAAGTTGGATATACAACAAATTGTATATAGGCTATCACAAATTGTAGGCTATATATCACAAAATGGATATACCACAAATTGGATATAGATATGTTCTACAAAAATCAAAATTTGAAGTTTTTAATAGTAATAAATCAAGCAGTCATATTTGTAATTTTTTTTCAAGTGCAGATTGATTTCTCAAATTCGCGAAAAGTTACACCTTCCAACCTTCAGGAGGAGTTTTCCCACAATGAACCTCAGAAAAAGTTCCTACGAGTGTCGGGTATTGCATAGAATCCTAGATATCCGTCATGTTCTTTTCACAAAATATTTCTTATCTCCGGAACGGTTTGACGGATTGATTTGAAATTTGTCATGTTACCTAAAAAAGTAAAGAACTATTTTGGTAAAATAACCTATCTAATAACTCGTTTCAAAATTTATTATTAAAAAAAAATCAAGTTTTTTGAGTTAAGATTTAAAACATTTAAGCATCCGCCATTTTGAAATGGATTATTGGATTAGGTTGGTTATTTTTTTCAAAATAGTTCTTTATGACTTTAGGTAAAATGCCAAGTTTCAATTCAACCCGACAAACAGTTCTGGATATTTGAGAAACTAGACAGTTCCGAAAAAATGATTAAAGTAACTTTTTCGTAGTTTTAATGTGGGAAATCACTTCCTGAAATTTGGAAACAGAATTTTGCAACTATATATAAAAAATAGGATTATATGTGTTTTGGTTTTTTGTCCGTTCTGTAGGTTTGTTCTTACAACGCCCGAAAAATCTTAAGTTTGACACTCAACGGGTTAAACTGACTACTGAGAATTAATTTTTGGAAATTAAAAATAAAATAAACAAGATTGATACCTATCGTAAAATAATTTTGTTCAATTTTAATTTAAAAAATAATTGTTCATTCCGTTTTGTTCATCGTTGCGTTTCAATTTAACATATTATAGAAATGGTTTTGTGATTGATCGAGTTTTAGCTGTTATGTTTGTTTTGAGATTCCCTAAATTCCCAAAAAGTGTTTTAATAATGTCTCTGACGTCTGTCGTGTATGTAGGACACTACAGTCTAAACGTGTGAACCGATTTTAATAAAAATTTAATGAAAAATGTTGGTTGGTCATATATCGGGAAGTTATAACGATTTTTCGATTTGATAACTCATAATTTAGAGGTAGCTGACTCAAACAAAATTCCAAACAAAACAAAAAGAGGAAAAAAGTCGATTCGTGGGTCTCATCCGTAAAAGATCAACAAATTTGTTCTAATTGTAATGACCGTCATGTTTGTTGATGATTAATTTTGATTGGTTAGGTTTTGCGGTAGGGTTAGCTAGAAAGTTTGTGCAACCTTTTGAACCGTTTAGTTTCTCTTTATTTATTAGGGTATCTACAGTATATTAAATTCGTAATTAAATCTGTTCTAACGATTTAGATCAGATCGTTAGAGTCTGATCGTAAAATGTAACCCCAAAAGTCCAAAGCAAAAGAAATCGATCGTCATAATCCAAATAGCGGATCGGTGGAGTTAATTCTGCGGAGTACTTTTTGGTAAGTGCTGATTAGATTTGCTTACACGATGTAGATGATGTTCAGCGTCGAATTATAACATAGAAGTACCGACATAAAAAATCTAGAGGTAAAATACGCGTTCTAAATAAACAAACAATTTCCAACGCGAGTTTTACTTATTGCAGTTAGGGGCAGTTGCATTTAGATACTACTTTTAACATAGAATTAACCCATAAAATTAAGGTAAACACCATACTGTTTACAGAGATTTGGCCGTCGGCGATTTGCATTTCTGTTGAGCGTGGTGTACCTAAATTTATGACGTGATATCTTATTTCTTTTTTTTAATATTTACCGAAACGTATTTTTCAAAATTTTCTCTTTAAAAAATACAAATTATCAATTAAATATAAATCAATTAGACTTTACAAAACCATTAATATTTTAAATAGCGTTGAGTACATACCATGGTCCCTGCTGTATGGTTTGTCACGTATTGTGGGCTCACAAGCATCTGAAATCAAAAATGTATAATTGGTTATTTTAGCAAAATAAAAAATATATTTGTAATTAATTGGAAGCGTGAGAGGAAGTCATAGTACCAACTATTTAGTGGTTCATTATAGTGAATATGGGCGTGGCAATACCGAGGTATAATAGCTAGTTCTACACATTTTTTCGTGTAGTCTTAGGTTAGATTCCTCTCTTTCATATTTTACAAAAGGTTTCTTTTGGTCAATTTTTTCTCTTACGTTGGATGCTATTAGATTGTTTGAGTGCTAAGGGATCTTCATTTTATGTTCTTTTCTTCTTTAAACACAAGGCGATGATCCCGAAAGGATTTTCCCTTTAAATAACAAGAAAAATAATATAAAACTGGAAACGCAATAAATTTTAGTTAAATTGTACAAAAATAACTTTAAGAAATAAAATCTGCACAGGTTGAAAATCTACTCTAAAGAAATGATTGATGAACCTAAAGATGAGTTATTATAAGAGTAACATTAAAATTTAAAAACTTTAACATGCAAATATGTCTGACAATGTTTAGTTTTCTGCTTTGTCAAATGCTTAGCTTTAAATACAAATTAATAATTTTGCAAATGAATGTTACGTGTAACCTTTTTCGAGTTTACAAAAACAAGATTTAATTTTGAGCATTTACAAAATATCGGCAGTTCAAAATGTTTAATATCGAATACTGTTGATTTTACAAAAAAAAAATACGAAACAAAATTTATTGAATTTTTAACGATGTCTTTGTTTTCATAATAACTTAAAGGATAAGGATACAAACACAATGAGTTTTAAAGGATAATCCAATTAATAATAAAATAATTTTCTTGTTAATTGATTAATACTCATTTATAATAGCAGATATATCCTGATATTATAAAGTAAACTACACATTACAACTTATGAATAAAGGAACAATGTTTTAGGGCGTTGATTCTGGAAAAAGGTTCAAAAATATGTTGGTTCTAGACACTACTCTTGACCTTTAAAACAAATAAAATTACTTAGGAATATTTTACAATAGTCTTTCACTCATTATTCACCTTCATACAACTCTCGCTAAATTGATAATGTATAACACTTAATTCATACTATAATATAGAGAACAGCTGGTTTATAATAGTTAAGGTATTGTAGTCAAGAAATAAATTATTTTTTAACTTAATCTTGTTGATCCTTTGATCTGTAATAGCGGCATGTTCAGAGATATTCCAGATTCTAAACGGATGCTATTTTGATGTACAAAATATAATCTTGACGTAGGTTAGGTTAGAAACTTTTAATAATTTCATGTAAGGAATTCAGTATCAAATATTTTGAACACCCTATATTCCAGGTCAGTTTGTCGTGCAATAATACTACGGACTGAAAATACAGGAATACTGTAAACTAAAGAAAAATTGTGTCAAACGACAGCCATTTTGAATTTTTCCATTTTATTAAACTCAAACTCGCTATTATTGGGGCAATGAGGCGAGTATTATTTTTGTTTAGTATTTCATTTTATGAACAGACGTCAGAAAGTTAGTGCTATATTTTTGCACCGTTTATTTATACATCCGCTCAAATACTGACCTCGACTTTTGCCTTTCATAAATAGCAGATCGACAATTCCAATGCAAATAATTACAGATCGTAGATATAAATTGCAGAAAACGGCCATTTTGTGTTTAAAAATTAATAATTAAGGAATAGAAAAATCTAATTTTATGTTTACTTTAACTGAAATTTCGATTACTAGATTGAATTTGGTAATTTTGAGGTTATATTTTCAACAATGTTTTTTTCAAACATTTTTGTTAATTGCGATCGTAGAACATACATTTGGGATGTACAAAACGTGGGATCTAGGCCTACATTTAGAAAGTTATGGAATTTACGATTAAGGTACTGTCGTAAAATAAAAACGGTATAACTAATTTTACCAAAATCGTTGGACAATTCTAGAGTTTTCTAACATACACGCTCAGTCACACACTTGTGATCCTGCTCAGATAATTAGATTTTGCAAAGAACGTAGAATTATGGACCTGGGAACAATTTAACTTCTTATTAAAACATGTAGAATTTTATATTATATACAGTCAAACATCTAAATGGAAAAATAATTTTCAAAATAATTTGAGTTACAAAATTACGTTTTACAAATATGTTTCCCTTGTTCAAAAACGAAATCTCTCAGTCATCAGTATAACAAACACACAGAACACAATTCTCATAAAAAAATACGCCTAAGTATCAGACGCGTTTCAACGACAAGATCGTCCTCTTCAGTGATACACCAGCTACACCACTGACTTCAGTTGTGGTTTGGTTGGTGTAGCTGATGTATCACCGAAGATGGCGACATTGTCGTTGAAACGCGTTTGGTGTAATATATCACTTGTAAGAAATTGTGTTCAGGTTTTATTTTAAATTTCAAACATCCCAAAACATAAGGTACTTATTTCTAATAATAATAATTTAAATTTGTAATCGAGTGGTAATTTTTTTTTAAAGAAATGTGTAACGTGAAATTCTGTTTTTACTCAGACTTTTATATCCAATGTCGTTTCCTAGTCCACGAAGGAGATCTTCTGAATTTCTTTCCAACAATATAAACAAAAGAAATACATATTTAATAAAAAATTGTATGCCTAACCATAACAAGCATAAAATATAAATCCAGTTTCCAAAGATACAGTTACATGTCAGTCAGTGAACTGTCCCTATGACAATATGACGTTCTGCCTCAACGTGCTGTGTTAGGTCCAATTATTTACCCAAGGATTCACACACAAGCTGTGACTATTGTGTCACCATCACGTATTTCTTATACTGTAACAATACGCTGTATTTGTGCACAACAATAATGATTCAAATACACTATCTACGTGACTGTATTGATAGATGTAAGTAATATATTTATTTTCTCACGTTACTATTCTTAAAGTTGAAATAAAGTTTTGTGACGGTAGGAAAATTTCAACAGTACCAAATGCAATTGAATTTACACTAGGACATTAATATTGGAAATTTACAAGTCGAGGAGATTCTTAGCTGCCCAACAAACAGCTCTAACCTGATTGTCACCCAGTTCGGAATAACTAAAATATTTAAATCCTCTTCTATATTGTACAATTAGCTGCAATGTTTGCTTACCAAGGACTATTTTCTTACTATACTTTATTATTATTGAAAACTTTTAAGGCAAAGAGATTCTTAGCTGCCCAACAAACACCTCTACCCTGATTGTTATCCATTTTGGACCAACTAAAATATTTAAATCCTTTTCTATATTGTCCAAATAGCTGCAGTGTTGCTTAACAAGGACTTTTTCCAACTATATTTTATTATTATTGGAAACTTTCAAACCATGGGGATTCTTAGCTTCCCAACAAACACCTCTACCCTGATTGTTATCCACTTTGTAATAACTAAAACATTTAAATCCTTTTCAATATTGTCCAAATAGTTGCCATGTTTCTTAACCAAAGTGTAATTTCTTTTTGGTATTACCTAAACTTTTTAAATAGATATTTCCTGACACTAGTGTTTTTTTGTAAATAACATTTCATTCATTTTTGTTTTGCTAACGATATCTATCTTTTCAAATATGCACTATAACTCACGTTGCGTTATTATTGACAATGAACTATTCATTTGATACATACAGTAGGTTGAACAATGGAATCAAGAATTTATCTTTCGATAATTACTATTTAATATTCTTTATCATTGTTATGTACATATTAATTTTTACATTCCGTTTTACAATTCAATCTATTTACAAAAGCTTCTATTGACTTTAATAGTTCTCAAGTTAATATTCTGTCATTTAATTCCTTCGGGATATTATATAAAAAATGCAAATCTTAAACTATCTACAATTTTTTATCATCTAATATTCTTTTATTTTATTGTTACTGGCAACGTAAGACAATATTGACTCTCCCAATATAAAAAGTATAAAATAAGTTTGGTAATCGCAAATATTTCGACTTTTGTTTTAACCGATTTTTACTTTTCATGCCTCAAAAAAGAGAAAAAGTGTTTTTCAAATGTCTTTACTGACATCTGTACGTAAACACATAAGCGACCACAAAATTTCTGATAGGAATATGAAATTTTCTATATAGGACTATAGCGTGCTTATACAAAACTCTATCAAAATTCAGAAAAATCGATTGTAAATCTCAAAATGGAGGTCATTTAAACAGTTTATTTGTTCATATCTTGTTTGTCATTCAACTTATAACATATTCCGAGTGCTTCTTCACAAATATAACTTCAAGGCCGAGACATGGACAAGAGCGAAGCGAGTGAAAACTGTTTAGTATAATACATCTACGAAGCTTCCGTTTACAACAAATTACAAGGTTTATAAAACCTGTGTAACAACTGTTTTCGGGATCTCCTATGGACATGCCAGAGCAGCGGTAGATACATGGATACGGGAGGAAGGCCCTGGGCGAATTCAACTACAAGTAGACTTGCAAAGAGGCTACTTAGACCAAGCAAGAAACATGCTGAACAACTCATCTCTCTTAGAAGGGATAACATGAGGTGGGTGGTTGGGCTCTTAACGAGCCACTGTCACCTCAGAAAACACCTACACAGGATAGGGATTGCTGCAGCAAATATTTGCAGGAAATGTGGTTTGGCTGAAGAGTACGCAGAACAGATTCTCTTAGAGTGTGAGGCGTTAGGACGAGCCAGGCTATACTCTCTAGGCCCTCCGGGGAAGGAGATGGAAACCATCCTAGACAACCCTATAGGTAGTATATGTTCCTTCATAAGGATGACAGGTATTACTGAGTGGGTGTAGGATGGACGGCAAAAGACCTTTAGGTCGACGCCGGTGAGGCCTCTGACGGAGGCTATCACAGCCCATTACAAAAAAACTGTTTTCCTACAAGAACAAAGAAATCATCTTTCGAGCATTACATATAGAAAATATTGCTTTACATTATACGATGTCATCTATCAATATTGTTTCTGTAATTCATTAAAAATATATAAAAGTAAAATTACTATAAGATATCAGTTTATTATATAATTTCAAATAGGTTTAAAACAGTCCAAGAATTAAAATCCTCCACTCTTTCACCTATTAGAACATTAATCAGATCGCCAGCAACCAGTCAGTGTGATAAACAAACAGATTAAGCTCGTAGCCCCAAATAAGTGCCAGTACATTACCGTTAATTGCTGCGCATATTTTCAGCTCATAAATTACACCTTACACTTCCGCATTAAGTTCTCATGGAATTCGTCCACGACTACGGGTTTAATGAAGATGTAAATGTCAGTGAGGATCGGCATGTTTACAATTAACACTGTAGAGCGAAGCGAAACTTGATGCGGTCACATTAATAACGCTCGAAACCACGCCCAAACGTAAGGATGGGCATGGTAATTTTAAGTCACTTTGAGCTTTGCGATCTCTCCGTCGTTAAAATAGAACTCGAGTGTGTAAGAGATTAATTAGAGGTGGAGTTGTTTCTACACTTGGTGGATTGGCTTCGAGTTTGTATAATCTGAACGTCTAATTTATCACTCAGGCATATACTTAAATGGATATCGACTGACGTGAAGGAAAATACGCGATTTAGAGCCGACAGATCGGAAATACTGAATTTATGTTAAAATGAATACTTCTTCAGAATAGGAAGTACAGGAAATGTTTGGAACCTCCGTATTTTGACTGATCTTCGCGTTTCTTCGTTAACTTATGAAACCGAAATAGTATGTTTCACCACTAGGACCAAAAGAGAAACTTTTCAATACAAGCACACTCGGAAAATAAGCGAGGATCGAAAAGCTTCTTTTGGCCCAAGTGATGAACTATATTTTTCGTTATACTGGAAATAATAAAAGAAAACAATTTCCCAAAAACTAAATGTTATAACCTATATATCTTCAAATCGATGGTAACAGCTGTTTTAACGGTTATTTACAATCGAGAGTATCGGTTGTTTTATAGATGCTTTACAATCGTTAATTAATTCGTACAACGAAGTAACAGCTGATGAACTCGACCTCAGCTGATGTTTTTAGGTCCTAGGACTAAAAAGAACAACTTTAGCATCTCAATGCATGTATTGAAATCAGCTGTTTTTGAAGCAGTATGAAGAAAAAGTTATTTTCGACAAGTCCTCCGTCCCGTCGTCGCAACGTAAGCACGATAGTGGGCACAAAAAATGAGATAGTGGTACGAAATTTGTTATACATGACTACAGTGTGGTAATATAACACCCTATAGAAATTCAGAAAAATCGAATTGAAAATGACAAAATGGCGTCGGTTTTTGTGTTCATATCTCGTGTTTTAATCAATTTATAACGCACTAATCCAGATAACAATTTGCAGTTTTAAATTCTACGTGTAATTATATCAACACCTACTTCTCTACGGTGGCAAATCGCGAAGTTATTGTCTAAAACGTAATTAAAAACTTTGACTTTTCAAAAATAAAATGTGATATTCGTATAGGTACTACATCTGGTAGAGTCGAGCATTGCGAATAAGTTCTTCTTTACATATGTACAGCTTTGAGAGAGACACTGATACGAGAGAGAGAGAGACACTGATGAGAGAGAGAGAGAGAGAGAGAGAGAGAGAGAGAGAGAGAGAGAGAGAGAGAGAGAGAGAGAGAGAGAGAGAGAGAGCCTGAGAGAGAGAGAGCGAGGGAGGGAGGGAGGGAGGGAGAGAGGAAGAGAGGGAGAGAGAGAGAGCCTGAGAGAGAGAGAGAGAGAGAGAGAGAGAGAGAGAGAGAGAGAGAGAGAGAGAGAGAGAGAGAGAGAGAGAGAGAGAGAGAGAGAGAGAGAGAGAGAGAGAGAGAGAGAGAGAGAGAGAGAGAGGGAGGGAGGGAGGGAGAGAGAGAGCCTGAGAGAGAGAGAGTGCCTGAGAGAGAGAGAGAGAGAGCCTGAGAGAGAGAGAGAGAGAGGGGGAGGAAGGGAGGGAGGGAGAGAGAGAGAGCCTGAGAGAGAGAGAGAGAGAGAGAGAGAGAGAGAGAGAGAGAGAGAGAGAGAGAGAGAGAGAGAGAGAGAGAGAGAGAGAGAGGGAGAGAGAGAAGGAGGGAGGGAGGGAGAGAGAGAGCTTGAGAGAGAGAGAGAGAGAGAGAGAGAGAGAGAGAGAGAGAGAGATGAGGGTCGTTCATTATAGATAATTATTACGTTCATAAAATCTCTGACACAACTGTTTTAAACAAATTTAACCTACTGGGTTTGGTTTGGTTGATTTATCCTACCATTCCCTTTGATCTACTAAAATTTGGTATCGTATAAATGTGACCTTCCCTTGTTTGATTCATCTTCACGTTTTATGGTTTCAAGATACCGTAAAGTTATTTCTACGTAGACGTTGTCTGTACTTGAACGATTGCCGCCATAAAAATTGAAGATTGGAACATGAAATTTGGTGTAGTGTGCTCATATTGAAATTCAGAAAAATGAATGGTCAAAATGGTTGTCATTTTAAAATGTATTTTTGTTCATATCTCATGTGTTATTCAAATTAGATAAAAAATAGTAATTTCCAATTCTGCATGTAATGTTACCCCACCTCTCTACGATGACAAATAGCGACGTTATCGTCATGTATTTTGGAACCTCCCAAAAAATTCGATACCTACTGTAAGCTCCTTTACTTGTATCTCAGGATTGAGACCTTGACAAGAGCGAAGCGATTGGAGATTCCTGATCATATGCACATCTACAAGACCCTTATTACACACTTTTGCTTCAGAAATATATTTAAAATAGATTACCGTGGTTCTAAAACCCATATAATACCTTTAGAGTGTATCTTTGAATTGAGGCTAGTGGAGCTCAATTGTTGTGAATGATATGAATGGTAAAATGAGTATTTGGTCATAGAAATACATATGAGATTGCTCATCGCTTTGTTTCTTGTTTAGCCTTCCGTAGTCCTGAAGCTTCCTGTATAAGGTCTTCCATAAAATGGAGTTATTGCCTGGATAGAAAAGCGCTCCCACCATAAAAAGAACATTTCTGGGCTTAAAAGGGTTTATTTCAATTTCCAAGACGAAATCTGTAAAATATTTAACTCCAAGACTGACGATAGGTTTGCTTACGTCAGTGATATCACGGAAGAAATAGGGTTGGTAGAACAGGATACCGCCGGTCCAATTTGAAAGAGTCGTAGAAAATCCTTTTTGCGAGTGTGATGCGTTTGCTCGGTGATCTGTGGCTCCTGAAGAGTTTACAAAACCTAGGGATGAATTATAGTGTGGTTAATTTACAGGACAGATCCGTAAGGGTCGTAGTGGAGAGAGCCTTTCGTCCCCCCATAAACCATTGTTAGAAGTAAATCTACAAATATACTGCAAGCGTCAAATTCATTATTATCAAATTTCATCCGTTTTAAAATTACTAAAATTGGAAGGCAAATATAAATAACAATTTGCCTGTAAATGAATTACCACCAGAATATTATAATACAGGGCTTTTCAACGACCTTAAGAACACAATATTAGAAAAATCTAATCACAATATTTCTCACAAGAAATTATGTAAATACGTGAGCATATGGCGAGTGCCATAACAATTAGAGTAGAAACCGAATCTAATGGACTAATAGCTTCTAAGTCCTTGGTATACTATTTAAATAAACTTTACCTTCCTTTGACCAGCCTTTCACATTACATTATGAAAGGTTTCATTAATAGTGCTTCCGAGGCCTATGCTATATTCTAATGTGTTTCTATTGAGTCGTTCTATTTACATGAAAGGCTTTTTCTTAAAACGTAATGGAGTTTTAATAGTAGAGAAAGGACAGACAAATCGCATTCCATTGATGGATTGACATTTCGAAGGGGCCGCGCTAATTGTAACGCTAAGTAGGTCACGTTGCGTAACTTTCAACGAAAATCGTCAACAGTGAATTGATATTGATTTTAATAATTGAAGTCCAGTGACTTTTCAGTAAATAGTTGAGTTATTGCGGAGTTATTAATGAGACTATTTTTTTAAAGAAATGAAATAAATGTGAAATACTATCACACACATATAATCGAATCTCACAATTTTGAGGCAGCTGGCGAAAGACTAAAACTCAAAATAAGCTAAAACGATTTTGATCAGATTTTACTATACACTAAAATGTGATATTATTGGGCGCCTTGTTTCCAAATTACAAAATTACTGTCAATACAGATTTAAATGCTATCCTAACAGTATGAATATCTCTACATCAGTTTAAAAGATTTAAATTTAGAAAGACAAGAGGATTTATAGTCCAAACCAATGTTCCAAACAAACTTGAAGGGAGTATCTTTACTCTCTATGGTGAAGTTTGGACCTCCTAAATCTAAGAAATCGGCCATGGAGGTACTAGACTTAATGTCATAAAAACACTTCACCAATTTTAGTGAAATGTGAAAATTAATTCCTCAAACCCTTGTGAAAAAAATCCAAAATATATTATAATTAAGGATAAATGAGCAAAAAATAAAAATGGACATTGCCAGTGCCATCGTTGTCGTCTTAGCAACCACAAATTAAGATAGTAACATAAAATTTGGTACAGGGAAGTGCAGTGTGTTCATACAAAAATATATTAAATACTAAAGTATAATATGTTGCCTTGGACTGTTTAATATATAATATAGTTAATTACCTTTGAGGTTGTCCTCAGTCAGTAAATTGGTTATAGCTACAGCGCTGTTTCGCCGAACACTGTCGGCTTCATCAGGCCCGCACTAACACATAGACACGTAACACAAAACACTAACACATATAAAATCGGAGTATGACTCGTCGTACATAAATAATAAAATCCCAGTACCATACCTGCAGCTGGACAAGTAAGACATATAATGTGGCCACAAACAATTTTATTATTTATGTGCGACGAGTCATACTCCGATTTTATATGTGTTAGTGTTTTGTGTTACGTGTCTATGTGTTAGTGCGGGCCTGATGAAGCCGACAGTGTTCGGCAAAACAGCGCTGTAGCTATAACCAATATACGGACTGAGGACAACCTCAAAGGTAATTAACTATATTATATATTAAATACATTTGAAAATGGCGACGATTTTTTTGTTCTTATCTCTTGTATTAAACACGTTTACTTATTAATCAACTTTTTCAATTTATTTCAACAAATAGTATTTACGCTAAGACATACTTATGGTACAAGTAAAGCAAATTTAGACTCTATTGTAACTTTGTTGAAAATCTATTTTCACTTTTTGACTGACAAATGGAATTCTGAAATTTTTATTGAATTTTTAATTTCGTTTAGAGTATGGGTAAGCGAGAAAGTTTCTGCAGTGTTTTCTACATATATTTTGAGACAAGATTATTCACACAGGGTGGCTGCAGTGTTTTCTGTATTGAAAAATTGATCTGTGTTGTTTAGACAAATAACAATCATACACACAGAGTGGTTGTGGCTACCCCAAGACTGCGGTGAAGGTATCTTACCCCCTAGATAGTCATCTTAGACCTGAATCATTTAACAGCGTAAGGCTTCCTTATACATTTAGTGATAGGCATCTATATGGGTGCTTTCTACCCTTAGAGAGTTAGTGGAATGTAAAAGCAGGGACAAGCTATTCAACCAACAAAATGTAAGAAAGAATTTAATATATCAATTCAATGTTTGAAATCTTTAAATTGTATCTTTAGTTCATATTACGAAGAATTGTTAGTGAAAAAATTGATTTGGTAATATTCTTTGAAAATTCGTTCTCCTAAATCGATTTTAGCTGATCGATTGTAAACTTTTTGTCTGATTGGTAAGTTGCTTGTCTCGTCTAGTGTTGCAATTATTAGTTTCTCACATGTCCGTAGTTTAGATGGGTCAAAAAATCGATGTCGTTTTTTTACGGATATATCTTTTTTGAGGTCCTTTCACTCCAAAGTTGTGGTATTTGGATCTATCCGTCTAGCGTAGAGTACTAAGCAACCTGAACGCGTCGACCAATTTTAATAAAATTTTATGTGGGTATATTTTAACCAAATTTCAGGATGTTTTAAATTATTTCGATAACTAAAAATTTGGGGAAGCTAGCATAAAAATTATTTAAAAAACATAAAATTAAACTTTTCTCAAAATCGACTCTAAAGATTTTCCTAAAATGTTGCTCAAATGTGTTTTCACCAAATCTAAAAATTTTGATCTGTAAGTTTTGGTCATTTTTTTTCAGTCCCAACATGTACTTAGTTTTGTCGATTTGGTGTTTCAAGGATTCACTTTTACAGTACGCGTTTGGTAATTCAGAGGGATTTAAGTTCTACACATTTTTATATGTAGTCTTGCGATAGATCCCTGTCTTTCATATTTCTTATTAGGTCTTTTTTAATCAACTCACATTCTCTTCTGACCTTGACGTTATTAGAGTATTTGAAAGCTAGGAATCTTTCATGATCTTATATTTTTTATAAGGCGATGATGATCAAGAGGTCCTTAAATGTCCAGGAAAAAATCTCTGGCAAAGTGTTTTTAAGGGTATTTTTAATAATTATACTATTTATTATTACAACCTAAATTTATATTAGTGTGACGTAAAATAATGAACACTATTTGTAGATACATTTAAAACGACATTTGTACTCTAAACTCTTATTTGTGATCTTGGTGTCATTATTTGTTGGTTAGTTCTTCTTGTTGTCTAATACTCTAAACTCTTTTTGTGATCTTGGTGTCTATTTGTTGGACTTTTCTTCTTATTGTCTAATACTCTAAACTTTTATTTGTGATCTTGATGTCATTATTTGTTGCATTTTTCTTCTTGTTGTTTAATACTGTAAACTCTTATTTGTGATCTTGATGTCATTATTTGTTGGTTTGTTATTCTTGTTATCTAATACTCTAAACTCTTTTTGTGATCTTGGTGTCTATTTGTTGGACTTTTCTTCTTATTGTCTAATACTCTAAACTTTTATTTGTGATCTTGATGTCATTATTTGTTGGTTTGTTCTTCTTGTTTTCTAATACTCTAAACTCTTTTTGTGATCTTGGTGTCTATTTTTTGGACTTTTCTTCTTATTGTTTAATACGCTAAACTTTTATTTGTGATCTTGATGTCATTATTTGTTGGATTTCCTTGGTGTTGTTTTATACTCTGAACTCTTATTAGTGATCTTGATGTCATTATTTGTTGGATTTTCTTGGTGTTGTTTAACACTCAACTCTTTATTTGTGATATTGATTTCATTATTTGTTGCATTTTCTTCTTCTTGTTTAATACTCTAAACTCTTTATTAGTGATCTTGATGTCATTATTTGTTGGATTTTCTTGGTGTTGTTTAACACTCAACTCTTTATTTGTGATCTTGATTTCATTATTTGTTGGATTTTCTTGGTGTTGTTTAACACTCTAAACTCTTATTTGTGATCTTGATGTCATTATTTGTTGGATTTTTCTTCTGGTTGTCTAATACTCTATACACTCTTTTTGTGATCTTGATGTCATTATTTGTTGGATTTTTCTTCTTGCTGTTTAATATTCTAAAATATTATTTGTGATCTTGATGTCATTTTTTTAGGAGGTTTTTCGTCTTCTTGTTTAATACTCTAAACTCTTTATTTGTGATCTTGATGTCATTATTTGTTGGATTTTCTTGGTGTTGTTTAATACTCTGAACTCTTATTTGTGACTTGATGTCATTATTTGTTGGATTTTCTTGGTGTTGTTTAATACTCTGAACTCTTATTAGTGATCTTGATGTCATTATTTGTTGGATTTTCTTGGTGTTGTTCAATACTCTAAACTCTTATTTGTGACTTGATGTCATTATTTGTTGGGTTTTTCTTCTTGTTGTTTAATACTCTAGACGCTTATTTGTGATCTTGGTGTCATTATTTATTGGGATTTTTCTTCTTGTTTAAAGGCGAAAAACTTTAAGGTCAACGAAGAAAACCGTATAAAATAATGATTCATAAACCTCTAATATTCTAATAAACACAAGATCGGAAAAGAACAAGATAGGGTCAAAACCTGACAGGAAAGTTGAAAAAGAAAGGGTATAAAACAAGATTAAATGAAGTAAGATGTAGATCTACCCGCTGAGGGGTTTTATTGCTGATATGTAAATATTTACACTTAATAACGAACACATTTCCCTAGGAGACTGTCACGAGAGATGATTTTAAAAAGGGTTATTGAAAGTGGAGAAGTCATAGAGAACGGCAAACTTTCACGTGTTACTCCTTCAAAAATCTGGTTTCTTTACCTTATAGATTATATTTTAGCAAAATTGTTTAAAGCCGATATTATGAAAATCGGAATACGAAGTGTTTACGTGTAACAATCGTTAAATAAACCCCCACCTACGTTTAGCATGGCATCTAGAAATCGAAAAAGTTTTACGACATAACGGTTATCCCTTGTCTTTCTAAGTAAGCAAGATAGAACATAAAAAAAAATTAAGATAGGAATATAAATTTTGGTATAGAGCACTACAGTGTGCTCAAGTAGAATTCAGAAAAATTTAATGAGCCTTTAATTATGTTTATCCATATCTTGTTGTTATTCAACAGGTCAAATTAAATAAAGATTTGTAGACTTCAATTCTTCTTGTTTTGGTATCAACCTCTATACGATATTGTCAAAAATGTTGTTCGAACCACAACTTTCAAGATAATATGATAACCTAACCTAACCACAACTTTCAAGATAATATGATATTCCTATAGTAACGAGATCCGGCGAGACCTCGTCACGGACAGGAGTGTAGACAAGCGAAGCGAATGTAGACTACTTAATATACACCCATCTACGAGGTCCTTTAGGGTTTAACCGAAATCAAAAAAGTAGTGAAACCTGTGTAAGAATTGATTAAAATTTGGATAAGACACATCTACCAATACAATTTAACATTTCCTACAAGGTCCAAAAAACTTCAAAAAATGGGGCCGGGTATGTACCATGATGGCGCCCATCTGTTTGTTTTAGTTACGGCAACATTTGATTTCATTATAGACGTCAGAGAGGAACTTCTATTTTCAGCATACAATTTGTTCAAGTAGGATTTACAATATTGTACATTTAAATTGCAATTAATTATAAGAAATGTAGGGATATTGTAATCCACGCGTATTTCAGAGTTAAAGACTTGCACGTACGGCCGCATACTTAACTTCAAAACAAAGCATTAGTCTTTATTCCACAAACAAAAGCTCCCACCTTAATTATAACACATGAATATGCTGCTCGCGATATTGCCTCCATCTTTCTTTTCATATGTAAACAAAGTGCAATAAAATAAAGCTCATAACACACCTAATAACATAATTAGCACTGCTACGGTGTAAAATCAGCACTTTCTTTATTCTGATTTCCAGAAAAGTCACGTCTGTTGAGTAACAGCCATTTTATGGTCCTTTAAACATTCATGGAACGTATAAAACTGCTCAGACATCGGAGTTTCAAGTGCTCTGGCTAATAAATCGAAACCATCCTATTCGACTTTTATTGAAACTTAGGATCAATGCGATTTCGATTAATCGATTAAATAGACTATTTTCGTATATTAGAATTTAATGGAGGTACAAATTAAACTGGTTTGGGTTTTTTCATTATTTGTACACATTTTAATATGTCTGCACGCCCAATTTAAGGTGGAGTATTGTGAGACTAATCAATTATTTTCGTTTCTTACGTATACGTAGAATGTTATGATAGCTCAAAAATTGATGTTGATTTTTTTGACTGATGTATAAGTTATACGGTTGTTTTGGAATTTGTTTGGCGTTTGTCTTAAGAACAGTGCCTCCTAAACGAGTGAACAGATTTAAATGAAATTTTGTGTGAGCATATTTGATCATATTTCGGGTCTATTTTTAATTTTTTTTTGTCGCTACAAATTTGTTAGTTGCTGCCTTAAAATCATAGAATTAGATTTTCTCAAAATCTGCTACAAGACTATTTTGTATTTTTGTATTAAAACCTACAATTTTGGGATAGCTGACGTAAGGGGGAAAAACACAAAAATACGATATTCTCAAATTCGGCTCTATTGTTTTTGATAAAAATTTGGTGCAGTGTAGCTTCTAAAAATTCAAATAATACGTATTAGTCCTTATCTTTTACCAAAAAAAAACCGGTTCGTTGTCGGTGGAAAACCCTCAAAAAAATCGGTCATGGAATTGTTTTAAAATAAAACGTCATTTCTCAAAATCAGCTTTACCGATTTCGCTCAAATTTTAATAAAATGTAAAGATTAATGACCCAAGCCTATGCTCAGAATCGCAACTAATAAACTATACGGTTCCAAGAATAATCGGTAAAAACAAAAACGTTGACCGTTAAAAGTTTGACTAATTAAAAACGATAATAATAACACGCAGTATTGACACGCATTTTTCTACAATCAGTGGTTGATTTTAGCGAGGCAGCCTTCGAAAGAACCTATCTGGATCTACACCTTTTTCATATAGTCTTGGGTTAGATCCCTCTCTTCCATCTTTCCTGTTTGACTTCTCTTGAACTTGTGTTCTCTTCCGACTATGACGCTATGAAGTATTCGAAGGCTAGGGGGTCTTTATTTTATCTTCTTTATTTACAAACCGAGAGGTTTTTCGCCCTTAAACAACAATGGAAAATGAAATTTCAAATAACAACGTTTTGTTGGATCGGCATTTCGGAAGTTTCTTCTTCCCTGTATATCCAACAATAACCTAAATCTGTATATCTTTTCGAAAGTTCTCCAATAATCAATTACTCAAAATGTACGAAATTCAGGTCTTAATATGTGCGTTAACAGCTGATATTTTAAAATATCACCAGCGATTCTAATTCAATAACACAGCAAGATATAAAAACCTCTCGTATATCTGTATTGCAAGTCATCTCTACAGAGGCAATCAGTATATACACCGACTATACTTGGCTAATGTCTTTTTCGTTGTGGGAGTCGGGGGGGGAGGGGGGGGGTTAGGTATTAGGAAATTCCTTTTGAAGGCTCATTTGTGTATTAAAAAGGAGTGAAAATGTCTTCAAGGGGGATAATCTTGAATAAATTACCTGTAGTGAAGCAATTCGGTGCTAATGTGTGTTTAGTAGCAGGTTGAATAGCTTACGTCACGAGCTCGCTGCGCTCTCACTCTTACCTTCTCTAATGAATTGCATTACGTCAGACCCTTAATGCCTATATACTCGGGGAATTGTTAGCCAATGGTGTTGGCAATAATGAAATCACATCAAAGGAGGTTATTTTGAAATTTTCTATCCTATTTTTACTTTGTCACAAGAACTTAGTATAGAAAATATGCGATGAATGGATATCAATTTCTGGAATGGTGTCTGTCGTCTGTGGTATGCTGCTCTACAAAACGCAAGGGCAGATTTTTTATCAAATTTGCTATTTAGGCATATTTTAACCATCCCTCAGGAAATATTTTCAATTTTTATAACCTAAAATTTGGGGGTAACTACCATAAGAAAAATACACACAATTACGATTTTCTCTAAAACTGCTTTAATGATTTTGAGCAAATATAACTCAAATGTACCCAAACAAAATCTATCTCGACAGAAATTCCGGTTTGTAAACTATCGGTAAAAAAAAAAAAAAAAAAGTGTGTCCGTGATGTTCTTATACAAGACGTATTTTCTCAAAATCGGTTCAACCGATGTTGTTCAATTTTTAGTGAAATGAGAAGATCGTAAGTAGAGAAATATTCGCTTTAGAGATAAGTGAAAAGAGAAAGAGGAGGAGAAGGAGGAGGAGGAGAAGAAGAAGAAGAAGAAGAAGAAGAAGAAGAAGAAGAAGAAGAAGAAGAAGAAGAAGAAGAAGAAGCAGAACAAGAAGAAGAAGAAGAAGCAGAACAAGAAGAAGAAGAAGAAGAATGAGGAGGAGGAGGAGAAGAAGAAAAGAAGAAAAGAAGAAGAAGAAGAAGAAGAAGAAGAAGAAGAAGAAGAAGAAGAAGAAGAAGAAGAAGAACGGGATTATAAAACAAAATACTCCACATTTGTGAAAATTGGACAATAGAGCAGGAAAACGGTAAAAATATGCTAAGAAAAAAGTTTCTGTTTTTTTCCTGACGAAAATTTCGAAGATAATACAACAAAAACCTGTGTATAGGTAATTTCACTCACATTAAAAAAAAAATGTCGACCGTTAGAAAGCACAAAACACATTTCATTGTTTCAGGTCCACGAACGTAATAACGATGGAAATTTGATTTAAAAAAAATTTACAATCGTTTTCCGAAACACCGGTAATTGTTACCAACATTATAAACAAAAAAAATATTTAGTTAAATGTTACACCGCAGTGTTGGTACATCGGTGATTACTGTGAGATGCATTCTTCAGAAACGTCCTTCCCCCACTCCCCTTAACTCTCCGAGGCTATGTAATAGTCTAATTTCAAGCTAGGTGCTGAGTCACAATCATTATTGGACCTGCCGGCCTCTTCTTCTTATTCTCTTTCTCACTCCTCGCTGAGCTTCTGTGATCATCCGTCGACATTAGAATGTCATAACACAAAAGCGTATCCCCCCTCTCCCCCCATTTACAAAGAGTATAACATTTAGAAGACCATTTAAGACAAATGTAGAAACATTTTGATTTATAAATCATTTGAAAGTTATTTTGACATTTAACCTTGAATAATTTTTATAGTACTGCATACATAAACGTTGTACAAACTTTCTCACATACTCATTCGTAATAAATCTCAAAATTTTAATGGGTATGTTGATATGAGAACTCAAAAAATCGATTATTTAAAAATTTGCTCTAAAGATTTTGCTAAAATCTACGCTTCAAGAGCCCTAAAACGTAAACTATTAGTGGCGTCGGCTCCGAAATTATCGATTAATAAGAACCACAAGCGCCGTTAAACGTAAGGATATCTCAAAATCAGTGAAAACGATTTTTATAACATTTCATTGCAACTCACTTATGGTATATAGGGGATAGTAATTTTAAATTATAAAATCTTCATATTTGAAACAATTTGGTATAGTTTGAGACAATTGTAAGATATTCGATTTAAAAATTGGTTATTGTTTAAAAGTGAAAAACCTTTCAGCCTTATATAAAAAAAGGGAAAAAACTTAAAACTAACGAAAAAATGAAATTACTACGATCTAAAAATGTCTTTCAGTCAAACTAAATTGTATTTTTTTCTTCTCTTTTGAAAATCTCCTTATAAAAAAAAAGGAACAAGAGAAAAAGAAAAAAGGAAAAGTAGAACTTAAAATTAACACAAAATACCTCTAACACTCAGAAAAGAACAAGAGTTAGTGAAGAGAGACCTGATAAGAAAACCGAAAGAGAGGGATTTAACCCAAAACTACATGAAAAAATGTATAGCTCCAACTGGGCCCTCGAACATCCCTAGGCATGGCCAACATATGCTCTCGTAATATATTTCATTAAAATAGGGCTATTTCCAAGCATTTGGGTTATTAAGCACCGTATATGAAGAGACAAAACTTACAAACTTCAGTTCAAAACCAATTGTTTGAAATCAGGTGACGTTAAAAAGGATACAACCGCTTTAAACATTTTTGAGTTTTTGTCCAATCTCATAACTTTCTACATTTGAGAAAATAAATACCATGTTTTGAAGCAAACGTGATTTTATAAATGATTTGTATAGAGGGTGATTTTTTTAAAGTAATAATCTGATGAAATACTTTAAATTGACGACCGTTGTTATTTTCATATAACTTAAAAATCAGTTTAGCAAATTCTGAAAAATGGCCGACATTTTCCAAAATGGCTGCCAACAATTTAATTTCTTCATGGTTTTTTTTTATGTTTTCGGATTCCGTACAAATTTTTTAAAAAGTTGTAGATACAGTTAGGGTTGTGAGATATTTGATATTTTAGGACGACCCTGATAGTTATATTTTTAAACCGATAGTAATTCTAAATCTGGTATTTTTATAATAGTGGTGATTAATATGTTTTGTTTAGTTTATAAGAAGTAACAATTTACCACAATTTCATCAAAATCGTTAAACCAGATTTTAAGAAAATCGTAAATTTAAGTTTTGAATTAATTACATCCACCACCAAATTTAAATTTATGAAAAACTTTAAAAAAAGTACGAAATATACATAGCACATTTAATATACACAGAACAATTGGTTTTACTCCCTTTAAACATATAATATAAAATAAAGCCTCCGAACTCTTGAATACTCTATAGCGTTGATTGGAAAAGAACAAATGTTGGTCGAGAGGGATTTGATAAGATAGATAGAAAGAGAGGAATTTAACACAACACTGCATGAAAAGAGATGTATATTTCAACACATGTCTTGTAGATAATAGAAGTATAACCATTCCTAAGAAATGTCAAGGACAGAATCGGAATGAATCTCCAGTCGTCACTTTGTGCCAATATATACATATCGTTAAAGTGAAAATATAATATATTATGAACTATTGGTAAGAGGGAAGGGTGGGGAACCCATTTAAATACGATATTCTTTAAAATTTTGTTTAGTAAATAAAAGGTACTCAGAACCAGGACAAGTTTATTTTAACAGCCATCTACAATCTTAACACTTTCTTATGAAAATTTGTTTACAAACATTCAAACTGTCATTTGTGGATTACACAACGTGTAAATTGTTATTATCACCTGTAAACAGGGTGTTCCAAAAGTATCGGATTTCAATATTTTTTGGTCTACGCTAAAAAAAAAGAGAAACTGTCTGTATGATTAGTATTTATAAATTTTTTTATGTTTTGCAAAGTTTTAATGTAAATTACAAAGATTACTGATAAAACCGTATAATAAAAATAAAAAATACAATATTACTAATTAAATCGTGTAAGCCCAACTAACTACGTTTTCTTTTCACTCATTTTCACTGATCTTATATAAAGTAATACAGTTTGGAAAACACACACTCTCACACTTTCAAATTACTAAAACATAACACTATAACATTGGCTATGTGACCTTTTTATGTAAGATCACTCAAAATGATTACCTTACGATGAAATTGTCCAGTTCAAATACAATTGACTAAATATTAATAAAAAAATAAAGACAATTATTTTTATTACCACGAATCAAAAAGTTTGAAAATCCGAGACAGGTACCATACTTTTGTAACATTCTGTATACAGTGTTTCTGAAATATGACGACAAACTTCTGAAGTGAGTTTCTTACATAAAAATTAATAAAAAAGTTACTATAAACATGTGTCCTACTACCGCTTTGTTTTCAAACACTTCGCCTTTTTGTATTAAAAAAAAAAAAAAAAAAGCTTTGGAAGTAGATAAGTTATTGAGATCAGATTTGGCATACATATGTTTCATGTAATGTTTTAAAGTGTACAAAACATAAAAACTGTATTTGTATTATTTTCAAAATGGCTGCCATTTAAAATGTTTACTGTTGAATATTTGGAAAACCATTAATTTTTAAAATAATTACAAGAGACAAAAAAGTATTTTCTTTGTAGGCATTTTTTTTTGGAACAAGAATTGTCAGATTTATTCCCTTCATAACAAGAATGAACATGTGGTTTTTGCATGATGAAGTCTACTTTATTAATCAAATAAGAGAATACATTGACGCTTCTTATCGCTTAAGGTGGGTTGGCCGTGGAGGTACAGCTCATTTGCCAGTTAGATCCCCAGACTTAAACCCAGTGGATTATTTTCTGTGAGGTCATCTAAAAACATTGGTCTATCAAACCGAAATTTCTGACCTACATTAGCTCCAGTGCAGAGTGGAGGAGGGATGTAACAATGTAGCAACTCCCGGTATTCTTGAAACAGTAAGAAAATCTTTGGAGCGTTGTTCTGCTGCACGAGTTCTAGTAAGAGGCTGCCACTGCGAGCAGTTATTGTAAACAATAAAACATAGATCTAGTAGTTTCACAACAAAATGTTTGAGTTTTTCAAAAAGTTACTTTTGTTTTAAAAGCTGTGCGTGCACAGTTGTCAATTTTTCTAATTAAAAGTCTGTAATAAAGCAAATTTTAAAGTTTTAAACAAGTTAAAGTCTACTTTTTGAGTATGATCAAAAATATGGCTTTTTAGCACGAGTTATTGACTCTGTTCAGTAAGAAATAACTAATAGGCCTATCATGTTATTGAGAATTACCAATTTTTTTAGTTTAAGGTTTTTTGACGAAAGCTACAGAAAAATTAAAACAAACATTGTAATATTAACACTTTTTTCATATACACATAAAAAAACCTCGGTCTAGCACAAATAATCGTGCAGAAACGCACTCGTTAAAAGTTAAAAATTGTTTTTGTTCCCAGTATTTTGGCCACATGTTCACAGTTCACTAACTGAGTTAGATTGGGATACTGCTACTTTGAACATTCCTTATCAGATATGTTTGCTCTCTTCTGATGTTCAAATATAAAATCATACATGTAGTTGGATATATGTGGCCAAAAAATTTTGTAGCTATATTTGTGGCTAGACCGAGATTTTTATATGTTTGTGATGTGTATGTGAACAAAGTGTTAATGTTATTAGTTGGCCTGATGATGCTGCCTCAACTAAACATATAGCCATCACTATAATATAAGAATTACTATAGACTTGAAATAAGGTATGTTAATTAAAGTAGTTTTAAGGTAAAACAATGAATATAAATAATTTTGTTAGTCTCATAAAATTTTCGTCAAATTTTCGGTTTAAGAGACACTTAAATTAGCTTTTGAAGTGTCGAGTGTTTGTATTGGTGTACGTGTACGTTGTATAGTGTTCTGTAATATTCATCTGATGATGCCGGATTGAACGGCGAAACAGATTTAGCGAGAAATAGAATTGCAGACGGATAAAAGGTATTATTTATACGCAAGTATGTTAAGCAATTCGGAGACAAGTGAAAAAAATTAATGTGTTATATTACACTGAAAACTACCAGTCAAAAATTGTCTAAAAAATAACTATTATTAATTAGAATTAATTTAAATAGATTGAAAATATGATATGGAAATTTACAAATTATTAAAAATAATCCTTCAATACAAAATGTGAATAAACAAAAACTCATTTCGAGCAGACGAATTCGGCACAATACTTGACTAAGTTCACAAGTCAAAAAAGTTAGGTTAGAATAATTTATTCTGATCGGCCACTTGTACCAACGTACAAAATGAAATCGCACTCAGAATGTTTGTTACATTACCCCGAGTTTCGCTATTTACAAAAATCCAATCTTAGGGCTAACCATTTATTTCGCCCAAGGCCGATTTCCGAAAGCTATCACACACAATCCAGGCCTAAGGGGGAGATGTTAAGTGGGGTCACTTTGTTACTGTCTTAAATAATCAAAACTTACGTCCATTTAATTATACTCCCTTCAGAGGCTCAATGAAGTGATTAAGAAAATGACAATCCCGATGTTCTTAGCTGGATCTACATCTGTTTACATGTAGTTGTGTTAAATCTTTCTTTCATCTTTTTAATTAATTCTTCTCTCCGACTTTGATGTTATTAAATTAATCGAGGGGTAGAAGTCTTTATGTTCTTTTCTTCTTTTGTTTAGGAGGCGATGATGGGGGGAAAAAATTTAATTGGATATTTTGAAGCTGTCAATTGACAACTCCAAAAGTGAAACATTCAGACTTTGCGTGTACAACCATTGATTTGAATACACAATAGTTTATTTTAAACCCATGTATCACATACGTTATTGTATGTTTTCTAAACGTATCTATTTAATAAAGCAATAAAAACACAGCAACTAATTAAAACTTACAATTTAATTATAAACATCTTCAGAAGCGAACCACACATGTAAATTAAATGTATGATAATCAGCCTAGTTAATTATTGATAAAAGGAACGAAGAAAAAACAGTATAACCGGAATAATAAGCTCTGTAAAAAATGATAATTATTATTGCAGGTTGTAAGATACAATTATTCATATTTATCATTAATTATATTTAATATAAAACCGTGCAAAGGCAGACTAGACTAGATTTAATTAAATTTTAAATATACGTCTATTAAAAGGTAGTTAGTAATTAGACGGCTCAGTTTTTGACGTCCAGTTAACTGATTCTGGAAGAAACTGTTCATTATTCCTGGAGATTCAGTTCCAGGGTTTATTTAATTGGTTGCAAACTCTATGCAAATAGTTTGAACAATGAGTGTACAATTTTATAAACAATTAAACATAATTTGCCTACTGTCTGCATGATAAGCGTGAATAATAATACTCTAGGCCACTTCCGGTTGAAGAAGTAAGTAGCTTAAACATTTTGTTATTTATGTGGTTGTAGGTTAAGATTTATGTGGTTTCAGCACGGAAGTAGTCAGTGTTTAATTGGAAGGTAAATAGTAACAATAGGTGGTACAGGGTTATGTACGATGTATATACAGGGTTCAAATTGGGTAAGTTTGAATTTTGTTTAGGGTGAACCTTTTGAAGTCGTATTTGCGGCATTGTATTCTACTAAATTAGACCTTTAATTTGATGTACAACTCAACTCACGCTCTCATTTAAGATTTTCTTCTGACTCCTTGTGGGCCGTCCCCCCGAAATGGTAGCGGCTCATTGAAATTGTGATTAAATAGTGTTTTATGCCCAGTAACAGTGTACCAAGTTATATAGTTCCATCTGTAACGGTTAAAAAAATATTAACCCGTTCCGGGACTTTTCACCACCCCTGTATATAGCTCAAATGATGTTAAGATCTGGCTTGAATATGCTACCAGTAGGAGTGAAACAGCTGCCGCTAATTATCCCCAATCGAGAAAAACAACTAAAATATTTTTCATAAATTTAGTTATGGTAACTCAATCTTATTTCGTTGATTTAGATTATAGTTTTAGCTTAAAGTAACCTTACTCAGAATGACTCGCTGAGCTGAGATATACTTGGTACAGGCTGACTTAGATGTTTGTTGCCTAAACGAATAGATTAAAAAATGAGTGATACTGGCATTTCAGAGTCTAAATATTTCCTTTTTGTTTTTTAACGGCGAAAATACTCTTGGTCATCTTCGCTTAAAAGAAGAAAGAGTATAAAATAAATAAAACTCTCGAGCACTCTAAGGTCGGCTGAAAATTAGAGATTGATTGGAGAGACCTGATAGGAAAGATGAAAAAGAAGGATCTAACTGAGGACTAAGTGCAAAAAGGAGGCAACAGGTGAGTCCTCGAATACTCTAAATAGTATCAGAAGAAAATAAGAGTTGGTCAAGAGAGAAAGGTGTAGATCCAGCTAAGGTTGTCATAAGTGAACCTCTTAATAAATAATGAGCAACTGAATATCTGTAAAACTTACCTGTTGGGAGGAATGTCAATCTGAGACTCATGAAATCCTCCAGAGTAAGGGACTGGAAGAGTTGTTTTCTTCAAAACTGAAAGGTTTATCGAGATATTGGAATCTCAGTTGGAAGCTCTTGATCAAGAAGAAGAAATAAAGGGTTAGTATCATCACAGATGGTTTGACAGTGTTAAGGTCGGCTAAAATTTCTTCTAGGTTAAATAGGAAAGTTTAAAGATAGGTTGATAGAATTAGCATAAGTTATCTGGAAGTTGGGACATTGTGGAATTGTCGGAAATTAAAGTACGAGTTAGTCCAAACTGTTTCAATAGCTTCTTTTTTAGGTAATGAAATTGGCAGTCGCAAAAGAGAGATTTGCTTTGGTAAGATGAATTTAAGCAAGCGGAAAGACTTCAAAGAATCAAAATGTTTCGTACACTGAATCGAGAAAGATGATTTATAAACTAGGTAAACTGGTTTTGAGAGTGTTTACAGATAACACTACAATCCAGAGTACCCTATCAAATTTTTTCTACAATCTATAAAGCACAAATGCAGGAAATCTATAAAAAACAGTAAAAATGAAAGTGCAGAGGAATTTAGAGCATCATCAGGACTGAGTTAGAGAGATAACCTAAACCCGCTTCTGTTAATATTATTGATGGATGACATTGAAGAGATTTCAGGGAGAACTAGAATGTATACCTTGGGAAACTGTTGGATGAGACCAATCACTTGCAGTGAATAATTTTTCACAGATAACTTGTCTCTATTAGCTAACTATCTGGAATTCAACTTAGAAATTTTGATCGAACAAAGGAAAACTATGAAACCTTTAAAAAATAAGAATGTCATTAATAAGGCAAAGACAATGGTAATTTGAAGATTCCCCCTCACTCAAATCAGCTGCCAGAGAAGGCTACTTGAGCAGGTGGAACATTTAAAGTATGTCTGTTTTAATTTTAGTGATAATGGAAATATCTCGGCAGAAATAAATCAGGAGATAACCACGCGGAATTGTTTAAGCATTCTTCAATCATTGGTTTATTCAACGAAAAGTAAAATCGAGTAGCAAAAATTTTTTTCTTGTATTTCTTAATTATTTCTCTTTTATAGGTTATGTTTTTAACAATATATGTTATTTAATATTTTCTCTTTTGTTTAGTCTTAAAATTGTTTGGATGCAAAATTTAATACTGCACAAGTTGACGTATTGTGAGATGTTGTACGACGAGTAAAAATTTAATTTTAAGTTCTTTAGCTCAAATGTGAAAAAAATTATCACCAATTAGAAATTTACCAAGTTTTACAATTAATAAACTTGTACAATCGTTTGTAAAGGTGAAGTACTAAATTTGAGCAAAAATCAAAATAACAAAATGTACTACATTGTCAACTATAATAGTTTTATTTCTTTGTGTCGCGGGAAAAGTAAATTTAAATAAAACAATTAATTTCCCAAAAATCCAATTTTAGGTTAGGTTACGTGATTAAATGTAAATACTCTGCATGATGGAGGTGGTACCGATCAGGTTTGTCAATTCACAGCAGGGGTGGGCAACGGGGGCCTCGGCTGGGAGTAAAAATAATAAAACAACGCGAAAAACAAAGCTATGTGTACACGCCGCCGCCTGGGAATGAGGCTAATTTGTATTGTTTCGATTGAATCAAGGAAGAAAAGACTTATTTTAATGTTTTGAAGATTACTTAAGATTCGCAGATGTATAATTTTTTATTTAAAGTTTAAAATAATATTGCACTGTAACAGATGTGTAGTTCTAAGATTACTCACGTGGGTATGGTCATGTATAAATAAAACTAAAAAGTGCAAAAACACTGCACTAACTTTCTAACTACAAAGACACAATTAACGCCATCTTAGTAAAAAATATAGTACTTATAATAGAAAAGAAAAAAATTCCTTAGCCGGAGATTTTGTCCAGAGATGTTGTCCATTTACGACTTATGAGAAATAAATTATAACTATAAGTTATTTCTTATCAACCTGTCCCTAATTAAAAAATATATATATATATAGAATAAGAACTTAATATTCCCAATATGCTGTAAAAAAAAAAAAAAAAAAAAAAAATCTAACGAGTTGATGAGCATCAAATACTTACCCAACCCTATCCTCTAAAATGTAATTACACAAAAACGTGGTCAATTAGCATCCCAGGAAATGTTGCACATTGGTAGATCACGTCGACTATGCTCTAACTGGACTCGTAGATCCTTAAATTATATAAGGCTGCACTCGCGCCAGTGTTTTGTCTCTTGCCGTATATACCATGTGTCCAAAATGTTCCACCCCCTCTTATTATTTTTTATTAATGGAAATAGACAGATTTGCTTTGGGGAAACTATGGATAACCGAAGGAGGAGTTTTTTGAAGTATCAAAACTTTCAACCCTTACCCCCAAAATGTGGTAGTTTGGGGTTAAGTCAAGACTTTTAATAGCAACCCCTATTGAGTGATACCTCATTTTAAAGGACTTTTAAAAATAAGAATAATGGCGCAAACTAGGTCTCTACCCAACATAGCGAAATTAATTGATACTGTACATCTAAAAAAATCAAATTTCCCTGAACTTTTTGTCATTTTACTTGTGAATTTTAAAATTTCGATACCATGAACTATTTTTCTAATATGGCGGCCAAATTTTATAGAAAGAACATTTAATATTAATTATGGTTTTCGATTCTATAGATAATTTAAAGACTTTTTATTCTTATTTATTTTAAGTTGCATCAAATTCTTTCCGAAAGAGGTTCAAAGTACAGCACTGAAAAACAAGTTTTTAGGCGTTTTAAGAGGTCCATTTTTCGTACTGAAAATCAATTAAATAGATTTTGTTACTCACATGTGAAGTCTAATAAGTGGCGAAATTAGTTAACAATTAATTAAGAATTAATTCAAAAAATCCTATTAATATTTTTTTAACAGTTTCAACATGCTGGTTTACAAACAATTTCCTAGTTCTAGTTTAACTTTTATGTTAAGCAAGGTGATATTTTTTATAAATTTATAATAAATTATACATCAAATTCAATTGATATTGTTGAAGTATTGTTCTTCATAGCCAGACATTGTTAGAAAGCCAGTCCATTCACCGTGGCTGTAGTCAGCTGTTCAACAATTAACATCACTAAGTGCTGTTATATTATTTTAGGTACAGAAGACGGACCTCTGAAAACGTATAAAATCTGTTTTTACTACTTTGAGTCTTTGTTTAGCACCTAAACAGTTTACGTTTAAATAAAATACACAATAATTTAAAAAAAATTGTTTACCCCCATATTGGAAAAATGCCTGATGATAGCAAAATTTAAAAACCCGTAAATAACAACAAAAGTTCTATGAAGGAGATTATAATAATTAAAAATTATGTCAGTAAAAAAACCCAAAGAGGTGTCATTATTATCAAACCCATTGAGTTTTCCGCCATGAATAAACATTAAAACTTTATTTTCCACATAATAATTATCCAATAAAGTTTCAAGAAATATTTACCAACCATATAAAAAGATTTGTTCGCATTTATAACTTGTTGGTAGATTAACTACCTCTCCCGCAGATTCAATTTGCATCTATGCTTTGTGTTCTGTACTCCACGTCCCACTAACCATGACCTTGTCGTACCTGACACGCAGGCGCACATAATTAAAGGTTAGGTTTTTTTCCTACTTGTAAAGAGGTTGTTGATAGGGTGCCATTGATAGGCTCGAGTTAACCCTTCTATACCCACGTGCGTGCCACGCGCACTCGCGCACACATACAAAGGATACATGACAGGTTGGGTCACAACCGGATGAATCGAACGTGTTTCAATCTGTGCAAGACCACCAGTGAAGAGATTAAAATTAAAGAAACGAATTAAGAAGTATCGATATTGAAAGGTGGGACTGCGCAGGAATTATGCGCAGTCGTTTCGATCAATTGTAATTTACAATAATCATTTTTTTGTTATAATTCTTAATTTTAAATCGGACGATTTTGCAAAATTACATTATTAAATATACTGAAACTGTAATAATTCCTATACGGTCGGAAAGACGAAATTCTGAATTATCTTTTTGGTATATTGCAAAATTTTTGTTTTTACTGTACATCCAAAGTGGTAAATTCAAATTGGAAATCTCCTTCACTTCGTCCTATTTTATTAGATTTTCTAATGAACATTTTCTATATTGATATTTTTTACACACTTTTATTCACAACTACATTACAAAACTTTTGTACATCTTGGAAAAAAAATTGTTCTACGTTAAATACAGAGTTTTACAAAACCGTGTTTCCAAAATTCCTTCACATCAAAACTAAGAAAAAGTTCATATAAACGTATGTCGGATTTTGTTTTTTTCTACAAAATATTTATTATCTCCAGAACGTTAGAACGGATTGATTTGAAATTTGGCATTGTACTTAATAATTGAACGAACTATTTTGGAAAAAATAAACAACCTCATCTATTAAAAAGTTTCAAAATGGCGCCTGATTAATTAAAAAAGTCAAATAACTGAAAAACGGGAAATGTTTAGGGGAATTAAGTGCCACCATTTTGAAAAGGGTTATTGGTTAGGTTGGTTATTATTTTTTTTTTCAAAATACCGGTAGTTCTTTAAGTTATAAGGTACCATGCCAATGTTTAATTCTATCCGTGAAACTGTTCTGGGGATTAAAAATATTTTGTGAAAAAAAGGAGAAAGAGGAGGGGAAAAAATGGCAGATATTTGGGAAATTAGGAAAATTCCGGACTTGTGTTTAAAGGAATTTCTTTTCTTAGTTTTGATGTAATAATCTTAATATTGTCTTTATTAAAGGTAAGTTAGGGATATTAAGCTCTCTCTTCCACCTAAACCCAACAAACAGAAATACAATTTAAATATACATACAAATTTACAAATAGTTATAAATATAACAATAGTTATAAAGAAAAGAAAATTTTCAAAACGAATAAACTGAAAATAGAACACACTTAAAAAAAAAATTATAAGAAAGATAGAACGATTAAAAATAAATAAAATACAGTATATAAAAATAAATTTAAATTGAAAAAAATAGTTTTTAATTGCCTTATATACCAAATCCCTCCCTCACACACTGCCCATGTACACATACATACACACACTCACAAAGTAATTAGTATAAGAATATAATACTAATAATAATTAGACTTAGTCACATAGCTGAAAGGGATACAACCTCGACCCAGACACAAGTTAAGTCCTCAAACACTTAACTGGACACGGCTGTCAATTGATTTAATTTCTTCCTGGTGGGTATTCCTCCAGGATGTAGGAAACCATCTCCTGAAGTTTGGAAACACAATTTTACATATGTATTTTTGTGGCGTTTGACTTCGGTTAGTGAACATTTGATTCTGGACATACTAACTCCAAAATTATTTCATATTTTTATTGGATGGATTAATTCTCTATACTTTTCTCTAAAATGGTATATTAAAAATGGGTTTTTTATAAAATATCTATTTTTCGTGAATAAAATAACCATTAGAAAATGCATATAAATGTAGGACAATCAGGGATATCCTACATGCCACTTTTAGGGTTAAATTCAATAAAACTACATCATAATTTTCATCCACATAAAAAGTCCAATTGATAATACAAAAGTTAATAAAATTCTAAAGGTTTTCAAATACCATGTCCTTAATATTATATTTGAAACCAGAAGAGTAATGAATATACGTAACATAGCAAAAGTTATGCGATGAAGTAAAAAATTTGTTTAGAATTTTTCGGGAAACTTTTTTTTAAGGTACAGTAATCTGAATCTAAAAAAGTGATTTTGGAAATTGAGTCTTTACAGTGTCGTTTGTACCGTGTTGTGCAGTCCAAACTTGAATGTGGACAAATATTAATCAAATTTGGTCTGTATACAACCCTTGGTCATATATCTAGGAACTTTCTTTTCTTTTTCGATTACTCAAAATTTCTGGGTAGTTGCCATAAGACAGTAATACAAAATCAAGAAAATGGGGGGGTGCTATAATGAAACCCCAAAGTACACAATTTGCTTGGATACTAACCAATACCGACAACTTTCACTTAAGGCAACCACTGTTTTTTTATAGTGGGCCCACCCTCCGCTATAATACAGGTTGGAATGAACCAAACTGCACAGAATAAACTTTGTGTTTTGCATGGGATTCGAGCTCATGATATCATGTACCACTCTTGAACAGATAATGCTACCAACACACTTAAGAATAGTTACTGTTTGACAATATTTGAGTAATGAGATTTCTATTCTAATACAATCAAATAAAACAGTAGGCCTACTTGTAAAAAGTATAGCAAATATCCGAGAGCTGCAATACTTTTGTTGTGCAAGATGCCCAAAAATATGGTTGCATTCTTACTGTTTGACTCTACAGCTGGATATTAACCCATCCAAGCTTTCACCTTCACTCAAGCCAACCACAGTTTATTTATAGTGGGCCCTCCCTCCATCATACCACAAGTTGTAAAGAACCAAACTGCACAGAATAAACCTTGTGTCCTGGGTGGAGTTCTAACCTACGATCTCAAATGTCACTCTTGAACAGTTAATCACTAAACTACCAGAACAATGCGGAATAGTTACTTTTTTTTAAGAATATTGTAGTAGATTCATATTGTACTATAATCAAATAAAGCAGTAGTTGGTGAAGCTGGATACTAACCCTGTCAACTTCCACTGAAGTCAACTACCGTTTGTCTTAAGTGGCCTCACCACCATACCACAAGTAAGAAAGAAGTTATAAAGAGAGTGACGACTTTAATCACTGAGCTACCAGAACACTTAGGAATAGTTACTTTTTAAGAATATTTGAGTAGATTCATATTGTACTATAATCAAATAAAGCAGTAGTTGGTGAAGCTGGATACTAACCCCGTCAACTTCCACTGAAGCCAACTACCGTTTATTTATAGTGGCCTCACCACCATACCACAAGTAAGAAAGAAGTTATAAAGAGAGTGACGACTTTAATCACTGAGCTACCAGAACAATTAGGAATAGTTACTTTTTTGAACAATATTTGAGTAGATTCATATTGTACTATAATCAAATAAAGCAGTAGTTGGTGAAGCTGGATACTAACCCTGTCAACTTCCACTGAAGCCAACTACCGTTTATTTATAGTGGCCTCACCACCATACCACAAGTAAGAAAGAAGTTATAAAGAGAGTGACGACTTTAATCACTGAGCTACCAGAACACTTAGGAATAGTTACTTGTTTGAACAATATTTGAGTAGATTCATGTTGTACTATAATCAAATAAAGCAGTAGTTGGTGAAGCTGGATACTGACCCCGTCAACTTCCACTGAAGCCAACTACCGTTTATTTATAGTGGCCTCACCACCATACCAAAAGTAAGAAAGAAGTTATAAAGAGAGTGACGACTTTAATCACTGAGCTACCAGAACACTTAGGAATAGTTACTTTTTTAAGAATATTTTAGTAGATTCATATTGTACTATAATCAAATAAAGCAGTAGTTGGTGAAGCTGGATACTAACCCTGTCAACTTCCACTGAAGTCAACTACCGTTTGTCTTAAGTGGCCTCACCACCATACCACAAGTAAGAAAGAAGTTATAAAGAGAGTGACGACTTTAATCACTGAGCTACCAGAACACTTAGGAATAGTTACTTTTTTATAACAATATTTGAGTAAATTTATATTGTACTATAATCAAATAAAGCAGTAGTTGGTGAAGCTGGATACTAACCCCGTCAACTTCCACTGAAGCCAACTACCGTTTGTCTTAAGTGGCCTCACCACCATACCACAAGTAAGAAAAAAGTTATAAAGAGTGACGACTTTAGTCACTGAGCTACCAGAACACTTAGGAATAGTTACTTTTTTGACAATATTTGAGTAGATTCATATTGTACTATAATCAAATAAAGCAGTAGTTGGTGAAGCTGGATACTAACCCCGTCAACTTCCACTGAAGCCAACTACCGTTTATTTATAGTGGCCTCACCACCATACCAAAAGTAAGAAAGAAGTTATAAAGAGAGTGACGACTTTAATCACTGAGCTACCAGAACACTTAGGAATAGTTACTTTTTTAAGAATATTTTAGTAGATTCATATTGTACTATAATCAAATAAAGCAGTAAATGGTGAAGCTGGATACTAACCCCGTCAACTTCCACTGAAGCCAACTACCGTTTATTTATAGTGGCCTCACCACCATACCAAAAGTAAGAAAGAAGTTATAAAGAGAGTGACGACTTTAATCACTGAGCTACCAGAACACTTAGGAATAGTTACTTTTTTAAGAATATTTTAGTAGATTCATATTGTACTATAATCAAATAAAGCAATAGTTGGTGAAGCTGGATAGTAACCCCGTCAACTTCCACTGAAGCCAACTACCGTTTGTCTTAAGTGGCCTCACCACCATACCACAAGTAAGAAAGAAGTTATAAAGAGAGTGACGACTTTAATCACTGAGCTACCAGAACACTTAGGAATAGTTACTTTTTTAAGAATATTTTAGTAGATTCATATTGTACTATAATCAAATAAAGCAGTAGTTGGTGAAGCTGGATAGTAACCCCGTCAACTTCCACTGAAGCCAACTACCGTTTGTCTTAAGTGGCCTCACCACCATACCACAAGTAAGAAAGCAGTTATAAAGAGAGTGACGACTTTAATCACTGAGCTACCAGAACACTTAGGAATAGTTACTTTTTTATAACAATATTTGAGTAAATTTATATTCTTATATAATCAAATAAAACAGTAGTTATAAAAAGTATAGCAAATATTAGTGAGAGGTGCAACATTTCGTTGTGTAAATTGTCTAAATTTTAGGCTGCATTATTACTGTTTTAATTCTGAAAAATTGCTGTTTTATTATTAAGCCTTACATACTGTTGTAAACAAAAAACTTATAAATCTGTTAAAGCCTATAATTCGTTTCAACAATATTTATAAGCATTTTCTCCTCCCTTTATGTACAAAAACAGTGTCCATGATTTATTTTAACTTTTTCATTGACAACTACCGAACAGAAAATTTTAATGACGATTAGTTTTCGTTCATTTTTTATTTGCTTTCGAAAATGAGTGATTGAGAAAGTTAGTTTAATATTTTTTCAACCAAGTTGTACAGTGTTTCACCCAGTTTAAATCTGAATGTATTAATACTTAGCCAGGAAGCCTTCGTACAACGTACAAACTCATCATCCACATAACAAAGTAACCTACAACGTAACGTAGGCCTACTTCAATTAAACCCGTATATTTAATACAACTCTCGAGTCACGCGAACTAAGGAAATGAAAGAATAAAATATGAAAATACTGTCATAAAAGTAACCATTCCAGAACAATTAAAAGATGGCGTCTAAGATACGAAAACTACTCCAGGTGTAAACTAGATTATACTAGGCCTAGGTATCCATTTCCAGTGCCGTGTGTGTAATTAATCAACAAACAAAACGGAATTTAATGTTTATTTAATCATTATCATTATTTATCATGCTTTCTGAATGAAATATCTCATTAATCATTTGTCTTGTTGCTAATATCATTTTTCTTCGTCATTCTCGCATGTGCATTCTGTCCACTCGCCACCTGCATTAGTGTCTAATAGAGAAATTTTAGTTCAGGCTATCATGGGAACGCGGATGTTAGATGGTATGAAATGTTCATGGGTCCTACTCCTAGGAGAATTTTGAGTTTACTATCACACATGTGCGTTGAGAAATTATATTTAAGGAGTTTTGAGTATATATTGAGGTCTCTAGAGTTCAAACAAGGTGTTTTTGTGATGATGTCCATCTGTGTGAGCCACATTATTAAATTTAGTATGAGGGTATTAGTATTTACTATTTAGTATATTATTTTTATTATTAATTTACTATTTAGTATTCTTAGTATATTTAGTATTACTTTGACCAAATCTAGGGATTTCTTTTCATTTTCTTGATAACTGAAAATTAGGGGATAGCTGTTATATGGGGAAAAAAACAAAACAAATGTATGATTTTCTCAAAACTGGTTACAACGATTTTGATCAAACTTTGCTCATGTGTATTCTCTAAGCACACAAAGAAAAACGTATTGGTTGCCAATGCTCCAAAAATACTAGTTTGTGAGTTATTGATAAATCATTTAAAAAATAAAAGATGTTATAAAATACTTCATTTTTCAAAATCGAGTGCAACGATTTTGATCCAATTTTGCTCAAGTGTAACCTCTAAGCACCCAAACAAAAGGTATTAGTCGCCATCGCTCCAAAAAATGACGGTTCGTGAGTAATCGGTAATAATTTCATAAAATCGGTGATTGGACTGTTATAAAATATGTAATTTCTCGAAATTGGGTACAACGAATTTGATCGAATTTTGCTCAAATCTAGCCTTTAACCACACAAATAAAACGAATTGTTTGCAATCTCTCGAAAAATATTGGTTCACGAGTAATCGGTAAAAATTCGAAAAATTGATCATCTGGCTGTAACTTAATTTATTATTTACAACGATTTTGTTCAAATTTTAGAAAAATGTGAGGATTAATGACTCATACCCGTGTGCAAAATCGCAAGTAAACAAATTTATGGTTCCACGAATGATTGTCAAAAGACAAAAATAAATATAAATCGGCTTCATTAAAAACTCAATTTAATGCAATACAACTAAAGCAGGTGACTTGTTTCAAGTTTAAGTCTTTAATAATACTGTTACAAACTTGGCGTACATGATTCGTTAACTTTCTGATTGACAACTACCCTCAGGGGCTCTCTTTAGTGTGTACGGGCCTGACAATCCCGAGGGGACCTTGCTGGATCTACACCTTTTATCATCTGGTTTTGAATAGATCCCTCGCTTTCATTTTTCCTATCCTTTCTCTCTTGACCAACTCTTGTTCTCTTCCGAGCCTGACGCTATTAGAGTAATAGAGAGCTAGAGATCTTCATTTTATGTTCTTTCCTTCTTTTTTATAAGGCGTGATGACCGAGAGATGTTTTGCAAAATAATTTGGCATTTCGTCTCTGTTTGTTTGACAGTTACAACTAAACGGGTGTACAGATTGTTATGAAACTTACGAATAAAGTTTTTTCAAAAATAGACCAATTGATGTGTGTACAATGATTTTTATTTTATATTCTGTTTTAATTGGCGATGATTCAAAACAGTTACAGACAAAGACACGGAGGCTCAGATTAGAAATAAAACGCAGGCTCCAAATAAATAGTGAGTGATTAAAAATCTAAAAAAAGTAACCTAATATTTAATTATAAGAGAGACATATTGCATACATGAGCGTGTGAGAAAATTAGTTCAATGTTTTTACACATATTATATAACTCTATAAAACTAGCAAGATAAGTTCCATTGCGTTGAAATTATTTGGTTACATGTTTCGCTGTCATGAGAAGCATCATCAGGTTAACTATTAAACCTTATGACCTTCAGCATCGAACCCCAGAGTTCCGGCTTGGTCCGCCGGTTCTTCACGCACTTTAATGACTAGATATTTGATAAGAGTTGATAAAAAAACATATCACATAATATACCACTGTTTTATTATTTTAAAGCGCAATAATTTTTTTTAATTTCAACGTTATTACGGTAAATTTAAAGTTGGATAAATTCTGAAAAAAATATTCCAAACACATAGCCTATACAATTAAATCCGGTACATATAAAAACGTGACACATTTTATCTTATCTTTTTATATATACAGAGTTGAATTACTCATTGCACATTGTATTTAAATACACAAGAAAAACATATTTAAACATCTACTGCGCAAGTCAAGTTACTAAAAACAATACGTTGTCAGCAGTTAGACATGTTTCTGTTTTCTTATGTGTTGTCCTGTGGAAATATGTGTCCTTGAAACATCAATTTTGTTTTCTGCTATTTCAAAGATGAAAATTTCACGGCAATACAACGTGAAATTCACAGTAAAAAGTCTCCATATAAACGTTTCATTTTTGAGTTACGACTAGAGAAATATTTCGCTCTGATTACAGATCCAAGAGTGAAATAAAACCATACTGTAATTCTTGAAACTCAAATTAAGAACAAATTTGTAAAATTGAATAAAATAGATGTCCGACAAAACTAGTGTCTAAAAAAAATTGAAAAACGCAGTGTCGTATGCCTGAAAAACAAAGCGTTTTAGAGTATGTTTATATGAAAGTGTTATTTTTATTTCCCTCCTAGATTTAGTTCCCAAAGTATTTGTAAGAATTTTGGATCACCCTCTATATAAGTTTTAATAGCTGCTATGATAGCGTGCCAAGTAATTATTTTTGCCTGTATTATAGAGTTTTACTTTAATCATCAATAGTTTGAAGGTTTAACAATGATCACTATTGTTACACAGCTTTCCATTTGAATTAAGTACGAAATTCAAATCACTTGTCAACTATATTTTACGAACAACTTTAAAAACGCTTTCATTTATAAGTAATCACCATTAGTTACATCACTCGAGGAAAAAACACGTTAATATTGATGTTATGACGTAGTATATGAGAAAAAGAGGGAGATATTAATGTAGGAGCAGACAACGAAATGTTATTCTAGGCACCATTCTACAAATTAACCGATGTGCATATTTCTCTTTTAGAGGGATGGGGTGAGGACCCAATGAAGGGGAGGTCCAACCCTCCCAAACAGACTCACAACACCCGCACCCTGGGTTTGGCCTTGAAACATCATTGCTTTGCAAATTCTCTACGCACAGATGAATCCCCCTCTGAGGTCAATCTGTGCTTTCGATGTCCCATCTTTCAATTTATGTTTGTAGAAAATAGCAAGTTTTACTGATAATTTATCTAGTTTTCACCTGATGATGACGACGTTCTTAATATCGAAACTATCGTATAGATAAATGTGGTGTTACTATTTTTTGTTATCTGTGACTTACCGCCAGCAATCCTTGATTTTGTTTTTTTCCCAGTTTATACGTTCATATAACTAGTTAAGTGAAATTCAGACACCAAATAGTTATTCAAGCATACCCGGATGCTCTAGGCCATCAACATAAAATGTAGTGTTTTTTATGTATGATTTTAATTCAAGTTCTTTTGAAATGTAAACTGATCTTGTCATTAAAAATATATATTATAGGTTTACAATATTATTTACGTACATAAAAAAACAATTTTTAATTTTAAAAAGTTTAAATATGACTCCCTGATACACACAACTATAAAACCAATATTACTTTATACGTAGCAATGGGGAATGTTTTGATTTATTACTAGTTTCTTCTCATTATGTCTTTAGGAAATTAAAGTTTGCTTCGTTCGTCTTTTCTTATTCACTTGCCATTTGGTATTGGTTTAGATAATTAATCTTATATCGTTACAATCTGAACGAAATCGGCACAGAACGAATTTTAAAATGATCCATGCTCCGATAACCTCCAACCGCTATTTGGGGGGGGAGGGGGTAACCAGTACGTTTTGTTTTAAATTCTTGACGTTATAGTTTTGTAAAATATGGTAAAAAAATTTACACAAAAACAGTTTTTTTTTGTTTGAAATTATGTTAGCCAAAGCTCAGATGTGGCAAAAATATACCATAAATATTAAAGAAAAATTTAATTTGTCTACTCTATTGGGTTGTACAGACGTGGACATTATTCCAAAACCATATTTGTTGGTTCAGGGAATTTTTAAAATGAATATTTCCAAGAAAAACATTAGTTTGGTAAATTAGATAACTTACATGACAACATTTCTTCATTTATCGTGTTTAAAAAAAAATATTGCTTTTGTATGCTTTTATTAGACTTTGATTTTTTGAGAAGTTTACACACACACACACACACACACATATATATATATATATATATATATATATATATATATATATAGTTCCCTGAAGTATACTAGCTGGATCTACAACTCTTTTGTATTATCTATTTGGTCTCTCTTGACCTACTCTTCTAATATTGACACTATTAGAGTATTAGAGGACTGGGAGTATTTATTTATTTATTTTCTTTTTATAAAGCAGTGATGACAGAGGTTTTTCGTTTTTAAAGACAGGGTAAAGATAATCAATATTAAGAAATATGACTTACAATAAAAACAAAATTCACATTGGTAAAGATGTAGATTTTATTAAACAAAATTAATAGATTTCTATGAAGCTAAAGGCCATTACAATACAGAATTTTGGGTAGTTCCTTATAATGAATTGATTTATATTACTAAGAAAAAAACAAATAAAATTCGAGAAAAAATATCGTATTTGAGAATTAAATAAAACTAGATGATTTATTTACTTATTCTGGGGAAAATACCAAATATTAATTTCACACAGATATTGAAATAAAAATTAATCAAATCTCGTACATCGCAGTTGTACCAATAGAATATCAAAAATTAAACTAAAATATATACAGACATTTCATACAATATTAAATTTAAAGGTGGAAACTTATCTAGAGTGCATAAATGTACGACAATAAGAATTTAATATAGTTTCATACAGTATATTTTATACTTAATTCCTTTCAGATTTTTCTTACCCAGTATACAAAGTATAGGGTAATTTTGGTAATCGAACTCTAAATTTTTTAACTGATTTTCACGTTGCTCAAGACAGTGAAAAATTCGCCATACTGTCCGACCTTCGTAGACGATTAGTGCGCCCATAGAACCTTATAAAATTTAGAAAAATCGCGTTGAAAATGTCGAAAAAGCGCTCATTTTATATAGTTTTGTGTGTTGCTCAACACACTTTATTAGGTAAAAATTTGCCGATTTCCAGTATGCATGTGATCTTACCAACCTTGCCTCACTAAAAAATTTACATTCTCAACAATGTAAATTCTAAACCCGATTTACCAAGAAACTACAAGAAGCGGCAGTGCCGAGTCTCCGGTGCGAACCAGAGTTTAGAGTCCTGCCAGGGTCGGACGTTAACACAAGTGAAGACTTTTCTACTTAGGAGCCGACTTCACTCAAATACAGATATAAGTAATTACAAGGTCCAGAAACAACTGTAAACAAATTTACTCCGCGGAATACCACACGAATAGAAATTAACATTTCCTACAAGTACGAAAAACCAACTTACATTTAGAGTATCTGCATTGCCTTGTATGAACGGGTTGGGTAAGTAACATGGCGGTGGCTATCAACTTGTTTCATATTTTATTCAGTTCAGCAACGAGCAACGCATACTAAATTGTAAAAGGTAAGGTCTTGTATCTATTAAAACTAGATACACATTATAAGACTGTTTAAAATGTAACTCATTTGTATTAATCTCGTGAAATCGTATTTAATTTTAATCACATAGCAATAAGATCTACAATTACTTAAGAAATTAGACTGTGAAATCATAAAATCAACGTTCCATTACGAGTACAGAACTTCTGAGAACTATTATAACATACAGTAAAGAACATTCATTCTGTCACGTGATTTATGTTTTAAAATTAAGAAAATATTGGATTGCAAATGTTAATAGTTTTAGATAGTTCTTGTTGCGAACGTCTTTTTTAAAATAATTATTTACGGTTAAAACGAGTTTGTTGATTCTATGCTTTTCTTTGAAGCAACAATGCAAACAAGATGTTAGATTTAATTTAACGTCAAAATCAGCTGATTAAATTATTGTCATTGAGCTAAACTTTGTTAAATTGATATTAATTAATTGCACTATTTTTTTTTAAGAATTTATTTTCAACTAGCTGGTTACCCGTCCTACGTAAGGACGTAAACTGCCTACTCCAGTTAAAATAATTTAAATCAACGTTCTACCATGGTTGTACTGTTTGTAAAGAACATCAACAGCTGTTTACAAAATACTGGATCTATCAATCGTTAATTAAGGACAAATCTTGGTAAAATTAAAATTTAAGTTGGTTGTCCACCTTGCGTTCGCTTGAAACTCATCCAATCTCTATAATTAAAGGCTTAAATGAAAGCTAGTACTCCACTGAAGGTTCTTAGACAAAGACATCGCGGGTAATATGATTTAAACTGGAGATATGGATCTTTAAATAAAGTCGATTCAAATTTATGTTGTTTGGAGGTCCATAACTCGCCTTAAACTCAAAAGATTTGAATGATCTCTATCTCATATGAAAGCCTGTAATTTACTGAGTATTTCAAGACGAAAAGTAACCATGTACCAGTATTAAATCCCGAGATATATGAAAAACAATCATAAGACAATGCTGCAAATTTGACACTCCCTAAGAAATGCACGGGGAGGAATTTTTGTTTGAGTATTAGTCGAGTTATGCGATAGATAAATGAATGTGGATGTTTTATGGTAAATCTGGGCGTGCATACCTTTAATTTAAGACCTCGATTATGAAAATCGGTCGGGGAGAAGAGCCGAAAGGACTCGGAAAAGAAAAACTGATATTTTTTAATATATAAGACTACATTTTTAGTAACATTTAAAACTTACCGATTTGATTAAACTCTGAAAAAATATCTTTCATTTAATCGGTGTAGGCTAACTATTACCCAATTTAACCACTGTATTTGAACTGATCTTCACGTTATGTAGTTTTAGAAAATAAAAAAAAACCGTCATTTTCAACGTGTCAGCAATAGCGAATACAATATTTAAGATAGGATATGAATAAGAGGGGACTAAATTGTGCTCATGTAGGAATTGAATTTTAGAAAAATAGAATTGAAATGACCAAATTGGCGACCGATTATGTCATTTTTATGTAGGCCTACATACTTCGTGTAGCATTCTACGTATAACACACTAAATTAGATAAAAAGTTACAGATTTCAATTCTGCATGTAATAGTAGCAACCCCACCTCTCTACGATGACATAAATACAGGAGTTATTGTTAAAAATGTAATTTCGAAACCTGGCTTACAAGAAAAAACGATAAAAAACTGTTCGCCACGAAAAATATCATTTAGGTAGTTGTCACCATGGTTGCTGTTTTTAACCAACACAATATTTAAATAATAGCCTAAGCCTACGCCGCTTATGCGATAAACATGCGACATTTTAATGACGGAAATTTATTTTTGTGTTCGCCAATAGTTTTTAATTGCGCCTTTAACACGGATTTAGATTATTAATCTATACATTTCAATAAAATTTAAACAATATCGGTAAAGAAGATTATGAAGAAAAAAAAATTAATATTTTATAACAGCCTCTTTGCCGAATTAAAAAAAAATTACTCACAACCAACGAATTGACATTTTTAGAGAGATGGGGACCAATCAATACGTTTCTGGTCCTTAGAGGCTACACTCGACATTTTTTTCGGAATAAACACTTAATTAGTACACTCGAAATTTCGGGGCAAGTTTTATTTGATCATGTTGTTTTTCGTTTCTTAATTCATTTTTAAGTAATTTATTTAATACTAATTTATGTTTCTTATATTTAGTTTCCTATACATCTAAAAATCGCAAATAAATTCGAACCCTTTTAAAGCTTCTAAAACGTGGGTTGGAGGGAAATGTACGTTTTAAGTTGAAGAGTAATTTACACATCATTCAAAAGTTACTGTTGAAAAAACGTACAAAGAGAAAATGTAATTATCAGTGTTACTGCAGTGGTAATATAACAAAAATTTACAGCTAACTTTCTTTTAAAAAGACAAACATTTACATTAAATTTAATGTAGACATACGAGTATTATAACTGAAATTATGATTTCATTTGTTTTGGTAATATAATATAGCACAAACCTTCTCTAAATTATAAAAACGTACTAATATGGTGTAAAGAAATTACAAACTGTTCACCTAACGACGGGTCCTATTTTATTGTTTTATAAAATAATTAATTAATAAACTTTCACACGAAGTACAGGGTGACTCACAAAGAGGTTATGAAACTTTGGGAGCTCATTTTACTGGTAAAATTTAGAAAGGAAAAAATATAAAAATAGGTCTGAAAACACTGTTAACTTTCTATATATATTTTTATTTTATTATTATTTTTTTAATATATTTTTTTAAAATGAAAATTATATCTATGGAAATAGATGAGATATTGGGTTCATTTACGGTAGACGAATTATTTATGTTAAGTAAACCAAAAACAAGGAATTTAATTTTTTATTTTTAAAAATGATGGAATTTAAGAATATTTAACGTCAAATATTTAAAAAAAAACCGTTAACTTTACAAAAAATAGTACATCTATAAATATATTTTTAATGACGAACAAAATGGTGCTTTTATTTTTTCTGTAGCTCAAAAGATAAAAACCTTATCGACAAAAACGAAAAATCAAAATTTCTTGAAAATAATCAACAATACCTACAATTTGAATACGATTTTTTACAAGTTTTATTTGTTTATTGGAACCCATAACTTGGGTTTTAGAACTTCAGTGCCTTAGTAGTTGTCTGTTACACCTACAATAAATCAGCTTAAACAAATTAGTGGTAGCCCTAGCCTATAATAAAGTTGTGGATGTTGTAAAGAAATTGTGTTTTTAGTTTTTGATCGATAACTCCTATATCTTGTGCTGTAGAAAAAAATACAACACTATTTTGTTCGTTATCAAAAAAGAAAATCTTGTCTTTTGTACATTTTTCGAAAAGTTAACTTTGTCGAGATATTTGACGTTAAACATTGTAAACGGCCGCCATTTTGAAAATAAAGTCGTTTTTATTGGTGGATTCGTGAAACATTTCCGTGTACCAAATATAAACCCAATATCATATCTATTTCCATAGTTTTTTTAAAGAACAAAATGACGGTTAAACGGGGAAATAAACATTTTCGAACCTAAAATAAATTTTATTTATTTATTTTTATGTAGAATGAGGTCTCAAAGATTCTGAATATCGTCACAAATCATACTGTAATTATAAAAACAAAAATATCTCTTTTTTACAATATGTAATTTAGACATAAGTAAAGGTTCTTTAGATACTATTCTTTTCTCATTACTGTAATAATTATACCAATTCAACTATAACTGATAAGTTTGTTTTCTTGTTAAGTTATTGGTACAAATTTAATAATGTAATGAATTGAAATATGTAGCTAATATTTCTTTTCGATTGTATACTATGTTAATATTAATATTAGTTTGTGTGCGCCAGCGGCCAGTGTTCTGAGCACTACATCTCCAGTTGACAAAGGTCAGAAGTATTTGACAGGTCCTAAAGTTTATCCGCTGAGCGACAATTATTCTGCTACATTTTTTCGCTCACTGCACTCTTATTCTGACATTCTGCTTAAAGGTTTATTACGTTTGTTAATGGTACATAGGCCAACATTCTTAGATTTATGGTGGTCTATGATAAAACATTTTCCAATAAATTTTTACGGAAAACCCATAAAAACAATATCCGTTTCAAACTTTGAATTAATATATTTTTTAAATCTTTAAAGTAAATTTTAGAAACTAAATTAGGTGACTAAAACATCCAATTTCAAACCTAACCTAACCTAACCTAACCTAACCTAACCTAACCTAACCTAACCTAACCTGTCCTAACCTAACCTAACCTAACCTAACCTATCCTAACCTAACCTAACCTAACCTAACCTGTCACGGGATATCTTAGAAATATCGTTAAGCAGAAAAATGTGCCCCTCAGCGAAAAACTCTTAGACCTACCTACTATCCCTTCTTAGCGGAAGGTGTGCCACTCAGACCAATTGCCGTTCGGCGGAAGACACCATAATATTATAACTATAAATGACAATAAAGTACTTAATTTTTATTGTTTAGTGACGAAAAATTGCTGTTAACATCACGAAAAAAAAGAGTTAAAATAAAGCATAAAATATAAACACCTGTCTCTTGAATCCTCCGATTGCCTTGGGATAGGAATAGAACAAGAGATGATAAAGAGAGGTAGAAGAAACGGATAGATCTAAGAGAGCCCCTGAAGGGTTTATCCCATTGGTGTTTCATATAACATAAATAAATTCAAGTTAATTTTAGAGTTTATAAAATTCATATCTATTAATAAAATATGTACACTCGTTTCAATTTCTATCTAAATTATTAAAAAAAAGATTACCATAGATTTCATTATTTTTGAAACCTGCACACATTTGTACACTATCCATTAAAACTAATCCAAAATAATTAGTTCTTGTAACTAGTCCGTACGAAATATATTTCGTTCTAACTCGCTGTTGAGATATCGCGCGAGAAATATTTTTCAGCCACGTTCTACTTCCACCTTAAATTTAAGAAAAATAATCTTTCTTTCTTTTTTTTTTCTTAAACTAGCATGTACTTTGTAGCGTCGTTATTATGGTTAACTTAATATTTTAAAAATATTAGATTACTCATCAAAGAAGAAAAAAATCATTAATTGTTTGTAAGTTAATTTGAAAGAAAACAAACAATTAAACTATGGATGTTATTTAGGGATGTTCTCTATTTTTGTGAATTTTCAGTTTATCGGCTGGAATTTTTTCAGATTTTCACAAAATTCTACTACGCAAATCACGGGGAAACATTCATTCAGACGTCTTTAATCTTACCACTTTCTCATCAAAATGTAAAGGTGAACTGATGTAATTGACTTTGTTCATATATTCGTGAATGGCTATTTTTAATTTGCGGAAAACAAGATTGTATGGTTGTAATTTAAAACACAGTTTCGATGTTGCGGAATCGACGAAATTGATTCATACAGCCGTGTGGCATTAAAACTTTGTTATCGAAATGTAAAAATAAACTGGTATAAGGCGGAAATTTGTTTAGAACTATCGTCTATAGAAAACAAACTTATTAAATTGACAATATTACCTAATGGTATTTATATGCAAACAAGAGAAAACAGTTGACAGCTGAAAACGTCACTCGTCGTAGTAACTATAAACTGAAGTTTCTTAAAAACTAATTGTCCTATAAATTACTATACAATCAAAAGTAAGGTTAACAAAAGGTTTTACGTACTCGCCCTCGATTTTCTAGGTGCGACCATATAATACATACAAATTCAGTACTTATCCACAAACAGTTCCGAAAAATAACGTTTAGGAGAAGAGTTGAACGACACTTCCAACATTCCGTTTCCGATACCAATTAGACAATCTTCAGCTGCCACAAAGTCCGTAGAGGGTTGACGGCACGTCCAGTGATGACACGGGCCAAGGGGATCGTGTGTAGCGAGAGGCAGGTGGCGATATTCACCCCAAGAATAAGGGTTGGGAACACCTTGCTTGCAGTATTTTTAGCGTGCTTGGAGAATCTTCAAGGTTATGATTTTTGTGGTCGAATAGCAACCCTTATTAAATAGGCGTTTCTGAATTTAGGTCTATAAATTAAGGAGGAAAATGTTAAAAACTAACACAGGATAAAGTTTAGAAGAATGAAAAAGGATCCGCGTTTAAGTGGCTGGAACTCACTTACATGCACTCATGATCTTTTGACGAGTTTACTTTTAATTTCACGCGGAATTTTAAGGAAACTATGTACAGAATTAAAACTATTAACAGCTTTAAAATACTTCAAATTAAATTAAGTATTTTCCCTCTTGTCTATACAAGGGTGTAAAAAGAAGTAACAGGATAATATTTTAATTCTGAAACTTTAAAACAGTTTTTAGTGTAAAAAATATTTTTTTTGGAATTTTAAGGTAAATTCACAACCACCAAACGGGGCATTTTGGGAGGGTAACCCAACATTTTAAATATAAATACCTCTTTGAGTAACACCTCATTTTAAATATCTGTGCAAACTAGAGGACGTTATGTTACTCCAATCCAAAATACCAATCTGTCAAATATTTAAAAATACAATTTACTTTAGAATCTACTCTTAGAAAAATAATAATGACAGAAAATATTTGCAGCAAAAACATTAGATATTTTATAGAATTTCGACCGGGGACTTTTTATCACTGATTGCCGACACTTAAAACCAAAAACTTCCAAAACGTTTTGAGCATCGCCATTTTAGTAACAGTGTTTATTTAGTGTGTGATTTTTAGCCGTTTGGAAATTTGAATACTTAAAAAATAATGTTTGATGTTAAAATTATAATTCAAGGGTAACAAGACTTCCTGGTCAAACTTGAATAAACAGAGGTAAAGTTTTTGCTGTGTTAATCTTGTCTCCATAGGCTAGATTTTAAAGTAAATTGGATTTTTTAAATATTTAACGGGCCGCCATTTTGGATTGGGTAATATACCGATTTTTATATTACCTACTAAACAAGACCATCAAAATGAGATTATTCTATGGTATGTAACACTTAAGATTTTGACTTGCTCCCTAAACATCTTATAATGCCAAGAAATAGTTTTTTACACTAAAAACATTTTAAAAGTTTCATCGTTCTCTCTTTTATAATTTAAAAGTTATTCAAACGTCCCGGTAATATTTTACAACCGTATCATCAAGTAATATTGACAATGTAAATTATTTTTACTACAAGCGATAGTTTGTTTATTTATGAACAAACTCCGATCAACAGTTTATTTTTACGTTTCAAAATTCAATATTGTTTACAAGTATTATTTATATAAATTCCCTAATGTACACTTTTCATAATACAGTTATCTTCAGAGAATACTACTTTCAAATTTAAACATATAGAACTGAATTAAAATGTGGTTAACCCTACCAATTTATTTATTCTTCTTTTAAAGACGAAAACCTCTCAGCCATCGTCAACTTACCTAAAAGAAAGAACAAAATAAAATCTAGCCCTCGAATACTCAAATAGAGTTTAGGGCGAAAGAACAAATGTTGGTCAAGAAAGACTTGTTAAGTTGGATGAGAAAGAGGAATCTACCTAAGACTACACGAAAAAGATGCAGATACATCTAGGAACATGCGGGATTGCCAAATAGAACTCATTAAGCCTCTTAGGAGTCTACCAATTTATCCCAACCTAGTTTTACAGTAGAACCTCTTAAAGATGATAACCATGTTATCGAAACGTACATCAGAGCTTTTAATAAATGAATTCAAAATAATATTAACTTAACAAAATGTAATTATGTTGAAAGGAATTATCAATTTGTGAAATTCAATGAATATTGCAACACGAATACAATGGGAAACTCTAATGAAATCGCAGTTAATAATTCTTAGAAACAAGAGTCATACAATGATTAGCTATTTTAATTATTTCAGCTTAAAGTAAGTATTTTCCTTCCTGTTCGTATGTAAATTTCTCATCTCTTGGATTGACTGTGTTTATAACTAGAATGCATTGGATTTCCGTGCGGTTTGATTGTTTATGTTGGTACGATATCTGGTGAGGTTTGATTCAAAATTCTGTAGTTCCAAAGTCGGTGCGGGTAAAATCATTTCGAATTTTCGACAGATTTTAAGAATAAAAAAAAAATTATCAATGTATCTCAGTGACAAATATATTATTTAAACTTAAAATTAAACTGATTTTTATTAAAAACTCGAGTTATAAGAATTTTTCACTACTGGAAAATTGGAAATCCGGATTTCTCGACGTATTTTGTTAAACATTTCAGCGAAGATTTCTGTTTTACGAATGACAAATTTCGTATACAATTTTAATGCCCTTAAAACTTTTTTGAAATTGCTGTAGGTATTTTATAAGTTATTTAAGCACCTGACAAATAGGAGAATTCAGATTTTATTCATTTGAATAATTTTTGTTAAAATTTATGTTATGTCAGGACAAAGTTAGTCTACAATTTCAACTCTATTGAAAACCTTTTTTAAATCAATATTTGCTGCTGAAAAACAGAAAATCTAAATTTTGCGGCTCAGTTTGTTCATTCCTATTAACACTTTCAGTGAACACTAGCTTGTCACTGATGAAAGATTGAATACAATTTTAACTGTAACTAAACTTTTTTGTGAATTCCACATAACAGATTCCGGGTCTATTATAACCATTTTTGCTGTTAAAAAATTGAAAAATCAGATTTATCAACGTGTAAAAGTTTTATTTTTAGTAAAAGTTTTATTGAAAACTTGTTTTCTCACAAATGGTTATTGTACGTAAATAGTATTAAATGCAAATTGATACTGGAAAGGGTTTTTTTAAAATCGGTTCATTGGTTTCCAAGTTTTTTGCTCGCTATTAAGAGGAAATCGATATTATCCCATATAGGCCTATGCAATTATTAAAATTACAGGTTTGCAGGTTGCAGGTGGTTTAAGTGTGAACGCAAATTAAATAAATTCAAACAGTGATCGATTTCCACGCGGACGGAGCAGCTGTCACAACTATTAATATTAGCATTAAAAAAAAATGTTTTCTACAAATGATAGTTCGGATATTTTTGAATACACGTCTATTACATTTATTCTTATATTTTGATAATATTTCAGACTCCTCCATGCGCTAGGTTCGTTCTAAGATTATATATTATTTAATATAATAAAATTAAAATATCACCAAATATTTGTTGATTTTTCTATTTGAAAAATCAATTATCCCATCTCCAGTTTCCGATTTTTATATCAAACATTTTTATATCTCCTTTCCCCATTAAAAAAAAAAATATCTACTTTATAAAAATAATTTTGAAATGGAATTAAATTCTTTTTATTACGTTGGTTTCTCATTTTAGACAAATTTATAGTTTACAGATCGAAACAAACTACTCATGTGATCCGATCAAAGTTGAATTCGAATATATCACCTGTTTCTTGACTAATTCGAAGAGGATTTGAGGTAAGAAGTAAGATAATTTATGTTAATTTTCAAGTTTATTATACTTTACTTACTATAAATTTTATAAGTGGTATTTTGTGTTTAGAAATCAGCAAATATTGGTTAACGATACAGATACTTTAACCCTTTGTTTTTAAAATCTTTTGAGTAGACGAGTTAAATATAATGTTTTTTATACCCGTATTTTATAAAAGTTCAGAAAAATGTCTAGTTAAAAACGCGATGGGACAAATATGATAACGTCAAAAATATCTTTAAAATTCCTATAGCGACCAGTATTTACAACATTTGTACCATTGTTAATTATCATGTAAGCACAGACAAGAATACTCTTTTGTTTAGTCATTTAGTTCAATTTCACATAAAACATTGAAGAATTTATTTACGCAGAAAATTCTGTTAGTAGATTTTAAAATTATAAAAAAACACTGTTTTGAAGGAAAACATTTCATCCAATAATGCCCAACCGTTAACTTCGATAATAAGTAAAACATATTTTACTAAAACAAAACTAAATTGTCAAAATCATAACCTATAAACTATAAAATAATATCAATAACACATCAAGTAATAGGAATATATATATATATATATATATATATATATATATATATATATATATATATATATATATATATATATATATATATAATACCAAATAAAAAATAAGAAGAAAAATAAATACTCTAATACACAGTAGAGATAGCGTCAATAAAATAAACAGGTAGAGGCCTGATAGGAAAAATGAATGAGAGGAATTTAACCCAAGACTACATGAAAAAAGGGTGTAAATCCAGATGGGTCCCTCGGGATTGCTAAACTCCTACTCAATTATAGTGAACCCCTAAGAGGAAAATCACTAAAGTATTCATACTGCCAATAAACCTTGTGAATATCTTTAAGTATAACAGTTAGGTAGGACGACCAACCCAAATTCTCAGAACTCGGTTGTCGATGAATACACATGTCCTTAATTTTAGAAAAGACATTCTATTTTGAGTTTTAGATTCTAAAGGTCCGGGCTTTTCATTGTCAACAAAAACACATTTACGATGGTTGCAAATCACCTTTAACAGGAAGTTAGATATGTGCTGGAATTTTGACAATGAATAAATTATTAAAAGACAAAAGGTAGAAAGCAGGTAAGGTCATTAATGTTAAATTGTGTCAGTGGTTGTGTTGCAAATGGAAATTTGATACCGTCCATGGTATTTTTTCCTTTAAATGTTTTCTAAAAACATAGTACTTTATAAAAATCATGGATGAGCAAACATCAAATCGAAATGCAGTTTATGGTTAGTATTTTGTTCTATTTTTATTTACAGAATTATTGTTTTCCTTTATTTATAAGTGATATTTTATAGAACCAATATTTACAACTATCTCTTGGCTTTTTTGAGTCTACACAATTAAATTATTATTCTAGAATCAGTGCTGATGAATTTACGGATAGACAATAGCAAAATGAAATTGATAAACAAAGATAAAATATTGTTGGAAAAATGTTCATTCACGCCCAAACTATAATTTGAAGAAAACATAATTTTAAATTATCAATATAATACTAAAAAAGAAAGGAAATAAATATTTTTTAAAAAAAAATCTTATAAAATAGTTACAAAAACTCTTCAAAATTTAAAGAGAGAAAAAAGTAAATAAAAAAAAGTTTGTAAGGAAGAGGAGGAACCTGTTTAAAATATCGAAAATTAAATTTAACCTGAAATTCAGGCTGTACAGACAATACTTTTTAAATAATCTCTAGCTTCAGTGTTAGTTCAGAAGTCATAATTTGAATTTTCGTTATTATATGACGAAAATATGACTAAAACGTAAAATTGAAATTTTTTGAATAGTAATAAAACTAGCTATAGCTATTAACACTTCAAATCTGTCTGCCTGCTGAAAAATATGACATTAGTAATTAATGAAAAAAACTAACTCAGTCTGTTTTAAGCTGTCTTGTAAATGGCGTTGCTGGCGAAACCATGGTCGGCAAGAGTCAATAAAGTTGTAGAATTTACTAAATATTGTGTTTGTTTTTTCATTAAAATGGAGTTCTACCAAGTACCTTCGGTTAAAAGTGAAAATCGTATAGCATTAATAATTACTTCCGCAGTTATTTATTAAATCACCACGACAACATAAACTGGTAAAACGATGAAACGATTTCAATATTCTCTTCCTCATGTAATTGTTCAATTTGATTTCCTTGTATTGAAAAATTAACATTTTCAATTAGCTGTAGGTAGGTTAAATAACTTGCACAAATTAGATCTAACAAAAGTAAAACTCAATTTTAACTCTGGCAAAATGTAGTAAATTTTACCTGTTGCACTTATTTTAATATTAAACAGGAATGTTAGTTTTGTATGTTCAGATTGAAATTATATTGTACAGGAAAATAGTACAAGAATAAATGTAATCTCCATTTAAAATTCTAGGAATAGTAGAAACGCTGCAAAACTATCTTGTATAAATTCTTACACGCACGCATGCACACAGACACGAATAGGTTTTCATATTAAAATAAACTTTACAATTAAAAAAAAATATGAAATATAGACTCTACATTAAATATGTAAAACTTTTATGTCTTGTATACAACAAGGGGAGGTTTAATATTAATTTAAAACTCCAAAAAGTGTAAATATTCCATCAGAAGACTTTAATTCTATATTAGTCTCTCATTTTTGGTTTCAGCCTATCTTGTATTTTTTTTTTTGGCACTACACAAATAATCTTATTATTTTAAAATTACCAATTATTATTTTAGAATTGTAACTGTCGGAAATATGTTCAAAAACGTCGAAACTATAATTTATAGAAAACAATTTTTATTTTTCAATAAAACTTATGAATTAACCAATGATATTTATAAATATGAATAGGGCAGGGAAAAGTTGAATAAGATGAATTGTATTGATTTCTGTTATTTACAAACCACACATTGGATTTTCTTAAAATTCTCCACTGTATGTAACTTGTTAGACGTAAATCATTTGAACACGATATTGTATAACATTTTTTTGTTCCTTTATATTGTGTCGTTTTTAATCGGTAAGAAATTACACTTGCTCATTTTAATTTTTTGTACTAAACATGTTCCTTCTTCTATTTTCATTATTTAAAGTTGAAATATATAACCTTTAATTCGGTAACATTAGCTAAAATCAAGTTTCAATTTTCTAAAAATTTCTTACTGTTTTGATGTTTTCAAAAAGATATTGATTTGTTTATTGCATGGCACTGTTCACACCCAAATGTTTAAATTTACTAAATTTTATGAATTGTAAACGTGAATTTCACTAAAAATTTGACATTGCCTACATGTGTCTAATATTTAAAATATGATTTTTAGAAGAATGATCACAAGCGTTAGTAGGCGATTCTTTAAGAACCGTAACGATTCTTCCTGTACTGCAATCTCGTGATAGATTTCTCTTACTATAAAGGTCTCTCTTGACGAACTGTTCTTTTCCAACTCTGATGTTTAGAGTATTTATCTGAGTTAAGGATATTTATTTTACGCTCTTATTTTTGTAAGTTGATGATGACAGAGAGGTTTTCATCTTTAAACATCGAGGAGAAAAAATGAAGCGCCAAATTGTCCTTACGCACTCTCAACAATGGTTAGTTAAAAATAAAATCAGGTCCAGGGATACGGAACATATCATAATCTTCGCTTAATTTTACAATAAAACATCGCCGTGTGGAGATTCATATTAACAGAGAAGATTCACTTTGACTTGGAAGACTACAAATGTCTTAAATTATTTGTAACAACTAAAATGAAACGAAAATCAACATACTTTAATAAATCGCTTACTTGAAATTCCCTAAAATTTTAAGGATTATTTTTTGGGCAATTTATCCGTTAAAAACATTCTAAAATGAATCAGCTAAATAAACTGTCAGAAGGACAAAAATCTGCTGAACAATAAATTTTCATTTAAAAAAATTTAACTTACTCAATCTTATTGTTTGATCAAATCAGATAAACAGATGAAGATCATAACATAATGAAATAAATACTTAAAGAAAAACACAGGGTAAATAAATTCTTATACCGGTTCCACAAGCATAGAAGTCAAAAAATTCAAATACTAAATAAAAAAAAAATTACTTAAATAGCGGTGTTAGTCAATCCCAAAGGATTTTAGCTGGAGTGGGCCTACACTTTTCTTCATGTAGTCTTGGGCTAGATCCCTCCTTTCAATTTTCCTATTAAAGCCTCTCTTGACCAACTCTTCTTGTCTCCAGACCCTGACGTTATTTGAAGACTAAAGATCTCTATTTTATGCTTTTATTATATCTTGTACGCCGATGGTGAGAGATTTTCGCCTTTAAACATTAAGGAGAAAAAATTAAAGCGACACAATTGTCCTTGTGTGCTCTCTCAACAGTGGTTAGTTTAAAAAAAACAAGTGTACGAACTACAATCCAAAAACTAATTACAAACATAATGTAACCCTCGTTTAATTTTACAATAAAAGTTCGCAGTGTAAAGTTGCCAATTACAAGATACGTGTCACTTTATACATTAAGGGCGTGAAAACTACAACTTTGATAATTTCTTAAATTATTTGTTATAACTGAAACGATAAACAAATAAAATACACCACGTAATCACGTACTTAAAATCCACAACTTCAGGATTTATAATATTTTTGCACAATTTATTTATAAATACATACTAAAACTAATTTACTACTAATAAGGGATAAAAATATCTGAGAAGGATTAAAAAATTTACTATTTTATTATTTAGCTTATCAATATTATTTTTTCGGATAAAAATGCACAGATGCACATCAAATCATAATTAAATAAAAACTAACTGAAGAACAAAGTTGCTATTTAAATTGTTATACAGTTCCTACAAATGTAGACATATTATAGAACAAATACTAAATTTAAAAAACTCCAAGACTTAGCTGGTTTGAATCAGTAGTGGTTGATCCCTCCCTTTTATCTTCCTATCAAGTCTCTCTTGACCAACTTTTGTTTTCTTTCGACCATGACGCTATTAATTTGACAACTTGGGGTTTTTATTTTAGTGTTTTCTTCCGAATTTAGTTGTTACGCGAGGTTTACAGCTTTAAACAAGGGAAAAAAAGAACGCTTGAAATTTATTCGTTTAAACTGTACTTCGAATTCGTTCTTTATTAAGCGAGAAAATTTATCTATAGCGGCAATTTTCAATACAATTTTCAGTTAAAACAAATGGATAATATTTTTTATAAAATTTAGTTGTTAGGTAATTTTGACCGTATCGTGAAGAATTTCTGAAATGGAGAAAAACTTACCTTCTGCGGAACTTCAATCGTTTTATTGTACTACAGCTGTTTCGGGATACATCCCATGGTCAGGTGGTCTTCAAGAATAAATTAAAATGTAAAATTCACTTGTACAACACGAAATTATCAAGTTTTGGAAGCGATGCAATTAGTCTTGTCTGAGGTTGGTTGTCAGACAGCTGTAATGCAATAAAACAACTTAAGTTTTCCCCCATTTATTAAATTTATAGTGGATCATTAGGGAGAAAGTTCACAAGGAAAAGTTTCTTTTTTCGATAACTCGAAATTTTGGGATACACGCTATAAGTCCAAAACTCCAATGTGGCTCGATTTGTAAAACAACGTCTATGGACCTTAAAACACCTATAGGAAATCTTTAAAAAAATGCCAGTTCAGGAGTTATCAATTAGAATGATAAAATAAACTTCAGGCGACGTCAAAGATCGAATAAAAACTATTTGAATCTAATTTGGATGTTTTTGTAAATTATTCACACCCGTAGGGTTTTTTTGTGGTTTAGCAAATTGCATTAGGTTATAAAAAATCTTTATAATCCACTAAAATTTAATCGAAAACAATTTCGCTGATTTAAAATTTATCAACCTTTAGACGGCGGACGTAGTTAATTTTAACAGATAACTCCGGAAAAGCAATTTTTGAATTGACGATAAACAGATTTTTTTGAGCCTTTAGTGTCTAAATTAATTTTTTTAATTGTATAAAAATCGATAAAATAAACTTGAAGAAGATTTGAAATTTGAGTATTGATCTTTTTAGCAGCATCTAAATTAAATTATTCGATTGTTATTTAATTCAGTGTGAAAAAGTTAAAGACGGAACAAAACAAAACAAAAATCTACTTAATTGGTTCCAAAAGCGTAACGTTCTTTAAATACGACTAAAATAATGAATTCGATTATCTACGCAGTATAGATTGCATTGAAATTTATAAATTATAGGCCCCCAACTCACGCGACGTATCGTTCCCGCCCATATGGGTGGAAAACCCCTTTCCTAAACACTGTACTTCATTGAATGTATTTTCACTTTAATTATTGTCATGTTGGCAGCTATTAGTCGACAAAATAGTTGTACAACTCTCACATGCAAATTGCAAGGTCTAGTTGTTTCCACTTTCTTTTGTTGTTAATTATACATAGACTATAATTACTTTGATTTATACGTTACACAATTCAGTTTGAAATAATTATCGATATGGATATTTTTTTAGAAAAGGCGGATTATTTATTCGTAATTATTAATACGTTTTGTGTTGGTCGATTAATCGATGCGAGTTTTTAACTCGACGACTTTTCTTGCAGTTCTGCCAACATTACATAAGATTCTTTCCAATTAGTACAAACAAAGTATGTATACGAATTTGAATTGTTTTATCAAGCATTCCCTACAGAAATTATTTACCTCATTTAATAAATAAATTTCTTTGTTACTATTTTTTTATGTTATTTTTTTAATTAAAACCATTTTGAATTTCATATTATTATTTTACATAAGTTATATTGTTTTGTTCTTTGTAAATTTCTCTAAAACTAGATGAAACTCTCATGTTTTTGAATAAAGTTCTCTGGGCGTCAATTTATTGATTGCGGGCTTGGCAATGCTGCCTAGCTGAATCTGCAATTGTTTCAGCTTTATTTTGACCAACTCTTATTTTCCAACCCTGTGGCTATTAGAGTATTCAAAAACTAGGAGTTTAATTTATGTTTTTCCCCCCCTTTGTTTAAAAGAGCGATGATAATCGAGCCTTTAAACAAGGAAAATAAAATGCAGTTGTCGAAAGATGTATGTATAAGTATTTTAAAAAAATCCGTTTTTAAATGGCGGCATTTAAAAAAAGTTCTTTAAATTTCTAAAGATTGATCGTGGATTAAAATAAAATTCGCCCACGAAAGTATTAAATAAAATAGCGATACGTACAAAGGGAAACTCAAAATGTTCAAATATATTTTAATTGTTTTCTAAAACATCCTGCAGGAAACGGAACAAAAATCAAAAAAAACTCTGACCTAACTTTCTCGGGTTTTCATAACTCTCAAAAATATCAAACTAATTTTATTTGTATAAGAGTTACACTGTTTCCCCCCTTTTTATATTAATTAAACAACACTTTTCAGTTAGTGAGTAGGGTTTTATAGGATTATTTAATAAATATATTAAAATAACCACGATGTAATACCTTTTTCAACGCAAGCGGCTGTGATAAAATAAAAATTTCAGTTATTACATTTTTTCCCGTGGAAACACGGAGTCTGGGACGCTTAAATGTGCACTTTATCTTTTTGGTAATTACGTTATCTTGGTTATTTTTTGTTGTTGTTGTTAAACGAAAAACCCTTCGAAGGAAGAAAAGAATATCAAATAAAGACCTTCGAATACTCTAAGAGTCAGGATCGGAAGGAAAAATGAGTTGGTCAAGACAGACCTGATAGGAAAGATGAAAAGAGGGTCCGACCCAAGAATATATAAAAAGGTGTGGATCAGGCTTGGGGTTTCGGTATCGACACTAAAAGTGAGCCAATGAGGGTTTAGCTACTGTTTTGATTTATTTAAAAAAGGAATTTATCGCTGGTGTTAGAAAAAGGTAATATTGAATATACAAACAGACGAAAATATAATATTCTGGGTGGAACGCGATCTCCCCAGCAAATTCAGTGGGAAAGGATTTCAATTATAATTTATATTTTTCCATGGATTTGCAATTTATCACAGAACATAAAATATAAGTCATAAACTGTCGTTAAAAACAAAGATTTAAAAGTGAACATTTTATTTTTATGGAATGTAGGAAACAAACTAAGGATGTCCTTAAAAATAAAAATAAAAATCAGAATTAATTAATAATTTTTCCCTTGAAAAACATTCGGGTCATCTTGGCTTTATACAAAAAGTGGTACAGAACATAAATTAAAAACCCTTTGCCCTAGAAAACTCTAATAGTTTCAGGGTCTGGAGAGAACAATAATTGGTCAAGTGAGACCTGATAGGAAAAATGAAAGAGAGGGATTTAATGCAAGTCTACGTGAAAAAGGTATAGAGATCTATCTAGGGTTTCTCAATTTATGAACAAATATAATGTTAATTTAAAACTAATTCCGAGTTGACGAAATAGGTTTGCATTTTAAGTCGCAAATATAATTCCCTCCGTTTTAAAACGGTTTTTAATTTTATGTGATTTACTGTTGTCTTGTGGAAGTATTGCATTATATTATGTTATAGTTCTTTTTTACGTATTGACATTGTGAGTGAGTAAAAATAATATTAGTAAATTTGGAACCTAAATTTATTGGCGCCAAAACTTACGTAAAAAACCCAAAATTAAAATCCAACTAAATACTTTAAAAAATATGATTTCATTAAAATTTGTAAATAGATATTTTTTGTATATTTTGAGGGGAAATAGAGCCGAGTACAAAACTTAACAAAACTAAAATTAACAACTAGCATGCCAGAAATATGAGCTTCATTCAAGTCGATTTGATGCAACCCTCATTCACCAGCTACTCTATAAACAATTTTGAACAAAATATAATCATTATTCAAGGAACTAATACTATTTTTAGTCGTTAGCGGATTATTAATACTTAACGTAATTCGTGAGTTATATTTAACACCTTAAAATTGTGTTTAAAAATCTACCGGTAAATTCAACGTTTAAAATTTTGCCGTCAACCGTTTGCACATTTTTTGAGATAATGGACCACAAAAACAGATCAAAATTTTCCCCAAAATAATTTAAAATATAAATATTATAAAATGTTGACAATCAAGAAAAATGCAATTTAGAATTTTTTAAACACAATTTAGTGACATTTTTTGGTTTTAATTGATAAACCTATCTTTATTTTACAAAATTCTCCCAGTCGCTACGATTTACAAACTTAAATTACCAGTAAAAAATCACTGTTTCTGTATTAGCAATCTTAACTAAAGAGTCATTGTGGTCTTTATACTGTTGCGGTGTTCTCAACTAGACCGCGCCAATTGGTCTTATACAGTCGAGGTTTCAGACTCTACAGATATTCGTTGTCTACAGAACTAATTAAATCTAAATGTTAACAACTTACTTTATTTGTTGTACAATAAACACTCATGTGATTAAATAAACTGTTTTTTTCTCCTCTTTAGCGAGCTTTTGTCTTCTCGTGAAAGGTTTTTTTCTGTTTTCATTTTAATATCTCGTATTGTGAATAATTTTATTAGTCTTGAATATTTATTTTGTAAAGTAGAGGGAAGTTTTCTTTTTACATTTTCCGTTTTAATTGCATAATTTTGCGTTAATAGCGTCCAATAAATAAACCACATAATTCCCTAAAAGATATATCACTTAATTTCAATTTTACGTCTATTTTAAAATTATTAATTTTTGTTCATTCTAACAGATAAATTTCGTATAGAAGCGATAATTATATATTACAAAATAGAGAATTAACACTATTTGTACTGTAACTTAAAAATCCGTCTATATGAGACGATATTAAAGAATAATTAGAGGTCAATTTGACGTTAAGATTAGGCTACACAGGTTCAGAACGTTCGTGTGTAACCTTATCAAAATCTGATTTATAGGTTTTTTAAATTTTTAATTGTCAGTATTTACTATATTACCAACCTATGAGAAAAATACATAATTGAAAACAGTCAATTTCTTCCAAATATGTGTTTAAAATTCAAAAGGTTGTCAAAGATCTCCACGCGATTTTTTAGGCGTTGCGACACTGTTCTGTTTCATCTATGAATTTCAATTGTCATCAAATCACTAAGAGATTACATTTGCTTGTTAAAGTTTTATATGCGTTAATCCTGCTAGTTCGTGTCCTTATTTAAAGACTAATTTATACATGAAATCTACTTATATCATTAATCCTTTTTATGAGATAGGTTTTTTTTTGTAAAATAAGAACCTGCATATTTATTGTAAAAAACAATATGTAGACTAAATTATCGGCAATCCAATAATGGCTAATTCTAATATTAAAAATAATACTCCTAATTCCTAATATTCCTAATGTAAAATATGTTTTATTACCATATAATATACTAGAGTTTAGAGTCTTAGCAATTATACTTATAAATTGTATTTATAAAATTTATATTTTTAAACGTTAAATTGGTTTTTGTAAGTGATTTATGTTGTTAATAAAATTTAACATTATCCGATTCAAAATCATTCAGACAAACAGTAGAATTTTATTTGAAATCATAAATTTAAACAATCTGTTTCTATACAGCTGTTAAATTTAATTGTTAATTTAGTCTGTACACAATTGTATATTAATTTTATAAATATTAAATTGTTCTAAATAAACTGTATTTGTTGGAGATATTTTACTCTACTAAAGATGTATTTTCTTTTGAATATCAATGATTAATTATTTTAAAAAAATTATATTTAACCTCGACAATAATTTGTTCAATTGCATTAGAATGTTAAAAATGTGATAGGCCTAATGTTTGATTGAAATAAAAAGTAAATTCATAACTAACGTGAAGAGATGTCGGCAAACATTGATGCTTTATACGGCAAATGTCCTTGCGAAAAATAATGTAGTAAAAAAAGAAGTCAAAGTTTGTTTAAAGATAAAAAAAAGTTTTTAAATAATCGAATACGACCAAATTGATGGTTACAGCAAAACAACAACAATTATATTTATAAAAGTACTAGGGTTTCTGAAGAAAAGGGAATTAAACGTTTTTTTAGACAAACAAATAGTAAAATTGTAAAAAATATTATTACATAGAAACAAATATAACAATCGTTATTATGTTGTATAATTTTCATAACAATACAAAAACAATTGGTGTTTCAACAAAACAAAACTTATAATATACCGGTTCATACAAATTCTACTAAACAAAGTAGAACGATTATAAAACAATGTAGGCCTAACAATAATTAGAATACAAGATGATTCTTACATTGCGATATTGAAAAATAGACGTTACTTTAATTACATGTTTTTTATATAGTTGACAATTTTCTTTAAAATAATATTATGGTTATGAAATTGTAGATAATTATAGCAAATTATGATATTGTGACTAGTATGTTGGATTAGGTTTTCTTTGTGCGGGTGAAGAAAGGGTTAAACGAGGCACTTCTTAAAATAATGTTAAAATTAAAAAGTAGGAACTTTGTTGAGCCAATACTGAAAGCATTAAAATCTACTTTTGTTTAAACCAAAATACAGGCTATATCTAAAATTAAAATGTATAATTATTTTAGTTTTTTCTGGACTCACCGTTGTCTCCTCTAAGCGGAGAATCTGGCGGAGGCCCGACCCCTTCATCTTCCGAAGTCTCACTGTTACTGGAAGGTAAGAAATGCATTCGACTTCTGTGTATATTGTATTTGTTCCCGACGGAGAAATCCAACGGTTGGGGTTCTGGATCGTGTGGCGGCCTACACGACGACGGGTGTTGTAGCAGCATCGGCATCTTCTCCGGCGGTGAATTATTATTATTATTATTATTAATCTTGTTATGATGCTGATGTTGCTGATGCAACCAACGTCTAATCGCTGCTGATCGTTTCAGGTCGGCTAAGGCAGGGCCTAGCCAAGCCCCCCCGCTCGCTCCGGTTTCTTCCACAATGATGCCAATTTCTAAACACGGATTGTCACAAAAATACACCACCCCCGATTCCTTGCAGACCCTGTACTTTTACAGGCGTACAAAAGAAAAAATATCCCAAAAAACACCAAGTCACTGACACAATGTCACTAGTTCACTGTTTTTATTTCGATCACTATTGTCAACAAGTACCATCACAATCACCAAGTTGTTGACAGTCACGAGTAGGTTTCAAGTTCAGGTGCCATCGTCACTGTAACCCAAAATAAACACTGTTTAGATAGAGTACTATACATTTTACATTACACAAACTCTAAACAAAACATAAAATCGTGTTGGACAACGGATTTCACCTGGTACACGCTCGCACTCGGCAACGTCTGGTCAAATGAATGGCTTTAACGCCACATCTCTCTTCGATGAATTATCCTTGATGGTGGGGGTAAACGGGAGAGGGAGGGGAGGAGGCCGTACGACCAATCGGAATCGAGCAACGTTAAATATGCGCACCTAATAAAACTCAATTGAATAAATGGAATTTATTTTCCTTTTTTTCCCACTTCTTGTTCGTCGTATTTTTACATTTCTTCCACGTTGTTGGATTTTTCAAATTAACTCTCAACTTTTGCGTATATCCAATATTATTAATATTTTTTTTAATATTTAAAAATAAATAAAATAATTTTTTATTTTCCTTATTTAATTTTTTTTAAATATAAAAAATCGTATGAGTTAAAATATGAACGCGTGTAAGAACGTCCAGCGTGCGCGGATGAGAACTGAAAACACCCGTTGTGCTAGCTTACTTCCCTCCTTCTCCCACTCCCCTATAGCCGCTCCAAGGTAATTTGCATATGAACACAAGTTGTACAAAATCATTTCTATTTTAAAAAGTAAAAATTATAAAATCAACGCGCAGGAAAAGCAAACATTAATCTAGTTTAAAAAATGTTATTTTTAAATAAACAGAAAATTTTAATTTCAGTCTGGAAAGAAATTAAATAATTCAATATTAAATTTTATACATAGATTTATTTGATATCGCCTGCTTCTTTAAAATGATTAAGAAATTTTAGCTGTAATTGCAAACATTGCTTATAAAATGTATAACAGATACATGGAAAAATTTTAATTGTTGTTTTATAATTCAAAATATTCAGAAATCAGTAAAGAATATGTTTATGTATAAATAATAATGATATTTGTCATTATAAAGAATAAGAATTTTTAAAATTTGTATCTAAAGAACGATTTTCCTTTAAAACAATTAACCTGTATATTTAATGTATATAAATGGGAGTAAGGTATCAAACTACTTAGACTATAGGCTTATATATATATATATATATATATATATATATATATATATATATATAGTCTACATATATAAGTTCAAAAACTATAAGAATAAACTAAAACACGCGCCCTCTCATATATATATATATATATATATATATATATATATATATATATATATATATATATATATATCAAAGAGAATTAAAATGCCTGTGACGTCACTATCAACATAAAATCATTCATCTACATTGGTTTTTACAATCCAAAGCGTTGGTCCATATATTTTAAAAATATATTACCAATATAATTTTCCAAAATGTAGGAGAATTAACGCTTAATTATGGATTTTATAACTGCTTAAAAACTTGAGATTTTGTTCAATATTTAAAATATTGTTATTTTTTTAAATAGTTAAAAACTCTCAATGGGCAAAGTAAATGTTAAATTTTAAAGGTTAAATATAAATAAAACATTTTAAATAAATTTAGTCTCGATGTGGCAATCACAAATAATTATTACAGTGTATATGCGACCACTAGTACAGAGATAAGACACTTAAACGTGTCATTATATGTTAATTCCTAAAAAAAATTGTCCAAATACTCCATATATTACTTTAAATTTTATACAACTGTACAACTCCGATTTTAATTATAAAAATTATAATATTATTTTGAAGATTGCTGGTTTCCAACTACTTCATATTGGAATAGTTTTCCTTTTCAGTTTATATCATTAGGTGAAAATGATCATTTAAAACGTGCTTTTTCGAAATGATAGATTCGATATTAATTTATGAACAAATTTACACCTTTTATATCAGTTTACCTTTATATTTCAATAAGAAATTGTTAATATTCCAAAAAAGTTGCGCGTTTATTTTCATCCTTGTAGCCTAAATACTATTTTATTAAAATACACATCAATAGTAAATGAAAATTAAATATAATAGTTTTTTTTCTTAAATTGTGAAGAAAAAATCGTTTGTATTGTTTTAAAACAACGGAAATATTATCGATGTTATTTAAATTGGAAAAAAAAACCAAATTTTTAATTGACTGTTTTTGTAAATAGTATTTATGTTTAATAAAGTTTTATAGAACAATATATTTAAAATAAATATATTATTTAAGATTATAAGTTACAGTTGAAATCTCAAACCCGCAGGTCATTATACGGCCTATTATATAAAAACACATATTTTAGTTTATTCTCAGCCTAAAAAACGCAAATTTATTTTAAAATTTCGAATATTATGGAACCTATAGATCTATACAAGAACCGCAACTGAACAATTATGAATTTATGTAAAAATAGAAAAATATTTATCGCGTATATTCTTCTTAATCGACAATCACTGTTAAAAAAAAAAAAATTAACATTGAATTTATTCAAACTGTTTTAAATAAAGTTATTGATTTTCTTTGAAATCTGTTAAATATTTAAATGTGTTTTATTTATTTACAAAGAAATTTGTAATTGTGTTTAATTTAATCCTTCTTATACTTAAAATATATCTGTACAACTTTCTAATGAACCAAATCAATTTTCAAATAATTTACTTAAAATGAAGTCTATACAGATATTGATTTGTTGAAATCTGATATTTGTGTCTTATTTCTTACAATTGTCTCTTATGTGTATAAATAGACCGTCATTTTATCTAAAAAGAGTAAAGTAGCTGAATATTTTTCACATTCTTTGCTCGTTTTGAGTTTCATTAATATGAAATGTTACTATTTTGAGTGAGGTTATTTTAAAATCAATATTTAAAAAATATAAAATTATAAATATTATAATTTGACATGAATATAAATGTAAAAGGTAGGAAAAATTTAATTACCCGTGAGAAATGAATAAGGAAATTAACAATTTGTTATTCCTTTCATTCCAGTTACTTCGTTCAGAGTAAAGAATAATATTGTTGTAAGAAATCTGTAAAACCGGAAGAAAATCCGGTTTCTCGTTTCCGAATAAGATAATTGAGCCTGTGTAAAAAAGAAATAATTTAGTTTTTACTAAAACCAAATTTCCGATTCTAAATATTTTTTCTAACAAGGTTACACCAATTTTGGTGTAAATAACATAAAAACTACTAAACGCTAGGGAATCGATACAAATTGTTAAAAATAAATTTAAAAAAGTTTTAATTTTTCTGATTTACGAACTTGTAAATACAACAAATTTCAAAAACCAAGGTTTGAATTATTACATATTGAACTCCAATTCTAAAAAGTCATTTCGACGAGTTACTGTTTTCAATGACTTGGGCTTAAATTAATGTTCCCTAGCGTTCATACATGAATTATTATGTAACATTGACATTTAAAAAGTTATGTTTTCTACAAATTAAATAGTTTAGATGTTTATGTACAATTTCCTATTATGACAACAATTTATCATTATATACCGATATGAAAATATTAAGATGACGACATTGGATGGTTCAATTTTGTTTTAATACTGGGTAGGCTACACTTGAAAAATATAACATCCATTCTACGACACTTTAAGGAAAGGTGTCTATTTCATACATACAACACGCTAAAATCAGTTACAACTAAAAACAACGCTTACCAATATTTCAAATTATAATAAATCCGTTTAAAAAAAGCACGGAAAATCAAATTTTTGGTGAAAGGAGGGAAAATACTAAATAAATCTGTAAAATACAAAGTTTTTTCAAGCGATTTTAAATGTTTTATTCTATAAACATTGGACAACGTTATGATGTTAAATAATACGAGTATATAGTTTTTTACTTTTTAAATACTTCTGATGACATTTTAAAATCAAATATAATTTGTAGTAACTTAAGTTTATTTCATTATATTTATAGCCACAGACATAAATTTAACAACGCTGAAAAATTGTGTTTTCAAAACGATAACCGAACTACCGTTTCGTAATTTAAGTCTTATCATGTCTGTATTGGCTAATAATTTCATTCAAGCCGAAGAATGGAAGGAAAAAATGTTTATTACAATATTTTGTAAAAAATCAGATACAAATCCGCTACAAATTTTACAATTTTGTAAAAAAAAAAAAAACTTAAATCCACTACAACTTTTTAATTTTGTATAAAACAGATACAAATCCACTACAACTTTTTAATTTGGTATAAAACAGACACAAATTCGCTACAAATTAAAAATTTTGTGTAAAACAGATACAAATCCGCTACAAATTTTACAATTTTGTAAAAAAAAAAATTAAATCCAATACAACTTTTGAATTTTGCACACAAATCCGTTACAAATTTCAAAATTTTGTAAAAAACAGATACAAATCCGCTACAAATTTTACAATTTTGTAAAAAAAAAAAAAAAAACTTAAATCCACTACAACTTTTTAATTTTGTATAAAACAGATACAAATCCACTACAACTTTTTAATTTGGTATAAAACAGACACAAATTCGTTACAAATTTCAATGTTTTGTAAAAAACAGATACAAATCCGCTACAAATTTTACAATTTTGTAAAAAAAAAAAAAAAAAACTTAAATCCACTACAACTTTTTAATTTTGTATAAAACAGATACAAATCCACTACAACTTTTTTAATTTGGTATAAAACAGACACAAATTCGCTACAAATTAAAAATTTTGTGTAAAACAGATACAAATCCGCTACAAATTTTACAATTTTGTAAAAAAAAAATTAAATCCAATACAACTTTTGAATTTTGCACACAAATTCGCTACAAATTTCACAATTTTGTATAAAACAGACACAAATCCGTTACAAATTTCAAAATTTTGTATAAAACAGATACAAATCCGTTGCAACTTTTACAATTTTGTATAAAACAGACACAAATTCTTTACAAATTTCAATATTTTGTAAAAAACAGATACAAATCCGCTACAAATTTTACAATTTTGTAAAAAAAAAATTAAATCCAATACAACTTTTGAATTTGTATAAAACAGACACAAATACGCTACGAATTTCACAATTTTGTAAAAACACAAAACAAAAACCACTACAACTTTTACAATTTTTGAAAAAAACACAAAACAAAAACCACTACAACTTTTACAATTTTGTAAAAACACAAAACAAAAACAACTACAACTTTTACAATTTTTGAAAAAACCGCTACAACTGAAAATCGTCAAAATTTTGTACTTAAGTTTTATCCGTCATAAGAGCGATTAAGGAAACATTTTTTTGTAAAAGAGTTAGAAAAAATTGAGATTAATATATCTATAAAGATTTGTGTTGCTGGTAAGGAATATAATGTAAACAAATTAAATACAATTTCAAGCTATTGAGATTTCTCTGATGGAAATATCCACATAAGAGACCATGAAATGTTCACCGATCATAACATAGTCGTGTTAGTAAACATTCTATAGGTTTCATTTTTAATATTACTGTGCTATATTAAAAACAAATATATTACTATATTTGTTTTTTTAGGCTCTATTGCAGAAAACACTGCCCAGTTCAGTAAATCTATCAAAATCAAAATTGTGGCCGATTTTCAAACTACAAACATTTTTTTTTATCAATACGTCGGATAACAGCTGAGTTTAAAATCTGCGTCGAGCGATGGTCAAACGTATTTTATACTATACAAACATAACCTCAAAAATCAAATTACTATATAAAACAACAATAATTGCTCTAATGTTTGGAATTTAGCATGTAAAATATATTTTAAAATTCGTTCAATATGATTGATAAGACAGTTTCAAAGTAAAGTTGGCAGTAGTTTGAAATGCTCCTTGCTTAAACTGGACACAACATGAGCGTGTATAACGTATTTTGATTCAGATAAATTATTCACACACCCCCAAAACCAAATAAAAACGAACCAAATCTAATCGTCACCAAAATGTCAATTCGGTAGTTGCCAATAAAAAATGTAAGATGGGCGCCATCTTAAAAAAGAAATTTTAAATGTAAATAAGAGCCTAAACTTCCTTCGTTCGTCGGATAAACAAATGCGCAGCGTAAATGTTATTTGATTAAAATTTGATTTTAATGATTTTTTTGTTTTTTGCTAACTATTTATTAATCCTATGGTTTTTATTTTTACGTATGGTTCTAGGTAACTAATCTTCGTATTTCACAAAAGTTTTAACAAAATCGGTAGTCAATTTGACTAAGCCGAAGTCATTGAAAACAGTCAATCGTTAGTCGTAATTTTTTTTAAAGAATTGGAGTTCAATATGTAGGCCTATATTCTCTTTACTGATTGTCTTTCTTGTCCGATTTTCACAAAATTTAATTAATTCAAACCTTGGTTTTTGAAATATCTTGTATTTATAAGTTCGTAAATCAGAAAAATCGAAAAATTAAAACTTTTTAATATTTATTTTTAACATTTTGTACCTATTCTCTAGGGTTTAGTAGTTTTTATGTTATTTACACCAAAATGAGTGTAACGTTATTAGAATAAATATTTAAAATCGGGAATTTGGTTTTAGTAAAAACTTTATGTAAACAATTTATTTCTTATTTACACATGTTCAATTATTTTATTCGGAAAAGGAGAAACCGGATTTTCTTCCAGTTTTACAGATTTCTTACAACAATATTATTCTTTCCTCTGAACGAAGTAGAGTCTGATCGGTAAAGCTGATTTTGAGAAATAATGTCTTTTTAACAAACCCCCTGGAACAGACAGTAGGCACACTGACATTATTCGGATAAGAGACTTTATTTTAGTGACCTCAATACCGATACACCCGCAAAAATCAAAAACATCGGCCCTATACATAACTATATTTATAGTACTTATATGTGAGAAAGTAAAACAATCAAACGAAACACTGATTTTTATGAAACTTTCAATATTTACGAATCTTGCAGATCTGCTTAGAATTGTAACAGTTCTGGTTAAATCAACTGTTTAACTTTGCGGCTAAAAATACGTCTTTGTTACATTGCCTACTTTATTTTCAAGTCTTTTGTTAGTTGTGTAAAGCAACGGTACCTGGAACCCCAGAGGTAGAAGACATTTACATAAGGGGCAGCTTGAGAAAGGTATTTCTAGGCAAAACGTGGCAACTCATCTGCCTACCTTGTGGGTCAACCATTGTGTTAAATATTAACAGGTTAGCAACTGTGGTAAAGGGGTTGGTTTTAGTCTTGTGGGGTTGTAGATATTTAAGTGACAGGAAAAGAATCAACTCGCAAATTAACACTTAGTTTATATATAAGTTTTATTTTAACTATTGTGCGCAAACTATCTTACGCAGCAATACACAAAACTAATTTTAGTTTCATTTGTTGTTTAAATGTGAAAAACCTCGCGGTCAATTACCTGTTAAATAAAAGACTTTTATCCTTAATTAGGGAAGCGTCAAGGTTGAAAGAGAGCAAAAGTTGGTGAGATTTGATAGGAAAAGTGAAAGAAAAGGATCTAACATTAGATTCAGCTAGGGTCCCTTGGTTGTCACGCTGTACCAACCACAGTGAGCTCCTGAGGGTCAAAAACTAAAAATATCAGTAACTCAAAATATAGAACGGAAGCAGCTATAAGATAAAAACTAATTATTTCAATTTGATTAATTTTGTTGAAATAAATTTGAATTTTTCGTTTGGAAGGTAAAAGAATTTTATAAAAAACTGTAATAATAAATAAACAAATTACCTCATACATCCAAACACAAAAATAACTACTAACCAAACTCGAAATTTATAACTAGGAGGAGGGGACGATTACAGGGAGTTTTTCGCCTTAAAAAAACACACAAACACAAACAAAAAAATTGTCCTTCTTCTTTTATAAGGCAATGACGACTAAAGGTTTTTCGTGGTCAAAAAACAAAAATTCAGGTTTGTAATTAACGGCAAGAAACAAAAACATTGTACATACAGCTGTTTTGAAAGACCTAATTCCTTAAAACTATAGGACTTGACAACCCAGAGGGATTCTATCTGGATCTTCACATTCTCATGTAGTATTGGGTTAGATCTCTCGCTCTCATAGTTACTATCAAGTCTCACTTTATCAACTCTTGTTCTCTTCCGATCCTGATGTTATTCGGGTAGGTGTTTTTTTATACCATTCTTCTTCTTCTTCTTCTTCTTCTTCTTCTTCTTCTTCTTCTTCTTCTTCTTCTTCTTCTTCTTCTTCTTATAAAAAGATGATTACAGGGAGTTTTTCGCCTTAAAAACACACACACACACACAAACACAAACAAACAAATTGTCCCCATTTCCTCAAAATATTCAGTTTTGGAATTAACTTTTAAAAACCAAAACATTGTCCACACAGCTGTTTTGAAAGCCCCCAATTCCTAATAGATATCTTTCAAATTTAGAATAACAATAACACAAACCGTTGCGCAAAATCTCCAGTAAAATATCTTAATCTTTCTTGTTGTTCACAGATGAAAAACCTCTGTCATCAGCCCGTTATATAGAAACAGGTAAAAGAACACAAAATAAAGACACTTAACCCTTTAATACACTAATAACACCAGGCTCGGAAGAGAACATGAAGAGAGACCGGATAGGTAGGATGAAAGAGAGGGATCTAAACTACATAAAAAGTGTAGATCCAGCTTGAGATAGTTGGGATTGTTACACCTGTACTCACTAAAAGAGTAACTGACAAAATACGGAAATCACTGTCTTTTTTAAAATTCAATTTACTCGTAATACGAATTTATGACCAAAGGATAAAACAGACTCTATTTAAATGATTCTATTTTTAAATTGGCTATAATAGGGTATTTTTATTATAACCGAGATATTTATTTTTTTCTTGAAGTATTTGGTATAGATATATTTTGGGGAGATGGTGGCGATAAAATTTTGGTTTTTTGATTGAGTAAGGAAATATTTTGTAGCATTTATTGTTATAACTAACATTGACCAAACAAACATTTAACGTTATTTTAGTTTCGCACACTTAAGTATTTGTTGTGATGAGTCAACAAATTGGGACAAACAAAATTTTCCCTACGGTACAAGGGAAGTAAGATTATGTGGTTGTTTAAATATATAAATATTTTTCAAAGACGTTCTAAACTGTTTATTTTCACTTTTCGATTAACAACTGATATTTGGATTTGTTTTTATTTTGTTCTGTGTGTGAGTGAGTACATGCTATATTTTTGCAAAATTCACATTTTAATATGAATCAGTATTATCAGTTATTCTTACATTTTACTTCTTGTTACAAATACCTTTTCACTTATATATAAAACTATCTCTACCAAAACCCAACTCCTACGGACATTCAAATCCTCCCTTATTGAACAATACATTGCCGGCGCTGTAACATCAAAGAGAGTCTAATTATTGCTACAAAACCTTTTTCTAATTCCTTGATTTCAAAAAGGCAAATTAGACACTTGACATTAATTAGTGCTGAGGTTTTTATTTTCGTCAATCATTCTGCACGTGACGAGGTTTCAACAATTAGTATCAAGCATCCTTTGTTCGTTTCCTGGAAACTGGAGGTTTATTTGTAAATATATACATGTAGGTCAAAGGAGGAGTGGCCGAGTTTAGATTTCTTGGAAAACTGAGATTATGGAAATTCCCGGAACCTATTTGTAAAATTTATTGTATATAATAAGCAACATTCGGACAATATGTGACGAATTAAAATTGTGCAAAAACATCGCACTAACTTTCTAAACTAGTCAACCACAATAAGAAATACAGTATATGTTTTAAAATATTTAAAAAGAAAACGTTTATTTAAATTTCTTTATTAAGTTTCTCTCTTCGTATTTTCTAAATAATTCAATTGATGTAGAAAAATCCTCATATCAGAGTTTATTGTTTTAAAATATATTTTAGGTTGTTTTTTATTCTAGTTCTAAAAGTAAAGAGTCTGTTCAAAAAAAGGACCGCCACTCAAACAGTGGCACCGGAAGGTTTCCTAACCTAACCAACATTATACATAACACACTTTATTGTTCTGGAGCCCAATATAAGATCCTTCCAGAAGGTGTCGATCTCCATCCTTGTTCTTTCGGCGATACGTAAATTCACATAAATAGGAATCTAACAAATTTTTACTGGTTACAGATTCTATCGGTTTCTGGTAAAATACTGTCCTTAATGTTCTGTCAGGTTAGGTTTTGTCTGTTTTATTTATGTCAATAGCAAATTGTTTGCGAGTGGCAGTCCTCTTCTTGAACTGACCCAAAGTATATTAACAATGGTTTAATCTAATATTTTCCATCATTTTTTAATATAAAACTAATAAACGACGTTTTTGAAGTATAAATCAACTCCCGTTATCAAGCGATAAACTTAGAGCATAAAAATTGACAATACCAACGTTGTTTGCGATTCTTTGTGTAGTGCAGTCCTGTGTGTGGTGGTTTTTTCTGATCTCTTTTGTTAGCCTTGGTTGTAACTATAACGAGTTATCTTGCCATCTGGACACCTTTCTTAAATTATAGATTTAGTTTAAGTTCTCTAAGCTAATAAGTTTGCTTTTTAAATTATTATGCTATAGATTTATTTCTTGATAAAGGAAGTTGATATAGGGAGTTTTTTTTTCCATTACGCCACTGGGATCTATAAAACTACAAAATTTACAGAAAACTTGAAATGGTAGACCTTACGTTTTCTCTGTAATAAAATAGTGTGTTTGAATTTTCAAATTTAATCGTCATTTTCCAATATGGCGGCCATTTAAAATATTTCTTATGAAACCTCCGATTTTTTAGACTTAATTTGGATTTTAAACGATATTTATTATTTTTAGGCATTTTTTATATCCTTACTATAAGTTCCCTTTACAATAAATGGGAATAAGAAACAATTTCTTAATACTTTTGTTTTAATATCGGTTATAAATAAATGTATTGTTTTATAGGAACGAAATTTGACAGGACCTAAGTATTTTGTAGAAACCTTTTGATGAAATCCATTCTGATATAATTAAAGACCTTCCACTTAATATCAGGATGAAATTAACGTACCAGCTGATAATATTAGTTGTACAGTTTTGTCACTAGTTTCCCCAAATCTATATACAGTACCCAAACCATACGTCCATTTTTTTCTGATGTGGTACGTACCTAAAAAATGAATTCTATAAAGAAATGTATCCTTCCATCAAGAACGTGAAAAAAATTAGAGATTTTATTTCTAAGTTCAACATGACTCCATTAAAAAGAACAATCAACCATGGTTTTGTAAGAGCTAATGCTAATTCAACAACGGTGGACATTTTGACCATCAGCTGTAACACTTCATTGTGTAAAGAATTATTTAATAATTCTTATAATTGTTAAGATAATAAACGTTAAAATAACAGTCTATCAATCAATAAAATACAGTATTCAATATTTATATGTGTTATGAAACCATAAATACAACAGTATTCATAAAACAATATATGCTTATTGAAATTAAAACGATATTATTAAGAAATTGGTTCTTACTCCCATGAATTGTAAACGGAACATTCGGAGCTTTTATCTCGTAAATTAGTAGAATATAAAAAATATCCAAGAATAAAAAATTTTTAAACCCAATTTCAACATTAAAAAATGTGTTTTTCATAAGAAGTTTTAAAGATAGCCGCCATTTTTAAATTCAGATACACCATTTTATTCCAAAGGAAAAGTAGGTAAGCTCTGTTATTTGATTTTTCTGTAGTTTCAGAGACCCCAGCATGTTAAAAAATGTACTCTATATACTCCTGTATTAGTTTTAATATACACAAATGATGCAAGATGTCCCATTAAATCATATTAATAATAGGAACAATCAATGATTGACAAGTAAATTAAAACCAGAAATCACATTTAACAATAATCACAAGTTTTAGTAATCATGACAGTGTTGGTTCTATGACTGGGCTGTACCATGATGGCACTCGTCGTACTTATATTAATTGAACACGTTATGTGTGTTTCAAAGTTTGTACATTTTAACAATATCAAAACGATTTAAAATTTCTCACAAACGCCATCAGTGTAGGAGATATTGAAGGTTTAAATTAGAAAACGAGACAATAAATATGACTTATTTATCAGTCATATTCGTTAATAGACGAGTCGAAATTCTCACGAAATAAAAACACTAATTGTATTAATTTGGTCCTGCATCCTGGGGGTGAAGTGGGGGGAGGGATTGATCAAGTATAAATGTGCGTTATTAACTCCACGCAACCCGCGACACACAATTGGTTGATTGGTTGTAAAGGTCAAAGGGTTAAAAACGCTATGCCAAGTATAGTTGGCAGAAAAAAACTGGTGGTTGTCAGTGCTTGTCAGGGATCTTCAGTTGTAACAGAATGTAACCGAGAAGTTTGAAGAACATATAGAAATGATAGAAAAGTGAAAATTTATGTACAATTTTTCTTGTTGTTTAAAGGTGATAAACCTTTCATTAATCAGTTCCTTACAAAAAAAAAGAACATAACAATAAAAATCCCTAGACCTCAAATATTGTAATAGCGTCAGGGTTGGAAAAGAACAAAAGTTGGTCAAGAGAAACCTGATATGAAAGATGAAAGAGAGGGATCTAGCTCAAGACTATGAGATTTTTTACTTGTTGTCGTAAGGCGAAAACCTTTCAGTCATCGTCACTTTATAAAAAGGGGAAGAAAAGAGTTTAAATGGAAGACCCTTAGCCCTCGAATACTCTAATAAACGTCAAAATCGAAGAAGAATAACTCGGAAAAGAAGAAGAGTTTGTGAAGAGAGACTATATAGGAAAGATGAAAGAGTGCAAACTAACTCAAGACTACATGAAAAGAAGGTGTAGACCCAGTTAGGAACCTTTGGGATTGCAAACTCCTTATCATTATATTGATCGCCTGAGAACAATATTACTTAATTATATTTGTCTGTAAACAGCAGTGAAGCACTATTTTTCTTGTTATTTATAAAAAACCTCACTTTTTTAAATTCAATTTTTAAACGTTTAAATTTGTACCAATTGAGACGTATGATATTTTAAAACCTAACAACAAAACGTTATTCTGAGAAACATAATTTTGAAAATCTACAGCCTACGATATGTTTACAAGTTTTCTTCTAAAAAAAAAAACTTATCCAACTATCGTCAAATCTAACCTACGTTTGAGCAAACAGCTTTACTTCAACTGAACTAAACAAATGAACATAACGACGCCAAACACTTTAGATCTCGGATGTTATAAATCAGCAATCGATACATTATAAAATCGACAATGTTAATTTTATAAAACAAAACACTTACGAATGAAAATCAAAACACAGCTTTAACAAAGAAACAAAAGTATTTCACAGAAGGGTAATAGACAAGAGGAAGGGGGTTGGAAGGGAGTTAAGATGATCAATGAATGTTGAGTAAGGGTTGTAAACAATCCAAGCAAGGCTTAACTGTAAACAATAACACTAAACCAACCATCAGAGAAGTTAAAAACAGGAATGTAACAACTTCAAAAATGTTTTAAATATTATGAATTAGTGACAGATATTTTTGGTTTATTTAAAGTGCTGTTGTACATTATGTGTATTATTTTGGTAATTACAAAATGACGGGGTTCATCATGGTACATACCCAGTCCAATTATACAACGTAAAAGCAGATCTTCTATATCTATATCATCTATGTTCTTTATATAAATTTAACGTCCAGAAGTTGGTTTCTTGTGCCTTGTAGGAAATGTTAGGTTAGGTTAGATCGTAGGGTCTTATCCAGTAAGGTAAGTTTATTTAAAACAGTTGTTACACAGGTTTTCTGAACATCGTAGTTAATTTCGCTGCTTTCCTAATGTCGGCTAGGTCTGGAAGATGTACATTTATAAAGGAGTCCTCGTTTGCTATGCTCATATGGGTGACTCAGTCTAACCGGGTCTTCTTGCTATACGAAGGTCAAGGTATTTTCTTGTTAGGTCATGGTCAAAGTAACATTTTAAATAATAACTTAGCTATTAATCATCGTAAAGATATGTGGTTGGTTATATTACATGCAGAATTGAAATTTGCAAGATAAGTAGTTAGGCATATTGAGAATAACCTTATTGTTTCACAAATTATTTTGTAGTCCTACAGTAGTATTTATACATCTTAAACGATGCACACTTATATTTTTTTGTTGACTCAACAAAAAATCTTGAAGTATGAAAAATCGTCTCCTGAAATTTCTTCGAACATCAAATGTTCGAAATTTTAAGCGCCTATTACGCCTATAAGTTAATCAAACAAAAACTAACAATAAAAAACAAACTTAAAATTTCGTACAAAACCGAAAACAGAATTAACAAATTAGGGTCCCTTTAAAAAATTGGCAACCATATTGAAAAATGAATTCAATACAGATTTCTTAACTTATAGTCTACAAAAAAGTAACAATAGACTCCCATTAAAAGTTTACGATATACCAATAATGCCCATGATAAAACAACCACCCTGTATATTTTAACTAAGAGCCTAAAGTTACTTCGCTTGTGGTGTAAATCTTATTAGATTAATAGACTTTTATTTAAAACTGTGAAGGGTTATTTTTGTATTTATCTATTCTTGAACTGTAATATGTTTTTACTTCCACGGTTTTGTGTGCAAAATATCCCTAAAATTTGTACGAAATCTGTGGAGCCGATTTTGAGAAATTACGATTTTTATAAGAATCTACAAGAATCTGTATTTTTTTTAGTGAGATGACGTCTAATAAGTTTTGTTTTGGTTCCTAGAGGGTAGACTTGAGCTGATTTTTGATCCAAATCGTTATCACCAAACAACCCCAAGTTTTTAATTATGAAAATTTTTTTTAAAACATCCCGAATGCCACATATCAAATTTGATTAATATAGATCAACGCTTTTAGGCTGTACAATGCACATATGATAGAGTCATAATTCTAAAGCAACGTTTTTTTTGACTCTGTTTAACCACAAAAACTTCAAATAGTTTTTTTGATCCATCATATATTTAGAGTATGTGAGAAACTAAAAATAACAAATAAAATTTTAAAAGATAAAACCAAAATATCAATTTTTAATTTTTTGTGTAAAACTTTCTGGAGGGCGGGGCCTTTGTAAATATCGTTATTACTAAGATTTTCTTGTCTATTTCTTACTATCAATAAACTGGGTCTTCAATTACCAAACGATTATATTGTTGAAAAGATATTTATATTTAAATAGAGCCTCAGCTTGTTTTGTTTGCATCATAAACTTGTTCTGAGCTTCAGTCGTATTTAATAGAAATCTAGTTTCTAATGACAGTGGTCTAGATTCTTTTTCCTTTTTTTGTACTACATTCTAGAACAATGACTTTTACTAACGATTAGGTATAATTATTTGGGATGTTATTACTGTTTCACTAAAATGTAAACTGATTTAGATTTGCTCTATTGTAAATTTTTCGATGTTGTACCTATAACCTACTGGTATTTTGGGGAGAGATGTCAACCAAAACGCTTTGTCCACCTCATTAGACGCCCCATTTAAATATTAATTTAATCAAAAATGTTATGACAGTTACTCTGGGTTAGCGAGATAAAAACTCTTAGATTTAAACAAAATATTCCCAATTTCGAAATTTCATCAAAATCGGTTTGGACGTTTTAACGATATAATTTCAAAATCTCTATTTGGACCTCCTGAAAACGGATGATTTCGCAAAAAAATAAGATAAACATAACTGTTGTGATAATTTGAAACAAAAATAAACATATAACACCTACTTAAATGTTGCCAGTTAAAAGTCAAGGGAAAAGACACATTTCTAGATAATGCATACACTAAGACATTTACAAAAAACAAGATTTATCGTTTAGTTTCAAAACTTTCTTTCCTAGAAACCAAACTTTCACCCGTTGGCAATAAAACCATTAAAAAACACATTTAAGCGAAGGGAACTATTATTCAAGCTAAAAAGAATGATGGGTTGTATATTTTGGCAAGAAGGGTTGTCCCAACTTTCATTAGGGGGAGAAAGAAATAACACCACTAAAACATAAAAGATTTATTATTCTTTACTGCCAAGTTATTCACTTTAAGTTTAAAAAACATGAATTCCTGGCACACAACTTACAGCATACATTTACAGAATTTTAGTTTGTATAAAGGAAAGGGAAAGAGCTGATATTAAAAAATGCAGACTGTGTAATCAACACTTGGAAATTGCAGAACTTATTCTGAAATATGAAGCATTAGGGCGCAGAAAATTAGCGACCTTCGGCCCAAATGGAAGTCCAGAAAATATAAGCAAACAAGTAATCTAGCTTGGCAATTTCTATACCTGATCAAGGATTTAGACTGAGCTAGGTGGAAAAATCGGAATTTAGACAAATAGATATAGGATGACGTGTATAATGAGTAAAATCCGCTTTCAGAAATAATAATAATTAAAAAATAATAAAATTCTATGTGTGGTATGTTTCTTTGAATATTTTAGTAAATACAATTTATTTTTATGGGTGATAATAAAATTTATCTTCGCTTACATCCACCAATGGTTTTACTTCAGATATTTTATTATTTACAACACTTGTTTCGGAATTAATATTCGTCCATTGTCAGGTCTTAATAATACAGTACATTAATAGATAAGTACTAATCTATACAACACAATTAATTACAAACATAAAACACAATGTCTTGAACTTGAAGTTATCTTCGTTAGCTCAAATAGTTCACAATCTGTGTCACTCAGCACACCATTATTTGTGTATGATTGTTATATTTTCATAAAGGGGATAAATTTGATACAACTTGATTTTATATGAAGGCATCACAGTGGTTTTTTTTTTTTTTTTTTTTTTTTTTTTTAATGGGGTGTTTAAAAAAATGGAATAGAAATCATTTGGGTATATTTAGAAATATTCAATTTTTAATAACGTGTCATAAACTTTTTAAGATACATTATATTTTTTTTAATGTAATAGAAATTTGATATATTTTAAGCAATCCAATCAATAAAAAGGTTTTTAAAATGACCTTACATATAATTAAATTTAAGGGACACCAGTGGTGTGCATTTTAAGAAATCAAACTCTAATGAAGGTTATATTCCTTTTTTTTTTACAAGGCTACACTTTTTCAAGAAAAAACATTTTCGGTTGTCTGAAATTTTACAAAAATCAATCTAAGATTGATTAAACAGAATTAAAAAATTTACGACCCTTCTTGTGAGGTTATGTTACAAAAATAATCAAAATCGGTCGTAAATATTTTGACAATATCATTTTGAGAAGTCAAATTTTTAAAAGGGCGACACATTTTTGAAAAATAAAAAAACGATTTTCAGGATTTCGAGCTTAGATATTTTTGTGAAGAGCCTCACATTTTACAAAATTTAATCATAATGTGAAGAGCACGTTTTCAATCATTCGACCTTTACCAAGGAGATTATAAACATTCTTTGGGGGAATACATTTTACAAATAGAATCAAGCAGATTTTAATAAGTTCAAATATAATAAAAGGAAACTATTTTGAGAAAATGATGTTTGTGTTTTGGTCTTATAACGAGTTCATCCGATCCATGAATTTTGCTCAACTAAGATTTTAATTAAAGTGCTTAAAACAATAATATTCCGAGTATCAATTTTGAACAAAACATTTATATTGATTACGGGCTGGGTAATCCCGGGGAGTGTAGCTGGATCTACACTTTTTTCATGTTAGTCTTGTATTAGATCTCTCTTTTTCATATTTTCTATCGGGTCTCTCTTTTACAAACTCTTCTTTTTCGACTGTTCAATGGCTAAGTATATTTCTATTATACATTTCTTCCTTTTTTTAAAAAGCGATGATGACCTGGAGGTTTTTTGCATTTCAAGAAAAAATTCTTTGCTCCTACTTAAAAAGAGAGAAAGAAACATTTGATCGGTTTCATGAGCACTGTAATATAGATTATAAATTAATAAAATTTCACCTCAGTTTTGATCACCCACAATATTTTTTTTTTTCAAACTGAGAAAGTAAAAGGAAGAAAGCAGAAAAGATTTATCATTACCTCTTGCGCTATTCTTCATCACTTGAAAAAAAAACCCGAAGGTGGTTGGACATATGAGGATGACTAAAGGGTGAAATCTGCCTATGAAAAGAGTTCTCACCCCTAATCCCCTTTGCGCACCAATACAATTTGCGTACATTACCATAGGCGGTATCAAAAGAGCATGCGCGCAACCCCTTCTACCCCCGGTAGAAAAGTGAAACTTTAAATAAAAAATAAAAAATATTCTTATTGGTCGTACAACTTATTTTCAACCAATAAAAATACCGTGCCTTGTAGGAGAAAGGGGGACAGGGGGGTCGCTATGGGTATTGATTTTAATGATACAAGTCTGAGTCGGCGCAACTCTGAAATCTGCTTTCACTGAGACATCTGGCAACGTCGCAACGGTTTGTCATAACTGCACCAATTGAATATTGAATTGTTTAGCACAATCTGGCAACGTTGTTATATATTATGCAATTTGATTTTTCAAAGGTCGCAAATATTGGAAAAAGCAATTATATCTATTTATTAATATAATTTATATTTTTTTGTTTTGAAAATATTCTGTAGGCTATTTAATTTCGTTTTATGTTAAAATTAAAAAAAAAACTTATTAGAATTAATAAAAACGGAATTGAAGTGTAGAATTATTTATTACGAACTGAAATAAAACAAAACATAAACAAATTATGAAAAAGGTTTGGTTGATCTAGAAATAAAAACACAATCATTTTATTCTGGGTTGTCAAAGTTTGGATATAATGATTTTATTATAAACTAGAATGTATAAATATTTAAAAAGTCAAATATTATTTTTTAATTATTATTAATATTTACTTTAATGAAACAGTTAACCTTTAAAATATATAGTTATAAGTACTGTCCTTGTTGTATAGAAGAAAAAAAAGTTTCTGTCATCATCAACACTTATAAAAAAAGAAAAATAATATAAAATGACAGTTGGTCAACCTGATAGAAAAAAATTAAAGAGAGGGATCTAACCTAAGACAATGTAAAAAGGTGAACCTCTAAAGGGTCTACAAATATACCGGTACATAATTATTTGATCAAAGAGGTCACATGTTTCTTGAATCAATTATAGACAATTAATTCTTTACAACGATAAACTCTATATGATTTTGTTGAAACCTTGATGAATATAATGTTTTTCATGCTTTCCTATAACTCACTACTGTTTGTCATCAAATCTTGCGAGTTTAATTTAACTCACTTCTCGTCTTAATAAAAAATTACATTTTATCCACTGACTTAAGTCAGGTGACGAGATAATATTCCGTTTTATTTATTTATATATATATATTTAAATTATCTTAATTTCTTTGTTTCTTTCTTCTATTTACATTAACAATATTTACAGAAATATAATGACAATTTATAAAGTTGATACAGTTTATAATTTAAACTTCATTTACAGATAATTTTTGAATTGTAAAAATAAAATGAATGGATATGTCTCATTTTTATTGCATCACAACTAGTACATTTAATTAAAACACTTTTGTAAATTTGTATATACAAGAAATTTATTCAAAAAAATAATTTGGGTGTAAATTTTGGCTAATAAATAAAAATCGGGGTGTATATTAAAACGCTCCTGAACACTGTTGTAGTAAATATAAATATTTAGGAATTTCCCTGAGCTTAAAAAAAAAATAATAAATAATAATAATAAAAATAAAAAAAAAAAAAAAAAAATTTATTTAATTAAAAACCTATCAATGATACATGAACTTTCACAATTATCCATACCAAAAGCGCAAAAAATTAACATTCTAAGAAATATAATACACTTTTGTAATATGATACAAAATTGTTAATGACAGCGGCTAAGGTAATGTTTTCTTTTCTTTTTTTTCTTTTCCTTTTACCATTACTCGTTACCTTATATTCAAAATAGCCGAATTTTATTCCATACTAAATCAATTTTTGAGACATATCCTACATAAATTGTCTTCGATAAAAATAACAATAATTTTCAGACAAAATAAACTAAAAAATTCAAAATAAATAAAATTTTCAGAATAAATATATCTAGATATATTTGTTATTTTTCGATATTTTTGTTACATTACTATTCATTTGTTACATTTCGATATATTTTTATAAATTTAAAAAAAAATCGACTCACTGGTTATATTTTGATGAATTCAAATATATTTTGTTATACTGTAGGATATATTTTGATGTATTTAGATACAAAAATTAGAAGAATGAGCTTTAAAAGGCACGTACCAAAGAAACTTAAGAAATTATATTAACTTATTTTCATTATGAATTTAGAATTCTATTTATGCAGATATAATGAACAAAATGGTAGTTTTAGAGTGTGCAGTGATGACAATAGGCCTACTGTATATACTAAATTCAAGTTGACTCATTAAAATATATTTATATATTAAACTGATTTTACATGATTATTTAATTTTAGTATTTATTAATTTTCGATTTTAATAGTTTGATTTCATTTATTTACAAACTTTTGTCTATCCTATTTAATCTATCATATTTGTTAGTCAATATTTAACCAAACGTGATCTTCATTGTTGCCTGATTTATAGTTTTAATCAAATTTCAGCTATATATCAGGACTTTTTGTTTCTCTATATTTTTAATAATTCAAGATTAGGGTTAGCTGTGATACAAAAAAAGGAAAATTACTATTTCTCCAAAATCAGCTTTAACGATTTTGGGGAAATATAGCCACTTAGGATTCAAACAAATGCCATCCTTCTAAAAATGCCAGTTCGTGGGCTAGCGGTAAAACCAACAAAAATCACTGGACGGTTATAAAAGATTTGACGAAATCAGTAAATTGTGATGAAATCTAAACCCAAATCAGCGTGAAAATTGCAATAATTTAAAAAATGAATTTGAAAATTAGATTTTAATTAAATTTACTCTGAGAACGTGTTCATAAAGGAAGAAAGTCTAGGACCTTATTTGAGTTTATAATTTTGTTCAAAGATGGAGTCCAAATTCATTTTAACTTTTTGATTGATAATAATTTTTGTACGTTTTTAAATGGTTTTGGGAATGTGTTATTTGGGATGTTTGTGCAATATTTGTGCATAATTTACTTCGATTCAGTAAACCGAAATAAATAACCGGTGATTTATGAGCGCAGCAAGCATGGCGTGCGAAGCACGCAGTGTTCTTCCCTAGTATATATTTATTTCATCACACACATTAATATGATTTATATACAGAAAACAAAAATATTTTTAAAATCAACATAATTCTTCCACGTAAGGTTATATTTATTTTTCACTCTCACTTATACCGATTTCAGTAATGGGGCATTGTAGATATATTATGATTCTTTTCAAATTATTTTTAGTTTTGTATTTTAAAAACAACCCTCCACTAATTCTCCCCCATTGTTCATTTTTCCAGTTGGATAAGTTAGTGTTCTTCTTCCCAGAACACACCTTAACCATTTCTTAACAATAATGTTTTGTCATGCAGAAATCCTTGTCGAAAGTTTCCAATATATGGAACAGTTGTTAAATGAATGTCTTTAAATTTGTTTTTGTTATTTATTAACATATCAGTGTTTTGTTTTGTACATGTTACTAGTATCATCATCGTTTTAAAATATATATATATATATATATATATATATATATATTTTAATATACAATATTTTACATATAGAGAAAATTTCAATCTATAATTTTATACAAAAAACAAGAAACAAAATCAGAGAATTTAACAACACGAAAAACATTTACTATAATAAATGAAATAAATAATAGAAAACCCTTGAGACAAAGTCTGTTTTGAGATTTCCATAATTTAAATAAAACAAAATTAATTTTGGAATTCTTTCAAAATAATACATTATGTACTTGTAATAAAAAGTTGATTTTTCTATAATCTGGATAATACTATTCCCTCTTGTAAAATTTGCAATATGAATACAAAAATACAAAATTATTTGTTTAATAGACTTATAAACCAAAAAAACATGGCATGTCTTGAAACAGTTTTACTTAACCTGTCAGTCAAAAATACCCCCTTAAATTCATCAATCGTTTAGCTCTATATTCCCATTTATATCCAAACCTCAATTACATATGCTCATATAATTACCAAGTAAATACACAATTCCCTTTATCTATATTATATTCACCACTTTTTTTCGCATATATTCATATCAAATCTAATATTCTTAATGTCTATAGCCTACTACAAAGAAACCCAGATTTTAATTTTTAAAAACAATGTGTTTAATAATTATAATTTTATTCCTTTAAATTACTAGTTCATAGGAAAGAAATTACTTTCTTTTACCAAAATTATACTTTTTTTTCTTTCGTTTTGTTTTTATATATCTACAATAGTTAATATTTTTACTTTTTTATTATTTTGTTCATCTTTCTCTTACTTTATTTTGAATTTATTCACTTATATAATTAGTTATACAACGGTTTAATATTTTTTTAACCATTGCAGACAGAGCTGCAAAGCTTTGCACATTGTTAATGGACACTAAAACCTATTTTAGTATGTATTCTGAGAACTAGTACCTTTCCAGGGGGACGGTCAGGAAGGAGTAAGTAGGCAATCTTAACGGAGAGAATAGGTCGAGTTGTACACCGAATTAAAGGCCTTTATGAATACAATTACACAAACCTGACCTCACAAGGTTCACCCTAGCTAAAATGACGTGGGTTTAAAGTTCATATTAACTACAACGTCAGGTGTGTTGAAAACAGCTTAATAATGTTTACTAGGTAAATGTTATGAAATAAAAACTTTGCAAATCAATATCTGGTTTAAAAAAAAACATTTTTTAGACTGCTCACTGGCTCTTTACCTTCAATGGGGGACGGCCTTCAAAGTGTCAAAAGGAAATCTTAAATTTAAACATAGGTTGATATGTACATCAAATTATAGGTCTTTATTAGTTGAGTATAATGCCGCAAATAACAACCTTATGCAAGTATGTTTCCTGTTTGTGGGTATACCCACAAACAATTTTCTCTTTTAGGCCTATAATGGTTAACCCATATTTCTTGTTTGATTTAATTATTTTTCTTGTAATGTCATGTACATGCCGATATTATACAATTTAAAATTTGTAAAAAATTCGTAGTAGCATACTAGGGTCTTGCTATGAATGACAGGAAGGGACTATTAATCCGATACTCGCCATCTGAGACTGGCCAGAGTGTATTAAACTATAAATTTGATGAACATTTTTTAACGGTGGATCGTTGTTACTTTTTCATATAAATTAAAAATTTGTTTTACAAACTGTGAAAAATCGTCGCCATTAAAATATGGCTGACAACTTTTTAGTGTCTCAGAAAAATCGTCTAATGAAAATGCTTCAAACATTAAACGTTCGAAAATTTAAGCGCCTATTACTTCTAAACGAGGAGCTTTATCAAATAATAACTAAGGATAAAACAGTCTTATTCGAAAAGATAATACAAAATTCGAAAAAAGAGAAATTAAATAGTTGGTAACCATATTGGAAAATTGTTGCTATTTGTTACAGTTTGAAAAACAGATTTTGAAGTTATTGAAAATCTGACAACGGTTTTTAAACCTTCTTTATAGTTTTGTATCAGATAAATATTTTACGATGTACCAATAGTGCCCATAGTAAAAAGAATGACCCTGTTTAAGTAATACAACGATATTTATAAGGAAATAAATAAATTGATTGAAAGACGTTACAATTACAACACGAAATCTCACAATGAGATGTATAGAGGAAGTTATTTAATAAGGAAAAACAAATAGTAATATATACTGTACGTACTAACTGTAGTATACTATATATTTACTGAAAGTAGTGTAGAAAAAGTTGTGTGGGTCAAAATAGTTATTTGTGCAACTAGTGAGCAAAGTGGCACTTTATTAAAAACGAGAGAAAAATGTTGACGCACGAGGCTTGCCGAGTGCGTCAATTTTATCGAGTTTAAAAAAGACAATTTGCTCACGAATTGCACATTATACTTTGTCTATGCTATTTGTGACAAATAACAAACCTACTTCAGCAGTAACACAATTTAATAAAACATTAATTTAATACAATATTAATCAACCTCACGTCAAAACTGAGGTTATTTATGAATATTACAAATAACTTAAGTGTATTGTTGAGGAAACGGGTTTGCCAACTTCAAAACTCGGCAAACGAAAAATACTCTCCGTGTACATACACTGTCAATCATCTTTATGAATAATTACTTCCTTTTTCAACTTTAAAACTTGTTTTGTTGTTTATTTATGTTATTTTACATGTAAGAATTAATCTAACCTACATACGGGACATTTCCTGTATATTATAAATCAATTCAAATAAACTTAACATAAATTTCGTTTTGTTCGGTTGCCATTCGGAGTGAGCAAAGTAGTGGGCAAAGTGAAACTGTTGAGAAATCATCTGTGTTGCAAACTAATTTAAATGAACAAAATGCCACTTTGTCAACAACTGTAGACAAAATATATTTCAAATTTGTATGAACCGAATAGAAATCTTTATGACCCCTCAGCCAAAAAAAAAGTGAATATTGGAATTATGTCTGTCTTATTAAAATGGTTAATTGGATAATTGGCAACACTTGTGTATAATAAAACTAATACACGACCATTCGAGGGTATAAATCAACACTTGTTATCTAGTGTGAAACTAGAATTGTTCTTTTCTTCTCTCTCTCTCTCTCTCTCTCTCTCTCTCTCTCTCTCTCTCTCTCTCTCTCTCTCTCTCTCTCTCTCTCTCTCTCTCTCTCTCTCTCTCTCTCTCTCTCTCTCTCTCTCTCTCTCTCTCTCTCTCTCTCTCTCTCTCTCCCTCTCCCCTCCCCCTCTAAAGTCTTCGTTTTCGGTACACTTAAAAAAAAAAAAAATGCGTAAAACAAAATATGAGCACAATATCTCTTCTATTTCCAAAGTTATAATGTTGTTTTTGTAAAAAACAAAACGATGATATCTGGAAAACTATTTTTTTTTCCATAATGTTTCTTTTATTCTAGCCCACACAATCATTTCCTAACGTTTGACAGCTTACGGGACATCCTATATATTGTTCAAAAACGTAATGAAAATTCGTCAAATAACGGTAAAAAATTTGAACACTAAAAGCTCTAAAATATCTGCAAATAGATATACATCCAAATGAAATATAGTATCAAGTTTAGAGTTGAACAACAGTGTGGTAAAATAGATGGAAGATGTTTGAAAAATACCATATGGACATGAGGGGTGGCAAGGAGAACGGGATTTGCATTTTGTGCATTGTTAGCGAAGCCATTTCAAGGACCCCTGGTGTGGGTTGGAGAGGACCTTCACCTGTGTGTGGGGGTGGGTTTTAGCGCCAAACACTGTCGTTGAACGTGCATTAGGTTTATTTTAAAACAATGAACAATGTTTTTTTTTCCTTCTTGAATGGTATATAACTGTTCTTTGCCGAGGGTGTGTAAACGGTTTTTTATGGTTCATACCTTTTTTTCAAGACACACCTTATTTCACCCTCATAGTTGTAAATCCCTTTTCACAGGATAAAAAAACTTTATTAAGTAAAATATATAAAAAAAAACAACCTTTTACAATTCTAGAAACTTCCACTTTTTCCCAGGTTTTTTTTTAGAAATGTTTATTTCATGATGGAACCGTGACTACTCGAGCAGAAACAGTTAGAGGGCGGTTGTTGATTGGGGCGAGATGAACGAGGACAGGAGGGGGTGACGTCACAATAAAAACGGATTTCGTCAGAAAATTGGAACAAAATCCCACAGAGCTATTGAATATGTTCTTATTTTGAGTTTAAAGAAAATAAGGGTGCGTTTTTTTTTCTTCGGATTCCAATATCAAAGGAAACACCTGAATTCTGTATTGGGGTAAAATGTGGAAAGGGGGTAGGTTAAGTAGGTCATGGACATTTCAGGCAAAATCGATTTATACCCCCTTAATAATTTCCTACTGACAATACTACAGAGGGTGAAGAGAAATAGCAGAGCACTTTTACATTGTTTCGTTTAATGTGATTTTATTTTTGGAATATACATGTAGAGAAAGCTATGCGTTTTGATTGAAATTTTTTTTTTCGAGGTACAGTAAGATTAAAAAAGTAATTTTTGGAATGATGTCCTTTCAGGACTTCTATCTAATGTGTAGTGCTTCACAACATAAATGTGTCGACTCTTTTAATCGTATTGGCTGTGTAGACTACATCTTGGGAAGTTTTCTAATTTATTTTATCAAAAAAAAAAAAACAAAAAAAAATAATAAAATTGGCAGCAACTGCTAGTTAGGACATTTGGGTACAACACTGCAAAAATGTTAGGTTAGATTTTTAAATTTTCTATGGTAATATTCCACGTAATGTTACCCGAGCGAAACGGGAATTAGTTTGAATTGGCTATAACTATACGTCGAATAGGTTAGGTCAGTTTTTTAAGTTTTCAATTGAAACATTTCATGTAACTTTACTCGAAAAAACTGGAGTTAATTTAAATAGTTGACTGATACAACACCGCGAACAGGTTAGGTTAGATTAATAACTTTTCAAAGGAAATATTTCATCCAACATTACTCGAGCAAAACGTGAGTTAGTTTAAATATTTAGCTACAACACCGCGAACAGGTTAGGTTGGATTTTTTAGTTTTCGGTGGAAATAGTTAATGTAACGTTATTAGAACAAAACGAGAGTTAGTTTAAATATTTAGCTACAACACCGCGAACAGGTTAGGTTGGATTTTTTAGTTTTCAGTGGAAATATTTAATGTAACGTTATTAGAACAAAACGAGAGTTAGTTTAAATATTTAGCTATAACACCGCGAACAGGTAAGGTTGGATTTTTTAGTTTTCGGTGGAAATATTTAATGTAACGTTATTAGAACAAAACGAGAGTTAGTTAGTTTGGCTACAACACCGCGAACAGGTTAGGTTGGATTTTTTATTTTTCGGTGGAAATATTTAATGTAACGTTATTAGAACAAAACGAGAGTTAGTTTAAATATTTAGCTATAACACCGCGAACAGGTAAGGTTGGATTTTTTAGTTTTCGGTGGAAATATTTAATGTAACGTTATTAGAACAAAACGAGAGTTAGTTAGTTTAGCTACAACACCGCGAACAGGTTAGGTTGGATTTTTTATTTTTCGGTGGAAATATTTAATGTAACGTTATTCGAACAAAACGAGAGTTAGTTTAAATACGTGGGGAAGAGGTTAGGTTAGATTTTTGATTTATTACATACTACAATAACCTTAACACATTTAATTTGGATAATAGGCATACATGCTGCTTAGTGCTATAGCCTTGTTTACTTAATTTAACCAAATAGTTGTTTATTTAAAAAACCAAATAGTTGTTTAATTAGAAAAATGACGCCCTTTCACTTAATTTCGTTAACGAATTATATTTCCATCTCGTACCGATGTCGAAATTAAACGTGTCCAAACTCCTTAGTCTCGAATTATTGAATTCGTGCTCGTTGTTTCCTAGCTCGGATTCACATACGATCTATCGACAATCTCTTTAAACCCAATACAATCGATTATTTACCTCGATTCAAGTCCCGACTCTTTGAATTTATCGTTTTCAATCACGTGTGTTACATATAAACATCGCCGATTCTAACATTCTCCCCGAGTTACCAACATTTCAACACAAAATATCCCATTTGCTCACATGAATGTCTGCCAACTATTGGTAATGACTCCATCGAATCACTCCAACTCACGGACTTTTCAAATAAAACGTTGTGTAGCGTGATAAGTTCGTGTCATATTTGAGGTTATGTTACATTAGGTACGAGGTGGTATGACGGGTTCGAACCCTCCGGCCTTCAAAACTTTCAGTGATTGGCATTGATATAAAAGCGTGACGGGACAATTTTATAATTGTAAAATTTAATTATGCAGAAACTCTTTCTCTTTTTCTCGCGTTGTAAACATATAACAAAACATTTCCCGTTAAGGGTTAATACATTTTCATATCTTTTTCTCTCCTTGTTGTTTTGAGGTCCTCCCAGTAGAGGTCATCTATGTTTTGAAATTAAGTCTGCCTAACAACAGTCATAAGCTGTAAATGCAGTGCGCGTGAATAATATTTTGGTAATATTTCCCGACTTAAATTAAAAAAAAAAAGTTTAATAACTGAAACTTAATGGTAGTTGTCATAAAAATAACACATAAAATTACTTTTCTCAAAATCGACTATACCGATTTTGATCAAATTTCCTCAAGTATAACACCAAAGGACTCAAACAAAACGTATTGATCGACGAAAATGGTGGTTCATGAGTTAACGTTAAAAAACAAAAAAAAATCGATTATTTTTTTATCGATTGGATCAGAATCGATTAGTTTTACCAATCTCGTTCAAATTGAAATTAAATATGAAGAATATTGATTTTATACGTGTCAATAATTAAATTTACAATAAAAATAAACACAGTTCAGGAATAAAAAGAAACAAAAAATTAACATTGAATGCCGATAATCAAATTTTGATTTTAATTAAATACATTTTTCTCTGCGAACGTATTTATGCCACAAGCGATGCAAGTTTAGCCTTTATTTCAATATATAAATATTTTTGATTGACAGCTACCAAACTGATATTTCGGGAACGATTAGTTTTGAAACCTTTTTGAAGTTATACTTCTTTGAGCTCGTTGGGATGGGGTGTTGGTCGAGAAACCGCGTCACGCTAAAACTGAGAAAAATCGACGTTTTTTTAAACCCAAAAACCACCCAAGCGAAGGGGAGGTGTTGTAGGGGTTGGGGGAGGGGAGGGACGAAGGGGGGGGGGTTGGCGAAGGTCATCCGTGTTACCGATGAATAATAATAAAACAATTAACATTAGGAGAAATCATTTCCCATTGGTATCATCACGATACATAAATCGCAGGTTGGGACTTTGGATGAGATTGTTTATGAATACGACAGAAGCCACTCCATAGAATTAGTATATGTTGCCTTATCGAGAGTGACGAGTCTATGGTCTATATATCACTACAAAAGATGACAGGTTCGAGTTGAGTTTCAAAGAGAACTAGTTACTAGAACTAGGAGGGCGACGTTACTAACGCCTTTTCGGCTTACCACCAACCCTCACTCAAAAGAAAGAGTAACTGTGTGCAATCTCACCACCAGCACCCCACTGCCACCACGAAACCATTCCTCAACGCACGCTCCCAAAAGCCGAAGCTTCTGGACAGGCCAAGCATGCTCCTATGGTACTCATGCCGGCAAGATTACTCAAGCCACGTTTGATGAGTCACCGTCGGGTCGCTTACGCGATACCCTCCCTCTCGCACTCACCTACTAGAGGCGGCGCCCGTTACCTACATACGTAGGATTGGGTGGCCTTCCCCTAGTTTTCTTGGGCCGGCACCGTGAGGTAAAATACACGACCCGAGTGTAGGTGGCACCCATGTTCACCTATTCTCATGTTAGCAAGGTTCCCCAAGCAACGTTGGATGAGTCACCGTCAGGTCGCTCACGCGTCCCTTACCTCACATTTAATCCGAAGGCGGCATCCATTACCCACATTCATGGGATAGGGTAGCCAACCCCCGGTTCTAGGGGCCAGTGACGTGAGGTACACCACTGACCCAGTACAAAAGATGACAGATTTGAGAAGAGTTTCAAAATAGAACTAGCTACTAGAACTAGAAGGGCGGCGTCACTAATGCCTTGCGGCTTACCACCAACCCCCACTCCAAAGAAATAGTAACTGGGTGCAATCTCACCACTAGCACCCCACTGCCACAACGAAACCATACCTCAACGCACGCTGCCAGAAACCATAGTTTCTGGACAGGCCAAGCATGCTCCCATGGTACTCATGTCGGCAAGATTACTCAAGCCACGTTTGATGAGTCACCGTCGGGTCGCTTACGCAATACCCTCCCTCACGCACTCACCTACTAAGGGCGACGCCCGTTACCTACATACGTAGGATTGGGTGGCCTTTACAAAACAGCAACATTTTTCACCATGGCAGAAGAAAATCTATAGGTACAACAGATATACAGAGAGAATTTCAAAGATTATCACTCAATAGACCGCCAACAATTATTGAGTATTTGGGAAGTTTGATTTTTTCTAATAGGACAGGAATAAGTTTGTATTCAATAAATAGTCAAAGTCTCATTGCACATAAACTCGATCTGATTGACAGCGTATTCAAACAATGTACAATAGTTATACTATCGGAAACACATTTGGGAGATGGGCAAAACGTCGACATTCCGAATTTTCATTGCATAGCAAAGTATAACCGAGAGAATGTTGTGTGTGAGTGAATGCCCAAAGAAGTATAACTTCCACCGTCTGGTCCGACGCAGACCCAATAGGCTATATATTTTTTAGTTTTGGGGATGGACGAGTGAAAACTATTCTGTAATAATTTCTCACCATTTATTTTCCTCTGGTTTACTGAAGAAAGCTACCACTAGTGAAGACGGGAAACATTCTGTCCCACTGTAAAAACCACCACAAACTGCGCTCATTCACCCGAATCATGTGGTTCTAGAAGCTGAACTTTAAAATAAAATTTTGAATATCAGACAGAAATTCTCTGCTCAATTTCTCTTTTACAGTGTCGCAAGTCTCATTTATCCTCTAATAGTCTCAAATTCGCATCTCACAACAAAACATTCTACAGTACTTCTTAAACTTTTGTATATCTTTTACGCCCTAAAATTATTTTTCAATAAAAAGTACAAATATTATATCTAGCCCCAGTTTACATTATGTAATATACAGATCCTATAAATTAAATGTAATGCTAAAAGTTGGTGTCTTAGAAGGTTAGGTTAGGTTAAATTGTATTGACTGATCAAGCGGTCTTATCCAGTAGGGTAAGTTTGTTTAAAACAGTTCTGTTGTTACAAAGATTTTCTGAACCTTTTAATTGTGTATCACTACTTTCTTGATGTAGGCCTTGTAGATGTGTATATACTAAACACTTTACACTCACTTCGCTCGTCCCTGTCTCCACATTGACGGACCTGAAAGATCGTTAACTCGGCTTCATGAATATCTAATTTTCTTGAAACTTTAGCGTTCGAATTACATGTTGAATTGAAGTCTGCAAATTTTTATGTCAATTTAATAAATTGACTAAGCTACAAGATAAGAACAACAAATTGTTTAAAATAACCGCAATTTAGACGTTTTCAATTGGCTTTTTCCGAATTTCAATAGATTTCAATACTCCTCCTACAGCAAATTTCATATTCATATCTTAATATTTGTGGCCGCTATCGTGCTTACGTACTGACGACAGTGTATCGAAAATAACTTTGTCTGTTTCTTGAGGCCATCAGTCAAAAACGGATGTCGCAATTTTTGAAGATTACCAAACTATACTTCTATATATTGGGTAATCAAAAACAATACCTAAATTATTTTCGTATGAATTCACAAAACAAACTCATTGTATATGTACCAAAATAGAACTATTTTTACAAATTTCTTTATTTCCAATATACTTAGATTAATTATTGGCCTTTTGAATATATGAAAAGCCAACTATCATTTTGTTAAATTAAATAATATTTCAAATGAAAAATACGACATAGACTGGGAATGAACCCAGGACTTTTAGTTTTATGCGCCAATGTTCTACCAACTGAGCTCTCACTTAACTTTGCTTTTTACTGGAATTTTCAAGTCATCAAATTGATTAGGTACCTCGTTAGTCACGACATTGAAATTAATATTTTACTCAACTTGCAACCCTTACGTTTGTATTATTCATTTTAACCATACGTTTTTACCAGCTAGTATTGTTAAATTAAATAATATTTCAAGTGAAAAATATACGACCTAGACCGGGAATTAAACTCAGGACCTTTGGCTTTACGCGCCGATGTTCTACCAACTGAGCTATCCTAATCACTTCCTTGTAAATTATTTAATCAATACTAGATGGTAAAAATGTATAGACTAAGCGTTAAAAGCAAAAAGTACCATTTTGTGTTCTTCGAGTATTTAGGAACTTACCCTAAAATTCCTGAGGTTCTACTTCAGAAAATAATAGTAACAAGTCGTTTTCACTTAAGAGTATTTTATTTTACATGTTACGCTACGGGACCGAACATAACCTAACCTAACCTAACCTTACCTAACCTAACCTAACCTAACCTAACCTAACCTAACCTAACCTAACCTAACCTAACCTAACCTAACCTAACCTTACCTAACCTAACCTAACCTTAACTAACCTAACCTAACCTAACCTAACCTAACCTAACCTAACCTAACCCAACCTAACCTAACCTTACAGGCTTATAATATATGCTTGATTGATGTTGAATTTAAACACATACTACAGAAATTGCGCTCGGGGCAATTTCAGCATTTCTGGTCTTGTGAGGCGACCCTTCTTTATCCTCTTTAATGAGCGGGGCAGATTCATCATTTCAAACGTACCTAAAATATCGGGGCAGTTTCATAGTCCTTGTTTTCATACGGTCTTCCTGCGGTCAGTGTAAAAGTTGGAATAATCACATTAACAATAAGCCATATAAATCGTTAACTTTTGCGATACATTCACAAAAAATCACAAGTAAAGTAAGCTCTATACATTATGTACAGTTAAGTTGTTAACTTAAGCGAGATATTTCACCCCTATCGTCACACCATTAACAATAAGCCATATAAACCGTTTAATTTTGCGAAATGTAAGCAATCAATCTCAAATCAACGTGAAACCCCACAAATAAAGTAAGCACTATAAACGTTAACATAAAAATAATTTGAACAGCTGTTATAAATTCTCAAACAAAAAAGCAAAATAAAACTTATTTGAAAATTTATAACAGCTGTTCAAATTATTTTTATTATGTTATTTAAATGATAATTTAAAAAAAAAGAAAAATAAAAATTTTCAGCAAATCTGCTGTTAACACTGTTTCATTTGTCATCTGTCATTAAAATCGGTCATTCAATAAATACGGAATTCCTTAACGAAGTAAATTTAAGATTATATAAAATTTAGTCTTAATTCTTATAGGTTTTGTGTATTACCTAACCAGTGTAGAAAGTGTACAGCAAGTTTGTTCAAGAAACCAATTTTAAACTACGTCTTTTGACTGATTTCCCCGTTTTACGGCTACAGGAAACATCCTCTTTGTTGTTATCCTCTGAACGAAAGTACGAGAGAGTGACAAAAATTAACATAGATTATAAAATATGGAATAGAATACTATAGTGTGCTCACGTAGAATCATATTGAAATCCTAAAAATCTAATTTAAAATGTTAAAGTAGTAGCCGACGTGACGTCACGAAAGCAATACAAGGTCTAGGAAAACTGTGTACAACTGTTTTACGCAAACTTACCCTACTGGATAAGACTCTTTGAACTGATGATACAATTAACATTTCCTACTTCGCACTAGAAATTAACTTTTGGGCGTTAAATTTGGAGGAGCTGCTTGTATTCCGTATGGTCTCACATCGAATTGTTATTACATTAAAACAAATATTCATTCATAGTTTAAAATTCATAAAATTTTAACCTATTATCTATGTAGATCTAAATTTAAAAAACTAAAACGTTCATGAAATTGCAATTTCTCTACTCCTTTAAAATACCATGTATTAAATTTCTAATGATGTTATTCCAGTGTTCTGTTTAAGGGTTTAAAATTGTTTGTAGGGCGAGTACAGTCTTAAATAAAATTCTGAAAATCACGTTAAATTCTCTGAAACACAATCGCACCTGTAATCACTTTCTTGTATTACAATGTATGATGGGGCTGGGTAAGTACCATGATGTGCCACATCTACTTGATTTTAGAAAACAAATTGACGTTCAAAGTATAAAATTTAAAAAATAATAACTATAACATATAATCTATATAATTGTAAATAAAATTAAAAAATTTAAACGTTCATGAAATTCGAATTTTTCTACCCTTTAAAATGCCAAATCTTATATATTTTCAAATCATTATTATTCCAGCGTTCTGTTTACAGATTTAATAATGTTTTTTTAAACATTGCATTCAAAATGGCGGTTAGGCGAGTACAGTCTTAAATAAAAACCTGAAACAACGTTAAATTCTCTGAAACACAATCTCACCTGTAAAATAATAAACATTGGTTTACAATCACAATAATTATTCAATCAATTTACTTAACCGCCATTTCAGATTCAATTAATACAAGAAAGGTTTGTCGCGTGCTCCAATGAGACTCAAACTTCCAACCCTTTCCCCCAGCACGCTTTTATCAATTCGTTCAACCCCTTACAAAAAACCCTTCCGCATTCGTAAAATTGACCCCGTGTTCCGGCCCGCGACAATATTGTCAACGTATTTTGTTTTCAAGAGGGGGGTTAAAACGAGAAGTTCTCTCTCTCTCTCTCTCACTTATCCTCTCTCCAAACCCTCCTTTCTCTCGCTAACAGCTGTGCATGCAAAAGCTCGTCATCTTTTTTTTTGTGGAAGGCAGAAGTTTTTTCCACGTTGTAAAAAAAAATATTTCAACTTGGTTAGGGAGGTTATGCGGATGGCAGGGGGTGGAAAGGTAGCCAACCCCTGTCCTGTCTTGTTACCTGTCCTGTCTGTGTTCTTTTACGTTTACAATATTCAACTTTCTTAGTTCATTTTTAAGGTTCCTAAAGAAGAATTGTTAGACGTTCTAGTTTGTTAACGTGTAATAATATATACAGTTGATTGCGAGCATTAATAAAGAAATTAAAAAGCGGAATAATGGTCCACGTTAAAATGCTGTGCAAAAATATTGCACAAACTTTCTCACACGCCCGTAAATACTAAACAAACAAAATTATTCGTAGCTAAAAATGTTAATTCGGTAGTTGTCAGTAAGAAAGTGAGAAAAAAAAAACATGGACGCCGTATAAAGGATGTAAACTTGCTTCCCGTGTCCCGTATATACGCCCTCAATTTGATTAAAATCCAGTTATAAATGAGAACAGTTTTCATTTTGTTTTTTATCAGTTATTCCAGAACCGTGATGTTTGTTTAGGCCTACTTGAGATTTTGCAGGGAATTCTTCATTAATCTTCACAATTGATAAAATTTGAACGAAATCGTTAGTGCTTGTTTTGAGAAATTAACGTATTTTATAATAGCCACGTGATAGGTTTTTGGGATTTTACTAAAAATTTACGCCATTTTTACAGAGCTTTTAATTTCGCGAGTAAAATATTAATGACGATTTAAAAAAAAAAAGAGAGATTTTGTGTATTTATTCTTATGCTACACTCAAATTTTAAATTATTACCAGAAAATTTTCAACAGAGAGACATCAATTTTTCGGATTGAGGAGGACCTCAAGCAGATATATCCGCAAACTCGTCAATATTTTGACCTAACACATACTTTCTCTTTACTATGTAGTGTGCTACTAAATCGTGAAAGACTTCAAACCTTTATTTAGTTTTAGAAATATTAACTCTATGTTTTAAACAGTTTTGGGGATTTTTTGATTTCTGCAATGCTAAGTCTATATTTAGGTACAGCTATAACGAGGTTCACACTATATTTGAAGAAATATTTCATAGGGAATTTTAACTAGTGACATTTTGAAGGCAGTAGCTGTTTATTAGGTTAGGTTTGTTTAGGAAGATGGTGAATATATTCTATATTTTAATGTGTTCTAAGAATAATACAGTTCAAGATATAAATTAAATTATTGTAATTAATTTCTTGTTGTTTAAAACTTCTCTGTCGTCATCGTTTTGTAATAAGAGAATTGGCTCCTATCACACAGACACCCGATTAGCGTCATAGTCGGAAGAGAACAAGAGTTGGTTAATAGAGACCGGATTGGAAACATGAAAGAGAAGGATTTAATCCAAGACTAAAAAAAGCGTAGATTCAGCTTGGTTACCTCGGGATTCCATGTCCGTACTCACTAAAAATAAACCCCTGACGGTGTTTATATCCAAAATTAACAAATAATAAAATATAATTTTAATTTAACTATATGTTTATAAATCGTGACAAATTTCATAAAAATCAGCTCTTCCGAAACTGTGATAAAAAGTGGTTTATACTACTGTGTTGTCCAATGTTATATGGCTTTTTTAGAAGGTGATAATATTTGGAAGTTGTTAATCTATAATTTACTAAAATTATTAATTAAATTATTTTAAGTGCATACAGTGTGTTACAAAAGGGTTGGGCTGGTTATGCATTTTCATATTCTATGTGTGATCCTAAGCTGAAAATGAAGAATACTTTTTTTTTCAATTTCCACTTTGTTTACCAGCTAGACGCCATTTTGTTTTTTTACAAAAACTCACTGTAACTCTGGAAATAGATAAGATATCGAGTTCCAATTTTGAATAAACGTTTTGTATGTTACGATTTTCAAGTGTACCAAATACAAATTTATTTTTATAATTTTCAAAATGGCGGCCGTTACAAATTTTTAACGTGGAATATCTTGAAAACCGTTAACATTACAAAAAATGTACAAGAAACAAAGTATTTTCTGTCGATAACTCGGTTATCCTTTGACCTAATGAAACTACAAAAAAGCATTGTGTCTGTTGTTAAAAAAATAAAAATATATTGTCTCTTGTACATTTTTTGTAAAGTTAACGGTTTTCAAGATATTCCACGGTAAAAATTTGTAACGGCCGCCATTTTAAAAATTATAAAAATAAATTCTTTGTATTTGGTACACTTGAAAATCGTAACAAACAAAACGTTTATTCCAAATTTGAACTCGATATCTTATCTATTTCCAGAGTTACAGTGAGTTTTTGTAAAAAAAACAAAATGGCGTCTAACTGCTAAACAAAGTGGAAATTGAAAAAAAAATGTATTCTTTATTTTCAGCTTAGAATCACACATAGAATATGAAAATGCATAGCCAGCTCAACCTTTTTGTAACACCCTGTATAATTATTTTTATAATGTTTGGACTTTCAGGAGCTAACCTATAGTAAGTACGGAATTAGACCCGAGGAACTCTAATTGAATCTACGCGATCTTCATGTAGTATTGGGTTGGATCCATATATTTAATCATTCCAATCAGATATAGTAACCTTATTCTTTTCCTACACTGTCACTATTAGAGTATTCTAGGGTTTTACTTTAATGTTCCTTCTTTAAGAAAGCAATGATAACAGAGAGGTTTTTCGCCTTTAAACAAGAAGAAAGAAAACAACAAAATAACGTTTAGAATTTTAGGCACACTTACAATTCTAGTTTGCAATTTCAGACAAATTTCATTGAAATCGGTTGGTCGCAGCGTTTGTAGAATATTTTACAGCACACGCTAACAATATTTTATGCTCGTTGTCGCACTAAAAGATAAATAGAATAAAAAGAAACGCCAATTTAAAAAAATACAAAATTGGTACAAAACAAGGTCAAACACATGCTCTTAAAGAAACTACTAAACTTTTGTTCGACTTTAATTTGCCGACCATGACAGACAGATTTTAAAGACCCCCTCCAACCTCTCCGAACCGACATATGCAAGCCAGAGAGCGTTTGGATTTTTTCGCAACAAAAAAAACTACATTAATACCCTTATATCCTGCGCCCTAAAATGCAGTTTTTTACCCTCCAAGCTTGATTTACATAATAAACAAAAGTCGTTTTATGCGTGGGTTTGAGACCCTAATGGTGTGTCTAGGTTAGCATTGTTGCCAATCATATGATATCCAATACAAAAGCTTAATTTCCCTACAATGATTGCGTAATTTCAACGTACTATATTCATCTTTACAGAACATATTATATTGGGTCAAAGTAGGGGTTGTTTGCCGCAGTTTCTGATTGAATGATGACTCATATCGTGAGAATTGGTAATTTCTGACAGAAGTAGGCCTACGTATCAGAGGGGTGTAACTCAGATTGGAGTTTTGTTACTTACAAAACGTTGTTGTGGTGAAATTCTGAAATATTTAATATAAAAGTAAATATTTAAAAATTCAAAATTTCATTTTAATTAAAAGTTAGCTTCTAATATCTCACATGTACGTAGTATAGGCCCTAGAAAAAGTTATGTGACAAAATAAAATGGAAATCGACTTCTAAAGGGTGCATCCGTTTTAAAGTTATTGTTATTTCCTATTTAGGTATTTCCAACAACCCTTACAAATTTTAAAGGTTTTCCTTACCCAGTATGCGATTAAGGAAATAAAAAAAGAAAATTTTCTATATGTATGCCTATCGTCGTCAGTACGTAAGCATGATAGCGGCACTAAAATTAAAATATGGATATGAAAGCTTGCTTCATGCAGAACCTTATGAAATTCACAAAAATTGAACTGAAATTGTGAAAACGCAGCAAATTTGAACTTAATTAGTTCATATCTCATGTTTCATTAAAATTAAAACACAAAATAGGTACAAAGGTGTATATTTCAATTCTGCATGTAATGATACCAAGTTCACCTCTCTACGATGACAAATAGCGAAGTTATTCTCAAAATTATGATTTCGAATTATGACCTCCCACCAAAGTATTATATTCGTACAGGTACAGTCCGTAAGGTGTAGCCTGGACATCATAATGCGCGTTAGGTGGAGTTGCAGGTGGCGGAGAATTGATATTGTGACTACAACTGCTGATAAATACATTGACTCAGCTCCATTACGATATCAACATTCGTTATGTTACTGTCTCGCCTATTTGTCGTCTTTATTTTGTTTACAAACAATTGGAGAAACTTTTTAACCAGAAAAATCGTTACATAATTTCAAAATTGCTAACTATTTACAAAAAACGAATAATTTTAAATTTTGTTTAAATACGATACTTATGTTCAGATTCACCAACAATCAGACAAACTAGCTAACCAAAAATAATCATTACATAAATTTTAGTTTTTTGAATCTTTTAAAGTAGTATGTTCGATTTTTAATAAATTTTATATTTAGCTCATATTTATTAAATTAATATTAGGCTATCTCTGTTCTCGGCTTTACATAAAACGGTCACATATGATATGATTTAGCGAGATTAACTATGGAGGACTTACCAACTTTCTTTCTGACGTTGTCCCTTTCCATCACAACACAACAAACCAATGTTTTTGAAATGAACGTATAACTACGAAACGCACAGTACAAAACTCACTGCAAGACTGAGCTCAGTGTTTCCCCCACTACACCAACCTGCCCAGAGACGACTGCGCATCTCAATCACTGAGGCTAAATCTAACCAACTCTACAAGACCCGGCACGCCGACACAAGTGTAGTGAGTGGCGGCTTCTCCACATATGTATGTACAGCTTCGAGGAAAGTTAGTGATATATATAGACTACAATTATGAAGTACAGAATATTTGCTGTTGGTTTTAAGGTTATGTTTTAAAGCGAACGGAATAAATTTGTGTCCAACACGTTTTATAGAAACAAATTTTCAAAATATTTACGCTTATTTTGTTGTATTTTCGACGCTGAATTAGAATTCAAGGAAGAAATGACAAACGAAAAAAAGGAATAGCTAATAAGCCTAGCCGCTCACTTTTCTTCCCTCGTATGTATTCTAACAACTGTCTACAGTTAGGCGATACAACACTTCAACTATCCTATTATAGACAAGTTTAAAAGGCAGTTGATTAGAATAGGTCAAAACATGATAATGCAATTACCCTTGAGTCAATATTAATAGATCTGTAAGTGTTAAATGTTAGTTTGGCAGCCTGCCACGTTTCCTATTGTCACACCTGAACTGAGAAACAAGCAATAACCTTTTACTGCAATCAACATAACCTAATAAATCTCTATTTGTAAACTAGTGCATAAAATTAACAGCTGGTTGAATTGCTATAATAGGTTAGGTTCTGTGGTAATTATTCGGTTCATTTAATGAGTTTCTTTTGGAAGTCAACTGTTGCAGCCGCCATATTGACAAATTTGGGTTTTGGAATTGTGAATTGAGCACTGATCTGAAAACCTCGTTGGCGTTAATATTTTAACCTCTTTGTTTATAGACGAGAAATCTTATGATGATCATCGTTTTATAAAACAGTAAGCACAGAATAAAGGGCATTACATTTTTTATAGTATCTGCTTACATTGTATGGTGGGGCTGGGTAAGTACCATGATGGTGTCCGTCAACCTATTCTTCTTTTTAAGGCGAAATTCTGTAGGTTATCATCGCCTTATTAAAAATTAAGGACAAAATAAAGGGCATTAAACTTATAGTATATGCTTATATTACATTGTATGGTAGGGCTGGGTAAGTACCATGATGGTGCTATATCATAGTATAAACTTTAGACTCCGTTTTTTAAATATTTACACAGTTTACTCTAGATGTAGTTCTGGGATCTATTTAGTCAACTCCCCAGATACAAAACGTACAAAAAAAAACAAATTTATTTTTTAATTTGTGTCCCAAGGAATACAGTCTGGCTTCATTTCACTCTTGGAGCCGAAATCTGGGGGAAATATGTTTTTAGACTATATTTATATTTTTTTGTTTGTTTTATACTCTAAGTATTGCCGTGCAATTTTAAATCACTATGTATTTACGGGGTGGCTAAAAATTGACGCCAATCCTCTATTCTTTCCCAAAACTTTCGTCATCGATTTAGGAGCAAATAGTTTACACTTGATCCCAACGTTTTAAGATGTTAAATGTATTAGGCGGCCATTTTGGATTTGACTAAATATGATTTTCGGATAGGAACACTTTAAGAAAAGTAAGCTAGCTTATTGCTGAAGGAGAGGGCTTGAAAATTATTTCTGTTATTCTTTTACACCGATTGTTCAATATAGTTTTCCAAAATGCTTTAATCTGTGACGTAAGATAAAAATAATCCAAAACGAAAATATAAAAATAATTTTTCTCAGAAGTAACCTTGCCTCAGGTTGTATTTTCAACAGATTTTCTCTTCACCTTTCAATCAAACTCCAAAAGAACCTTTTCATAATTCTATCTATTTTCGTTGAAAACACAAAGGAAGTAAGGTTAGACAGACAAGACAAAAACACTGGAAAGTTCTTTTAATGTTTGGGCAGGTTATTAACAGAGGCATGCAGAATTCCTTCCTTCCACACCCTGATGGTAGGGGGGTTGAAATCTTGCAGTTTTGTGTTCAGCGAGATGGTTTCACAAGTGAACACAAAAAAAGGTTTTCCGAATATTCTTACCCCCGTCCTCCCCCACCCCTCGACTACCTGCGCGAGGGTGAGATGGGCATCATCCTCATTCATGGTCATCTTGGGTACAGTTTTACCTAAGATCTTGCAACATTTATACACTTGCTACTTTTTACAAGTGAAAATAAACAGTGAAAAAAAAAATATACTAATTTTCTCACATTCCTCAAAGTCGTATTATATATATATATATATATATATATATATATATATATATATACAGTATATATATATGACCGATTTGAGTTGTTGTTTTTTTACTGATAACGCATTAATCAAACTTTTTTAAAATATGGCTACCAATACGTTTTTTAGGTCTTAAGTGGTTTTCTCAAAAGATTTGAGAAAAACTTTTGAGATATTTGTAATTTTGTATTTTCTATATAACAGCTGATCCAAAATTTTGAGTTATACAAAAACGCAAAAAAGTCATGAGATATGTTCAAAATATACCCACACTTCTAAATTTCATAAAAATCTGTCAACATTTTGGGATGTAGAGACAGACATCATTCCAAAAAGCAATTTTATAAACTTAGGAAACTTCAAAACGAATTTATCTGCATGAAATAACACATAATTTTCTAAATCAGCTGTTTGAAGATTTATAAAATGAAGATAATACAAAAAATACTTTCTCATTGTAAAGCAATAACAGTATCGGGATTATTCAACAACTTTAAAACAACACAACATAAATTAGCATGGACAAAACAATCATCGTATGGAAGATGTCTCCAAAACCCACATCGCACATTCTTGCATCACAATTAACTGCTCAACTGTTAATGTACGTAAATTGGCAAGACTGATTAATAGGGATCTTCTTTAATCACACCAACCCTTGAATAATACCGTCTCACATGCCATCTCAACTCACATGCAACGCCATTTTTTTATTGTCACTTTCAGAGTCACTGACTTTGTCTCGCACAATATCTGTGTTTTTTTTATTTGTCTTGCTTTCTAAAGTAAAATCTATTGTGTTTAACAGATCTAATTGTGAGTGAACCGGAAAATTTGTATCACCTATTATATGTTATTTTGACATAGATTACGAGCTTTTTTAGATACGGCATTCTACAGAAATATAGAAACATCCTTATAGGGCTTTAGTTAATATTAGAATTTGATCATCAACTCGGTTATTCAATCCTAAATTACTACTTGGAATCATAAACTAAGGTCCTACTCACTAACCAATAACCTTATTTATTCTAATAACTCTTTATACTTTGCTTTTCACTGACACCATCACTTAACTAGTTCAAAAGGATCTCCAGCCTTCTTGTTACAGTTGTGTCCCGATTGCGAACAGGGCAATAATCGTCCAGATTGCGGTCATACGTCGCTCAACCACGGTCTGTCCTGACTGCGAACAAATATTTGGAATGTCATGTGTAACTCTAACCTAACCTAACCTAACCTAAGTCAGATCAAGTTAATATAAAAGCGGATTTTTATTATACAAGCAGAAAGACAACAATTGTGCTGTGTGACTGACTACTCAAGCGCCGGAGACAACCTTGCTTATCAGGGTCATACCGGAATGTGTTCGCAGGTACCACACCCCCACCCCAACAAAATAAATAGACATGTTCGCAATCTGGACTGTACGCAATCTGGAGGACACCCTTGTCACATTGGTGTTGTCAAGGAACTGGACAAACCCAATGTTCATATCTTGGTGGAATCGTTCGTAAGTTCTTGCAAATCTGGTAATTGTCTGATCCACAGTGTCCATCTGAAGGTCTCGATGGAGGTACTTTATTCTGGATGGTTGGAGTATTATTCTTACTGGCACAACCAGAAGAGTTGCGTCACTATTTTGCAATGTACCAATATGTTATTTTTGTAAAAAAAATAAATAAACATTGAAACAACATAACGTTTTCTAACATCTGCATAAATTTCAGTACTCAGTTCATCTGTTATATTAAACTAAAAATATTTTCATTGACTACAAAAGTCTTACATATTACCCCCCCCCCCCAAACAGAGGAAATCAATACGGTGAACTGTTTGCTTACTATTTGGTTTTTGAATGCTCGATAAGAAAGTTTGTGCAAAGTTTCAGTGTAATTTATTATCCGAATGATTTTTTTCAATATGAATGAAGAACCGTGAAGGCTTTATAATATTAATTGTAATCATTAAATATGCAACAACACGAATCCGACTGTCCAACACCTATTCTTTGGCGACATGATAATAATTTAATAAATTTCTCTTTGACATGTAAACGAACAATGCTCACTAAATATCCCCGTTCTACTTGGCCACTGTTTGAGTCACGTCTTTACATTCCTAGGTTAGGCCTATTTCCACTGGTGAATACATATCGGCTCAATATGTAAATAAGCAACCTGTGAAGGCTTGTTAATCATAATGATTTAATGAATATTTATTCAGAAGGCAGTGGAGTTTTACATAAACTATGTTTCCGGTTTGATTCTTTAATTGATTATCAACTCGTTTTTTCTCTTTGAAAAGTGATAGTTCCGGTTAATAGTAGGTTTTTGTCTAGAATGAAGGGATGGTAGTTTGTGTTGTATAAGTGATTTAATAGTTTGGTTAATTATTACTTGAATAATTTTAAAAAAACTTTAGGTCTAATTGAATTTCGCAGCTGTTACGCTGGCCTGATATGCGAATTTCTTTCTGTTTATTATTTCCTCACATGTACGTAGCACAGAGAAATTTATATTATAATAAAAAAATACACCGTAATTGGTTTTAAACAACTACGGTTTCGAAAAATTATTAGTATATATATATATATATATATAATTGTCACACAAAATTTGACTTAAATTTCAATTATTAGAGCACTTGTTCCTATTTTTTTATTTTTTTTAAATTAGAGGTTAAATATGTTTTTATTTTTAACTAACTTACTTATTTTTTGTTGAAGAATTATTGTTAAGTTATTTTGTTAAGCTATTATTGTTAAAAATTATCTTTCACTAATTACGTTTTATTTCACACTTTCTACCATCAACCCCCCCCCCACAATTTGATTAGATTAACTACGCAGAAGTCAGATTTAAACGTCTACCAGTGTGACGTCACTTATTTTTCCAAATAGGTTTTTATTAAAAGACGATAAGATATCGATTGCAAGAGAAAGCACTTAGGTTTGGTCATCACTCAAAGTCAAGACAGATCGTTATTGTTCGGTTAATAGCCCATTTACACATCTGTTTTTAAAATTATCACTGACGGGAAAAAAATAAATTTGTTTATGCAATATTTATATTTGTTATATTGTATTTTTAACTAGTGAACTGAAATAAAATATGCAGCCTTGAATGTAGTAATACTAGTTTTTTTAAGATCAATAAAAACGAAATTTGAAATATTGAATTCAAAATCTTTTAAATCCCTTACTATGTATTTTCTTTTTAACCTTTTAAGTCACCTTCTTCCTTTATCAAGTCTTTAATGGACGGGATTATGTCTGCAGTGTGGAATAAAAAAATAACCTCGGTTAAAAAAAATACCACAAGGACAATACAGACCCTGGAGGGGTATTTTAAAGATGGTAAGGTCGTTTACTTACTTGGTGCTGAATTAAATAACAAGAACAAAGTAATATCTGAAAAAAACAAAAATATTATGGCCGGAAATCGTGCGTATTCATCCAAACAAAAATGATACCAGATCTTAAGTTCAATTGTAACATATTATAAAGAGACTTGTGTTCATAGTACAGCCACCATAAAATTTGTAAACATGTTTGAAAGGAATACATTAATAAAAATATAGGTTCAATATTGGTGGTAAGTCAATAGTGAATACGTACTAATAATGAGCTAAATGGAAGCTGTTATATTGTGTAGTTTATTTAAGATCAGAAGAATAGAATGGTTGGATCATATAACATTTCCCTTCTTGGTTTTTAAATATAGTTAGGACTCTTAGCCCTCGAATACTCTAATATCGTCAGGGTCGGAAAAGAACAAAATTTGGTCAAAAGAAACCTAAAGAAGGAGAAGGATCAACACAAGACTATAAGTAGAAAGGAGATCTATATAACAAGAATATGAAGAATTTGAAATATACAAGGCATTAAAACAGTCACCTGACAACGTACTAAATGAAAAATTATCTTTCCAGTCTAAACAATTATATGAAACAGCGCTAAGATACAATAGACTGATAAAGCCATCCAAGTATTCTCAACCATTGACCCACCGCAACAATCAGTAGTCCGCTGATCGTACAGCAGTGCGAACTATAAACATTATGTCGGTGACTAAGTATACATGTGTATGTGCATTTTGTGTGTGTGTGTGTGTGTATATATGTCTTCGTAAATGTTTTAATGTTTTGACGACCTCTACAGAGATACAACTGAAGATGGAGTCCCGACTCCGATACGCGTCTTGAGAACAAGACAAGTAAAGTCACATGACGCAACAAATGAGGTAATTTATTACTACATGTTAATTAACAAGAATATGCCAGACTGTACCAAAAGATTTGGCCACAATGTTTGGAACAAGAGGACGACCAAGAAAGCACTGGGTTCAGAATTTGTTGAGAGACCTTAAGAACCTGGGAGTAAACAAAATGTAGAGAATAATGGTGCAATTTTGTCAGGAAAGCTAAGGCCCATCTAGGGCTCTAGTTACTTAGTAAGTAAGTAAGTATGGAATCATGAGCCCATCTTCATATCACATTCTATTATATTCACAAACTGCAACAAAATTTTATTCTAAGTGACGCCGATTAAGTGCAAGAAATGTTTTTATTCTATGAACCTACCACCACTCTCACGACATCCGTCAGATGACTATGGGTCTTTGAGAGTTCATAATCTTTTATGTTTTTCCAATTCTGATAATACATCACACAAGACCAGATTATTATCGTAATTCCACTGGTCAGTTTTGAGACTGTCAATTCTAATAAAAGGATTTTCTGACCCCCTACATACGTTTTTATTTCCAGCGACTCCACAACGGCCAGACTAGTTTGACCTCCGTAGTTTGTGCTAATGTGATCAGTCATCTCTACACACACTTAATAAAAAAATGGCAAGTAACGAATATTTTTGGACGCACATGTATGTAAGAGGTAGATAGAAGTCAGATTACATCTCGATCACAATTTTTACCCCAACCTTCAGGATCAAATAACTCTACCATTCCAGAACATAGGGGTTCAACAAAATGCCTCAATCTGATCCTATTTTGGCAATCTCCTTCACTTTTCTCCAGGATTTATCTACGTGTGTTGCCTTTTCTGAAATTATACGCCTCTATGTACTGATGGGATCATTTGTCTGTGCGCGCGGCTCTGACGCTACTAGCCGTTCTGTAAAAGTAGGGCTCGCTCACCCAACTATGTTCGTCTATATTTCGCGACACATAATTACAGTTTACAAGATTTGTAGTGCATATAGAAACATGATGTTTACAAACAACTCGAAGCTACATAGAAAGACAGGTGAATAATCTACGTTCGGCGCGCCGCGCGGGACCACATATTTTTGGAAATGAGCGATAATCACTCCCCTCTTCCCCGCCGCGCCATAGCAAGCCGCGCGCACAGACAAATGGACCCATCAGTAGTTCTGGAACGACCTTTGGCACTGCTTCTCTGGGTGTTTCTCTACCCAGAGTTATATTGTTAGCAGGTCTTTAAGGGTGTCCAAAATCCTCCAGGATAGGAAGATGAGTTAAAGAAAGAGTGGTCAGAGCAAATAAGATCCCAAGTAAGGGAGATAAATATTTGGTTCAGTTATCACGACATATTCATCTCTGGTAATATAGTAAAACAGCTTCCCTTAAGAGACTATACCAAGCCCATAATCTACTCCAGAACCATCCATCGGAGTACCCTTTTATTGATTAGAAAAAGCTATGATCTGTCGTTGAGATATTCACGTCATTATCTGACCCATCCACATACAAAACCGAAACGAAAATGAATTACTCGTCACCGTCTTTACATAAAGTTCGAATATCTCAAAAACTGCTCAAACTATTTCGATTAAATTTTGGTTAAATAGAAACGTTTACGACATGAATTGATAACTGAAAAGTAGTGCATAGTTTTATAGTAATTCATAGAAATTTAGGAAAGTATGAGAACATAAAATTTAGATTTTCTCAAAAACAGTTACACCAATTTGGATTAAATTTTGTTCAAAACGTAACCGTTTTATTAAAATCTCGTTTGTTGTTTCAGAATCAAAATTCATTCGGGTTTTAAAGTTATTTTATGAAGATGGTTTGTTGATACAGTTTATGCAGTCATCATATGTGTATATTAAAATGAATACACGACGTTTCGAAAGAATGAATCAACTCTTTGAAATGAAAAATATAGAAGATGAGATAGAACCTTGTACCCTAGGATTATGTTGGAAACTAAAACGAATAACATTAACTTAAGGGGAAAAAACTCGAAACTAAAACTAAGTTGTCAGAATAATTAAAACCGTTACAAATGTGTTTTAGGTTAGATTTCCAATATAAATCCTAAGCAACTAAGCTATGTTGAAGCTTTTTTTTCCATTCTATTTTCTAGGCTTTTCACTTGATAACGAGAGTTGATTTATACTCTCGAAATGTTGTGTATTCAATATACACGAATATACGAATTCTAACACTGAAAAGACCAAATTATTAGAATTTTCAAACAATTTTTTACTTTGTCACATATACGTAGTATAGAGAAAGTCATGTAATGGTTAAAAAATTTATATATATATATATTTTTTGCGGATATATCCGTTTTGAGGTCCCCAGAGTCCAAAAAAGTGTTTCTTTTTAAAATATTTATTTTATCTGTTGTCTATACTGATGAATTAAATTGACAGCGGTACAGTTCAAAAGCACGACTAATTTTAATCAAATTTTGCACGTGAGCTGATTTTTGCCATCTTTTTGGACTTTTTTGAATCTGTTGATTACTTAAAATTAGGGGGTGATAGCTGCAAAAACAAAAAAGAATTAAGATTTTATTCCTCTCCCCCACCCATTAATATAAGTCTCCACATAACTCTCATATATATATATATATATATATATATATATATATATATATATATATATATATATATAATTAAAATACAAAATTAAGAACCCCCCCCCCCCAAATGTATTTGTCGTCTTCACTCCAAAAATACTAGTTTACGAGTTATTAATAAAAAAAACAAAAAATCTATAAAACACGTAATTTCTCAAAATCATCTCTATCGATTTCGTTAAAATTTTAGTGAAATTTAAATAAAGGCCATAACCAGTATGAATAATCAAAAGGGAACTAATACTACTGTTCAGGAATAATTGGCAAACAAAAATCAACCTTGACCGTGGTCATGAAAAGCTCGAATTTAATCAAATGCAACATACTTTGAGGATGTATTACGGCGATGCAAGTTTAGATTGTTATTTAAATATCTACATTTCCCCCCCCACCCCCACAAAAGACGCCCATGATTCATTTTCACATTTTGATTGACAAACACGGAACTGAAATTTTTGTCGCCGATTTAGTTTTTGTGTGTGCAAGAAAGATTGTACAATGTTTACTGTACTAATCAATCTTTTCACAGGAATACAAACTTCAGAGGTCTTTTTTTTTTTAAACTCTTGAATACTAAACATTAAAGCCAGCTGTGACAGAGGGACAACAGGGCGAGGCGTGTGGCCAACATTTTACATATTCCTCACCGTAATATCAGTTTATAGCGTTCCACTTCCGTTTAGTGCGTGTTTGGTGCGTGTGATGCGTGTAAGAATCCAACGCGCCTCTCCTATATGCAAATACAACGTCCCGGACTAGTCGACAATTAAACAATTGTGTCTTGGCATCTAAGCATTGAATTGACAACTCGACAAACAGCTGATGTGATAAGATGAGGAGATGCGCAGTATGGGTACAAAACTAACCCATACAGTGGTTTGTAATTAAACAGTATATAGGGTTTGTTTTGTAAATAGTAAGAAGTTTTGACCTCCATTTGTTGACTGATTATCATATTTTATCTCCCCAAGAAACCTAAAAAGTGTTACGACTTGCACTTGTCGTTATCATCTCTAAGTAAAGACGATAGTGGCTCAAAAACTTTTTTAATAGGTACATGGTAGAGGACTGAATAGTCCGCTTAAATAGAACTCCATTGAAATTCAGAAGCATCGAAATTAAATATGAAAATGGAGGTAATTATAAAAAGTTCATATCTCGTGTTTTTCAGTTTAAAACACATCAAATTAAATAAACATGTGCAGGGCCTAGCTGACGTCAAGAAAGTTGTGATATGTATAATTATAAGGTTCAGAAAACCTGTGAGAACAACTGTTTTAAACAAGTTATCCTACTGGGTTAGACTGCTCGATCTACCAATACAATTTTTAGTTTCAACCGTCTCTATCCATAGTTTTGTTTTGGTATCCTGCTGTTTTAGTTGTTATTGGTTTGCGTGTAGGAACACAAAAATAATAAAATCTTTCTAAACCTGGTTAACACTATTAGTGATCAATATGTCAGATATTAGGATTAGAGGTTGCGCCTCATCTAGGCCATTGGATAGGGCCCACGTTAATCGTTTTAAAAATTATCTCGTTAGACGTTTTGTAACATAACCTCTCGGATGACAATTTCAATTTAAATGGTTTGCAGGAGCTAATTTATTGGAGTTTAAAAGCTATATTAAGAGTAACAGGCACTCTATTTTTCTTTTAAAATATGTTTTTATAATCATTGGCAGAAATGATATCTTACAGGGCAAATATTTTAACCCAATTAACGTTAGTTATCTGTCGCTGTTATGACTTACTTGTCCGTCGCCTTAACCCTAATGAGCAAATTATAATTTTTCTTTGCCAACTTTTCCTCTAATAAAATACAAGCAACACCTCGTAGGCTCTATCAATTCTTTTAATATATTTATAAACAACTTAAAAACACAAGTAGTTACAGCCTTGGGCCTTAATCCAAGTAACAAACCTCCTGGAATTTGACTCCGGCTGATATCCTGGTAGTTGAATAGGGGGTTAATTCGAACAGAGTTGGACGTTTTTATGTACACTTTGTCCAACCACACTATTCATCCGGTTAATATTATTACATCTTCAGTTTCCGGTAGTTCAACTACCGATATTATTACACTTCCTTATGATTTCAGTGTTCATCCTCAGGTGAAGCTTATTCAGCGTTTAACAAGCGCTCTTCGGGTTAACCCTTAACCCACCCGAGAGACCGAAGGAATCCTCGCTCCTTGCTTCAGCGATTAAATCCATAAATCCTATTGATGACTTATTCACATGGCCTTGTTGGATTCCTTGACCATTCTGACACAGGAAGTAGATCTAAATATGGGTTTCGACAAGTTATTTTTGAAGGAATTGATTCCCAAGGCTTCCGAGTTATTTAAGAACTCTTTAGTGAAAGCCATTTAGGACAAATTCAAAATGGGAGTCATACCGATTCTTTTGCCCGAACCCAAGTATCATCAGGTCATAACAATTTATTTATTAACAAATTAGTATTTGTTAATAATCAGCTCTTGTGTAATATTACACTTTTTAAACAGCTGTAGAAAGTTGAATTAATTTTGACTGATTAAGCATTGGAATGTTTATATGTGTCTGTAGACAGCCTTATTACACATTACTACAAAGCACAAAATTTTATGATATTAGTTTTATATAATATTATTGGGTGTTTCGATAACTCAGTTGTCTTTTAAGATACAGGAAGATTTGGAGATAGTAAATTTGCAGAATTCAAAAGAAAAATGTTCATTCTAGAGTGTTCTAAACAATGATCAAAATGTCTTTAGTTTTTTGTCGATAACTAAGTTATTCCTGATGCTACAGAAAGAATTTAGGAAATTTGTTCGTCGTTAAAAAAGGAAAATATTTGTATCTTGTAGATATTTTGAAAAGTTAACGGTTTGTCAGATATTCAGGTTTTCGACTTCAAAAAGTTTGAGTCGCCATTTAAAAATGAATAAACAGCTGATTATATTTCTCAAATTTGGTGTTTATAGCACTAAGTATAATGCAAAATTTCAACTCCATATCACTTACTATTAAAATGATATTCATTTTAGTTTGTTAAAAACACAAAATGGCGTATAAAAAGAAAACTAAGTATTTTTAAAAATACGTTCATATACACTTTTTCGTAGGTTTTGATGTGAGGTATAAGTTTCTGACGTTTTGGGATGATTTTTGGAACACCCTGTCAAAGACTGCGTCTGTGCTTCATTTAGATTTTTTCACTGACAAGTACAGGACATTTTTAGTTTTAGGAATAGGTGAGTGAGAACATTTCTGCATAATTTTCAACACTTTTGATACATTACATTACTTTATTCTACGTACGTTTATGTAGGAAAGGAAAAACAGCAATCCGAGTCCCTATCAAGTCACCGTTTCACGCCGAACATTAAAATCTCTAAAGGATTTATTACGTAAGTCCTGACACCTTCGTATTAGAGAACCAAATGATTGCTTATACGACAGCTGTACATTTGTTAATCCTGAACGTGGCAATGAAGATGAAAAGAAATCTAAATTTGAGACGTAGATCGGGTAAACCCCAGCAAGGAGTAATCTAAGTATAGACCCTTTCATTCACTCTAAAGAATTGTTAAACTATTTTTTTCATCATAGCGTGAAGACGAGGTAAACCTATTGACAAACTTTGCAGGGTTGATTGACAGTTCCATCCCCCGATCACATAAAAACACACCCTTTCAGAACATATCAACACGTTTACGACTTCCTCAGGGTAAATCTTTCATGTGTGATTCCTTGATTTGGTGATTTTTTTAACGCACCCTTTTTAACGTTTTCAAATGAAATTACAATATTCACTACGGTTTCCATGTTTCTGTACAAGGGTTTAACAATGTTTGGGGTGTAACTTTAAGATTTGTAAGGATAGAGGGTTGTTTTTACCCCATTCCCATGAATATCTCGTATTGTTTGATTCGCGTAATGTGACCGCTAACGGAAATTTTCGTCAGTAGGTCCTATTTATTCAGACGTTTTGAACTCTTTTTAACCCTCTTGTGACCCACCCGTTGATCTGATTATAAAACCTAACCTATAAATTAGACTTCTGGTTTTATTGAATAAATTTTAAAATAACGGAATTCCTTTTAAAAGTTGTCAGATTAAATACTTGATGTACTTTCTACTTTGGAGTGTTTCACACGTCAGGTATCAACAGTAATTTAATACAAACAATTCTATACTTTTACCCAGTGTACCTAATATAGGGTAAGTTTGGTAAACATCAAATATACCGACATCCGTTTTTGACTGATATTCACATTTCACGGCTTCGTAAACCCTCAAACTGGTAGCATTCTTCAATCAAACGTTTATGTGACTAGAAATCTCTTTTTTTTTTTTTTTTTCAATTCAACATTTACCCTAGTAAAAATCATCGTATGGCAATAATTCTTATACTCTTTTAAAGCTAATGTTCCATAAATTCATCATCATACAACCAAAGGATCATAAAATGTTAACAATTATATTTCATAAATTGGTAAAGTTTTTTATTTCGCGCGAACGAGTTTCGCGGCAAACTAAAACACAAACTACGTCATCCATTCGTCTAATTGTCACAAGCCAATATAACTGTCTAAAAACTTTAAGAGTAAAAGTATTTTCTTCTACTTTCTATCTGTGCTTTCCAAATATAGACTAACTGTAGTTATATAAATAATAACTACAAGTTGTGTTTTGCATAATATTACTTTTTCAAAGATAGGGCTAATTTTGTAGCGATTTCTGACTTTGTGCGTAAAAATATATTTTTGCTGATAAAAATTTCAAAATTGATTTTTGTTTTTACCAATATTTATTCAGAACTATATTACGAAACTTTTTTATATCTTGAACAATTTCAAAAACTTTTGTTTTATGATATATACAGGGTGTTTTCACTTCATTTTTTGCACATTTTTGATTCCTGACATACTTACACCAAAACCGTAATATCTAACATTTTTTCAAATCTAAGATAAAATCTATGCACCTTTCTGAGAAAAATGACATAAAGAAGTTGGGTTTTGATAATATTTCTATTTCTGTGAATTTAAAAAATAAAATGATTAAAAAGGCGAAAATGGTAAAACGTTATAGTAATCGGTTGTAGGGTTTTTAAGACACGCCATCCCTCCGTCGTTGTTCTCGTTGCCACCTGTACGTAAATACGACAGCGCCCGAAATTATTAATATAGGAATGTGAAATTGCTAAACAATTGAAATTAATCATTTCAGAAAAATTAAACTATAAATGTTGATACGGCCATATAAATAGCTTCATATAAAACTTACAACACTAAATTAGATACAAATTTGCAGTTACAAATTCTATAAATACCAACCGAAACCTTCCCCCTTAACTTTGACATAATATAGCGATGATATTGTCCAAAATATAATTTCCAATTCCAAACTCCCAAAATGTTATTCGTATAACAAAGGTCGCGTCACCGACACGAGCGAAGCGAGTGGAGACCTATTAATATATAAAACATCTAGACAACGTTGAGAAAGTATTGATATACACAATTATGAGATTCAGAGAAACTGTTTTAAAAACACAGTTAACCTTGATGGTTGAATTCAATTTAACATTTCCTACAAAAGGGTAAGTATTACGGTGGTACAAATCAACTTATTTTACTTGTTGTCTAAGTCGAAAATCTCTCTAAAAGGAAGAAATGAACATATAATAGAGGCTCCTAGCCACGAATACTCTATTAAGGATCGGAACACACAAGAATGGTTTGGAAGGAAATATGAAAATGTGGGATCTAATCAGACTATGTAGAAAAACTGTAAATCCAGGTAGGTTTTCTCGGGATTGCTAAGGCGGTAATCACTATAGTAGAGTTTCAAATAATGATGAAAATTGAGGGGTCAGTTTAAAATGTTTTTCAACAATTTGATTAATAATTTAGAGAAAGTTGTGATGAGTCAAAAAATAGATGATGAGGTTTTTGCGGATAGATTCGTTATGAGGTCCTTAAAGTTTAATATGTAGGTTAGGTTAGGTTAGGTTAGGTTAGGTTAGGTTAGGTTAGGTTAGGTTAGATTAGGTTAGGTTAGGTTAGGATATGTTAGGTTAGGTTAGGTTAGGTTATGTTAGGTTAGGTTAGGTTACGTTAGGTTTGACGTCTGTGCAATGCTCTACAGTCCAAACGTGTGGATAGATGTGTAGATAACTCAAGTTTTCTTTTTGAAATTTTTTTTTTTGATTTCTTGTAAGTTTTTATCTATTTTTTTTTTTTTTAATTTATTTTTTTATTTTTTTATTATTATTATTTATTATTTTCAAACTTAACTCAGGCAAGCAAGGTATATTAAAAATACAAAAAAAATTTTAAAAAAGAAAAGAAAATACAAAAATAGATAAAAACTTATAAGAAATCAAAAAAAAATTTCAAAAAAAACTTCTGCTTGTTTGACTTTCAGTTAATAATTTTTTATTGGTCTACACTACATTTTACTACTGTTGCACTTCAAACAATATTTTGCAATTTTTTTTACACTTAGATTACCTTACTACCTAGCACGGAATCAATTGTTTCATTGCAAATTGTTCTTTTTTAAAAAAAACTGCTAATCAATGTTATGTATTAATTTTTCTGTAAATGGTTAACTCAAAAACTCAAAAACTGCTAAATTAAAAGAAAAGGTTAAATAAATTACAGGTCAATCGAAATCGCTAAATCTCTTCATTCAAACATTACCATTCCTGGTTCCAAAAGCGTTTATTTAAGGATTCTCTCCTTAAGAATGGTAATATTCGATACGGACCAAAGTTGATATGAGGACATAATATGGGCATATCTAGGTACTTTTTAAAAAATTTCAAACAACTCAAAAATTGGTAACGTCTATCATAAGAAAAAAAACTAAAAATTATTATTTTTTCAAAATCGGTTAACGATTTTGATAAGTGTAGCCTCTAAAATCCAAAGAAAACTTATTAGTCGCCAATATGTTTAAAAATGCTGGTTCGTGCTTTACCGGTATAAAACTAAAAATCAGTCACGGGACTGTTATAAAATACTATTTCTCAAAAACACCAAAACCGATTTTGTCAAAATTTTAGTGAAATATTACCCAAATTCTTTCGTAAAATCCCAAGTAAGAAAAATATTAAATATCAGGACTAATTGACAAAATATAATATTTAATCTTATCCGCGTCACTAAAAGGACGATTTTAATGAAATACAACTTACGTTGAGAACGTGTTTATGACACCAGTGAGTCACTTTTAGATCTTTATTTAATATTTTTTCAAAAAAGGCAACCTTGGTTAATTATCACTTTTTGATGGACAACTACAGAAATATCAATATTGTTTCTTGAATAGGTATATTTGTGAAAAGTGAGAATATGTCGAAACTTAGACTACTAGAAGAACTGTAAAGTACCCGAAACGTCGGCTGTACTCAACGTGCAGACAATATTGACGCGGTCGAACCCCGAAGAACAAGATCATAACTACAGAAATGTTCTTTTTGGTGACGATTAATAATTGTTATTTGATTTTGGAAAATGGGCGAGTGAGAAAGTTTGTGCAATAGTTTTGTACCACTTATGTTTTACGATGAAATTTTACGTTTCTACAATAAACTATTTATGCTAGAGACCGTAGGTACTTGGTGGTATTCCATTTTAAATAAAATTAAAACAACAATTTTTTTTAGTATCAACCACAATGTATTGTATCAAAATCACATTGTGGTTGATACTAAAAAAATTGTTGTTTTAATTTTATTTTCTACAATAACTAAATTATATTACAACAAGCTCTTGTAGCTGGACCTATAGATAAGGAAACATTATTTAAAACGGTCACTATTTTGAAATGTACCAATCAGTTATTTTTGCCAACGAAATAAAACATTGCAACAGTATTAGACTTTCTCAAACACTTATCCATTGCATAAATAGTACTTAGTTGAACAAAGCGTCAGTTCGTAAGTTATCAGTACAAGCGACGTAATTTCTCAAAATAGTCTCTACCGATTTCGTTCTAATTTTTGTGAAATTAAAAAATTAATGACACAAACCAGTGTTTAAAATCACAAGTAAAAAATATTACGGGTCAGGATTTATTAAGGAAAATAATTAGAAAAGAGAAAATTTTGACTGTTATATGCCCTCAGGGGCTAAATATAGTGGGAATGTTCGTGGCACTCCCAATGGTTTCCTAGCTGGATTTACACCTTTTGTCTTCCTGTCTTGTCTTATCCTTTCAGGTCTTTCTTGACCAACTCTTGTTCTCTTCTGACCCTGACGCTGTTAGATTATTCGATGGCTAGGACGTCTTCACTATGTCTTTTTTGTTTATTTTGAATTATCCTGTATAAGAAGTATAGCGTAAGTTTACTGACCGCAAAAAAATCGACCTAATTTTTTGACTATTTTTAAGGTTTCGAGATTTTAGGATTCGAAAAAATGAGTTTTGACATGCCGTTCGTCCATCGTTGTCGTCTGTAAGTAAGCAGTGGCAACAAAAATTAAGATAGGAATACAGGGTGTCCAGGAACTCTCTGGAACATTTCATAAAAAAATGTTCTTTATGTCGAGACAAACATATTTCACAATATAAACATGGGTCCCCGGTGACTAGTTTTCTGTCTGTCGGTCTGTATGTGTTTTTTACAAAGGATTTTATAACTCAAGATTTATTTAAGATAGAAACTTAAAATTTGGTACAAATATGTACCTTAATAGGTAGAATAAGTGTATACAATTTCGTTGCTGGAACGAAATCCATTTAAAAATGGCGGCCGTTTAAATGTTTTATTATCAAATTTCACGAAAACCGTTAGCTATAAAACATTATTAAGATAAGTAAAAGATGCACAGTTAAAAGACAAATGGAATGACACCTTATTTACTAAAATCGAATAATAAACAACCAAGTTGTGACAATTCTTGCAAATCAATGTAATTTCCATACTACCACAATACATACCTAAAACATTGTTTAACAGAACATAATATGAGACAAATTGTTGACACCCAACAGCTAATGTTTACTTTTCCTTCTATCAACAATGCTTTACTAATAAACAGCTGATTCATTTTTAACATGAAGTGGACAGAAAACAGCTGATTAATGATACGCAGCGTCTAATGAGTTATAAAATCCTTTGTAAAAAACACATACAAACCGACAGACAGAAAACTAGTCACCGGAGACCCATGTTTATATTGTGAAATATGTTTGTCTCGACCTAAGGAACATTTTTTTTATGAAATGTTCCAGAGAGTTCCGGGACAACCTGTATAAAATTTGGTATAGAGGGACTATATTGACATTCTGGAAAATCGAATTAAAAATGTCAAAATATTAAAAACTTTTTTTAAATATATCGAATGTTATTCAACTTATAACACGCTAAATTAAATAAAAAAATTTAATTAAAACTGCGCATGTAATGATACGAACTCTAACAGAGATTATTGTAAAAAAATGTAATTTTTAAACCTTGATTTCCCGAGAAAAAGTAACATTCTTTAATGACGCGAGCGCAGCAAGTGAAGACTGTCACATTTGTACAACTTCTAGACCCAAAAGAGCAGAAACTGTAAAGCTGCGACAAGCCAACGTCAAGAAAATAGTGATGTACACAATTAAGAGGTTCAGAAAACCTTTCTAACAATTGTTTTAAACAAACTTACCCTACTGGATAACACCCCTAGATCTACCGATACAAACATTTCCAACAAAATCCAAGAACCAACTCTTAGGCATTACATTTATAGGATGGCTTGTATATTAGGGCTGAGTATGTACTACGTTGGCCTCGTTAACATGTTTTAAAAGGCGATGATGACCGAGATGTTTTTTCAGTTTTAAACAAGAAAAAACCTAACCCGTTAAAGATAAGAGCGCGAGTTTCACAGAGATAATCTGTTGGTTGAACAGCCGAACACATAGGTTAATTAAAATTACAAAACAGTTTTGACAAGCGGTACAAATTGTTTATATGTTAAGCCTAATTAAACCCGGCTTGTTTGCAACCAAGGTGTGACAATCACTGCATGGCAGCCTGCCAAGACTACGGTTTAATCATGATTCAAAGATTGTTTTATTGAAATTCATAAGCTCCCGGTTACACTTTCTTTATATTGACAATTGTTGGCATATAATGAACATAGGTTGTGTTATATTACACATTTGAACTGGATGTTTAAAGATATAAAATGTTTGAAAACTGTACAACTCTCCGTTCACCTATTTGAAAATACACGTAGACAAAATTAATCAACGATATCTTTTTTTTTCTTTACTTTTAAAGACGATAATGCTTTATAAAAATAGAAGAAAAAATAAAGACCACTATTCCTTGAATACTCTAATAGGATCAGCGTCTAAAGAGAACAAGAGTTGGTCAAGAGAAGCCTGATAGAAAAGATGAATCCAACGTGTGATGGACTCTGAGGAACAATCACCCCGACTCATAGAGGTTGGCAATCCGGTCGGGTGTAGGTGAATCTTCGATCGCACCTTGAAATTCACCAACCGGATTGCCACTACCTCGGCAACTCAGATGTCAGTGGATTAGGTGCTGACTTAGAAAAGTTTTCACACAGAAACGTTGGAGATGCGTAGGAGATAAGCTTTGTTAGTAGAGTGTGGAGCTCGAAACTGGAGACCGGAATCATGTCCCTGAATTTATTTAGTTTATTTAATTCATCAAATTTTTATAAATAATTATGTCAGGCTAGGTTTTGGTTGGTGGCGTTATCGAGATCTCTAGAAGGCCAAATAATTTGTTGCACAGCAACATAAATGGGTACGTTAGTAATATTTTCGACTGCCGATATTTCAATTTGAGTTGTGCGCAATAGTTTTAATTTATTAAAATAACTAATTACGAGTTGGTTATCTATCGTGGTTATTGGTCTAGAAGGAATAGGTAGGTTAGGTTAGGAGGGTGTATAGAAATATAGACTAAAAAAGGGTTGGAAGAGAACGTTTACAGTAGTTAACCCTATGCAGTTAATCCAGGTATCAATTAATTAATTTGAACCCTAGCAAACATAAAGAGTCTACATAAAAAAGGTATAGATCCAAAAAGGAACCAAACCCGTACCAATGACTACATAAATACTATAAGACACGACATGGCCATGTTAAAAATATTCTACGCTTATTCTGGAGTTGTCCAATACCCGCTAGGTCGCTCTGCTAGAGAATCTGAAGTTGATGTGACTGGCGCTAGGTGGCTCTACGGTCAAACAATGTTTCAGGCGGGTAAGAGAAAACGCACTGATGCCACGTATGTGACCAGAGATGCGAGGGAAGGTCGAGAATCGCTTATCTCAGCGCACGAACTGACAACACTGACTATGCTGTGTCAACAGTTGTACAGTCTCAACCAAGTGGGATGCGTACAGTCAAGCACCTGCTGCTAGCGCTTTCTGATAGCTGTGTGTCAAACTTGTGACGAACAGCACCCGTAAAGAGTAGACTATTTCCCTATCCTATGTCGTGTCTTATAGTATTTATATAGTCATTGCCCGTACCCACTATAGTGAGCCCCAGATGGTTCTTAGCAAAATTTCACTACTTATACGAAAGAAAGGTGGAAATTGGAAAAGATAAAGTGAAAGTTATATAATGAGTAAAAAGAAACCAACGTCGAGTTGGGCGCCATAAAATGTTGAAAATTTGAATACAGCCCAAAAAAATCAGGTAATTAAGGTGAATCCCTTATTAAAAGTAAGCTGTCAGTATTGTTAAAACGTTAGTTAATGTTTCACTTTAGGTGAGATGCCCGATATATAAACGAGTTTTCCTCAATTTAATTAAGGAGGGAGGGAGATATAATAATCAATATATTTTTTTTTGCATTGTTTTACACATTTTTACTGTTCACATTTATGTAGATTATAAAAGTAAGTGATGGGAACACATACAAAAAACAACGTTTAATTTTTGGCGGATATATCCCTTATTAGGACCTTTGACACTTAAATAATAGTTTCATGAACGTATCGCTATCGTCACGTCGTCTATACAAGCTAAATGAGTGGACAGATTTTAATCAAATTTTTAATATTTAAACCTTAACTCGTGGCTAGTTTTAATTATATATTTTATTCTGATCATGGTCAAATAATATAGTTGACATATTTTGTAACGATGAAGATTTGGTTTTCGGGATAGGTGAGTGTGAAAGTTTGTGCGATATTTTAATACCGATTAATACACCTTCACTGTATAGCTGTTCATTTTTAACACAAAACAACAATCACATTATTTTACCTGTTTACGGTTATAACAGTTAATAATCACTCTTAAAATCACCACTTGCACAATTACCATTTCTTATGAATAAGACCGCCAGTCTTTGCATATTCGTTTCTCAAGGATCTACGTCATTCAATTCCGCTATCGGTACGCCTAATAAAAGTTTAACGCCACGTCTAATTGTAACCCCAGTTAAGCAATTGAGAACATTGCGGCATGTCAAAGGAAAGTCTAAATTAGCATACTCTAATGTTAATTCTCAGAACTGGCCATGAAATGTTAGAATTAGTTCAGTCCACGACACTTTATGTGTGGAAACGTCACGTGATATTATCATTTTAATTAGGTGAAGCTATTATGTTCATTAGGTTAATTTATTCGAAGACAATATTAGAGTGGGATGTTGAGAATCGATACTGAAATAACACAAGAGTATTGAAGTACAAAATACGATGTTTCGAAACAAAATACACTGTACATTGCAGTATTTTTTCTTTTTCTTGCGATTTAAAAGCGGAAAACCTTGCGGTCATCATCACATTAAAAAAGAGAAGAAAAGGTTAGGTTAGGTTAGGTTAGGTTAAGTTAGGTTAGGTTAGGTTAGGTTAGGTTAGTTTAGGTTAGGTTAGGTTAGGTTAGGTTAGATTAGGTTAGGTTAGGTTAGGTTAGGTTAGGTTAGGTTAGGTTAGGTTAGGTTAGGTTAGGATAGTTTAGGTTAGGTTAGGTTAGGTTTGGTTAGGTTAGGTTAGGTTAGGTTAGGTTAGGTTAGGTTTGGTTAGGTTAGATTAGGTTAGGTTAGGTTAGATTAGGTTAGGTTAGGTTAGGTTAGGTTAGGTTAGGTTAGGTTTGGTTAGGTTAGGTTAGGTTAGGATAGTTTAGGTTAGGTTAGGTTAGGATAGTTTAGGTTAGGTTTGGTTAGGTTAGGTTAGGTTAGGATAGTTTAGGTTAGGTTAGGTTAGGTTAGGTTAGGTTAGGTTAGGTAGGTTAGTTTAGGTTAGGTTAGTTTAGGTTAGGTTAGGTTAGGTTAGGTTAGATTAGGTTAGGATAGTTTAGGTTAGGTTTGGTTAGGTTAGGTTAGGTTAGGATAGTTTAGGTTAGGTTAGGTTAGGTTAGGTTAGGTAGGTTAGGTTAGGTTAGGTTCGGTTAGGTTAGGTTAGGTTAGGTTAGGTAGGTTAGTTTAGGTTAGGTTAGGTTAGGTTAGGTTAGGTTAGATTAGGTTAGGATAGTTTAGGTTAGGTTTGGTTAGGTTAGGTTAGGTTAGGATAGTTTAGGTTAGGTTAGGTTAGGTTAGGTTAGGTTAGGTTAGGTTAGGTTAGGTTAGTTAGGTTAGCAATCTAATACTCTAACAGCGTCAGATCGGAAATGAACAAGAGTTGGTCAAGAAAGACCTGATAGGAAAGATAAAAGAGAAGGATCTAACCTAAAACAACATGAAAAAATATCTAAATAGAAATAGAATCCATCGAGGCCTGTACTACATATGAATCTATAAACTTTTGTGGGAAAGAAAATGAAACGAGTAAATCCATTTGACACTATTTCTCACTCATCTATGTCCAAATTCAAATAAAAACACAACCAATATTCATCAACCAAAAAGGGACAAAAAACCAATGAACACAATCTTTGAAAATTTTGTATACATGAATGGTTGTTCAAAATTTCCACGTCCATTGCAATATCTCAGCTTCTAATTGACGTAGGAAGCTTATAGACCCATTAATGGAAAGTTCTTGATTGGAGACATCTACAGATTCCGAAACTCAGAATCCATATACAGGTTGTTCCGAAAAAATATATAACGTATTTTCCCCTTTTTTTAATATAAGCATGTCAATATTTCCCCCTCAGTTAATCCTATTTTGGTTAAAACAGAATCTTTTTATTTTACTTAGATACTAAGTAGGCCTAACGATGAATCAAATATCAGTCTTGTTTCTTCGTTACTCGTCCAAAATACAAGACAAACATTTATGTGACAGCTATTTAGAAAGCAGCTCACATTTCCTATCTGGTAATGTAACTAAATATTATTTTTCTGCACAGGGTGTTCCAAAAATAATTTAATTACGTTTAAAAAAAAAAGTATAGATTAACTAAAAATAGTGTAAAAAATTGGTAGTTAGTTCTTAGTCCAAAGGTTGTCTACATTCTCATATTAGTTAACATCTTATCAGTTGTTCAGGAGCCACTTTGTCTAATACATATTTACTGATTGATTTCTCGTGATTTGTTATTCAGTCGTGTTCAAATTATTTAGTTTAATTTGTTGTAAGTTTGAAATATGAGCAGTTTAAAATTTACAGCCTTTTTAATTCGACTAATCTGTTTTTTAGAAGGGTTTTAAAAGGGGTATGAGCACACTATAGTTTCCTATACCAAATGTTATATTCCTATCTTAATTTTCAGTGGCCTTTATAGTATTTAAGAACAGTTTTTGTTTTTCTGAGGCCATGAAATGTGAAACGCAACAATTTTTTGCGATTAACAAACTCACCCTAACTTCGTGTAATGAGTAAACAAAATTTTTAGATTGAACCAAACGTGTTATCGTAAATCTATCATGAAAAAACCAAACGCACGTCTTTAGTAGTAAACGCACTTCAATTCAGTAAACTATTAAAATTGAAATAAATACGAAAAGCTAAATGTACATAAATTCAAAACATCCCCCATAAATAGGCTTTCTTCGAGTAAATGGTGTGTACGGTGGTTTATTAACTGATAAATTCTTCAATCCACCCCTGTGTAAAAAAAGGGGTTGATTCTAGAGGGTGGTAAAGCTTCATATTTTGCTTCAATATTCAGTCATGTAAAAAGAAAATAGCCTGTTGGTGTTAAACAACTTGTAGGGGTGAATATTGACGGGGTTGGGGGTAGGGGGTTCCAATATGCTCTCATCATATATCTTGACCTCTGAAGGGTCATACAGCCACCTGACAGTCTGTGATAACGCAGCCCTCTTGTCCAGTCGCGTATGTTTTATCATATTTTACACGCGTCAACTCCTGACGTGCATGTCTCTTCTACGTGACTGTTAGAAACGATACGAGGGAATTTCTTTTGAGATTTTTATTAGAATTTCTTTAATTAAAACTGTATGGTAGGCAACAGATATAAGACTGAAATTAATTTGCTGCTCTCACATATACTATACGAGGGCACATATCTTATACATACGTATTATACATTGTTATACGAAGGACGATAAATCGATGTCGAGTCAATTGGGCAGATCTAGTCGTTTTGAAGTCAAATAAATCTCAAAAATAAATTTTTAAAACAACGTACCTCTAGTATCTGCATTACTCTACAGATTTTAAGCATGGGTAATCTTAATAAAATGTTGTGAGCACATTTTTGGGACTTTAATTTTCATTTTATTATTAACTAAATATTAGAATTGTGGCCATAAAAAGAGATGAAATATATTTTTTAAATCGACTCAAACGATTTTGATAAGTGTAGATTGTGACGCTTTGACGTCACGATTGGAGTCTAAGAACAAACTCGATCGCCAATCTTGAGAATGCACCAACTTTTAGCATGGGCTTTCAATTATTAATCTCTATAATGCACACCTAGACTTGTTTGGACGTCACAACGTGTAGTGTGTGCTGCACAGCTGTTGAGAGCCGGTAAACTACAGTAGTGTCTAGGAACAGGACGAGTGGACGTTATTTATTCCAGTGTAGTTTTTAAAATGATTATATCGATTCGGGAAACGGCGTTCTTGAGGTTCTCGGGAAAGTCTAAATAATAATTCATTCCGCGGTCATTAACCATATAGTGTATTAGGTAACTTAACCGGTCTTAACCGACACGTTGTGTCGTCCAACCAAGTCTCGTGTGCGTTATAGAGATTAATAATTTGAAAACCCATGCTAAATGTTGATGCAGTCACATGATTGGCATTCTCATGATATATATAATTATATATAGGCCTGTATATATATATATATTATATATATATATATATATATATATATATATGTGTGTGTGTGTGTGTGTGTGTGTGTGTAAATGGAAAAATTACAAATAGATGGCTTACGACCATCCTGTTTAAGTTAGATTTGTATGCTGATACTTTTATAATTAGGATCTCCTAGGTTTTTGAGGTTTGGTGTTTTAGCTATTAGAGTGGTGTTTGGTGTGACAGGGATAAGTGTTTTATGACGTCAAAGGATAAGGGTAACCACGTTTTCCTCGATTAAGTCTATCATTAGCATACGGCAGGTATTAAGTGGTTCCCAACAACCGAAATTCACCACAAGACTATGAGAACTACCGAATCGTAATGAGCTGTTATAAAAAACGTTGTTTTTTTTCAAAATCGCCACTACCGATTTTGTTGAAAATTTAATTGTCAATATTAATCAGCCGTAATAAGTAAAAATATATTACGGTTCAGGAATAATTCTCAAATTTAATTTTGGGGGATAATTGAGTGAGATATTTTGTGATGTTTTGGATTGATTCTTGATATAATCTTATAAAATGCCATGTTGCCATTCAATAATACACTAAATCATACATAAGATAATATACAGAATGATTGATAAAAGTGTACCAGCTGTTTTATTTGGAAAGTATTTGAGGTATTAAAAAAAGTTTAAATGGCAACTCCCGGAACTTTTTATATTTGGTTGTTTGGAGGATTTAAAATTTCGACACCATGACATTTTTCCATTACGACGGTCAACCTAAAAAGTTTTTTATAGAATGGTTTTAGATTCCACACATGATTTTAAGAATTTTATTCTTGTGTATTTTCTGGTATGTCCAACTGTTTTTTGAGCTAAAGAGATTTAAAGTAGTGAAAAAAAGTTTTAGAGGTACATTTTCTGCACTTAAAAAGTTAAAACTAAACTAAAATTGAAGCTGGATAGAGTGTAATGTAATCAAAACTACTAGAAATCTGAAAAACAACTGAATAAATTTTGTTACTGACGTGACAAGTCTAATAAGTGCCGATATTTAATGAACAATTAATTAATAATTATTTTTTACTGATTAACGGTTAATACTAGTAATTTTCAGTTTAAAAAACTTAATTTTTTTACTTAACAGTTTCAAAATGGCGTTCAGGTGAGTTGCCATTTGACTTTTTTTTTTAATATATCAAATAATTTCCACACTTATTTTGATCACATTTATATTGTTTTTCAAATTTATCTAAATTAGTTCAATTAAGAAACTATCGCCACAAGATTATTGAGTATAGTTCTTTGAACACTTATTTTCTTTTATAATTCAACTAACTTTCCTAAGTAGTGATTAACGATTGATAATTTTCAATAATGGCTTTCAATATCCAGAGCTAACATAAGTTAAATCAGTATCAAATGGCCTTATTACATAAAAAAGAATCCATTCAAATGTTTACTTTTGTGAGTACGGGAATAATATTCCCGAGGGACCCTAACTGAATCTACACATTATTGTAGTCCTTTTTTATATCTTTCGTTCTTTCCTATCAGGTCTCTTTTGACCAACTCTTGTTCACTTCTGACCCTGACATTAAGAGCATTCTAGGGTATTCATTTTATCTTCCTTTTGTAAAAGGCGGTAATGACCGAGAGGTTTTTCAAATTTAAACAACGAAAAAAACAAAAATATTAAAAAACTAATTTAAAACAAATGAAGACTTTGAACTGATATTGATAAATTAACAGCATGATGTATCCTTGCCGGAGTAAGTGTGCAGTTAAATTGTCTTTAAATATTTGGCCGATGGGGGCTCTGATATTTATCTACTTATTTATTAGACAAGCCAGAGCATCAAACTCTCAAATTTTACACCTATTATTATACACTGTAAGTTTATGGAGGACCTAAAATAAAATGGTACCAAGTCCACCCATCTAGAGAAGTTATCAAAAATGCAATTTCGAACCTTAACCTCCCAAAAAAGAGATCTAGAAGGGCTGAGATACTGACACCAGTGAAGATATTTTAATATATAAAGATTTAGCCGGCGCGAGATTAAAACCATAGTAACATACAAGATTATGAGGTTCAGAAAATATGTTTTAAAATAAAACTTACCTTACTAATCAAAACCACTTGATTTACCAATACAATTTAACATTTCCTACATGATAAAGAGACCAAATTTTGGGCATTCCGTTAAAAGATTTAATTGTCGTATATTGTATGATATAACTGGGTAAGTACCATGATGGTTCCATCAACTTGTTTTCAATCGTAATCAACGAGTAGTATAATCTATCTTACATAAAATCAATAAAATTTCCAAATACTATAGCTATCACTACTTATTTTCACTAATTTTAAGATTGTGTTCATTTTTTATTTTAAATGTAATAAGTAGTTTATTATCCAGAGTAGCTAAACAGAAAGTACCACCCATTCTTATTTTTAAAAATATTTGAGATATTTGAAATGTACTGTATTTGCGGAAATATCTTCAAGTGAGAGGGGCACCCTAACCTAAAAAAGAAAAAGTTTAAGTTATTTTAATTGTGGGGGCTCAAAAATTTCAAATGAGGCTTGTGATACCTCATTTTAAACATCTGTGTAATACAAGAAAAATGACATAAAATAAATTAAATTGTCACCGTCCGAAACAAAATGGCGGCCAAAAGAGTTATGTTATTCACGGGAGATCGACTCAGAAGGGATGACAATCGATTTTTCTAAATGTTGGTTCACCTTGTTTGTGGGGAATCTCTTAAATCTCTTAACCTAACCTAACCTAACGAAATTTTTGAAAACGTGTTTGAACAAAGACTATACTAACGCATGTCAATACATGGAGAACAATTTGAAAATTTAGTACGAGGTAAAAACACATTAATGTCACATAAGGGATGTACAGTACCCCCCCCCCCCCTAGCTTCGTAAGTAAAACAATTATATTGACCACCATTTTGTTTTGCTTGATCAGAATTTAATTTTATTTAAGTTATTTTTCTTGTCTTACAGATGAGGTATCACAAGCTATACTTGCTATTTGAAATTCTTGAGCAACCCTCCATTCCCCACTCCCTCAATTAAGAAATCTAAGCCTTTACATTTTTAGGTTGCTTCTCTCAACTAAAGAGAATTCTGAAAACAGATATTTCGAATATTTTTTAAAAATAACAGGGAGTGTTACTTTCTTCTCAGCCACACTGAAAATCACATAAAGTACGTTTGGACATATTTGTTGCAGTTTTTAAAGCTGGACGAAATGTGTGAAACGTTAGGATTAAGCAAGCTAAGAATTCAAAACTTTTCTGTTTTCACAAAAAAAAAAACAATCGATATGTGGATAAAATATGTGTTTCATAACAATTTATTTATCAATATTTTGGTTTTCAACAAATAATTTGTTTGAATACACGGCGACAATTGCGTTTTGTTCTGTTTTTTAGCGGCTATACTTGAGCAAAATTTGATCAAAGCCGATTTTGAGAGAATCGTAATTTATATTTTCACGACACCTACTTCCAAATTTTAAGTTATAAACAAAATAAAACGTCTCAAATTCTGGCCATAATACACCAAATTTGTTTAAAATTTGTCCACTCGTCTAGATTGTGGAACACAGCAGATACGATACAAGACACACAGACATTCTAAAAACAATTGGGTCGACATCGATTTTTGACCCATCTCATAAGGTTCTCCATACTTACTTTTGAGAGACTAAAATATAATAATATATTTTATTTCTCATGTGCAAGATTATACACTATAAAAAATACAAAATTCACAATAAAACATACCACAACAAATAAAAATATAATACAATACTCTAAATAGCTTATTTAAAAGAAAATACAATTTAAAAAAACTGACACAAACAAAATAGCACAAGAGAAATGTAGGAGGTCCTAAGGAAAAGCCTATATTGGACCCTCCATCATAATAGAAAATTTAAACAAGTAGAAATTGAAGATATCCTTATACTAAAAACAAAATATTCTTAGAAATAATTGTGATTAGTTATCACATAAATGAAACAATATCAAAAAAATTATCATACATAAACTAACTTCACAGTCTGAAGCATCAAAAAGCAAAACAACAGGCTAGTAAAAGATTATAAATATGTAAGGCACAATAGACACAATAAACTAAACTTCATCTACTACATTCACACACACATAACAATATACATATGCTAAAACCAATTATCTAATTTATCTATAAATAAAAATCTCTTCAACAATTAAAAAAAAATTTTTTTTTTTAAGATTTCATTTCCCTGATTTTATGTGGTATCATATAAAAAACCTTGGTGCAGCATAGAGATAGAAATGTCTATACGCTGTTTTACGAGGTAGTGGTATCCTATGATTACATTTAGATCTCAGAATACTATACCAAAACTATTCCTATTACACTTAAAAATATTCCACTGGTAACGTTTTCTACACTTATTCGTTAAAAGTGAAACTGGTGTCGCTGAACTTTTACATAAAAGTATTTCATATCTTATGATATCATTCCTACCCCCCCTCCTATCGGAAAAAAAGTCCCTAAATACTGACTTAAAAACAATAAAACAACTTTAAGCTGTACTTTGTTTACGAGCCTACCTCGTACATAAACTCCAATTATAATTGCTCGCCCAGTCTCGTCTATTTACCCAATATAATAACACATCATTAAACAAAATAAACCATCATTTTTATGACTATATTTCAAATGAAATAGAAGGAAGGTTTTATGTAAATAACGGAGCCATGGTTGTGAGTTGTAAAAATGATCATTGCAAATAAACTGGGACCAGTTAACGACTTCGGGTTTAATCGGTTCTTCGTAGCCGTTCACAAATGGGGGAGTGGGGGTACTTTAGTTAATTTTGCTAAGTTCAAGTGCATAATTGTTTGGTACAATTTAAATTTGATGAGAGTTTTGATGAGTCTTTTAGAGAGATTAAGGTGCTAACATTTATAATTATGGCGTATAAAAAAATATATGTGTACGGCGTTTAGATTAAAATTAACTCCAATAGTTTTAAAAATTTGAAAATCTGCAGTCATTCTAGTATCCCCTCTTTATTTCTTTAAACAACTTAGGTTTATTTATTTTTTAATTTTGTATTTAGTATTTTTGTTCTTATTATTGATTGTTTGAAAATATGTTTATCGGAAAAAAATACTCTCAAAAGTTTGTTTAAATTTGAAAATCTGCAGTCATCCTAGAATGCGCCTTTTATTTCTTTAAAGAACTTATGTTTGTTTATTTTTTTCAATTTTGTATTTAGAATTATTGTTTGTTTGAAGATATATTTTTCGGAAAAAAATTATTCTCAAAAGTTTGTTTAAATTTCAAAATCTGCAGTCATTCTAGAATCCCCGTTTTATTTCATTTAACAATTTATGTTTGTTTATTTTTTTCAATTTCGTATTTAGCATTTTTGTTCTTATTGTTTGTTTGAACATATATCTTTCGGAAAAAAATTATTCTCAAAAGTCTGTTTAAATTTGAAAATCTGCAACCATTTTAGAATACCCCCTTTATTTTTGTTCTTATTATTGCAGGGGTTCAATTAATTTTTTACCCCTTTCTAACCTAAAATATGTATTTTTACATACAACTATAAATAAATTTTATACTTACGCACTTGATTAATTCACAATTTCAAATCTAAAATGACAGTCTCATTACCCGTAAACAATATTAAAGGAAGTGAAAATGTCAGGAAGGTATAAAAAAATAACCAATCTGGAAGTTTATCATTCTGTCCTCTACTAATAGCCATGAACAAGACGGAAAACTACATTCGCAATATAGTGTGTAACGTCATTCTATAAGCAGTTCAGCGTGGTAGCATTTAGATGTCCTACACAATCAAACTCTTCAAATGTAATCCCAAAAAGATGTTTTCTTTGCGCCTTGTATGAAGTGTTAAATTGTATTTGGAAGATCAAGGAGTTTTACCCGGTAGGGTAAGTGTTTCTAACAGTTACTACATAAATTCCAAACATTGTTTTTGTGCAACCATTAGATGTGTTGAAAAGTCTTCACTCGCTACGCTCGTATCGGCCGTTTACATCTTCTAATTATACGAACGTTAATTTTTCTTAGGAAGTTACATTTTCGAAATTACATTTTTGTAAATAACTTTGTTATTTGTTATTATGGGTTGTTATTATAACACACAGAATCTAAATCTGCAAATTGTTATACAATTGTGTATGTTATAACTGAACAACACACGAGATATGAAGGAAAGAATTGTAAAAAATGGCCGCCATTTTGACATTTTAAAATCGATTTGTCTAATTGGATTCTATAAAAGCACACTATAGTCCCCTAAACAAAATTTCATGTTTTTATCTTATTTTTTGTGGATGACCTCGTCCTCACGTACAACTACGACAGACGAAAATGATTTTGTTGGTTTCTTGAAACTATGAAACGTGAACCTAACCTAACCTAACATAACTTAACCTAACCAAACCTAACCTAACCTAACCTAACCTAACCTAACCTAACCTAACCTAACCTAACCTAACCTAACCTAACCTAACCTAACCTAACCTAACCTAACCTAACCTAACCTAACCTAACCTAACATAACCTAACCTAACCTAACCTAACCTAACCTAACCTAACCTAACATAACCTAACCTAACCTAACCTAACCTAACCTAACCTAACATAACCTAACATAACCTAACCTAACCTAACCTAACCTAACCTAACATAACATAACCTAACCTAACCTAACCTAACCTAACCTAACATAACTTAACCTAACCTAACCTAACCTAACCTAACCTAACATAACCTAACATAACCTAACCTAACCTAACCTAACCTAACCTAACCTAACATAACCTAACATAACCTAACCTAACCTAACCTAACCTAACCTAACATAACATAACCTAACCTAACCTAACCTAACATAACTTAACCTAACCTAACCTAACCTAACCCTATTTAAACATAAGGAAGAATCGCATCTGATGTGACGACTTAAAATGGACTCTATATTACTCAAATGGGTAAAATGGACATTTCGGTATCAGAGATCAGCGTTTTCTGTGCAGATATATTTCTGTGTTTGAATTAGTTTGTATTGAAGATATATATACATAATTACTTAACAATATTTTTCAACGAAATTTATTTTGTAAATGGTACTTACTTTTCATTCCACTCACTTGCATGATGAACATAGGCAGTAGGTACTATTAAGAGCAATCTGAAATATAAATGAAAACAAATAAATATTATAATATAGAATGGAAAGCACAAATTTTAAAACAGAAAGAAATTAGAAACAAAATAAAATAGTGCTATGTCCATTATAGGGTAACCTATTAAACTCGTCTAGGCTGTAACTAATTCTCTATGATAACTCTATCTTTCCTTTTATACAGCGTGTTAAGTCCTGGGATGGTTTAATATTTTTTAAACCATTACAGATAGAGCTACAAAGCATTGTATATTGTTAATGGATATCAAAAGCTATTTTATTACGCATTCAGTGGACCGCTACCTTTCCAGGAGGATGGCCAACAAGGAGTAAGTAGGACATCTTATATGAGAGCATAGGTCGAATTGTACATCGAATTAAAGACCTCTATGAGTAGAACACAATTCCACAAACCCGACCTCAAAAGGTTCACCCTAGCTAAAATAGCGCGGTTTTAAAGTTCATATTAGCTACAACGTCAGGTATGTTGAATACAGCTTAATAATGTTTACAAGGTAGAGGTTTTAAAATTCAAACTTTGCAAATCAATATCTGGTTTAAAAAACTATTTTTTAGACTGCTCACTGGCTCTTTACCACCAATTTGGGGACGGCCCCCAAGGAGTCAAAAGGAAATCTTAAGTGTAAACATAGGTTGATATGTACATCAAATTAAAGGTCTATGTTAGTAGAGTACATTGCCGCAAATAACAACTGAAAGCAAGTATGTTTCCTGTTTGCGGGAATACCCACTATCAGTCATAAACAACTTTCTCTTTTAAGCCTATCATGGTTAATCTATTTTTCTTGTTTGATTTAATATGAATTTTAAACCCACACTATTTTAGCCAGGGCGAACCTTTTGAGTTAGGTTTGCGGCATTGTGTTCTACTCATAAAGGCCTTTAAATCAACGTAGAACTCGACCTATGCTCTCATTTAAGATTTCCTACTTACTAGATGGAGATAGCCTCCTTACAAACATTTTGGAAAATAAATTATGCAAAAATATATCACAAATTTTCTTACTCAACCAACCTCAAAATAAACTAAAATTAATCAATAAAAAACATCAGTTAATAGTTGTTAATCAAGGAGTGAAAAAGAACCCAATTGTCTAAATTAAATTTAGACAAATGTCTAAATTTAATTTAAAACAATTGTCTAAATTTAATTTAAAACAGTTGTCTAAATTTAATTTAAAACAATTATCTAAATTTATTTAGCTTGTGCCTCAACGTCAATATTTGATCAAAAACAAGCTTTTTTTGACGGTAATGAAGGTTGATTTTTTTTTTAGGCTCCGTCGGTAAAACTCTTATACTTGTACTATCTGTCCGTCTATAAGTTGCAACCAGTCTACACAGACAAGACGATAAATCCTATATATTTCAAACTTTGCATTTTTATTCTTCGTATTGTTCCACAAAATTACAATAAAATGACCTTTGGAGTTGAGGAGCAAATCTATAGAAGTGAAATATTTTGTTGTTGGAAATATTGTGCTGGTGTCAAATAAAACTAGAAGTTATACTGATTACGAATATGTATGTTTGTTTGACGAAAAAATTAGTGTTGGGGTTAAGAGGACAAATTTAAAGTGTCAGATATAAGCCCCCTTTAACTTGGACTTAAAAAGAGTGCTTCTAAGCTACGTTCCTAAACTTCAGGGTATGCTCCCTTGGGTCAAAATAAAAAAAAGTTCCATAAACATATGTCCTAAAATGCTTGGTTTTTCGCCTGTAGGCCATATTGTATTTTTTACATAAACATTAGTCCAAATTTGGTATACGTATTTTTTATATTACCTTTTTTTTATCAATTGAATATAAACTAGAACATTGTATTGCAGGGTTTCAAAATGGCGCCTGTTTAAAATACTTTGTAAAGATTTTTGATATAATCTACATTAAAAATTTTAAACTGCTCCGATTACGAAACCATGAAACAAATTCTATGTTCTTGGCACATTGATAAAAGGCCACGTAAAAAATATGCCACTTTGACTTAATATCTATTATTTCAAAAAATAAAGACTAATGTTTAACAAAATTAAAAGTTTGAAAAGCAACATTTTTGTCTTTTTACTCACGTGGAAAGACTATAATAGTAACATTTTAAATAAATTAATAATAATTTTTCTGCAATGTTGGCAATACACTATAAATATCAGGTATTTAATTGATACTCTTTATTCCCTAAAACAGTATACAAACTTTACAATGTAAAGTAATTAATTTTGAAAAATTTTACCGACATTTTGTTTTATTGAACATTGCTGGCAATTGTCTAGAACACCTACTGGGTTTGTAATTATTACTGGACCTTGTGAATAAGATATTATAGCTGAAATAAATAAATTACAGTGTTTTATAACACAATTAGTCCTTAATTCACAAGGTGCAATACATTTGTAATAATACAGACCTCATGTAAGACAATGTTTTAGACGTTAACCAGAAAAATATGATTTTTGTTTTCTATCGATAATTTTTCACCCTAAACAACATATATAAATAACAGTAGTGTTATTACTTTTTACCTTAGCTTTAGTTTAAATTTCACCTGAATTTGACTTTGAAAAATAAGAAAATTGTCTCTGGATACGTTGAATTTACGAATTTTCAAAACATTTAAGTGCATGTATCTCCTAAAAGTCTTAAAATAATTAGTTTTTTATCAAAATAGAAGTTCCTACAATTTAATGCTAACCGACATATTGGAAAAAATGGCGAGGGGTATGAAAAATTGGTAATACTTGTAATTTTAACTCACAAAATCGTGAGGTTAACTTTTTTTGTAACTTTTGTACATATCGAATGAAACAACGCTCACACATGTTTTGATCACTCTTTATATTTTAGTAAAGTTTGATCAAAAACGTTACAGCCGATTTTCAAAACATCGAAATTTTGAGTTTTATTTATTTGACAGCTAAATTCGAGGTTAGGAAATTCAAAATAGACTCCTCGATATCTGGAGTAAAACATGCTCACTTTTCATAGAATCTGCCACTGATTAGGGCTATAATAGAACAGTACACAATTTAATTAACAAACACACTTTAAAAAAAATTGACCTAAGGTACTTCGAAAACACAAAAATAAATTTTTTTTCTCACGATAAAAACTATCTTCATCCTTCGTATATTAAAAGAAAGTATAAAGGTATAACTTCCGTATAATTTTTGACAAACTCTACGGGTTCCTTTGCAACAACTGTTTCATATGCATGAAGTAAAAACCTGTTTTTTGTATTTGGCGAAAGACGTTCAAAGAGATTTTATTCTTATGTTGACTCTGCCAGCCCTACATATGTAAAGACGGGACGTGTGCGCGTGTGTGCATGAGTGCGCTTCAAAGGGGACTGTCCCTAACATCTGCAAGACCACTTGAAGACTTCATTTGAAGATGAATCCCCTCGCTTAGCTCATCCTTTGCCCACACGACTGCACTCTGTGGACGGATTCAAAAACCATTGTCAACATTCTTTAAGGGACAAATTAAGTTTAATTATTAAGATGTGCAGATGTTGGGAAAGGTTTGTGATCCTCGATGGAAAATAAATAGTACATGGTGTTCCGTAATGCTGTTTAAGAAATTAACTAGCGTTTTAAAATAGGTTGATTTTGACCAATTTGACTACCAAGATCTTCTCGTGAGGAGCTGCAGCTCCTCAAAATTTGACAGTTTAAAAAATATACCGTGATTATTTTAATTTGATCCAGTTCCTTTAATTTTGTTCTAATTAATACCAATTGCTAGATAAACACTGAATCACAATAAATCACTGTTTGTGAAGTGTATCGGAAAGAACTGAAATAGCAAAACTGTTGAAAATCGCGTCTCAATTCAATCACGTGATCACGAGTGCAACCAAACACCTATACAGGTAATAACTGTTTTACAATCACTGTGATAGAATCACAGTTCAATGAATCATCGACCATCACCACTTTATATAACCTAAAGTCTTCAATGGTCCCGAACACCAGAAGCCATGGGATATATTATTTTGTGTCGAAGGAGAGAGGGATCACTTGTTGCATTTTGACCCTAGGAGGATAAAACTAATATATTTAAACCATAATTCAAAACGTGTTCTGGGTTGATTTTTCCGGATACCAACTTAGTCAGATGGCTGAAATCTCCTTATATGAAGGAAACCGTTTAATTCAAGAAGGTAGCAACGATTCAGAAATCTTTTGTGTTATTGTGAGGTGTTTACTAGACGGAGATATAATTCTAACCGTTTGAAGCCTTCTTTAGGTTAGGTTAGGTTAGGTTAGGTTAGGTTAGGTTAGGTTGTGTCAGTAAGAATCCTGGGAGTATATGAGAAGAATATTCAGTTCATATTTATACATTATGATTCGGAACTGCACGGAAATCTCTCTGGAAAGGATTCTTTAAATGAAAATAAGAATCATAAAAAGTTCATGTAAACTAAAGGTCTGAAAACGCTTTTTTTCTCAACTGTCGACTATTATAAGTATAAAAATGACTAAATCTTTAGAAGTAAATAACATAAGTGAAGATTTGGTGTGCTCATTATTTATGTAATCTTTTACCAGTATACATTTTCAAAATGGCGGACGATTTAAAATGTTTAATGTCAAATATCTCGAGATTCAACTGTTTTCCTCTTTTAACAAAAACAAAACGGTTTTCAAAATTTTTATTCTCTAGCTCAAAAGATAAACAGAGTTATCAACAAAAACCCATATATATATATTGTAATTGTCAACAACACCCAATAACAGACTTAAATCAAAACATTTCTTAATTTCCATAATTTTTATTTACAAGTCTTTTTTCGTTTTATACTTTACGAATCAAATAATGCTGTTTAAATAAAGTTCCTCAAAATTATTTTGTTCAAATTTTCGACTACATTTTTAGAGGCGTGGGGGAGGCTACACATTTTCTATACAGTAACAAGAGATACTGTTCTGGGACCTATTTTTTCAATTTTTCAGGTCACAAAACGTATAAAACCACCAAATTTGCGTTAATTTATTCCCTGTGAAATTTAATATGGCTGCAAATTACCGGAGGATGAGAAATAAGGACAAAATCTTTCGCTAGTCGTAACTCGCTAAAAAAGCGTTTTTGAAATCTATGTTTTATAGAAACTTTTTATCTTATTTTCAGCTATAAAATTTCCCTAGAGATTGCCGTGTAGTTTCAAATCACCCTGTATAAATAAAATGTTTTAAAGTTAAAGAACATAATTTCACACAAATAATACGTTTATAAATCAATCGTGTTTCAACGTCAATGCGCCATCTTCAGTGATGCGTGTGCTTCAGTTCTTGATTATTGTAACTCACTCATCACTGAAGATGACATTTTCGTTGAAACGGTTTCGATATAATAAACGTTTTATTTATGAGAACTAAACACGTTTACCTATATTATTTGTTTATTTTTCAGCTCTGTACTAAAACCAAAACTATGAATTCTTTGCGAGGCACCCTGTATCGAAACATTGCCAAACCCAGACACCTAATTTTAAATAAAATACAGCCATGTCTATCATAATTCCCATACCCGCATAGTGTAATGATATAATTAAGACTAAGTAAGATAGTAGTCTATTGGGGTGTCTCGAACTTAACTGACATACAGCTGAAAGTCTGCGTGATATGACGCGAATTTATCTACAGGGTGTTCCAGAAAGAAAGCTACGTACATTGTGAACTGTTTCTAAAGCTAAATGTAAGGGAAAAACTTCACGTAAGTATAGGATTGATTTCCCGTCTGTCGGCGATTTTGTGTTTTTTAGAAAAATAATGATAACTTTTAAAATTATTAAGATTTCAAGTTTAAATTCGGTATAGCTTACACATTTTTTTAATTCTGCTTTTTACCAGTGTAGCAACAACCAAAACATTATTATGTACATTTTTTAAATTTTGACTATTAAATGATGACAAACATGTTAAAAATTGGTGCCATTTTTGAATATATATTGAAATAGAGTCAAAACAGTTTCATAAATACCATAAATAGTATTTTTTATCGAAATTTTAATAAAGGTTATTTTTGTTTTTGCCTCAAATGCTTGAAACATAATATTTTTACAAGATATTTTTCACTCAGGTTGGGGGTTTTTAAGCTTCACATTTCATTAAAATTTTAATGAAATCAAAAGAGGCGTAAGAAATTACATCTTTTATAAAGCCCTATTTCCGATATTTTGTTTTATTACCGATAATTCAAGAAACGCAATTTTCGGAGGGATGGAAAGCAATACGTTTTGTTTGTGTTATTAAACAAACAAATCATCAACATTTTCCAATAAAACTCCAATTAGATATTGTGTAAAAAAACATTTATCTGTAAACTGAATAGAGTTAAAAAATTATAATGTTTGAATTATTTTTAAACTCGTTAAGAATTCAAATACAAAACTATTAACTTCTATTCCCTCCTAAAAGACAGACGGATTTTAGACAAACAATATGGAACATTATAAAACTAAAAGAACACATTACCAGAGTGAAGACTTCCTGTGTTTTTTCCTTTCTGAAGAATATTTTTAAAAATAAATCCCTAATTGTTAACTAACAAACTCAGCATTATTGAATAAAGTCAATTTTCGTCAGGTTTACTTCTTTCCTGTCTGTTTTCCCTTAATTTTTTATTCCTGGAATTGTCATTTTTTTATAACCCTTGATAACTGTGCCAATCATACGAATAATTCTCCTATGTTGTTAGAGGTATTTTTTTGTGATTAGAGTAAACAGACATTACGGAAGTGTACTATTAATTTGAGCAGATTTTTTAAACTAACTTTGTTGTTGAATAATAAAAGAAATTAGATTACGACAATTAATTTTATATATACAGGGTGTCACAAGTCTAGTCCTTGGACCAAAATAACGAAAAAGTTCATGTTAGGACGAAAAATTATTAATAGAAAATCCGCCAATTTGTATTTTTTAAAAGAAAAATGTTGCAACTTTGGGAGTAGATAACGTGTCGTGGCATACGAATTTGTTATGTAATTTTTTTTAAGTGTAGCAAAAACAAAAAAAGGTTTAAAGTGTAGTTTCAAAATGGCGCTCGTTAAATATTTTTAGTAAAGTTGATTGGTTTCGAGTTATTTAACAAATCTATCTAATCATAAAGTTACAATGTTAAAAAAAAAAAAAAAAAAAAACAAAAAAACATAAATTATTTTAATTTTTGATTGACATATTTGTTGAGGATTAGTTTTGTTTTCATTAAGTATTAAATGAGAAAGTTTGTGCAGTGTTTTAGCACCGTTATTTCATCATCATAAAAAAAAATTACCTTTTAATCAATCTACTTACAGAGTAGACTCTTGTAGATTAACCCTAACCTAATATATTCACATAGGCAAGATTAAGATCTGTGAGTTTAATGAGTGCAGTTTAAACTTAATTATCTTGAGGTCGGTCGTGACAATCTTCCAGTGCGTAAAGCTGTGAGAATAGTGAAGAAGAAGAAGAAGAATAAGAAGACCGCACCGCGTCCGTGCTAGATTGTAGATAACATATGGTGAGTTATAGCAACCACCCTGTGAGATCTACAGTTGTCATAACAGATAGGCTTAACACTGGTTATGAAAATAATGAGGTATGATTTTACAACTTGAATTATTACGAGCGAGTAGGGTAACAGAGGTGTATTATACAGGGTGGCTCAAAAGTGTTCCCCTCTTGCTTTTACACGGGACTGTTATAAAAAATAGTTTCGGCTCTGCCGCTTCTTACAGGTAATACGACAGACAGGCATAATTACAAAAACTACTTTTTTGAACTGATATGATCTCAAAACTGTTAATCCACAAATAACATCGATTTTGTTTACCAGTTACAAGTCCTCCAGGCCCGTAATGTAGCGAGTACGTTCGTAGCAATCCCGAGGGACCTAGCTGGATCTACACCTCTTTTTGGGCTAGATCCCTTTCTTTCATCTTTTCTATCAGGTATCTCTCTCAACTAACTCTTGTTTTCTTCCGACCTTGACGCTATTAGAATATTCAAGGTCAAGGAGTCTTCATTTAAAATTATTTTTAAGGTTATGATAACCGAGAGATATCTAACAATTTAACGAGAAAAAAGTGGGGTTTATATTATAAATAAATATTTGCGACAGATAAAACTAAATTTAGATAAGAAATCTAATCAAAAAATGTTTCTCTTCTGGACCACCATTAAAATCTCTACTATACGATAACTTCGTTTTACTCAAGTTGCTAGTTTTTATCAGAGACGAATTAAAAACCCCACAAGAGGCTGTAAAGTATCAAAGTAAAGATCGATGTCTAGGGGTCTTTATTTTACTTTATTTAACAATTTTACCTTCTTTTTAAGACGTTGAAGATCGAACGGTTGTTTCCTCACCCACCATTAAAATTTCTACTTCACAATAATTCGTTTCACTGACATTACTAGTTTTTATCAGGGACGAATTAAAAAAAATCCTATAAGAAACTGCAATGATCAAGATATATTCGTCTGGCTGAGAAGAATTCTCCAGTAATTATTGCACCTGGATCCATTGTCCTGCGACTGCGCCGTTACTCTCCTCAATCATTAATACAATTAGTTAATTAATATAGAAATTAAATTCGAAATAAATCTTAATCATTTTGAGTTTTTTAATACGCTGCGATTATGTCCAGAAAAACTATTTAATCTGACATTCTACTCGTCTGGCCTTCTGTCGGAGAGATCTGGTTATCGTAAGGAAGACAAACTTGTGGTCAATTATATTCACATTGGTTCTAAGTTTTGTGACAAAATAGTATTAAATTTTTAAAAATATTAATTGTACTTTCATAAAATTACGGAAATTAAACAGGAAAACATTCACAAACATTGTACAAACTTTCTAACTTTTCCAACCTCAAAACCTTTTCGTCACCAAAAATGTGAGCTCGGTGGTTGCCAGTCAAAAATGAAAATAAACAATGATCACAGATTGTAAACAAGTATTTATAATTGATTCCGTTATGGCATAACGCGTCCATAGTGTAAATAGTTTTTTATTAATATCGAGCTTTAATTGACAGCAAAGGTATTTTAAAATATTTTTTACCAGAACCGTAATATTTATTTGTGATTACCTAAACTGGGTGATTTGAAGACCCAGATTGTACTTCCTGTAATTGTTCAGCAGGGATTATCAAAGTTTTACTATACTTGTTGCCTCTAAACAAACGTTTTTTTAAAAACTCCCTTCGGTTTTGTCATTTTGTCATAAAATAAAATCGCTAAACACGAACTCACTATTTTGTAAACAACAGTTCACAATAGGTTATATTACACTACAGTTGTTTTGTAGTTTGTTTTCTAAAAGTAAGAAAACCAAAATTCTGTTGTCAGCTGTAACTTGAGCAAAGTAATCCACAGCCACTTAAATATCATCACTTTACAATACAGGCATACTGTAACAAAAACTCCAACTAGCAGTCACAAAAACTGTACCTCGTGTTGCTTGGCAACCAAACTTTAAAAAATTTTTATATCCTAGTAATAAAATTATTAAAAATAGTTGTAGGCAGCTAATTACTATATGTTATGCATTTTCTTGTTCAGAAATATACAAATAACAAATTAACAACAACAAAAAAATTTTGAAATTTTGAAGTGTTCAACTCCCCTTAATCTCAATATGTCCCTGAAATTTCAACGAAATCGGTAAATCTGATTTTGAGAAATTACGCTGTTTATACAACCACATTTATTATTGCCAATTTCTAATGATTTTTTTAACTCAAAAACCAAGGTTTTTTTGAAAAGATAGCAACCAATACGTTTTGTTTGTGTTCTTAGAAGATATTTTGACCTAATTTTGATCAAAATCGTTGCAGTCGAATTTTAAAAAATCCGAATTTGTATGTTTATTCTAACGACAAGGTCTTACAAATTTTTAGATATTGAAAAAAATAAGAAAAAAGGTTTAGAGATATTATCAAAAATGCGCACATCCCAAATTTGATTAAGTTCATTAGCTCTCAAATACTCTAATAGCGTCAGGGCAGAAAGAAAAGAACAGTTTTTCAAAGGAGACCTGAGAGGAAAGAAGAAAGAAAGTGATCTAACCCAAGATTACATGAAAAGTTGTAAATCCCACTAGGTTCCCTTCTGATTGCAAGGCTCATACTCACTAAGTATTTATCAAAGTAAAAATGTTTCGGAGAGATAAATGTGGCGCTACGCTAGAAAATCCCGTGTAAATACTTAATTCATTTCTTTTGACACATTTACTTTTAATTTTAGACAATGTATGCAAATCAAATTTTGAAAAAACAAAAATTCAAAAATATAATTCGTCAAAATCAAAAAAGATTACAAATCTGGTGTTCTCAACTACTTCAGAAGAAAGAATAATTGTTTTCCCTCCTGTTTAATATACCATGTGTCCATAAAGTCCCACCTCCCTCTTATTTTTTTTATTAATGGAAATAGACAGATTTGCTTTAGGGAAAGTTTAGATAACCACAGGAGGAGTTTTTTGAAGTATCAAAATTTTCAACCCTTACCCCCAAAAAGGGGTAGTTTGGGGGTAAGTCAATAATTTTAAAAAGCAACCCCTATTGAGTGATACCTCATTTTAAAGGTCTTTTCAAAATAAGAATAATGGTGCAAACCAGAGGTCTCTAAGTTCATCTTACCCAACATAGCGACCTATCGAATTGTGAATTTTACGTTAATAATTAGACCGGAAATGTTACGAAATGTACAACAAGCTTTTGAGTCCAGAATCTATTTCTGCCAAAAAGTAAATGGTAGCCATTTCAAGAACTTAATCTGAGCTAAAAAAACAAGGTAAGGCTCTTACCATCACTTTACCAACATAGAGCAGTTTGTAATGTAATAAAAACAACCGGAGTTTGTAGTTTAACATTCCCAATTCGATTGGTTGCTATGTTGGGTAACATGAACTTAGAGACCTCTGGTTTGCGCCATTATTCTTATTTTGAAAAGACCTTTAAAATGAGGTATCACTCAATAGGGGTTGCTATTTCAAATTCTTGACGTACCCCCAAACTACCCCATTTTGGGGGTAAGGGTTGAAAATTTTGATACTTCAAAAAACTCCTCTTTTGGTTATCTAAACTTTTCCCAAAGCAAATCTGTCTATTTCCATTAATAAAAAAAATAAGAGGGGGTGGGACTTTAAGGACACGTGGTAGGCCTATATCATTAGGTAATATTGATAACTGTTTGTTTCCTACACATAATAAACAAAATCCTTTCAATTACTTGGATAGGAAGACTTGTAAACAAGTGCACGTATCATTTTGATTCTTGTACTTGGAACACCTATCCTGCATCAGAACTTTTAAATTCAATGTGATCGTAATTGCATTTCTAATAATCGATACTGTATTACGACTAATCAAAGTTCCAATTGATTTAGTACCTGTTTTCCTTTTATTAACCGGTTCCGGCTGATAATTTCGACAATCTGTGGGCGTGGTTGGCGATGAGTTTAGTGTGGTTACAGGGAGACCAGCAGCCGCCCAAGTCTAAAAACTTGTTGGCACCGTAGAGAAGAACCTTAATGTAATGAAGAAATAAGGTCTAATGTACTGGCTTTCATATAAGTGGTTACATAACGTTCGCGAAAGAATGCGAATTTCCTTATTGAGAAGGAGTGTGTATTGTCTGCCGATTTTAAAAAGAGTGTTCAATGAGATAATTGAGAAAAAAATCGATTTATTGTATACAGGGTGTTGCAGAAATCGTTCCAAAACTTCAGGAGCTTATTTGTCACATCACAAGCGAGGAAAAGTTTACTTTAAAATATTTCCGAAAATCGTAAGTTTTCTATCAAGCAGTCATTTTGTGTTTTTAACAAAAAAGCATCATATCTTTTTATCGGTAAATGCGTTGAAATCTCCGACGCTACTTAGTGTTATAAAAATCCAATTTAAGAAAAAATAATCAATCGATTTCAGTTACGCATTTCAAAATGGCGACTGTTTTAAACTTTATAACGTTGAATATCTTAAAATCCAGAAGGGATCAAATATTTTCCTTTTTTAACGACAAACAAAGGTTTAACGAAAATTGTTTCTGTCGCTTAGACGACTTCTGTGTTATAGTCAAAAAACTGAAAACATTATTTTTTTGTAATTGTCTACAACACCCAAGATAGACTAGAACGAATATATTTGTTTTAATTTTGTAAATTTTTACCTTCAAATCTTCCTGTAGCTTAAAGAAAAACTTAGTTATCTACACACTCAATAACATGTAATAACTAATATCATACAATTTTGTGTTTTGTAGTAATGTAATAAAGCTGTAAGCCTACAGTGTATGGCAGACAACAATGTTAAGAAACAGCTGTTTAATAATCCAAAACATTGATAAACATTCCAACGGTTACTCTGTCACATTTAACTAAACTTCCTACAGCTGTTTAAAAACATGTATTAATGTTACACTACATCTGATTGTTAACAAAGTATTTTTGTAAATAAAAACCTATTCCCACTTAGTCTATTGTTATTGATCACAGTGAGTGAATAAGTGGAATCTAAGTGTTGTTAAAAACAATATTGTTTTTCATACTATCATGCACACCAGGGCGGAAAATATCACGTATTTTAAAACTCAGAATTGGTAGACATGGATATTATTACAATAGTCTTAAAGCTAAAACTTTACTAATCGAATACTACCAGTTTCTCACGGATGTATGGACAACTCAGCTGTTCTTCTAGCCAAGATTTAGTGATAAAAATTTGCAGAAAACAAACTATAATTTTGGTTTTAGGGTAGTCCTAACTGTTTTAGACAACTACCAAGAATTAATGTGTTCAGTTTTTGTCAATGATTGAGTTGTTCATTAAGCTAAATAAATAGTATAAACTATTTTTTCATCGTGTAATTGAAAAGTTTATATACCCGCTTTTTTTAAATGAATAAAGGAATTCGATTGATTATTATTATTTTTTTTTACATTGTGTCCTTATCAACACTGAGTATTATACAAAATTTTAACACATATCATTTAACGTTAAAAGGTGTTTTTTGTTTTGTTAAAAATACAAAATGGCGGCTAGATACAAAACTAGTAATTTTAGGAATTGTACACTTTTAAATTGCTTTTGATGCGAGGAATAAGTTTTGTAACTAATTTTGAAAACACCCTCTACATTATTTATAAATTAAAAAACATTTTTACATAATTACTTTTTTTACTATATCACATATTCCTAAGAAATTTATGTAAAAAATTCGATGATGATTTTTTTTACGGATATATCCATATTGGGGTTCCCTGGGTCCACAAAAGTGGATTTTGGTCCATGTTCGGCATCTGTCTTCTTTTGTATGTGCAGTGACCTAAATCTCAAACACAAAAACCAATTGAATAAAATCAGATATGTAGACATATTTTGACTATAAATAAATATTGAGCTTGACTTTTGAGATAATATTATGTAGAACAAAAACTCGAACACAAGATCTCACAAAAACTACGTTTATTCAATCAAACGCGTTTCAACGACAAAGTCGGCATCCTCAGAGATACAGGAGTTACAATAACTAAACTACAACTGACTATATTTTGACTATACATTTTTCAACTCAAAATTTGTTGACAAGAGAAACAAACGATGTTGATAAAATCGTACTTAAGTGTGGCCTCTAAGGCCCCAAACAAAACGTATTGGTTGCCATCTATAAAACACTTCGAAGCTGTTATAAAATTCCTTATTTTTCAAAACCGACTCTACAGATTAGGTTTAAATTTAAATGTAATCTTTAGATTAATTACCCAAATTCGTATGCAAGAGCTCACAAGTAAAATAGTTATTTGTGTATTAAGAGAACAACGCCTTTACTGCTTCAGATAAAAAGTTGCAATTTAACTAGATCAACAAAGGCACTTTTTGTTGGAGTTACAAATAATATTTTTCCTACAGCTGCAACAAAGTCATAAATGAAATAGATTAATTATTAAACATTTTAAAGACAATAATGTTGAACTAATCCACCCTATATTTTAAGATAACACAGTTCTATTTACGATCGCAGTTATCGCGGTTTTTAATTCAGAGATCAGAGCGGAAGATACTGAATGCTCTTTCATTGGAGACAATCATAGATTGTAAACGTGAAAATTGTTCACTACCATCAATATATTCTATGTTTATAACGATAGTAATTAATAATGCGTTTTTGAGGTTAGTTGTTTGTAAACATTGAAATGTTTGTTATTGTTGGTATGGTAACTAGGGACAGCTGATAGAAAAACTTGGATATAGATACATTGACCAGGCTTTATTAATGAAATGGCATTACATTGTGCTCTAGAGCAGTTGAATTCTATTTGTAGATCGCAAAACTTATTTTCCACAGTAGCTGTAGAGGAAAAAGTAACACGGTTCAGCAATAATTGGCACAAAAACTAACCTTGACCGCCGTCATTAAAACTTTATTTTAACCAAACACGTTTCACAATGACAACGTGTTTACGGTACAGAAAAGCAAGTTTAGGCTCTTATTAAATAATACATATTTTGGTTCATTTTAACTTTTTGATTGACAACTGCTGAACTTATCTGATTAAAACTGGTTTGGGTTGGTTTTTATTTAGTTTTGTGGATGAGTAAGTGAGAAAGTTTGTGCACTATTTATTTAATATTGAGTATATATACGTCGTCTTTAGTACAATGTCCTTCAACTGTACTGATGGAGGAAGTGCTCAATGATTCTTGTCTCTTGGTGATTCAATAAAACTCTGGGATTTGCAAAACAGACAAGGTGTAGTTTGTAATTCTATTTGTTTAACTGCAAAGGGAACTTTGAAAAGATCCACGTGTTCATTATTAAGGTGCACAATGATTGACTCAACATAAATGGAGAAGTCAATAGAAGTTAATCCTATATTGACTGTTATGAATGATATTTCTATTATAACTTTATTATTTAATGGAATAGTTTTTATATTCCTATATTTATAGGTGGTTCAATTACAGAAGTTAATACATTGGTTTAAAACCTTCACCCCAGATCGAAAGCAATCTTGCGACAAGAAAGTTAGTTCAATGAATGTCTCTTCGTATAGACTTGTAAAGTAATACAAGAATAGAGTCGACACGAAGCTTGCTCACCTCTATTGTTTAACCGTACCCGGACTGTAATCCTTCGTGGTCCTTGATCCTTGATAGTTCAGAAACACAACGACATCGCTGGCACTCTGATAACGTTTGATGATCTCGCTTTCGACAGCCTCACTGCCCACCCCCAGTCCACTCACTGATTGATTGACCTTAATTTCCTCAAAGCCTTGGCTTATATATATTTGAGTAAACTCAGAAGTTTCGTAACTTTTTACATCTTGTGGGAATTATTGTTTATACTCTGGTAACTGTTGTCGGGTAACTTGATCGTCTAATCTAATTCTAATATTTAAATCCTAACATGACCTTGCGCCCTGAGAAAGGAATTCGTAATCTGCTTAATTTTGGAAATGTCATCACTGAGCAGGTAGGAGGTAATAGAAGGCAATAAGTCAGAAAACTGCAGATACTAAAAAAAATAGTGGAGTTGGCAGTTCGTGAAATATGTCAATTCTGCTTATACGGAGTCGCAATACAGCGTACTTGGAAGGTCTAGGGTGCTAATCTTAAGTTTCGCTTGGGTTTCTAGGGAGTATCTGAAAAAATTCCAATCAATTCCACAGTAGATTGACCTAGTGACAACAAATTACAACATAAAATTTTAATTTAAACGCAGATATTTCTTGTTGAAACTTCATATTCAAGGATAAAATAAAGCAATAAAGCTGAAAGTTTCAAAATATTTTCATAATATAAATGAGCAACAATTGTTTCGCCTTGCGGCATCATCGGGCAAATATTCCACTCGCGTCAGTTGTCCGATGATGCCGCAAGGCGAAACAATTGTAGCTCATTTATATTATTAAAATATTTTGAAACTTTAAGTTTTATTGCTTTATTTTATTCTAGAAAATAAAATTACTAAGAGTATATTCTTCTCTTTTAATTGGCCAATTTATCACTTCTTCACGTTAGCCAAAGATCCTTTTAGGCTCCCAAAAATAGATTGCAGCCTCTTCAGATCCTAAGGTACACAAGAAAGATTTGATTCTTTGTCAAAGATTATACAATCTAAGTTCTTTTTCTATCAAGGCATTTATATTCTAAGATCACGTGATGTCCAGTTTTATCATATAGGTCACAATTCCTGCTTAGAGATTCCTAAGTGAATAATTCCATTTAGGTGGTAGTGCTATATAACGAACTCTAACGTTCACCTTATCATAGAGTCGGATGTAACTAGCTAAGAGTAGACATGAAGAGACTTTTCTCTTCCTTAACACCAAGATACTCCTGTCGTACCCTTCCTGAGCTTAAGATGACTCCATAACCAGCTTCTTCGATATGACACAGAATAGATCATGCTTCACTCCTGTCGTACCCTTTCTGAGCCTAAGATGACTCCATAACCAGCTTCTTGGATATGGCATAGAATAGATCAGGTTTCACTCCTGACGTACCCTTTCTGAGCCTAAGATGACACCATAACCAGCTTCTTGGATATGTCACAGAATAGATCAGGCTTCACTCCTGTCGTACCCTTTCTGAGCCTAAGATGACACCATAACCAGCTTCTTGGATATGTCACAGAATAGATCAGGCTTCACTCCTGACGTACCCTTTCTGAGCCTAAGATGACTCCATAACCAGCTTCTTGGATATGTCACAGAATAGATCATGCTTCACTCCTGACGTACCCTTTCTGAGCCTAAGATGACTCCATAACCAGCTTCTTGGATATGGCATAGAATAGATCAGGCTTCACTCCTGACGTACCCTTTCTGAGCCTAAGATGATTCCATAACCAGCTTCTTCGATATGGCACAGAATAGATCATGCTTCACTCCTGACGTACCCTTTCTGAGCCTAAGATGACTCCATAACCAGCTTCTTGGATATGGCACAGAATAGATCATGCTTCACTCCTGACGTACCCTTTCTGAGCCTAAGATGACTCCATAACCAGCTTCTTGGATATGGCACAGAATAGATCAGGCTTCACTCCTGACGTACCCTTTCTGAGCCTAAGATGACTCCATAACCAGCTTCTTCGATATGGCACAGAATAGATCATGCTTCACTCCTGACGTACCCTTTCTGAGCCTAAGATGACTCCATAACCAGCTTCTTGGATATGGCACAGAATAGATCAGGCTTCACTCCTGACGTACCCTTTCTGAGCCTAAGATGATTCCATAACCAGCTTCTTGGATATGGCACAGAATAGATCATGCTTCACTCCTGACGTACCCTTTCTGAGCCTAAGATGACTCCATAACCAGCTTCTTCGATATGGCACAGAATAGATCAGGCTTCACTCCTGACGTACCCTTTCTGAGCCTAAGATGACTCCATAACCAGCTTCTTGGATACGTCACAGAATAGATCAGGTTTCACTCCTGACGTACCCTTTCTGAGCCTAAGATGATTCCATAACCAGCTTTTTGGATATGGCACAGAATAGATCATGCTTCACTCCTGACGTACCCTTTCTGAGCCTAAGATGACTCCATAACCAGCTTCTTGGATATGGCGCAGAATAGATCAGGCTTCACTTCTGACGTACCCTTTCTGAGCCTAAGATAACTCCATAACCAGCTTCTTGGATATGTCACAGAATAGATCAGGCTTCACTCCTGACGTACCCTTTCTGAGCCTAAGATGACTCCATAACCAGCTTCTTGGATATGGCACAGAATAGATCATGCTTCACTCCTGACGTACCCTTTCTGAGCCTAAGATGATTCCATAACCAGCTTCTTGGATATGGCACAGAATAGATCAGGCTTCACTCCTGACGTACCCTTTCTGAGCCTAAGATGACTCCATAACCAGCTTCTTCGATATGGCACAGAATAGATCAGGCTTCACTCCTGACGTACCCTTTCTGAGCCTAAGATGACTCCATAACCAGCTTCTTGGATATGGCACAGAATAGATCAGGTTTCACTCCTGACGTACCCTTTCTGAGCCTAAGATGATTCCATAACCAGCTTCTTGGATATGGCACAGAATAGATCAGGCTTCACTCCTGACGTACCCTTTCTGAGCCTAAGATGACTCCATAACCAGCTTCTTCGATATGGCACAGAATAGATCAGGCTTCACTCCTGACGTACCCTTTCTGAGCCTAAGATGACTCCATAACCAGCTTCTTGGATACGTCACAGAATAGATCAGGTTTCACTCCTGACGTACCCTTTCTGAGCCTAAGATGACTCCATAACCAGCTTCTTCGATATGGCACAGAATAGATCAGGCTTCACTCCTGACGTACCCTTTCTGAGCCTAAGATGACTCCATAACCAGCTTCTTGGATATGGCACAGAATAGATCAGGCTTCACTCCTGACGTACCCTTTCTGAGCCTAAGATGATTCCATAACCAGCTTCTTGGATATGTCACAGAATAGATCATGCTTCACTCCTGACGTACCCTTTCTGAGCCTAAGATGATTCCATAACCAGCTTCTTCGATATGGCACAGAATAGATCATGCTTCACTCCTGACGTACCCTTTCTGAGCCTAAGATGACTCCATAACCAGCTTCTTGGATATGGCATAGAATAGATCAGGCTTCACTCCTGACGTACCCTTTCTGAGCCTAAGATGATTCCATAACCAGCTTCTTGGATATGGCATAGAATAGATCAGGCTTCACTCCTGACGTACCCTTTCTGAGCCTAAGATGACTCCATAACCAGCTTCTTGGATATGGCATAGAATAGATCAGGCTTCACTCCTGACGTACCCTTTCTGAGCCTAAGATGACACCATAACCAGCTTCTTGGATATGGCATAGAATAGATCAGGCTTCACTCCTGACGTACCCTTTCTGAGCCTAAGATGACACCATAACCAGCTTCTTGGATATGGCATAGAATAGATCAGGCTTCACTCCTGACGTACCCTTTCTGAGCCTAAGATGATTCCATAACCAGCTTCTTGGATATGGCATAGAATAGATCATGCTTCACTCCTGACGTACCCTTTCTGAGCCTAAGATGACACCATAACCAGCTTCTTGGATATGGCACAGAATAGATCATGCTTCACTCCTGACGTACCCTTTCTGAGCCTAAGATGACTCCATAAACAGCTTCTTGGATATGTCACAGAATAGATCATGCTTCACTCCTGACGTACCCTTTCTGAGCCTAAGATGACTCCATAAACAGCTTCTTGGATATGGCACAGAATAGATCATGCTTCACTCCTGACGTACCCTTTCTGAGCCTAAGATGACTCCATAACCAGCTTCTTGGATATGGCACAGAATAGATCATGCTTCACTCCTGACGTACCCTTTCTGAGCCTAAGATGATTCCATAACCAGCTTCTTGGATATGGCACAGAATAGATCAGGCTTCACTCCTGACGTACCCTTTCTGAGCCTAAGATGACTCCATAACCAGCTTCTTGGATATGTCACAGAATAGATCAGGCTTCACTCCTGACGTACCCTTTCTGAGCCTAAGATGACACCATAACCAGCTTCTTGGATATGGCACAGAATAGATCATGCTTCACTCCTGACGTACCCTTTCTGAGCCTAAGATGACACCATAACCAGCTTCTTGGATATGGCACAGAATAGATCATGCTTCACTCCTGACGTACCCTTTCTGAGCCTAAGATGACACCATAACCAGCTTCTTGGATATGGCATAGAATAGATCAGGCTTCACTCCTGACGTACCCTTTCTGAGCCTAAGATGACACCATAACCAGCTTCTTGGATATGGCACAGAATAGATCATGCTTCACTCCTGACGTACCCTTTCTGAACCTAAGATGATTCCATAACCAGCTTCTTGGATATGTCACAGAATAGATCATGCTTCACTCCTGACGTACCCTTTCTGAGCCTAAGATGACTCCATAACCAGCTTCTTGGATATGGCACAGAATAGATCATGCTTCACTCCTGACGTACCCTTTCTGAACCTAAGATGATTCCATAACCAGCTTCTTGGATATGTCACAGAATAGATCATGCTTCACTCCTGACGTACCCTTTCTGAGCCTAAGATGACACCATAACCAGCTTCTTGGATATGTCACAGAATAGATCAGGCTTCACTCCTGACGTACCCTTTCTGAACCTAAGATGATTCCATAACCAGCTTCTTGGATATGGCATAGAATAGATCAGGCTTCACTCCTGACGTACCCTTTCTGAACCTAAGATGACACCATAACCAGCTTCTTGGATATGTCACAGAATAGATCAGGCTTCACTCCTGACGTACCCTTTCTGAACCTAAGATGATTCCATAACCAGCTTCTTGGATATGGCATAGAATAGATCAGGCTTCACTTCTGACGTACCCTTTCTGAGCCTAAGATGACACCATAACCAGCTTCTTGGATATGGCACAGAATAGATCATGCTTCACTCCTGACGTACCCTTTCTGAGCCTAAGATGACACCATAACCAGCTTCTTGGATATGGCATAGAATAGATCAGGCTTCACTCCTGACGTACCCTTTCTGAGCCTAAGATGACACCATAACCAGCTTTTTGGATATGGCATAGAATAGATCAGGCTTCACTCCTGACGTGCCCTTTCTGAGCCTAAGATGACACCATAACCAGCTTCTTGGATATGGCATAGAATAGATCAGGCTTCACTCCTGACGTGCCCTTTCTGAGCCTAAGATGACACCATAACCAGCTTCTTGGATATGGCATAGAATAGATCATGCTTCACTCCTGACGTGCCCTTTCTGAGCCTAAGATGACACCATAACCAGCTTCTTGGATATGGCATAGAATAGATCAGGCTTCACTCCTGACGTGCCCTTTCTGAGCCTAAGATGACACCATAACCAGCTTCTTGGATATGGCATAGAATAGATCATGCTTCACTCCTGACGTACCCTTTCTGAGCCTAAGATGACTCCATAACCAGCTTCTTGGATATGTCACAGAATAGATCATGCTTCACTCCTGACGTACCCTTTCTGAACCTAAGATGACACCATAACCAGCTTCTTGGATATGTCACAGAATAGATCATGCTTCACTCCTGACGTACCCTTTCTGAGCCTAAGATGATTCCATAACCAGCTTCTTGGATATGTCACAGAATAGATCATGCTTCACTCCTGACGTACCCTTTCTGAACCTAAGATGACACCATAACCAGCTTCTTGGATATGTCACAGAATAGATCAGGCTTCACTCCTGACGTACCCTTTCTGAACCTAAGATGATTCCATAACCAGCTTCTTGGATATGTCACAGAATAGATCATGCTTCACTCCTGACGTACCCTTTCTGAGCCTAAGATGACACCATAACCAGCTTCTTCGATATGTCACAGAATAGATCATGCTTCACTCCTGACGTACCCTTTCTGAGCCTAAGATGATTCCATAACCAGCTTCTTGGATATGTCACAGAATAGATCATGCTTCACTCCTGACGTACCCTTTCTGAACCTAAGATGACACCATAACCAGCTTCTTGGATATGTCACAGAATAGATCATGCTTCACTCCTGACGTACCCTTTCTGAGCCTAAGATGACACCATAACCAGCTTCTTCGATATGGCACAGAATAGATCAGGCTTCACTCCTGACGCTTTTGTTAGTCAACACCTCTGCACAATTATTACCGCTAATAGTAGGATGTCCTGGAATTCAGCAAAACATACATAGTTAAGTTCTCTCCTCCCTACAATCATGATGTGATTCTGTAACAATCCCATATTAATTTTAACCTGAATTAATTACAATCCAAGATCAGTGAAATCATTTAACAGTCTATATTGATATCTTTATAATAGATTAAAGTCTCAATTTTAGAAACATTCCATTTCTGACTAAAACACCTTTAGTTACATTCTCAGTGGTAAGGTCTACCTTCTCGGATTTCAGTTCCTGTTCCACCCTTGAGAGCTGTCTATGAACCACTTCATCTTATCTATGGTTAAAATATCCTTCCTTCTAGTTTTTTTTTTTGGTATGGTATTACCACTCTAACTGATTCTGAAAAGGAAAACTGTTTGTTGAACATTCTAGAGGTCACAGATTATGTTCGACTTTTTAGAAATATAAGCACAGATTTACGAAACGTACAAGGTCGTTAACCAAGAAAAAAAGTAATTAAATAGTGCTCACTCATCCATCTCACTCATCCATCTCCAAACCAAATAAAACCTAACCTAACCTAACCTAACCAAAACTAAACGTCCTTTAAAATATCAGTTCGGTAGATGTCAATCAAAGGGAAATGACACATGGACGATGTTTTTGAAAAATCATATAGGAATATGAAATCTGGTTTAGGTAACTTTAGTGTGCTCATTTAGAATCACACTGAATTTAAAAATTAATTAATTGAGAACGTTAAAATGGCGGTCGTTTTAAACAGTTTTTGTTCATGAAACTGTTATTCAACTTGAATCACACTAAATAAGGATATAAATTTCCAGATTTAAATTCTACACGTAATGCTACAAACCTCTCCTATTCAGATGACAAATAGCAACGCTAAAGTAAAAATATGTAAATTTGTACCTTAACTTTTCAAGAAAACGTGACAATCAGCAGGATCGAAGCAACGACACCAGCAATAGGAAGTGGCTTCTTCACATATGTACATCTTCTTGGCTTACCAAGACCGAGACATTGATACGAGCGAAGCGACTATCCTTAGCTGTCATAAATAAAGTGAAGATGTACACAATTACGATGTTCAGAAAACCTGTGTAACAATTATTTCAAACAAACTGTATAAGACCACTTGATCTACCAATACAATAATTTAACATTTCCTACAAACTTCAAGAACCTAACTTTGGAAATATATTTTGAAAATCTGCTCGTGTTACTTTGTATGATTGGGCTGGGTAAGTACCATGATAACGCCCACTGGTTTTTTATGTTCATTAAGACGTTCTGAAATATATTCTATCCACAGAGATATTTCAAATAGCTGGTGTTGGTGATCTTACATTGAAGATAGTTTTTGGATAACCTAACAGATTTTTTCTGATTTCTCTGGTCCACTATTTAATTCAACAACTAAATATATCCCTTGAATATGTCAGATGTGATTGATGACATAAAATCTCTACGCATGCGTATTTCATTTTTTTTGTTCTTAACAACTTCCCGGGTCAACCTTTTCCTCGTAATCAACTCGGAAACAACCTCTATTAAGTTGACTATATATTACCCTGTAATTGTTAAGCTCACAGGCTGTCGATTCAAAATTACCAGGATCTCGGATCTTAGGGTCGTATAAAATTACATTTAAATGGCGCTTCCATACTATTTTGTTTGCAATAAATTTGGAACTTTGACAAGTGGAATGGGTTTCGCTAACAATAATGATTGTGTATGTGGAATTTTGTATGTATAATGATGTAAAAAGTACAAGGATTTTATGAGGCCGTTCATGATTTTTTTTTTAGTATACTGGGAATTTTAGACATCTTACCTTTATTGTTAATAATAATAAATTAATTATAACTTACCCACTAATCGATGTATAGGGTAAGTTTAAATAATCGCAAAAAATCGACCTCTTTTTTGATCTATCTTCACGTTTCATGGATTCAGAAGACCAATTATCAACTAGCCGTCCTTCCATCAACGTTGTCGCCTGCACTTGATCATGCTAGAGGGCACAAATACCAAGTGTCCTAAAACTCCCCCCCTATTATTATTTTTTATTAATGGAAATAGACAGATTTGCTTTTGGGAAAGTTTAGATAACCAAAGGAGGAGTTTTATGAAGTATCAACATTTTCAACCCTTACCCCCAAAATGGGATAGTTTGGGGGGTAAGTCAAGAATTTTAAATAGCAACCCCTATTGAGTGATATCTCATTTTAAAGATTTTTTAAAAATAAGAATAATGACGTAAACTAGAAGTCTCTAAGTTCATCCTACCCAACATAGCGACCAATCGAATTGTGAATTATACGTTAATAATTACACTGGAAATGTTACAAAATGTACATGCTTTTGAGTCCAGAATCTATTTCTGCAAGATGTAAATGGTAGCCATTTCGAGAACTTAATCTGAGCTAAAAAAACAAGGTAAGTCTCTTACAATCATTTTAGCAAACGCTGTCTTCGTTTGTCGCGATATTTTGCACCTAATTTTAATTTTTAAGTCTGATTATTAATTTTTGACCTGAAAGAAATCAGTAGATACGATTTTGAGAAATTACATATTTTTTTTACAGTCCCATAGCTGATATTTTGATAACGGTATTTATCCCTAAATTGTAGTTATCAAAAATGTGAAAAAGGATGAGAGAAAATCGAGAAATGGCGAAGAGTATGTCTTGTTGTTGTTTGGGTTTTTAGAAACCATAAATGAATAAAAAAAACAAAATTTAATTTATTTCCATGACGCTACCCCCAAATTTGATTTAGCGTAAACGTTTGAGGTGCAGGATCTGATGGTCCTGCACTTCGTAACTTCGTCCTGCACTTCGTAACTTCGTCCTTTAAAAAAACAGTTATCTAATTGTCTATATCTGAGGGGAAAATTCTAGGTGTATCATATATGCAAGGCGAGTAAAAATCAAAACAAAAAATTAACCAACCTAGTTGGCAGTTGGCAGCACTGAAGTTTGTAATATGGATCGGTGAGATGAAGGTGTAAGATGCTAAAAGATTAGCGAAAGAAGGTCGCTCGTTAAAAGATTTTATGCAAGGCAATTTGAGTTTGGGATGAAGTTAATAAGTACCCAGAGATTTGTAGGCGCCACAGGTTGGGAGGGACTCCGTTGTGACCGCAAAAACATTCCGACTCCGGCATCCGTGATTTGTGATCAATGTTCTGTGAAATATACCTGCTACAAGGTCGGTGGAGGGGCCCGTATCCATTTGGACGTTATAATCATTCACCGAATGTTCTAATGGAAAGTTTTAGTGTTATTCTGCTTATGATAATATGGGAGATACAGTGACTTATGTTATGTTGGACTATAGTTATGTACAGGATGTGCTACAACAGCGATCAAAATGAGTATATAATAAAAATTAGCAAAATTTATGTATCGGAAGCAAATAAAAAATGGAACAAGTACCCCTATTATATGTTTCATCTCGAATTCAAGTTGATGTAGAAAAATATTGGCTTGATTCTACTTATGTATATAAGGTCTGAATCAAAAACAATAAAAATCAGTATGTACTTAAAATTAGCAAAACTTCTGTATCAGAAAAGCTAGTACAAAATTTTTCATATAATTTGTGTGAGAATTAATTCGACCTTTAGAGCCCACTGAGCCCAAACATCTTTCCACTGAGATACAAAATATGTTACAGACTTTTACCCAATGCTGTTTATATACTTATAATCATAGCCAAAGATAAGAAATCGTTGTACAATTAGAATTAGGGAAATTTTTAATTTTTGTAGTTGGCGTTTGAAAAGGTGTAATATATTTAAATCAACTACAGCTGTTCCGTTAAATTGATGTGAAATTTTATGATTTACTAGGTGATGGCTCGAGTTTCACCTGGAGATAGTTGATTTGTTTTATAAAGAAATAATGTTTTTATCACAACCCTAATGGTTGTGCTATGGAAATAAATTATACCCAAATACAGCAACACACCATTTTCGTTCAAAATCGACCCATAAATAACAAAGTTTGATACTTTTGAGGAGTAAAAACGCTCTTTTAGAGGTAAAACACCCTTGGAGTGTAACATTTTCAAAAGCATTTCTTAGTACTCGTCTACAGACCTAACCCAAGCCATGTTCAAAAATTCATGCTCTAGGCTTTTTGGCTTAAACAATATGCTTTAGGGGTAAAAATCACCCTTGGATTGGAACATCTGATTTTGAGATATGGAATTTTTACAACGGCAACCATAGTTAATTACTTCTCTTTAACCGATAATTTTCGAACCTAGATATTTCTGCAAATGGAGACCAATACATTTTATTTGGTCCTTAGAATATAGATTTTGGCAAAATTTAATAACAAACGTTTCAGTATATTTTGAAACAATCTGAATTTTGGTGTTGTTTAAGTGCTTAACATAGTAAGCAATCCTGAAGTAATCCTTGCATCTACCCATGTTTTCATGTAGTTTTGGTTTACACCCCACTCTTCATCTTTTCCATCATGTCTTTCTTGACTATTGACCAACGCTTGTTAACGTCTGAACCTAACACTATTAGAGTAATCGAGGGCAAATGGTTTTTATTTTATGTTCCCATTTTACTTATTCAGTAAACGAAGTATAAGGTAAGTTCGGTAATTGTCAAAAATTTCGAAAACCAAAATATGATTATCGACATGCCGTCCGTCCGTCGTCGTTAGTACATAAGCACGATAGAGACAACAAAAATAAAGATGGGAACATGAAATATAATATAAGGGACTATATTTTGTTTTATTAAAAAAATAAACGAATTAAAAAGTTTAAAATGGCTCCCATAAGAAACAGTGCCTATCTCATTCAACTTGCAACACACTAAATTAGACAAAAATGTGCATATTTCACTTCTGCATATAATGTTATTAACCATACTCCTCTACAATAAGACATAGCGAAATTATTGCAAAAAATGTAATTTTGAATCCTGACTTGCAACGAAAATGTAACATTCGTTAGTTAAGAGACCAGCTAGGGCCGAGTAACAGATACGAGCGAAGCGAGTGGAGACGTAATAAATACACATCTACGAGGCTAGCCAAGAAAGTAGTAATAAAAAGAATTACGAGGTTCAGCAAACCTGTGTAACAACTGTTTTTAACAAACTAGATAAGATCTCTTGATCTACCAATAAAATTTATCATTTCCTACAAGGCCCAAGAAACTATTTAGCGTTCTGCTTGTATTACATTGTACGGCAGGGCTAGGTAAGTACCACGATGGTAACCATCAACTTGTTTTATAAGGTGATGATGACCGGTTAATCGCCTTTTAGAGTATGTAAGAAAGTAATGTACATTTTATATTTGATACTTAGTAACTTTTCTAGTATTATAACATGTGTACATCCTTCCAATTTACATATGCTCAGGGAGATATTTAATCTAGGATATCTTAACTACATAAATATGTATGAAGGAAGCCTAAAAAAAGGATTAGGAATTATATGGTTAGTCATCAGTGGACAGAGGATAGGCGCAGGTGCCATGACAAAGCCAGCTGATTACCGGCTGTGCCAGAGACGAAATTTGACCTATAATTAGAGGAATATTCTTTCATTTCCGTCCGCCTAGCTTTTCATTGCGAAATTAGATGGGTGCTCTTCGGTCTGTTTGTCTGTCCGTGAATTTATTGTTCTTTGTGCGCTGAACACAATTCTTGTTTTTAAGCAAATTAATTCTTACAATAAAGAAATACAAACAGGTTTTTCGTTTATAAAAATGAAAGTGTTATCAAACACGTGGCCGGCTGGCGTGTGGATGTACGTGTGGATCTAATAGGCGTAATGAGCACCTATAATTCGGTTAGACTTTTAATTTTTTTATTACGCTTCATTCACTTACTCTACCCGTATCAACCATGGTTTTCCTCCTTTGGGTCCAATGTCACAGGTAGACCACTGCGATTCAAAATTGTGGAAATATTTTGAATCCCACTAGAATTCTTTCAGATCCTCTTTACGCTCTTTACGAGGAATTTCGGATCACTTTTAAAGAGTACAGACCCTATAATCCTATAAGAATGCTGAGACTATTTTTTTATAGAATAGAGTGTTTTATCGTCTCTGAGGTTCACTTGAAGTTAGGGAGGGGTAGTCAAGGATTAAATACCTCTCTTTCACCTTTCCTATCAGGTCTCTCTTGACCAAGTCTTGTTCTCTTCCGATACCGATGATATTACAGTTTTCTTGCGCTGAAGGGTTATTTCTCTTTAAACAACAAAAAAAATATTAAAAAACAAATTTTTATATATCCAAAGTAATGGTAAACATTTCTGCTTACATATCGATTCAATTTTCATTACCGATGAGACCGAAAGTTCTTGGTGGAATTCCATGTTTAAAGATAATAAAACACAATTTTTTTATTTTGTAACTTTCACTTTTTATTATCTAACCGACCAAAGGTTTCTCCGTCGTAATACAGCCTCGTCAATGCCTTAACAGGCGAAACCATTGGTCGGCTAGACTAATAAAAAAGTGGAAGATACAAAATAAAAAAATTGTGTTTTATTATCTTATTTTGATCCAATTGTCACCTTCCTTCATGTAGTTTTGGGCTAGAACCCTTTCTTTCATCTGTCACATCGGGTCACGGTTGACAAACACGTTCTCTTCCGATCCTGTCGACAATATTCGAGGGCTCTATTTTATGCTACTGTTGCCTTAAGGCGACGATGACTGCAATTTTTTCGCCTCAACTTTCCCCTCAAATAGCAGAAGTGACACAATTTGACTAAGCTGCCAGTCCAATGGGACCACAATATAGCTATACAGCTCAAGATCAACAATACAATTTCTCTAACTCCTTAATCAGATTTACAAAAATAATAAGTGAATGATAAAAATAAATTACGAACAATACAAATTAAAATAAGGGCCTAAACAAGTTGTCAACTTAGGTCGTATCCAAAATACTGTACTTTTAGATTCCTCAAGAGGTATATTCTACAAAAGCAATTTTACACATAATTGTGGGTAAATAATCTTCATATTTATTTAAAATTTCATCAAAATCGGTGGAGTCGATTTTAAGGAATTACATATTTTTCAATTCGTAACTCACGTACCGGACTTTTTTGAGAAGGTTTTGTTTGGATCCCTAGAGGCAAAATTTGATCGAAATCGTTGTTTTTTTCTACTCTTAATTTTGAGTTATAAAATGGAAAAAAAACATACCAAGTTTGATTAAAATCTGTACACGACTTTAGGCTGTAGAGTAATGAAAAAAACGACAGACATATTTCTAAAAACACTTATTTGTACTTAAGAAACCTTAAAACTGATAAATCCGCAAAAACAACGATTTTCTAATCTATCGTATAACTTTCTCTGAACTGCATAATGCATCCCTACAGCTGCAAGCCGTACCTCCTTGTATTGAACTATCTTGTTATCAAAGTCCGGCACAGGGTCTTATCACTTACCAGTACATTATTCTATATTTAGTGTTGAGTTCTTCTTTCTTCTTATTCACTTTTAGTTTGAAAATTCTGATTTCCAATTTAGTTTGGAGTCGTGTCACACCTAGATAGTTAGCTTGGTTCGCATATATAATAGCTTTGTAATACTGGGTGCTTCACCTAAATTGAACTAATAGCTAAATATCTGACAGTTTACTTCTAATGGGGAACTTACTTCTAATGGTTTACTTCTAATTTTCCTTCATTTTCCAAAACGTCGCCCAACTTGAAAACTTCTTATAAAAAGTCATATTTTATGCTGATTTCGATTAAGAATTTTAAGATTTTAAAAGCCAATTTTTTAAGTTATTTTGACTTTAAATGGTTTGGTCAATCAAGTATCTTTATGATGATTTTTAAACTTAGAAACTTGATTTCAAGGTAGAGTTAAGTTTAAAATGAATATTCAGTAACCAAATCACTGCGGCACTGAAAGTCAAAATGACATAAAAGAGTGGCTTACTGCTACGTTTATATTTATATGTTTATATATAAATAAAAAAGTCTTAAAGTTACATTTTCTATCCGAAATAATCATAAAATACACGGTTCTCCACTAGAAATTTTCAGGATGAGCACTATATAAAAAATGGCGGACAAATTTTCAAAATTTTAATACATCCTAAAAATGTCATATAAAAATAAGGGGAGTCCCCCGTTAGAAGTAAGCTGTCAGAAATATTTAGTTAAAAAATTAGCTATAGATGAGACACCCGGTATAAGTATTTAAAAAAAATCACATTTGTAAAATTTACGTGGGTTTATTTCCATTCATTCAACCTAATGCGCCAGTTATCAGTTGAAATGTTTATTTGATTGAATACAGATTGAAGGTCCATCGATGCTTCCTCAATTGTATCTCATACAGCCATGATAATCAGGAAACGTTGCCAACATTAAATCTCCAACTCGAGGTAAGTCCCTTGTGAGCAGTAGGTATAGAATGGGACCAGAACGTTTCCTTGAGGCACTCCAGCTGAGATCACTTTAAAACATGAATGAGCAAACTGTTTTACACAGAATATCCTACCAAACAACCAAGACTGCAAAATTTAACACATTTTACTCTGCAGATCACGTTGTAGATTGTAAATCAGCCCCTCAGGCTGTCGAAGGCTTTTGAGAAGAAAATTAGTAGTATTCAGAGTATCAATTGATTTGTTTAATGGATTGGAAAATAAGAGTTTCCGTCATGTATTTCTTATAGGTGAAAAATAAAGAAGAATTCTCCTTCATAAATTTTGTTTTGAGATTATTATTGTCAATGCTAGGAACGTTCAAACCAAGCATCAAATTACGTTAAAAATCTTTCGTTTTACTGTACACGTGTACGGGAGAAAGTTTGTGAACTTAATTAAATTCATTTTTGAAAGTGAACATACAGTTTTATTTTGTCATCATCACTTTATTAAATAAAAACAACCCCTAGCTATGGAATAATCTAATAGCATCTGGGACTGAAAAGAACAAGAGTTGATCGGGACCTGATAGGAAAGATGAAGAGAGGGATCTAAACCTAGACTACATGGAAAGGTGTAGATCCAGCTAACTTCCCTCGGGATCGCCAAGGACGTACTCACTAAAGTGAACCCCTGAGAGTGTGAGCATACTATACAACACAAAACGCTTTTCCAAAACATTTGTTCTTAATTTGGTGACAAAAATTTGTTCTACAATTCTCAATTCTTTGGAAGAATTGTATGTTGGTTGTAGCTGTAGCCTGTCCTATTTAAATTGGATACATTTTATAAAATATTGCAATACAGTACAAATACTTTCTTATTTACTCGCACCCAAAACCAAATAAAAACCATTTTCGGTAGATGTCGATTCAAAAAATTTAAATGAACGGAAATTTGAAACCTACACTTGCCCTTATTTCGCACACGGTTTTGAGTAATTCATTTTTTCATTACAATTTGTAAATAAATAATGAGCTTGACTTGAGATAATATTAGATTTAAAAAAAACTCGAACACAAGATGGCGACTTTGTCGTTGAAACGCGCTTGATCAAATAAACATAATTTTTGTAAGATCTTGTGTCCAAGTTTTTTTTTTTATTACAATTTGATTGAAATCGGTAAATCCAGTTTTGTGAAAGAAACTGTTTTATAATTTCACGCGATTATTTTTTAATTTATTTTGCTGATAAATTTGAAAAAAATGGCGCCCAATACCTTTTGTTGCAATCTTTAGACGCACATTTGAGTAAAATTTGAATACCTACGCTAGAGTCGATTTTGAGAAAATCATAATATGTATTTTTTATTCTTTCCCCTTTTTTTCTTATAGCAGCTTATGATTAAAATAAGCATTTGGGGTGTAAGCATTCAGACATCCCCAAAAGTTCTTTTCGGCTCACGTGGTCTCAAAAAAATTCGTAAAAAACTCGAAATCAATTTTTTACTTACAAGTGAAGAAATCAAACATAGTGGAGGGGAATTTTAAGGACTTGAAAAAATTGCCTGTATACAAATAAAAAACAGATCAATTTAACTTGTAGCTGTATCTAAATTTTATTTTTGTTTTGTTTGATCTGTTTTAATCATTCCGACACTATTTGTGCATTCAACGTGAACTGTTACGGCTCTATATTATCGTTAAAAGAGAAGAAGAACTGTGATCGGATGTAAATGAAGCTTGCAAAGCATGCCTGTTATCTGTGTAGAATCTCTTTGGCCTCCCACACGCATGCCTAACAAACTGACAATTACCTGGTTCCAATGCATTCTTGTTGGTTATAGTCTATCTCTTCAATTAAGTATAAGACTACAGGAAATGCAAATTTATAGCGATCCGAACAACTTGGCTGTCACGACTAGTGGTTCCAAAGCTTAATCATTTTGCTCCCGTGTTGTCGATAAACTTTGATCAATTTGTTCACGAAGAAAACACGTTTTTTTTAAAAACGAATTTGCTTTGAATGTCCTCACAATTAATTAAAGTGTGTTTGTCAGTAATTATTGTTTTATTCTTTGTCTCACTATGAATATAATTTATTTTCTTGTTGTTTAAAGGTTAAAAACCTCTCGGTCATCTTCGCCTCATGAAAAACAGCGTAACACTTTTAAACTTCTAATATTCTAATACCGTCACGGTCGAAAGAGAACAAGAATTGGTAAAATTAGATCGGATAGGAAAGATGAAAGAGAGGGATCTAACCCAAGACAACAAGAAGGATGCTGTAGATCCAGTTGGAATCCATGGGAGGAACGAATGAATAAAACTAGAGTAGGACTAATGAGCAGGATTTCTTATCATCAACCACTCAGACTTCTTTTTTTTATCAACTCTTGTTCTATTCCAACCTTGACTCTGTTAGAGTATTCGGGTGCTAGGCCTGGAATGCTTGTTTAGGGTAGCCTATATATTTTTTCCCGGCGAAAATTACCGCGATTTTATTTTCGCTTTAAAGCTTTAAAAAAAATCTTATCTTCTATGTGTATATATATATATATCAACCACAAATTCCCGAGCACGTTTCAACCACAATATCACCATCCTCAATATTACATTTGGGATGATTTACGATTGTCGGGGAAAATTCATTAACTTGGAAACCAGGGTTACTCTTTAACCGAAGGTAGGCTTAACCAAGGGAAAACGTGGTTGCCTGTACGCGTTAAGGTTATCAAATCACCTTATTCCCTTCAGACCAAACACCACTCTAGATAACAAGATATTAATGAGTTAACTATAATTAATTAATTTAGATAAGTCACAGCTAATTATTAAACTAACTGTATAACATAAACAGCAATACGGGTGGTCAATGCTATAGGCGTAACGCCCAATCACCCTTTTAAATTTACATATATTGCAGCGCTACGAGTCTCTGATCCTTCCCGAGATATTCGGGAAGGCCATTTCCAGAAACTTATCCTGTCATTTTTCCTTGGGATAAAATTAACAAATTAGTCCTCTCGCCCAGTCGGACACTGATACTACATCGGCGGCCCAGCTGATCAGCCGCAAGTTTTTTGTAGGACTCCGCAGCAAGGAAATTCATATTAAAAACCTTGCTACACGATGCGGTATTCGGGTTACCGTTTCTCTAAATCGTCACAGATTAGCTACAACAAACAAATTACTTACATTTCTAGCTTAGATTGTTATTAGATTTTATATTAATTAGAGGGTGTCATTGGTTTATTTTTACCTTTTTATTGATAACGTACTAATAGTTTTGCAATGATTTAAGTTTGCTTAGCATTTCGATTTGCAGTATGAGACAATATTTTTGCACCGTTTATTACATTAGAGTCTTTAGCTGTTTGCGTACATTTTATGGTGATATTACATTACAGTTGAGTTTAAAAGCTTATGCTTTTTTAAAAATTCTAAACATTTCCTCTTTTAAATTTCTTTACATTTACTTTCCTAGTATAGGCCCTAGGGTAAGTTTGCTAATTGTCAAATTGTCACCTCTATTTTTGACTTTACGTTTCATGACCTCAGAAAATTGAAAACTTAATTTTCAACATGGCGTCCGTACATCGTCGTTGTCGTTTATGCGTAAGGATTATAGCGCCCATAAAAATTAATATAGGAACGTTACATTTGATATACGAGACTATAGTGTGTTCGCATTTAAATACAGAAAATCGAATTAACAATTTCGCCCATTTTATATAACTTACAACACAATTAAATAGATAAAACATTTGTTGATTTTAATTCTACATGTAATGATACCAACCTCACCTCTCTACGATGACAAATAGCGAAGATGTCGTCAATAATATAATTTCAAACTCTGACCACACAACAAAATGTGATGTTTGTATAGTTAAGAGATTTGGCAAGGATGAGTAACCGAGACGAGCGTAGAGAGTGGAGGCTCTTTCACATATGAATAGTTTCGAAACCCACTCGAACAAAGCGAAGGAAGACTTAATATATACACATTTATGAGGCTTGGTAGGGTCTATCTAAAGTGAATAAATTAGTAACCTAACCTAACATGCCCTCAGATCACATGATACCTAATGTTTCATTAGATAAGCCATTCAAGACGAAAATCTTCTCTAGGGAAGAATGGGTGTCTGGAAAGAGGTTATGTAACGAGCAGGATATAGTCTGGTTTACAGATGGCTCGAAAACGGAGATGGGTACGGGCGGTGGTATAAATGGGATTAACCCAGAGAGTTCCATCGTACTGTGCCTAGGTAAGCATGCTACTGTTTTCCAAGCAGAAGTAGGTGCTATCTCTGAATGTATCAAGGAGAATCTAAGAATGGAATACACAGGTAAGAACATTCTGATCTTCACAGACAGTCAAGCTGCAATTAAGGCACTAAACACGACTAGAGTAAAGCCGAAGCAGTTATGGGACTGCATCTCATCATTGATAAAGCTTAGTCAGGTTAACACGGTCACTGTGGGCTGGGTTCCTGGCCACTCAGGTATCGATGGAAATGAGAGAGCAGATGAATTAGCCAGGGTAGGTTCAGAATCCCCTTTCGTGGGCCCGGAACCGGTGTTCGGGATCTCCTATGGACATGCCAGAGCAGCGGTTGATACATGGATACGGGAGGTGATGAATAGGGCCTGGACAAATTCAACTACAAGTAGACTTGCAAAGAGGCTACTTAGACCAAGCAAGAGAAATGCTGAACAACTCATCTCTCTTAGAAGGGATAACAGGTGGGTGGTTGGGCTCTTAACGAGCCACTGTTACCTCAGAAAACATCTACACAGGATAGGGATTGCTGCAGAAAATATTTGCAGGAAATGTGGTTTGGCTGAAGAGTCCGCAGAACACATTCTCTTAGAGTGTGAGGCGTTAGGACGAGCCAGGCTATACTCTCTAGGCCCTCCGGGGAAGGAGATGGAAACCATCCTAGACAACCCTATAGGTAGCATCTGTTCCTTCAGAAGGATGACAGGTATTACTGAATGGGTGTAGGATGGAACTTGGGGCGGCAAAAGACCTTCAGGTCGACGTCGGTGAAGCCTCTGACGGAGGTTATCACAGCCCATAACAATAAAAAAAATAAAAAAACCTAACCTAGCCAATCTAACCTAACATAACCTAATCTAACCTAACCTAACCTAACCTAATCTAACCTAACCTAACCTAACCCAACCTAATCAAAACCAATTTAGTCTGGTGGATAAAATTCCTTCGTCTATCAACACAATTTAACATTAGACCCTAGAAACAGACTATTTAGAGGATCTGCTAGTATTACGTTGCATTATGGGGCTAGGTAAGTACTGTGATAGACAAATCAACTTGTTTTATAACGATTTAAACAACAAGAAATAAAATCTTATTAAATATTTCATCTCATAAATTGTATCTTATTATTATCACATTTCTACAAATTGTTTCTTCTTTATACGACTACACATATTTTTCATTGCTAACAGAAATACTTTCCCTCAATAAATAAAGTAAAATCAGAACGCAACCGGTGAACTTTCGAGTGTTAATTTCGCCCGTAGGAAAATTACCAAGTTGATTATGTTTAACGTTTTCAGTACGCAATTAGCCTGTCAAAACATTCCACCAGTATTAATCTGTTAAAATAGCGTTCGGCCTAGTTCTGTACTAGCCCGCAGTTAGTATGAATGACTTGGGTAAATTGCAAGATGGCGGGTAATGCATCTTCAACCTGTGAAACATAATATCAGCTCCGGTCCCCTGTCAATTAGCAGATATATAACTCGCACGCCAGTACTATCGCTATACAATCAACACCCCACTATGATATATATAAAATGCATGCAAAACTTTTTGTGATCTTTGCGATAGTGTCGAAAGAACCTGGACGTGCAATACTATTGTTAGAGAGAGCGTTCATCTTATCGCGTGATAAAACGTAGCCAGGCGAGCGGACGAAAAGTTCAATGTGGGTCGAGTAGCTTTGAGATATGAGTGTTTCATATGTGTGATGAACAATTTTCTGTTTTATTGGATTGTTTGGACGATTGCTATCATTTGTATTATTTGTGAAAACTAATACAGGACGTTTCGAAGTGTAAATCAACTCCCGTTTTCATGTGATGATTAGAACATGAAAAAATTTAAAAACTCTGGAAACTAAAACTGTAATCTCATGAAAGAATCCAAACTTAGAGTTAAACTCTAAATAGTTTGATTAAAGTATGGTCAAATGTAGCCTCTATCGGCACAAACAAAACGTAATTGTAACACTTTAACCAAAAAAAGCGGTAAAAAACTAATTTTAAGAGTTTTATAAAAGAGGTAATTACTAAAATTCGGTTATATTGATTTCGTTGAAATTTTTGTAAATTGTGGAGCTTAATGCGAAAAAAACCCATGTGCAAAATTGCAAGTAAATATATATATATATATATATATATATATATATATATATATATATATATATATATATATATATATATATATATTGCATTTCAGGAATAATCAATAAAAAACAAAAATAAACCTTGGTTAGGTTAGGTTAGATTAGGTTATGTTAGGACAGGTTATGTTAGGTTATTAACGATAGCTTGATTTTATTCATGTTGAGTAAATGTTTATGGCACAAACGAATTATGTTTAAACTCTTATTTAAACTAAAATAAGCCTTGTTTAGGTTAGGTTAGATTAGGTTATGTTAAGACAGGTTAGGTTAGGTTATTAACGATAGCTTGATTTTATTCATGTTGAGTAAATGTTTATGGCACAAACGAATTATGTTTAAACTTTTATTTAAACTAAAATAAGCCTTGGTTAGGTTAGGTTAGATTAGGTTATGTTAAGACAGGTTAGGTTAGGTTATTAACGATAGCTTGATTTTAATCAAACACGATTCACGTAGAAGACAGTTTATGCACAAGAGAATTATGTTAAAACTCTTATTTAAACAAAAATAAGCCTTGGTTAGGTTAGGTTAGATTAGGTTATGTTAAGACAGGTAAGGTTAGGTTATTAACGATAGCTTTATTTTAATCAAATACGATTCACGTAGAAGACAGTTTATGCACAAGAGAATTATGTTAAAACTCTTATTTAAACAAAAATAAGCCTTGGTTAGGTTAGGTTAGATTAGGTTTATGTAAAACAGGTTAGGTTAGGTTATTAACGATAGCATGATTTTAATCAAATACGATTCACGCTGAAGACATTTTATGCACAAGAGAATTATGTTTAAACTCTTATTTAAACTAAAATAAGCCTTGGTTAGGTTAGGTTAGATTAGGTTTATGTAAAACAGGTTAGGTTAGGTTATTAACGATAGCATGATTTTAATCAAATACGATTCACGTTAAAGACAGTTTATGCACAAGAGAATTATGTTTAAACTCTTATTTAAACAAAAATAAGACTTGGTTAGGTTAGGTTAGATTAGGTTATGTTAAACAGGTTAGGTTAGGTTATTAACGATAGCTTTATTTTAATCAAATACGATTCACGTTAAAGACAGTTTATGCACAAGAGAATTATGTTTAAACTCTTATTTAAACAAAAATAAGACTTGGTTAGGTTAGGTTAGATTAGGTTATGTTAAGACAGGTTAGGTTAGGTTATTAACGATAGCTTGATTTTAATCAAATACGATTCACGTTGAAGACATTTTATGCACAAGAGAATTATGTTTAAACACTTATTTAAACTAAAATAAGCCTTGGTTAGGTTAGGTTAGGTTAGATTAGGTTAAGACAGGTTAGGTTAGGTTATTAACGATAGCATGATTTTAATCAAATACGATTCACGTTGAAGACATTTTATGCACAAGAGAATTATGTTTAAACTCTTATTTAAACAAAAATAAGACTTGGTTAGGTTAGGTTAGATTAGGTTATGTTAAGACAGGTAAGGTTAGGTTATTAACGATAGCTTGATTTTAATCAAATACGATTCACGTTAAAGACATGTTTATGCACAAGAGAATTGTGTTTAAACTTTTATTTAAACTAAAATAAGCCTTGGTTAGGTTAGGTTAGGACAGGTTAGGTTAGGACAGGTAAGGTTAGGTTATTAACGATAGCTTTATTTTAATCAAATACGATTCACGTTGAAGACAGTTTATGTACAAGAGAATTATGTTTAAACTCTTATTTAAACAAAAATAAGACTTGGTTAGGTTAGGTTAGATTAGGTTATGTTAAAACAGGTTAGGTTAGGTTATTAACGAAAGCTTGATTTTAATATAACACGATTCACGTAGAAGACAGTTTATGCACAAGAGAATTATGTTTAAACTCTTATTTAAACAAAATAAGCCTTGGTTAGGTTAGGTTAGGTTAGGTTAGGTTAGATTAGGTTATGTTAAGACAGGTTAGGTTAGGTTATTAACGATAGCTTGATTTTAATCAAATACGATTCACGTAGAAGACAGTTTATGCACAAGAGAATTATGTTTAAACTCTTATTTAAACAAAAATAAGCCCTGATTAGGTAGGTTAGGTTAGATTAGGTTAGGACAGGTTAGGTTATTAACGATAGCTTGATTTTATTCATGTTGAGTAAATGTTTATGGCACAAAAGAATTATGTTTAAACTCTTATTTAAATATATGAATATTTTTGTCCGGTTCATTGTCACTATTGATTGACAACTATAAAAATGACGTTTTTGAACATTAATTTTGGTTCATTTGTATTGAGGAGATGCGAGTGATTAAGATACAGCACAATACAACTCCTAACCTCTTAGCATCGGGTCCAAATAGAACAGGAGTTGGTCAAGAGAGACCTGATGTGAGAGGGATTTAACTCAAGATTACGTGAAAGAAGATGTAGATCCAGAGTTCCTTGGGGGTGTCATCTCCTTACTCACTACCCTGAGGGTGACAATCGTTAAATTAGAAAGTCAATACTTTATTTGGTAACATTTATTTGATAAAGCAATCAAGTTGAGTGGCGCTGAATAATGAAGCTGTAAGTTACAAATTCTTTATTGGTTTCATTTATCACCGAGCGTAGCCAAATGTTGAAGATTATTTCCGCTACTGTTAAAACGCTCTGGGCAGCTTGTAAGTGTGGTATGCGGATGCTAATATGTAGTAACAGGTGATGGCGTCTACAAGTTGATGAACTCGTCAAGAGTTAGGTTAGGAAATTAGATTAGTGAACGGTGTTTTAATGATATTTCAGCGAGCGTACTTTGGACTATATTTCCGTCTGTGTGAAAACCAGATAATCGATATTTCGTGGAAACAATCGATTATTTTCATTTGTGATACAACTCTCCATTGTGAGGCAATGTTTTGTTTATTTATTTATCTCCAACATAATTTACTCTTAGAGTACATTATCAAGTAAATTATTTAAATATTTCACATCTATTTTGGATTGTAGTACAAATTCGAAATTAATTTCTTATTTTTTCCATATTTATAACGTTTTTTTTGTAAAAAACAAAATTGCCGATAGATGAGAAATTAAAGAAAAGAAGCTTATGTGTATATGGATTTTTTCTTTATTTTTATATGTAGAAAGAGTTTCCAAAGTCTTATCTTATCTTTGTGAATCAACCTGTATTTGAAAATTTGCCCTCTAAAATACCCCTTTAAAGTGGGGGTGAATATACCTTACAACGCAAAAAATATTTACAATAATGATTAGAATTTGCCCCTAACCACAATCACTAGAAACTTTAAAATAAAACACAATTATCTGATTAATTGTTCTTTATTAATTATTTCCACTAAATGCCCTGATGTACATTTCGATAACATGGTTATCATCATCGGAGGGTCTTGCTGAATTAACAAAGAACAATTATTAATCAGATAGTTGTGTTTTATTTTAAAGTTTCCAGTGATTGTGGTTAGGGGAAAATTCGAATCATTATTGTGAATTTCACCACAGTGCTCAACAAGATTGTATCAAAAAATATTTGTTTACACAAAAGCTTCAGCTTTCTATTTTTCCTACTTTAAAAATTATTTGCCGTCTCAAAACTTAAATTAAAATATCATTTAAGTGTTCATAAAATCATGGCCCCGAGTTAGCTAAATTAAAAAATCGAAATGTATTTATTAAATCAAAGGTGTTTAACAAATCACTGCAGTGGATAAAATTAATATATAATTTGTAGTCTATACTCGTCTTCTAATATATTGAAGGAAGTTGTAGAGACATTTGGCGACAGTGTTTAGAGGTCGATTAAAGGTCAACAAACACTTTTGATTATAAATATTACCATACAAACATATAACTTATGGTAAATAAATATTTAGTTGGTATTTTGTCTGTGGAGGGGTAGGATTTTAATTGTTTTCACATATAAAGAAAGTTATTGATAAATCGCTGCCGAGTATTTGCTCATCGGTTTTAAACTGACCGATTCCAATAAAAACAACCGCAAAAAAACATACTACGATTTAAGAATAAATAACAAAAATTAAAAAAGTTGTTAAAAGCTCAATTGTATTTCCAAATTTGATTCAAATAACCGCACATACGAGACAGACACCACTATATTTCGGTTTTCCTTGATTTACATTTAGACCCATTCTTTGTACCTCTTCCTCAAGTTCCTGGAATGATCCTCTCAGAGCGGATACTCTTCTTGTCACCAACGTCATCTGCAAAAGTTGTCTTATTCTCTGGAAAATATATCCTCTCAAACCAAGTTTTTAAATGCCATAGTGCAGTGCAAAATTAAACTTTGTAAAGCATCCTCCTGTATCACTCCAGAGTTTATTTTAAGTTATTGGTTTATCTTCCTTCCTACAACAATTTTAGTTTCCTTCAAGGTTTAACTCACCAGCTATCAAATTTTTCAAAATCCACTTTTTTGGGGGTACAGGGAACGTCAAAATTAGACAGCAATTTTGACCCATTTAATATCTTCCTCCGTACTACAAGGTTTCAATTAAAAAAAATTTCGGTTAGCCAATTAGAACTTTTTACTGTAAGAAATAAACCGTGCACAATCATTGAACAAACTTTCCCACACAGTCATTCACAATCAAAATACTAACAAAAAAGTGAACATCAACAATGACTGCAGCGTTTAAAATTTGTAGGTTATTTTAAATAATACCTGGGTTGGACAAAAGTGGCGCATATATTGCAATACCTCAGGTTACGGTTGGCGTAGGAGACCCATCAATGGGAAGCTCTTGATTGGGTTATCTACAGGGTGTTCCAAAAATATTTTAGTTTATTTTTTGTACAATACAAAACTAAGAAAATAGCCACACAGGATTTCAATTTGGAGACTAAAGGGCCATTCAGTGGCGTTTCTTCGTCCAATCCATTTGTTGTAAAAAACCTAATGTAATTTCGTACTACTAGAGAATAATGAATAATATCAAATAATAATGAGTTTTTCTACGATGTCATTAGTTAAACCATGCTTTTCTTTGTAAACGCAAAAAAAATCTTTAAAATGTTTTCGGGATATCCTATGCAGAAAAATAAGATTTAGTTACATTATTAGATAACAAATGTAAACAGTTCTCCAAAGAGTTATTAAATATATGATATGTTCAAGTAATAGTGAAAGAAATGAAATTTGATTCCTCATAACTCAGTATCTAAGTAAAATAACAAAATTCTGTTTTCACCAAACTTTAGGGATTTTTTAGGAGTAACTGAGGGGGATATACTTACACTTAAAAAAGACGAAAACATAAGTTTCATATGTTTTCGGAACACCCCGTATATGGAGTTTTGGTACACTCTGTAGATAGCGCCTATTAAGAGCTTTCTATTGAATATGTCTATTATCTTCCTACGCCAACTAGAAGCTAGGATATTGCAATTTATGTGGAACTTTTACCCAACACTAAATAAGGTCCATTTGCATCACTTCAGTTTCATAAAACACATACTTAAATTGGTGATTATTAAGGAAGATGCTCTATATCGGCTATACAGACTGCTAAAATATCCTTCTGAACTGTCAGAGATTGTAGGCTAAGAGAAGAGGTCTCTTTGAAGCCTCTCAAGCAGAGGAGGTTACTAATCCTGATAATGGACAACGACTGTTCAACGTCTCTGAAGACTGGCCTGTCCTGTTATTTTTATATTTTAGTATACAAAGCCTTGGTTGGAGTGTAGGTGCCACAATTTCAACTCCCACAATATAATCTAATCTAATCTTAAGCATAAATACTATAAGATAAAATGAAGTTTAAATAACAGCGGTTAAAATTAGTTTTCAGTTTTTGGAAATTATTCCTTAGTTTTTTGTAATTAAAATAAATACGCAAAAAAATAGTTTTAAAATATTAAAATATTTTTGGAACGCCCTGTGCAGAAAAAATAAGATTTATTTACATTATCAGATAAAAAATGTGAACAGCTTTCGAAAGAGTTGTTACATATGGAGGAGTAATAGTGAAGTAAGTGGTATTGATGTCTCATTACTTAGTGTCGAAGTAAAATAAAAACATCCTGTTTTCACCAAACTTTAGGAACTTTTTAGGAGTAACTGAAAGGGGGGGGGGACAACGATAAGTCAAAAAGTCTGGATGATAGTGCACTTCATTTTCAACAAAACTGACTATAATAAAACCCATTCCATCTGGCTTCGTTTCAGATATGAAAAGCTGTAGTTTTTGTGAAATTTGAACACTTATAGGTGTAGTCGATTGTTTTAAAATAAATTTCTATTTTAACAAATATTTCATAACAATAACTTTGCTCCTATTTGTGGGTTTGTAAATAATGCATATTCTCAGTTAAAAAAAACCTCATGTTGGTTCTGTCTTATAGGGAATTTAATCTAGTTTTTAGAAATGGGATCACTTTCCTTGTTACGTGAAAAATAATGTTAGAAAATAGAATTTATAACTAAAAAGTCACGTAATCCTAAAAAAAAAACTGTTGGAAAATTTATACATTGGAAAAGAAGCGACATAGAATGGGTCAATGGTCAATTTTGTTGTAAATGAAGTGTATTATCATCCTGATTTTTGTGGGACATTGTTCACCGTTCATCTACGGCCCACATCAACCAGTGGTGCTGGATGTGACACCCTTGAATTTCTTGATTCTAACCTTATCACAGGTGCATACTGACCGAGTCCACACAACAGTGTACTTATCAGCTCTGTTAAATCTCTATTATTTCTAACAGATAGATAATGTCACTTGTTTTCCTCATGGTAATTTTGTGGTCGAATCAATTTTCACTTACCCAGTATACGAAGTCAAAAAATATACGAGTATGTTTGGTAATCGTCAAAAAAATACGACCTCTGTTGACGTTTGATGGCGTCAGGAAAGTGATTTTCGACATGCAGTCCGTCCGTCGTTGTTACTGTCTGTAAAGGCGACGGTGGGCGTGAAAATTAAGATATGAATATGAAATTTGGTATTGAGCTCTGAACCCTATTGAAATTTCAGAAAAATAGAATTAAAAACTCGTAAGTATACAATTTACTAAATTATATATAAATTTGCTGGTTGTAATTTTACATGTAATGCTATCAACCCCCCTCTCTACGACAACAAATAGCGATGTTATTGTTAAAAATCTACCCTCCCCCCTTATAAAAAAGATATTCGTGTAGTTACACGACCCGGTGGGGCCAAGTCACTGACACGAGCGAAGCGAGTGGAAACTTACTTAATATATAGACGACTACGAAGGCCGGAATGTACAAAACGTAGTGATGTATATTAAGAGGTTTAGAAAACCTGTGTAACAACAGTTTTAAACAAACTTACCCTACTGGGCAAGATCCTTTGATCTACCGAAGTTATTTATTATTTCTTACAACGCCTAACAAACCAACTTTTTGGGATTACATCTACAGGATCTGCTTGTATTACTTTAATCAGACTAGGTAAGTACCTTTATGGTACACATCAAGTAGTTTACAACAGTTAAATATCTTGTGCCGCATGGAAAAACACTTCCGATTTCCTCCCTTAAACAAAATTGCATAATCTACGTCAAATACAAACAGTTGTTAAATTTAAAATTTGAACTTGAATGAATTTGGTTTTGTGTATGTTTATTCATTTAAACTAAATTTAATACGAATTTAGATTCTTAAAAACGATACTTTTAGGAAGAATATAAATAACTCATCAAAATAACTTCTAAGGACATTGAACCGACTGATCTACATTTCTCGAATCCAGGTGTTACAACGACTAGGGCTATAATATGTAAATCAGCTGATAATTTAGTTACTAGCGAACCCTCCCGATACCAGATAGATGCAATTACAAGTGCAACATGCAAACAGGAAGTATCAGATACCCAAAACCGTGACGTCATCCAACCTGAACAGGTGCTGAAGCGATTAATTAGATCCGATGCTATCAAGTCATTTGAAGTTAATGACCACGAAATTTTTAGCACGGGCAGATAAAATTATGAAGAGTAGTTATAGCACGCTGTGAAGTTATAGGTCCTTAGACATTGATTGTGCAGAGGTAAGACAAGTATGTGACCTTCTCTGATTTGTTTTGATATTTCGAGAAAACATGTAAAGGGGTGAAGTATTGTCTGTGCATGAGGTTCTTCCTCCGCACTGCAGCCTTGGACTCCATTAAGATTCGTCTCCACTCTCGTCTATCCAACGCATACCGTCTCCAATTCCTGATCTTATTCACTCTCAGGTTTACCTCAACATCTTGTAGCATCTCCTTTTTCTTTGTATAATATTCCGGTTTCCAGTGTTTCTTTTGGTAGTATTTCTCTCATCCTCCAATCGAGTAACCCAACCACCGCATCCTCAGCGACTTGATAAAATCCTTCGATCATGTCCTCTATCTCCTTGTTGTTGTGAATTCATCTCACATCTCCCTCCTTCACAAATTTCAATTGCATAAGGACAAATTAGAGTTTTGTACACTCTATGTTTTTGACGAAGTATTGTGGACCTAAAGTGTTTCATTTTAAATTGTATTCATTATCTCATTGAGAATCTTATTTTTCCTGTTGAAGTTAACTTCAAGATAACTGAAAATCTGGAACTTCTTGAATTTTAAAGTGAACTATTTCAATATCTATACAACCTTTATCCTTCTTGTGCAGAAACCTTAAGGCATTTCGTTTTTCCTTGATTTACAGTTAGAAACATTCTTTGTACCACTTCCTCAAGTTGCTGGAATGATTCCCTCACAGTGGTTGTCACCAACGTCATCTTCTTGTCACCAACGTCATCTGGAAAAGTTGTTTTATCATCTGGAAAATATATTCCCTCAAACCAAGTTTTTAATTGCCATAGTGCAGTGCAAAATTAAACTTAGTAAAGCATCCTCCTGTATCACTCCAGAGTTTATTTTAAGTTATTGGTTTATCTTCCTTACTACAATCACTTTAGTTTCCTTCAAGGTTAAACTCACCATCTACAAAATTTTCATGGGGGTTCAGTATACAATATCTATTAATTATGTCAGTACGCTCTTCCAACAGGTCGGGTGGTGGGAAGAAAAGACCAATAAAGCCTAAATAAGGGGTAGTAATCTCAGCCTCATTATAGAATAAAATATATTTAACCCTTTCAGATAAGCGAACCTAATTGTGCAAAATAAAACAATATATAACTGTACTGGGATCGAGCTGTGAACACCAATATAAAATAATTTATAGTTAACTAAATAATTGTTATAATAAACAAGTAATGGAATGTAACTAAGCCAAGAGCATAGCGAACTAACTTGTCCATGTGATTAGGCCATTACATTAGAGGAAGGTGTTATTGCTTGTAGACACGCGGGAAGAGCAAGAAACTTTCTTAATTTGTTATGTTTGGTTCATATTTTAATCGTATTATTACTTGGTGTAGACTGGAAAAAATGATGAATACTTGAATGAACAAACAACGCACAAACTTTCTCACATGTACACAGAGTGTTCTTGAAATAGTTGGTGAAAGTTAAAATTGTAAAAAAAAAGAAAAAGAAAAGTTCTTTTGTAAAATATACACAAAACTGCAGATATTTTAGAGGATTATTTCTGAGGTTGAGGTAAACACAGAGCCAGCATTCATTTGTTCTAAACAAGGTTAGTTATCTGTCTATCCGTCATTTTGTGTTTTCTACAGAAAACGTTATATTTTTGTAAATAAATTAGATATAATCTCCAACTTCGGTATACCGATTTTTTATGTGAATTTTTATCAATGTACCCAAAACCACGATCTTGTTTTGTGTTTTCAAAATGGCAGACGTTTAAAATTTCTAACGTTGAATTTATGGAAAACCGTTAACTCCATACAAAATCATAACAGTGAAAAAGTTTTCATTTCGAATGAAAAACAAAATGTTTTTTGTATTTTTATTGTAGCTCAAATGATGACCGATTTATTGTCCAAAAACTGAAACATAATATCTTGGTGATAGCCTACAATGCTAAAAATTACCGTAAAATCAAAATATTTTGAAAGTTTGACTTTTTACTTCAACCCCACAAACAATCCCGTACAATATCTAACAAGAGTACTAAAACACTCTGTATATGTCCGGAAACACATAGTTTTCTGTCTATCGGTCTCAAATGGTTTTTAAAAAATAACCTTTGAGTTAGTAAATAAAAAACGTACTCTAGTACTGGATCAAAAATTTGATGTCGTGTTTTTCGTGTTAAGAGCTGTTATAAAATATATAATTTTCAAAATCGTCATTACTGACTTTTAAATTTTCGTCCAACACAAACAATTGTGCAAAAAAAATTTGAGTTCAGAAAAAAAAACAAAATGAACTTTGACTTTCATTATTAAAAACTAATTTCGCTCGTGTCGGTACCTTACCGCTTGGGGACATGAAAGCTGCATGTAAAGGACCTTTATTCGTTAGGCTCTTATCGTAACGTTAACCTAACCTAACCTAACCTAACCTAATCTAACCTAACCTAACCTAACCTAACCTAACCTAACCTAACCTAACCTAACCTAACCTAACCTAACCTAACCTAACCATACCTTACCTAACCTGACCTGACCTAACATAACCTAACCTAACCTAACCTAACCTAACCTAACCTAACCTAACCTAACCTAACCTAACCTATACTAACATAACCTAACCTAACCTAACCTAACCTAACCTAACCTAACCTAACCTAACCTAACCTTACCTAACCTAACCTAACCCGGAACTTTATTCTTTAGGCTCGTATCATAAAGTTAACCTAACCTAACCTAACCTCACCTAACCTAACCTAACCTAACCTAACCTAACCTAACCTAACCTAACCTAACCTAACCTAACCTAACCTAACCTAACCAAACCAGGAACTTTATTCTTTAGGCTCGTATCATAACGTTAACCTAACCTAACCTAACCTCACCTAACCTAACCTAACCTAATCTAACCTAACCTCACCTAACCTAACCTAACCTAAAATAACCTTACCTATTTGTCATTATGGAGCGGTGGGGTTGGTAATACATTTAAAATTTCATTTAATTTAGTGTGTTATAGCTTGAACACACGAGATATTAAAAATTATAAAAATTCTTTAGAATGGTCGCTTTTTTAACATTTACAATTAGATTTAAATAATTTCAATTGGGTTTTATATGAGCACACAATAGTCCCATATACAGAATTTCATATACCTATCTTAATTTTTGAAGCCTCTTTGGTGCTTATTTACAAAAACAGACGGACGGAATGTTGATAATAACTTTTATTTTGGTTTTCTGAGTTCATGAAACGTGAAGACCAGACGAAAAATGTTGGTTGACATTTTTTGCAATAACCAAACTTCGTACACTGGGTAAGTACTAATGTCATAAAAAATTTTGAAATTGTTTTCAGTAGTTTTTTATTTAGGACGTACGTAAATCTTTGTGGGACTGTTGATCTGCAAGGTTGAACAAACAAACAACGCTGTGTTAATTTTACATTTTAAAAATAAATTCCTATCAAATCCACTTTCAACAAGAATCTATGCAAAGATTCATAACAACCTGCCTTGATTTTGATTATCCAATAGACTACGTGTTCCGAGTTTATCTTAATTACGTGATTGGTGCATATTTTAGCACGTCACGCTTGTATCAGTACGTGATAACCAATACTGTCTCATTATCTACCATATGGTTGTTATGGTTACCATAGACTAATTGCTTCAACATTTTAATCTGATTAGAAGGTAACCAAGCGTGTGCTCTTGTTACGGGTTCCGGGTTCGAGTCCCAGATGTCCAGCCCGTTATATAAAACGTTTAATTTTATGTAAACACTTCCGCCAACATTAAAATAATTATTTTATCTCTAAACGGCTGACTTTCTATTCGCCAAGAAGCTTTATTGGGAATTTTTAAAAGAAGGGACAATTTTGCACAACATCTGCGAATGCTTTAGGAAATTGATAACCGTGCTCGACTCTCGCCTTTTTAATTCACAGCGCATGCGCAAATTGACGAACGTTTATAAGACATGTAGCTAAATGATATATTTTTAATTTGTAAACATTTATGTATAAAAAACAGTGCAAAAAAAAAATACACAAACTTTCTAACTTACATATTACTACTGTCAAAAAAAATGTTCCATAGTTGCCAATTTAAAAATGAAAATTAACCCCGCTGTCTTAAAATATATATATATTTAAATAAGGGCCTTAAGGTCTTATATTTATATAAGGTCTTATATATATAAGGGTCTTATATTTATATAGGGCCTATATTTAATTAGATGCTTCGCTTGTGCCATAAACAAATCCACATCGTTCATCTATTTTGAATAAAACCAAGCTTTCAATGGCGGCGATCATTTTAATTTTTATTGTTTTTCGAATTTTCCACCATTAAACATCAAATTATAGCCTACCTAAATTTAAAAGAAATCAGTAATGTCGTTTATGAGTAAGTAGGTATTTTATAACATCAGATTTTTGTTTTTAGTAATAACTCAGAAATCGGATTTTTTTTGAGAGATGACAAAAAAAGTACGTTTTGTTTGGTTCGCTTGAAAAAATTCATTAAAAATCATAAATTTCTCCCAATTTTGAGATATGAAATATAAGTTTCCAGATATCGCTTAAAATTCGCACATAAAAAATTCAATTAAAATCAGTTTAGGCGTTTGCGCAGTAGAGCACTGCATAGAGTGATAAAACATGTCTTTCAACGTTAAACCGTCTTCTAAACACTCGCTGAGCTGTAGTAAAGGAAACGTGTTTTTTTAAAGCTTTCTATTGTAATCCCACAGTGTCCGACTAACCAATGAGCCATATCAACAAAAAAAGGCGTAAGAAAACTGGGTTATGATATGGTTTTTATTATTAGACATTTTTCGGACATTTGCCATCGTTTATGTGTTAAAAATCAAAACACGACGTTTCGGGAATTCCCGTTATCAAGTGACTAAAAACTAAAGGAACATGAAACTAGAAACTAAGCCTATGTAAGAAGTAAAATAAATTTTCTTATTCCCGAACGTCGTGTTTTGATTTTTAACACATAAATGATGGCAAATGTCCGAAAAATGTCTAATAATAAAATTGAACTTGCATCATTAACAAATAACTTCAAACAGATAATGATATGTTTGATGTACATCCACGTGTTTGACCTGTAGAATATTTCAAATACGACAGACAAGATGTCATTCTTTGAACTTAAAAATTGATATATCCGCAAAAAATATAGATTTTGACCTATCACATAACTTTCTTTTTTGTGAAAACATAAAATCTAACCAGAAATATTTTGATTTATGTTAAATTGTTGTTATTAAACTTGGCAATACACGTGGCTGTTTTGAGTAACATAATGGGATTTTAATCCAATATATTAATATGTTCGGAAGACCATGTAGAATATTCATAGAGTCGAGAATACCTAATAAGTGATTGTATTGACAATATGACTACTGTAATGGTATTTACAATGTTTTTCATTTGATCTATACATGATCTTCAAACAACGTGCAACGTATGAAAAACCAAATGGTAATATATTTTTCTGTTGTTTAAATGCAAAAATCCCTTGCATTCCGAAATATAATACTCGGATATAGTCGAATTCAGTCATAATCGAAATATAATACTCGGATATTGTCGAATTCCGTCATAATCGAAATATAATACTCGTACATAATCGAATTCGGTCATAATCGAAATATAATACTCGTACATAATCGAATTCGGTCATAATCGAAATATAATACTCGTACATAATCGAATTCGGTCATAATCGAAATATAATACTCGAATATAATCGAATTTGGTCATAACCGAAATATAATACTCATATATAATAGATTTCGGTCATAATCGAAATATAATACTCGAATATAATCGAATTCGGTCATAACCGAAATATAATACTGGAATATAATCGAATTTGGTCATAACCGAAATATAATACTCGAATATAATCGAATTTGGTCATAACCGAAATATAATACTCGAATATAATCGAATTTGGTCATAATCGAAATATAATATACAAATATAATCGAATTCGGTCATAACCGAAATATAATACTCGAATATAATCGAATTTGGTCATAACCGAAATATAATACTCGAATATAATAGAATTTGGTCATAATCGAAATATAATATACAAATATAAACGAATTCGGTCACAATCAAAATATAATACTCGAACATAATCGATTTCGGTCATAATCGAAATATAATACTCGAATATAATCGAATTCGGTCATAATCGAAATATAATACTCGAATATAATCGAATTTGGTCATAACCGAAATATAATACTCGAATATAATCGAATTTGGTCATAATCGAAATATAATATACAAATATAAACGAATTCGGTCACAATCGAAATATAATACTCGAATATAATAGAATTCGGTCATAATCGAAATATAATACTCGAATATGATCGAATTGGGTCATAATCGAAATATAATACTCGTTACATAATCGAAATATAATATACAAATATAATCGAATTCGGTCATAATCGAAATATAATACTCGAATATAATCGAATTTAGTTATAACCGAAATATAATACTCGAATATAATCTAATTCAGTCATAATCGAAATACACGTTATAATCGGTCAAATACAAAAAAAAGAGATAAGAATGTAAAATTAAAACGCCGAACCTTATACTCTAATAGGGTCGGAAAAGAACACGAATTGTTCAAGAGAGACCTAATAAGAAAGATAAAAAGAGTTGGCAGCTTCTTAAAAACATAAATATATTATTAGGTTCATCATCATAAATAGAAACACTACAGACTATGAAATCTCACAATTTTACTCAAATTTGGTATCTAAAGCTACAAACAATTAAGGAACTTTGTTCATCAAAGAATCAGTTGCTAAATTTTAAAATAGCAGCTTATTTCAAAACTATTACAACAGTTTGTGACGATTGTGTTTTTACCCAAACGTTTTACTAATAGATCATTGTGAGAGGCTGTAAAATTTGTATTAAAAAATGCCAAAATGTGTTTTCTACTGTTTAAAATGAGAGAGTTGTATTGAAAAAACAAAGTCATTGAAGACATAACCTCAACATTATAAACAAATCTTTAATAATCGCTGCAGTAATAGGAATTTTTAGTTAAATTTAGGAAGTAAACTTACTTTTATTACTTAAATATGAATGTAAAATGTTCAAAATAACGTTATTCGTTATTTGGTAGGTATTTTATAAATTTTGTGCAACTGGCGATATATGACAAGGAGAGGTTGGTAAACAAAGGTAAAAACAAAAATCAGCAAACGAATTTAACATTTTTTCATATCAACGTGTCAGTCGCATTGCTGGTGTTCTCAATTTTGTTTGTTTTGTTTGTTGGTTAAACGCAAAACACTTCTAAGTCATCATCGCCTTGTAAAGAAAGAAAGAAAAGAATATAAAAACCCCTAGTCATTAAATAGTGTAATAACATCAGGGTCAGAATAAAACAAGAGTTGAGCAAGAAAGATCTAATAGGATAGATGAAGGTGTTATATTTTTATAGTTGACAAGATTCATCAAGGACGATTCACCAAACACGGGGTAACGAGTTATTTATTCACATACGTTCAGGCTACGAGGTTTTCTAGACGTCAAAAAAATAGTGATATACAAAGTTTAGGAAACCTGTGTAACAACTGTTACAAACAAATTAACCCTATACTATGATAGACCTTTTGATCTATCAAAACAAAATAACATTTCCTGCAACGCACAATATATCAACTTTAGGGCATTACATTTATAGTATTTCCTTGTATTATACTGTATGATAAGGCTGGGTAAGAACCATGATGACGTGCTCCCTTCTATCCTGGAGAGTTGATTACATCAGCACATTGTCGCTGAGGTATGATCGAACATCCGGACCTCCTGCCGGATGTCAACACTTTGGTTTTGCTTCATTCTCGGTTCAAACCTCTTTTTTTCATTTCTCACCCTCTTATCCTTCTTCCCTTCTCCTGAAAGTTCAAGTATAAACAGATCGTTGTGGTTAATCTACTACTAGACAAGTGGAAATTCATTCGGACACTGTTATGAGATTACTTAAATACCACCCAGGGTGAAAATGAGTGCGGAAAAGACTTGCCCCATAGTCCAATAGTACCTCACCTCCGTTTCCATGATACACATACTACCTACTCTGCTAGTATTTTTTCGTCAGTTTACTCAATAAAGGCAAAATTTGTGTTGCACGATAAGGTAGCAGATACCCACCTGACGGCTGGTGTTGGGTGACCAGTAGATCACACATTCCTTAAGTTCCGATTCTTGTCATATCCCAATAGTATTTCAGTTCTGTTTTGCTTTTTACTGTTCAAGTCGGGAACTGACCTCCTCAATGATCCTCTTTCAACCGTCCTGATACTAGATACAATCCTCCAGTTCCTCATATTGAATATATCCTCGCTGTTTGTGTCAATTGAATCCACCCATAACTTTCGTGGTTTACTAACAGGTTGCATATCTTCAGTACGTTTTTCTGTATTCTTTCATAGATGTATGTGACCTTTCGAATTTTAATTAGTGTTGAGGCTGTCAAAGATTCCGTACAACTTGTTGCTGTATTCACACATCTACATCCCTTATATCCATCTTCTTAAAATTATTCTATGAAGGAGAGCTCTGCCACTCTTATAGCAGAGAACTGTTCTAATTAGGGATTTTTACAGGCGCATTTTTGTTTTTTATTGAACATATCTATCATTGTTGTTATGAAAGCGAAATAGGAGTTTTAGCTAACATTAGACGTCGCGTGAATAGTGTGAACCACCAGATAAATACAGTGTTTTACGCTCTTCAGGTTCTGGATATCAACCTGTTCTGGTATAAAATACGTTTTCATCGTCTGATCTTCTGAAACGTTCTTCTCGTTTGTCTTTTAGATTTGAGCACGTAAAGACTGATATATGATGAGATATCCAAACCAGCCTTATAACAACATTTCAGTTCTGCTATCCTCTATTCTAATCTCACTCTTTTATTGTTCTTTCCGTATCTCCTGAAAGTTTTCGAATAAAAAGATCGTTTTGGTTAAGGTGCTAGATAACCCGGACGTTCCGATTTTACAAACAAAAGTCCAGAAACATGTAAGCTCTGGGTAAGTAGCGAGATGACCTCAGACAACTTATCTTGTAACTGACCCGAATACACAAATGTAACTTTAATCTATTTTTGACAAACGATACAAACTGTTACCATATAAAAAGGTTAATGAAATAATCCATCACACGTGTCAAATGTCGAAACATTTGGTTGCAACTTAATAAATCAGACAGTATTTCTGTAACATCCTGTAGCGGATAATTGCGCGTCTTCGCGGTAATCAACGAGCACAGTGTTCGAGCTGGTTGTATTATAATGCATTAATATAATTACTTTTCGGTAGTGATCGGCCGATTGAGAGAATGGCTAAAAATAGGTGAGGCGTGAAATAAGGCAAAGGTAGTTAGAGGTATAGTCTAGTCTGTGGAAACTAGACCTGTTGTTTTAAATATGTTGGTGTAATTTTTACTTACTTTTTTTTTTAAATGCAGTAATATATTCCAATGTTTGGTATTTTAATTTTAACTTGGTCATCTAATACAGAACCTACCTCACTTCACCTTTTCCACAATTAATTTTGCAGTAGCTGAACCGATTTCCATATTTTCCCCTGTTCAATTCAATCAGTTTTCTAACTGAGCAAACCGAAGCCCGAATATTATTTTCTCGTATAGGCTTTGCGAGGAAATCCTTAAAAGTAGGCTACATGAAAAAATAAAACAAACAAATGCTCAAGCTCTTACTCATCCAAAATGATGTTTGAGGATCTCCTCTTAACACAACCTTCTAATTCTTCTTGGTATGTTTTCGAAATAGCTAAATATTCCAGTGGCAGACACATATTTGAAGATGGAATTGTACCAAAATACTTTTAAGGGTAGAAAGGAGTATAACCCCCTCCCCCATACACGGGTTAGTTTCAGAATTTAAGAAATACATATCAATATTCTGAAGAAAACTTGTCTCCTATTGCTCTAACCTCAAAATATTCGTGGATTATAATAGTTTTTACCAAATAATCGACTCAAACAAAATTTGTAGGTTGGGAAAATCTTAAGATTAAAAATTCTTATTAAATAAACTTGACTGGTGTAAGACAAGCTCATTCCACAGTAATACAAAACTATCAAAAATAGTCTCACTGCAAAGTCTTGAGCTTTGCCACTGGACACTGGCCAATAAAAAAAAAAATCTAAACTATAGTGATTGGAATGCAGGCTCAAATATAGAGAATCTGTAGAACAATTTACTAAACTGTGACGTAATGGAACTCTCACTATCTCCAAGATAGTGACAATGAGCGTGGCAATCCCGAGGGCCCTTGCTGGTTATACACCGTTTTTCATGTACTCTTGGAATAAATTGCTCTCGATTATATTTTCCTATTAAGTCTGTCATGGTTAATTCTTGTTCTCTGCCAACCGTGGGCTAATGGTTTTTATTTTGTGTTTATAACATTTTTTTGTTTTTTTATAGGACAATAATAACCGAGAGGTTTTTCCTTTAAATAACAAGAGGTGAAAACTAAAAACTAACGTTTATATCTCGTATATTACATATGGATGATCTCCAAGAAATTCAGATGATTTAGTCCTTTACGAAGGATAACACACTTGGAATACAACAACGATTACAAAACGGCTAAGGAGTCTAAGGATTAAATCCTGCTTTCCAAATAATAATAATAAAATAAAAACATTGCCTCGTTCTAAATTGAATTTCACATAAGAACTGTTTCTCTAACAAATGTTAAAATCAATTGAAGGGTTCATGAGATAACGAAAACTCTCACAAATATCTGCATTTATTAATATTTATACTTAACAATTTATAGTTAAAAATTAAACTTACCAAATTTCGTTCTAGTTTTTCTCCTGCCTAATATCTCTTCTTAATCTTTATCCTGTAACATAAACCAAACTTTATAAAATTAAGAATGAAAAGTACTAATGACTAATGTTTTCTAAGATACTATGTGATGTGTTGTGGGTGCAATATTTTAGCAATGTGTATTAAAAACGTGAGAAATAGTTGCAGTAAACGTGTGTTGTAAACTGATCCAGCTTCCGGTCTCTGTGTGCGTTTACTTTCATACATATAGCCTATGTATTATAGAGAAATTAATGATATCTTATTTGCGGAATCCTTTTTAAAGTCTTCGGAGTTTACAAAATTTATTAATTTTTTTGGAATAATGTCGTGGACCGATTTTAATCAAATTTGGTTTGTGGTTAACCAAATTCCATTCATGGGAAATTCTTTACTGAAAAAAAGAAAGTTTTTCTTAAAATTCTCTATAACTAGCCAACTTGAAATATGTACCTCAAGGGTCAGTTCTTGGGCTTGTACTATTTTAAATTTATATTGTCCCTTCCCCTTTAACTTGAACACTGCGTGAGTTACAAATATGAAAAAAAAATTTGAATTTGAAATTAATTGCAGTGCGAAATCAGCTTTTTTTTATGACGATACAACTTAATTTAATCCCACAGTGAGATATACGTAGCGTATAAGTTTTAAAAACAGTTTTTGTGAGATGTGAGATAAACAATTCAATAGCCATTAAATAGGATTGAATTTTCAATGATTTCTCTTTATTAGAATTCTTAGATAAAACCAATAAAGACAGAAGCATGTCTGTCTGTAAATATTAAACTGTTTAAAATATTTCCACTTTATAAAAATAACTGTCTCCAAGTCGTGCGGTTTTAGCTCACGCTTGCCCTTTTTATTAAAGAGTAAACATTTTAACTAATATACATCAATTTTCCGGATTTAAAAAAGCCTATTATAAAATTTTAGAAATAGAAGTATAACAATATTAAACAGTTTACTTCAAAGGCACACTAATGAGTAAACGTGTTGCAATACTAGTTGAATCTTCATGTAGTTGTTTTAGGTTAGATACCTTTATTTCATCTTTACTGTTTCTTTTGATCAACTTTTATTCCCTTCCGACCCTGACACTCTAAGAGAATTCAAAGGTTAGGGATCTACACTGTACTCTTTTCTTATTCTTTAATACGACAATGATCAAGAAGCTGTTCAAGTAAAGAAAGAAAATCAATTAATTATTGTGACCAGACAGAGTTCAACATAACAAACGAACACAGCACTGTTTATATGTACGTAGCAGATATTAAAAGAACACCTTGTAGACATACTATTAAATCCGCCAGCGGAAATAATTGTTTCAAAGTTAGGTTAGGTTGAATACCGAAGCACGATTGTTAAAATATGCGCCGTCGAACGCGAAATGTCTGCTCACGCATAGAGTCACGTATTGAACCAATTCGTGATCAACGAGCGCCACGTTTTTCACTGTAAAATCTAACGAATATAATTATGTTTAGTTATGAACAATAAGAGGTTATCGAATTATGAATCACTCGGTGGAGTAGCTGAGGTGAGTGGCTTCTATTCAATTACTTGAAAGCGTTTAACTTTGCCAGGTAAAACTGGTGTATGGGTTTTATTGCTTATTTTATTTCTCGAATACAATCTGTTTAGTGATGGGTAAAATTAGGAATTATTTTTAAATATTTTATTTGGAGCTATACAAAATTGCACAACGAAATTATATAATGTAGGGTGGTGTAAAATAACATGTATATTATGAGTTATTCGCCGTTAGTAAATCTTCAGTGATGTTGGTTCAGGAGGTCTCTACTGCAACGTCGCTGAAGTCGTCGTGGATTGACTGTTTTTTTAAACATTGTTCTGACTTGTGGATTCTTTTGAATTTTGTTAAAACTTCGAATAGTGTAAATTTTCTATATATTCAAGGAATAGAGTTTTAAGGTCTGTGAGTTGTTAAAATATGAAGATTAAACATTTCGATTGGAGTCGTTAATTTTTTTTTTTTTTGCAGAGCCAGAAAATTGTATCCCATATGTCCAAATAGGCCTGAGCAAAGTTTTGTGAATTGTTAATTTGTGAAGTAGAGATATATTTAGAATTTAGAAGTCGATAGAGAATTTCGAATTTTGAATTTAAAACGCTTTGTTTTCATGTGACGACAACATCAATCTCATGTCAAAATAACCTACTTGAGATATTGGTGTGAGGAATTATTTAAAACAAATGTAAAGACTAAAATTTAAAAACTCTTTGACTAAGATTTTAACAAATTGTGCAAGAACATTGCACAAAGTTTCTTGCACGCCCATCGCCAAAACCATGTAAGAACCAATTAAAAATATTTGTCAAAAAAATATTACTTCTTCAGTTGTCAGTCTAAAAATGAAAATAGCCTATGAACACTATTTTTGTAAAATAAATATTTATATATTTAAATAGACTCTTAACTTTTTTCGCTTATATCGTAAACGCTTGTACTTGATTGAAATATTAGAAGTAGCTTTCAGTTAACAATTTTAACCGTTTGACAGTTAAACTAAAAACAATATAAAACAGAGTGTAAAATTCTCAAAGAAAAGAACAAAATAGAAGTATTTGAGAAGTTAAATCGTTTAATTTTGGGAGATGCAAACAATTAATAACAACGTGAATCGGCACAAATAAAGTTAACCTTAAAGTAATTTAATACAGCTGTTATAAAATTCTCAAACAGAACAATATAATAAAATATATTTGAGAATTTAAACTGTTTAATTTTGCAAGATAAACCCAATTAATCACAACACAACGTGAATTTGCCCATATAAAGTAAGCACTATATAATTTAACTTTAAAATAATTTAAAACAGGTGTTATAGAATTCATAAATAAAATAAAATATATTTGAGAATTTAAACTGTTTAATTTTGCAAGATAAAACCAATCAATCACAACACAACGTGAATTTGCACATATAAAGTAAGCACTATATAATTTAACTTTAAAATAATTTAAAACAGCTGTTATAGAATTCATAAATAAAATAAAATATATTTGAGAATTTAAACTGTTTAATTTTGCAAGATAAAACCAATCAATCACAACACAACGTGAATTTGCACATATAAAGTAAGCACTATATAATTTAACTTTAAAATAATTTAAAACAGCTGTTATAGAATTCATAAACAAAATAAAATATATTTGAGAATTTAAACTGTTTAATTTTGCAAGATAAAACCAATCAATCACAACACAACGTGAATTTGCACATATAAAGTAAGCACTATATAATTTAACTTAAAAATAATTTAAAACAGCTGTTATAGAATTCATAAACAAAATAAAATATATTTGAGAATTTAAACTGTTTAATTTTGCAAGATAAAACCAATCAATCACAACACAACGTGAATTTGCACATATAAAGTAAGCACTATATAATTTAACTTAAAAATAATTTAAAACAGCTGTTATAGAATTCATAAACAAAATAAAATATATTTGAGAATTTAAACTGTTTAATTTTGCAAGATAAAACCAATCAATCACAACACAACGTGAATCCGTATATATAAAGTAAGCACTATATAATTTAACTTTAAAATAATTTTAAACAGCTATTATACTTTCTCAAACAAAACAGCAAAATAAAAAATATTTGATCATTTAATCACCTGGTTTCAAAATGTCATTACAAAATAAATGTCTCCAAGGAAAATGGTTAACTTTAAACAAATCTGCAAGTAACACTGTTTAATTTTAAGACCTCAATAATTATAAAAAATCGACTTTATAGCAAAGAAATACGTGACTGACCCAGAAATTCCTTAGTAAATGATATATAAGAAGATACTTCTTTACCAATTATTCCTGAAAAGTATTATATTTTACTTGTGATTTTACATATGGGTTTCGAATATTAATTTTCTTGTTACGCTAAAATTTGAACGAAATCATTAGAGAAGATTTCGAGAAATTATATATTTTATAACAGCTTTGACCGATATTATGTTGTTGTTTTTTTTTTTTACCGTAACACAAAAAGCAAAGTTTTTTGAGAGATGGTGTTAGAGGTTTCTCGAGTACCATTTGATTCAAATTATTATAGCTAATTATGATGGAAACGTATTTTTTTAAATGATGACAGCTACCCCAAATTTTGAGTTGTCCAAAACCTTAAAACGTCTCGTAATATACTTAAATGAGCCAATATTTTAAAACAATTGGCCTTTGCGGATCAAAAATAACAGTTCCGCAGCTGTTAATCAAAAGGTGAAAATCAACAGTAAACGCCATCTTTCCAAACATATACAGGGTGTCTAGTAATAACTGGGCCAAACTGCAGGAACTGATTGAGTAAGGTAAAATATACAATCCGCCATTTTGTTTTACAAACATGTTAAAGATAGGATATTGAGTTCATAATATCCAAGATTATAAAACTGAAATAAGAAGCATGGATTTTGTTATTGTTATTAAAAATTGTCAGAACTTAAAAATATTTTGGTTTTAGCCTAATCTCGGATGTTGTAGACAAATAAAAGAAATTATATTTTCTGTTTTTGCTGATTTTCTGTTTTTCTGTTTTTGCTATTATCCTTTGAAATACAGTAAAAATACAAAAACATTTTTTGTCATTCAAAAGCAAAACTGTTTTCTCTTGTGAATATTTTATAAAGTTGACGGTTTTCGAGATATTTGACCTAAACATTTTTAAACAGCAGCCATTTTGAAAAATATTTTGTTTTTAGCACGCGTATAAAACTTTACATAAAGCAATGAACATGCCAAATCTGAACTCAATATCCTATCTATTTCCAAAGTTATAACTTTTTTAAAATAAAAACAAAATAATAGGCCGGAATCTAAGCGAAACAAGATGGCATTTCTTGAATATTTTGACCAACCTGAAGTTTAATTTCTTCACATCCTGTATATTTAAATAAGGCCCTAAAGTTACATCGCTTAAACAATAAACACGGTTTATTTTTTGACAATTATTTCTGTATTTTCACTTGAGATTTTATACACAGGTGTGTCATTATTATTGACTAAAATTTTAACGAAATTGTTAGCGCCGATTTTGAGAAATTACATCTTTTTAACCACCCCATGGTACATTTTGTAGTGTTTTATCTATGAAAACGAACTCGTACTTTTGGAGAAATCGCGTCCAATATGTTTTATTTGGGTCTGTATAAGCTTGAGCAAAATTTGATCAAAATCGTGCGTTTTTTAAATTTTAACCGCAAATTTTGAGCTATCGTAAAAATGAAAACATTATTCCACGATATTGCGTTTTACAGCCGACATTCCAAAAAACACTCATAGTTTTCTCTATAGTAATTTGAAACGATTTTTCATTAGTTCCTTTTTATCTACGATCTACAGTGTCATGTAATTGCTTAATTTGTGTAAATGGCGACCCTCAAATGATCAAGGACCCTCAAAGGTACGGCTTTAGCGAATACGGGTTTGGTAATCCCGAAGGATTGTAACTAGATCTACACATTTTGTCACGTAGTCTTGGTTTAGATCCCTCTCATTCATCTCTCCTATCAGGTCTCTTTTGACTAACTATTCACCTGCTCCGACCCTGACGCTATTACAGTATTCGAGGGCTAGCATTCTTATTCTATTTTCTTCCATTACACGATAATGACCCAGAGATTTTTCACCTTTAATAACAAGAAAAAAATACATTTAAATTCCAAGCTGGACTTCGGCAAAGGTTTGAATAGTTCGCGTCTTCTCATGTCAGCGTATCGCGAATTTAACAAGGTCAAATAAAAGTCATAAAGTTTTTCTTAACGCTTGTGTGTTCTAAGTATAATGAACACATTAAGGGCAAGCTCAACTTTGTTGATAAAAGTATGAAGTTTATGTTATTTATGTCAGCTGGATTTGTGTGGAAGTTAATAAACTGTCTTCCGTCTCTCTCATACACAAGTCTCTCACATTTACTGTCTCTCTCTTGTTTAAGTCCAAGCACGATGCGCTTCTAATGAAAGATGTGTTTTGGCTCCTATATGAAATACGACCCCATTACGAATTCTTCATATTACATCAACACCCCGCTCTCTCTCTCTCCCACAGTCTACTCCTTCTTTTCCCACCCCGGAGAGTATCTTTTAATATTTTGTATTATTACGCACTGTTTTGAAATATATATTCCTTGATTTATCGCAAAATTATTGATTTTAAAAATTTTAAATTGTAATAAGTAATTTGAAAATTTGAATCTTCAAAAGTAAAAAAAACTATCACCTCGCTCTCTGTCTAAAACCGGTGTTATATGGGTGTAGTTTCTAGCTGTTAGCCGAATAGTAAAAACTATAAGTAGCGTTGTGTAAACACTCGACTAGCAGCTAATTTTAGTTCGTACAATCAAAATCCGCAATCCATTTTCTCTTTCATTATTATTTTTTAAACAAAATAAATAAATTTGTTACTATATTTATATTTTGTATATTTCTGTATATAGCATTTGTGTTAAATAAATGTTTCATTCAAAAAGTCTGTGAAGTTTTATAATTTAAATAATTTTGTTGTTATATGAAATCAGAATTTTATATTTATTATATGATTTATTTGCAAACGAACCCATTAATGGAGATCATCGTATATCTACAGAAAAATAATAAAAATACTTTTCTAATTTAATATATTGAATACTTTTCTCTGTACTAAAGATTAATAGCTTCAAGGAGGAAACCTAGCTGGATCTACAACTTTTTCACGTATTCTTTATTCCTATCTTTCTTGATCAAATCTTGTTTTCTTTCAATCTTATAGTTTTCGTGGACTAAGAATCTTTATGTTTATTCCTTCCTTTTTTTTATATGGCGATGATGATCAACACGCTATTCTTCTTAAAAAAAATAGATTCTGCTACTGCAGAGACTTCAATCATTTTGGTCGTTGTGACACTAAAAGCCAAATCAATTCAGTCTTCGTAGCTTTTGTGATCTCTCTCACTGGAAAAGTTCACATTAGAGACCATGAAATGTATTAGTACACGTTCTGAAAGTCACAATTTTGGTTACATTTAGCATGTAGACTCATTATCAAAAAGCACTGGATAAATGTTTTAACAAAAACTATCGTTGTTCAATCTGTAAATGGCGTCAGATTTCAAAAAGCGATTCAAAAATTATTTTATCACTCGAAAATCGGACAATGTTCATCAATAGTTAATTTTACCCAGGTTTAAAATCTGCATCCAAAGCGCGAATCTAAAAAATTAGTTGAATTTTAGTAAAATGTAAACTAGGTTTTACCTACTCATCAAATATACTTAAAAATAAACTAAGCGACAATATTGCACAAACTTTCTCACTTACCAACCCCAAACCAAAACTAATTCACTTTAAATGTCAGTTCAATCAGTTTAAAAAAATGTAATGAACATTGAACGCTGTCTTGGAAAATACATTAACATTTCGGGTCTATACTTGCTAAATCGTGCATAAAACATGTCCTCATCGTAAATTGTATTTTTCACTTTACTTTTGCACTCGGATTGGGGTAATTACTAAAATATGAACGAAACCAATTTAGATAATTTTGAAAAATTATGTTTTTTATAACAGCCTCCATGGGTGATTTTGTTTTACGATAACTCACTAACCTTATGCGACAGAAACATTCTATTTAAGTCCTTTATGATCGGCTTTTTCCATTTCACAGCCGAAATTGGGAAAATCGTAATTTTTTGTATTTTTTAATGGTAACTAACCCCAAATTTTGATTTATCAAAAAATCAAAAAGCGTATCGAGATAGCCAAAATATGTCTACTACCAAATTTGATTGAAAATCGTTTGGGCTGTAGGACGAACATCATTCCAAAAACCTCGTTTTTGGACAAAGAAGACTTTAAAACGTATATATTCCCAAAAACCTCGACGTCAATTTTTTGACCCAACACATAACTTTCTCTACACTACTAATGTGTGAGAAAGTAAAAATGAGAAGAAAAATTAGTTTACAATGCTGTTTTGATAGATTTTGCTTATCTAGGATCTACACGAACCTGTAATATCTAATTTTTGCAATGGGAAACCTATATACAGTGTGTTCCAAAAGTTTTATACCGGTTCAATAACTTGAAAATAAAACAAAAAATCTATACGTATCTTCAGGCAATAAAAAAACTACTTTTTGGCAAATGAGACATTTTTACTTTCCCCCAAAAATGGGGGTTTTGGAGGCAACACGATCATCTTAAATGGAAATTCCCATCCAGTGACCACTCATGTTAAATGGGTATTTAGGGAAATACAACTGCTCAAACTAGAGGTCGATATCTTGCTTCGATTTAAAATAGCGGCCGTTCAAATATTTGAAACAGCTATTTTACTTTATTTCGATCACAAAAACATTTGTGACCGTTGGTTGTAATCATAATTACTATTATTTCATATTTAAAATGATATGAAGAGGGTGTACAAAAATGATATGTTAATTGATGTAATTTTAATATTTAATTATAAAAAGCGGATTTTCCCAGTTGTTCAAATATCAATAAATACAACAGTAGATTTCGAGAAGTGTAGGTTTTAGTAGGCTTTTTACTTTAACAAAAAACGTAGTTAAAGATTCTTTTTAAAAGACTTAAATACTAAACTCGGCACAGTATTACCAGGTTTAACTTGCTCAAAATCATCATGGATTGGTATTTAATACAATCAATCATTCAAAGTTATTTACACAACCTGTACTAGGCATCTGTATTTTTTTCAAAATTCAATAACAGTCGTTTTGATTACAACATTACATTTTTTAAAATACATTTTAATCACATATTCACTCTTTTATTTAATTGTGAATGAAATAAATAAAATTAATTAGCAGTTTCAAATATTCAAACGACCGTCATTTTAGATAGGACCAAGATATCGACCTCTAGTTTGCGCAGTTGTATTTTAATAAATAATATCTTTAACATGAAGGGTCACTCTATGGGGGTTTCTACTTGAGATTATTGAGTTGCCCCCAAAACCCCATATTTGGGGAATAGGTAACATGTCTCATTTGAAAAAAGTAGTTTTTTATCACTAGAAGGCAAATATAACATCTCCTTTTCTATCGTTTTTGGTTTTACGTTATTGATCCGGTCCGGGACTTTGGAACATACTGTATATTGACGCCAAGATTGTGGCTGTTAAATGAGAAGAAATTATCCGCTTGAGTCACCGTATCAGTTGCATGATCAGTATTATTTATCGAAATTTTACAATTCATGAAAATAGCATAACGCTTCCTCTCTCTACGAAACTAATTTTTAGATATCTACTTTCTCCAAGTGTGTAAATTAAATATATCCGCCATCCTCTCAAGGGATGTGAAAGGGTAGTTTTTCATTCCACCCGTAGCGTTATGATGTTGATGAGTTTTGTCCTGTGCTACTGAGGGTGAGGGGTAGTCATTAACCCGCCCTTACAGTATATAGAGCGAGAAATGCTTCCTGAATGATAAACAGTTCCACCTGGGAAATATACAATTCAAAGAACAAAAGAAAATTGTACGAAACCTAATTCATTTATGGCAACAATTTTTCATTTGTTGGTGTTTTACTTCCCTTCTTTAATAATATATCACCACCAACACACAAACCAAATTACACCAAATTCGTTGAGCGGTATCTCACATTTTTACTTTTCACACTTTTACGTGAGTTTAGAGATTGTAATGTGTTGGATAAAAAAAAATTGATGTCGTGGTCCATTGAATTTAAAAAAAGTGGTTTCGGAATTATGCCCGCCTTTCGTCTGCACAGTGCTATGGATAACGTGAATCGATTTAAATCAAATTTGATATTCGAATTTTCATCATATCTCGATATTTTGTCTATGCCGATTTCGTTCAAATTTTATGTGAAAATTAAAGAACTAAATTTGTAAAGTAAAAAAATATTACAGTTCAAGAATAATTTGTAAAATTAACTACCATCATTAAAAAAACTCGATTTTAATCCAATTCAATTTACATTTAAGACGTTTTAATGGCATAAACGAAACAAGTTTAGGCGATTATTTATATATAAATAATTATTCCCAGACGGTTCATTTTCGCTTTTGCAACTTACTGTATCAATTTGTAACATTAATGTTAGTTTTAGTCCTAACCTAGGCTATACAATTTCGAATGCGACACTGCTTTTGGTCCACGTCTATCTCGACATTTAACTCAGGTCTGCCCATGCACCATAGGTTATCCAGCTCTAAATACAATAGAATAATCTAATTAATAATAGATTACTGAATTTAAACTTATTACTAATTATTAAAACACTATCACTAATTAAGATATGAGCTGAAATTCGGGCATTTAAATTAAAAAATAAACCTCCCAATTGGGTATTAATATTAAATGTTGAGCTTGACTTATGAGAAAAACTATACAGTATAACAAACACACAGAACACAATTCTCATAAAAAAATACGCCTAAGTATCAGACGCGTTTCAACGACAAGGTCGTCCTCTTCAGTGATACACCAGCTACACCAACCAAACCACAACTTGAATACCTATAGGTGTCGCCCAATTGGGGATTGAGCCTTCGCTTTAAACGCCTTCGCCATGGCCCCAATTAATTAACCAGTCATGGTGAAATTTAGGAAAATATACAAACCCAAATTAACACAACACAGCCATTACAGAGCTCGTCTGTCTGTATTGACGGATCACTTCGCTCAACATAGCTACCCGCTACGTTCCGTTCTTCTGTTTCCTAAGATACACCAAAACGGACCATGCTCAAGTAGATCCAACTTCAACTTTCGAGCGAATTGTCACCGTAACACTTTTGATTGACATTTATGGTGATGATTAGTTTGTATTTGGTTTTGTGGGAAACTGTTTGTCCAATATTTTCCCACTGTTTAAATATTCCACCTTACCAATGTTTATAAGGAAGTAAACTGAACAGAAACAACCTTTTCTTATAGATAGTAATTAAATCAATAAACTTAGTGTTACTTTTTATAAGGAAGTGACGATTTAAACCACTTGGCTACTATAACACTTAGAAATAGTTATTATTTGAACCTAATTTAAGTTATGTAGTCAGATTGCCTATTCTACCCCTTAATAATTATTCCCAACTGATAATGCGTTTTATTTCCATACCTGAATGCGTGAATTAGTTTTAAAAATTTATTAGCATGCTTAATTATTTTTCAAATTCAAATTAATCTCTTATTTATTTATTTAAAATTTTATATTTTTGTGTACTTAGGTCTATACTTGGTTGTTGGTTCTCTATTGTTGTTGTATAACAGTTTTTTTATGTATAAAATATTCAATAAATAAATATAATTAATCTTGGGCAGATTTAGTACCCACATACTGACGTAGACCTAAGGAGGTGTTTATATTAGAAAACATTATCTATTTTCTTCTTATTTTATTAAAGTTTTTTTTGTTTCATGTATTTTTGATTTTGTAGTTTTGATTTATATACTTTTAACGATCTCTATGCAATGCGGTGTGGAAAAAAATACGTTTTACTAAAAATTTGAATAGGCACATGTATAAATTGTATAAACATTCGAAACAATCCTATTATAAACGGAGAGAAACTCATAGCAATTGAAATAAAGTGTTAAAATAAATAAATGTTGAACTTGAATCGTGAAATGGTTTCAAAATTAAAATAAATCTTCAACAAAAGTTTTTACAAATAATGCAAATATTAAGTAAAATGCGTTTCAACGAAAACGATGTCATCTTCAAAGATGGATGAACTATAATAATCAACTAACATAAGTTCATAATAACGATTGTAATCAATGTATCACCGTTGAGTATCAATTAGGGAATCAAAATCTGAATTAACTTCATATTTAATCACGATTTTTGCCTGACTTTCTGGACGCAATAATTCTATGAAAGAAAAAATAAATTACCGATTAGTTTATACAGTTGGAAAGCTTATGAAAATCGCTCGTTTATGTGAAATTTGAATAACTATAGGTGTCGTTGTTTGTTTGTAAAACAAATCTGAATTTTAATAAAAATTATAAAACATTCACTTTTTCCATGTTAGAGAGGTTGTAAATAATGCACAGTTTCAAAAAACCGATGTTGGTTTTTTCTCTTATAATTAATGTAAAGTAGTTTTTGTAAATCGGGTCACTTTACTTCCTAAGTATAATTCCTAAGTAATACAGCGAGAAAATAGAATTTGTAACTGAAAAGTTACGTTTTTCTTTAAAAACGCGAAACAATATATCTCGGAAACGATCCGAGATATGATGAGGCTTACTAGGGTAAATTTTGACTCACTCTAACCCTGATTTGTTTGACACATTGTTGACTATTGGCGCTATGTATTTCTACGTCATTCGAATCTACACAATCTACATTAAAAACGTAACAAATGTCTATATAATTGAAATAAATTGCAAAAACATTGCACTAACTTTCTCAAAGACCCATCTCCAAATCTAAATACTTACACAAATGTCTTATAATACTAGAGAGAAAATAGTTCCCACTTATTTAACTTTTTGCAAAATTTGTAAATTATTAATTATTTTGAAGTCTATTTACACATATTGATTCAAAATTGTACAGCAATATTTGAGGAACTGATTCTAGAGGTAAAAAGAAGAGAACAAAAATTTGTTAAGTACGAAGCGTTTTCTAGTTACAGTTAGCGAAATATTTTGTTGTGATTTCTGCTCCAAGAGTGAAATAAACCCATACTGTGCCTTTGAACACATCTTAAGGCACAATTTGGTGGTTTTATATGTGTTTTTTGTTTTAAATCTAAAAAATTTAAGTATCTTAAGTACTTTCTGTGAAACTGATGTAAAATGCAAAGAATTAGAGTTAAAAATTCTAAGGTTTTGGGGGGAAATAACGTTTTAAGTGGCTGATGAACGCAGAAAAGTGTACGAACATAACCTGCGGATTTTAATTCTGAGAAAATTGATGTAAATAAAGTAATAAAAAACAATTCCATCTCAAGTAATTTCTGGGAAAACTGGTGTAAAAAAAAATAAACAATTGGATTCGACAAAATATTTTCTTAGGTTTAGTTTCAAATAAATATTGTTTAAAAGGGTTATAAACGCAATGTTTGAACGAAAAGTGTAGAGAATTCTGAATAAATTGATGTAAATATATTTAATAGAAAACAATCGGATTATAAAGAAATTCAAATTTTATTAAAAACAAAAACTTATCTGGTGGTTTGATGCGGTTTTTCTTCTGTTTAAAATTCTTCAGAATGTGGTTTTTCTTCTGTTTAACGTGTTTCTGCCATATACTGTATTGTTTTCAATAAATATTGATTTTCTATAAATTGTAATAGTTTTATATTGATTTTACATATATTTTATCGAAATTAAATTCTCTAAAAGTTTTTTCAAAGTTCAAATGACGCGCTTACCAGTCATTTAACAAATGTTTTACGCCTATCTTAAACAAATCTGTTTTATTTTACTCCAATTTCATTTATTTTACATCAGTTTTTTTTCAGAAAGTACTTGAGATACGGTTGGGTCTATTTTATTCAATTTTCCAGATCCAAACACCTACAAAAACATCAAATTTCTTCCTTAATTTTGGTCCAAGAATAGCTTCTTCATTTCACTCTTGGAGCAGAAATGATAGCGAAATATTTTGTTACCCGAACTTTTTCTGACTTATATTAATATGAAGGTCCTTTTCTTTTTATTTGTACCCCTAAGAAAAAATTCACGAGGTATTTCTGCTCAATTTTGCAACCCCTTTAATTTCAAATTTAACCCAAGTCATGAACTTGTTCCAAATGTAAATCGCGATGACATTGCAATTTTAATGATTGTAGTGCAAGTAAATATCCGTTTATTTTCGAATAGTAATTGTCTTTTACTTGCGATTTGACATACTATTTTGGCTCATAAATCTTCAAGTTTCACAAAAATTTGACATAAATTGGTTGTGCATTTTTGAGACATGTCGTCTTTTTATGACAGCTATAATCGGTTGATAACATAAAAAGGGAAGGTAGTGAAATTAATAGGTTATATTTTTAGAGTCCTTACGAGTGGATTTTAGCAACGTTTTAAATCTTGCAACCCCTAAATTCGTAATTATTTAAATTTAACAACGTCTTGATATTTAATAAAAAATATGCAATTTTATTTAAATTTCAATTAGTCCAAGTATATGTTTATATACGAGTAGACACTAACATTTTTTTTTACAAACCAGCGACGTATAAAACGAATTTATTTAAAAAAAACAAAAAGAAACTGAAAGTAGATTTTTTCACCATTCATGTACGTGAGAAAGTATAGAAAAACTAACAAACGAAAAAACACAGCTGTCAGCTGAATGGCAAAATGCACCAATCAAAGATAATTTAATTTATTTGAAAGGGAATACTTCCAGTTCGGAAAAGAATGTTCTAATCAATAGGTTGGCAGCAATGATTTAGCTAACATAACCTTAAATATTTATCACCGTTTGAAAACGTCGTCGAATCAAAATCACCGCATTAAACATGTCATCCCGAGAAACAGAGACAATTTGAAATTAAACTTTAAAAAAATACCCTGGGAGAGAGCGGGAAAAAACGCGGATAAAAAATAATTAATTCCGTTTTTCTTTTATACGAACAGAGATATCGGACGAAAAAACGACGCATCCTCGAGCAGAGAATAGTAAGCGGACAGCGGCCATCGGCAAAACTGTCGTGGGTTCGCTCGTAAACAGAATGGCAGCAAAAAAAATATTCCGGTTCTGTTAGCTCATCAAGCTGGTTACAAGCTTTGCGAATAATCTCTGAAGACTTGCACAATTCAACAGATAAATTAAACTAGCCGGCGAGGTTTTCTTTTGAGTAGAGCCGCCATTTGCAATCTACCGTCACGCGACCGATCGAATTCCACTGCTATCGATAAACCAAAGGTGCAACACACACGGGCGTCTCCAACCTCTATTCTTCTTCTTTTTGTCTTATGACATCCAAGTATACTGGCCGGATTTATTTGTTGAAATGTCGATCATGGAAAAGGATCTTTGAAGAGGTTTTTTTTTTGTAAAAATTGTAAAGAATGAAATTCCTTACAGATTGCTTTGATGATATTGGCGTATGTGACAGGATTGATAAATTATAATTTTCTAAGAAACGAGTATTTCAGTTAACGATTGTATTGAAATTCAGTTAAATATTTTTTTTGTAATGTTAAACCATTTGATTTTTTTACACTTTTACTTTGAATACTAACTCTGCCATATTCTCAAAATAGGTTTTAACAATTACCAACAAGTTTTACGGTTTAAAAAACCGCCCAAACTGGTGTGAGGTCAAGAATGAAAACTGAAATAAAATCTAAAATTTAAATACCTCATTATCAACTTATGCAGTGTGGATTAAATAAAATTGTAATATAAAATTATTTTATTCAATTTACAAGAAAAAACACAAACATTAATTAATAAAATGAAAATAAATTAGATACCTCTTTCATCATTAGTGTCAGTTTAGAGGTTACCATCTAAAAGGAAGAAAGAAGAAGAAGAAGAAGAAGAAGAAGAAGAAGAAGAAGAAGAAGAAGAAGAAGAAGAAGAAGAAGAAGAAGAAGAAGAAGAAGAAGAAGAAGAAGAAGAAGAAGAAGAAGAAGAAGAAGAAGAAGAAGAAGAAGAAGAAGAAGAAGAAGAAGAAGAAGAAGAAGAAGAAGAAGAAGAAGAAGAAGAAGAAGAAGAAGAAGAAGAAGAAGAAGAAGAAGAAGAAGAAGAAAGAAGAAGAAGAAGAAGAAGAAGAAGAAGAAGAAGAAGAAGAAGAAGAAGAAGAAGAAGAAGAAGAAGAAGAAGAAGAAGAAGAAGAAGAAGAAGAAGAAGAAGAAGAAGAAGAAGAAGAAGAAGAAGAAGAAGAAGAAGAAGAAGAAGAAGAAGAAGAAGAAAGAAGAAGAAGAAGAAGAAGAAGAAGAAGAAGAAGAAGAAGAAGAGAAGAAGAAGAAGAAGAAGAAGAAGAAGAAGAAGAAGAGAGAAGAAGAAGAAGAAGAAGAAGAAGAAGAAAGAAGAAGAAGAAGAAGAAGAAGAAGAAGAAGAAGAAGAAGAAGAAGAAGAAGAAAGAAGAAGAAGAAGAAGAAGAAGAGAAGAAGAAGAAGAAGAAGAAGAAGAAGAAGAAGAAGAAGAGAAGAAGAAGAAGAAGAAGAAGAAGAAGAAGAAGAAGAAGAAGAAGAAGAAGAAGAAGAAGAAGAAGAAGAAGAAGAAGAAGAAGAAGAAGAAGAAGAAGAAGAAGAAGAAGAAGAAGAAGAAGAAGAAGAAGAAGAAGAAGAAGAAGAAGAAGAAGAAGAAGAAGAAGAAGAAGAAGAAGAAGAAGAAGAAGAAGAAGAAGAAGAAGAAGAAGAAGAAGAAGAAGAAGAAGAAGAAGAAGAAGAAGAAGAAGAAGAAGAAGAAGAAGAAGAAGAAGAAGAAGAAGAAGAAGAAGAAGAAGAAGAAGAAGAAGAAGAAGAAGAAGAAGAAGAAAAACGCTTAATGAGTTCCACTATTGCGCTACAACTACAATTAGACTAACTACAAATTTAAAAAAAAAATTATTAGTTTGACTTAATTTTTTGTTGTTTTTTTAGACTACTAACATTTTTTTTTATTTGTATAGTTGCCACACAAAAATATACTTTAAAGCCTAATTATTAACCCTAATTTAACCCTAGTGATTATGTTATTAACATTGAACATTCGAAACTATTAAAAAAAAAAAAAATTTAACAATGTAAATAAAATTTATCTCTGAGGCTTATAACCGCATGGATAAAACAAAGGATCAACTTCCTCCATGTCCATTAACTCTTTTTAAACTTTCGGGAAAAGTGTTCTATTTAACACGTGACTTTATTATATCTGGTAAATTATTAAATAATTTTGGTGCAACATGTGAATAAAAATTAATAAATTGTTTAATTTTTACTTTTGAAATTGAAAAATACCTTTTAGAACGCGTTGACAATTTATATTCATTTATAAAATTGGGAAAGTCACCAGTTTTTCTAAAGAAAGACCTTTAAAATTTGCAAACAGGGGCATCGATGATAATCTTTGTCCTTTTTTTAAAAATGTTTCAAAATATTTTAAGCTCATAAAACTGGGTATAGAGTTGAACCATTACTCCCCAAGAAGATACTCCATATTCCAAACTGCTCTGCGCCTCTGAGAAAATTAATTTTCTAAGTTAAAAATTCTTATAACTGAATGAAATTTTAGTAAAGTGTAAAGTTTTATGAAATAAACTAATATGTTATATACGAGTATTAAGCAAAGAAAATTACAGTTCTTAAGAAATCTGGGAAAATAAAAACAACTTTAAAGGCGGCAGTTATTTTTATATTTTCAAAATGAAAGAAAGAATGGCTACTTTGTTTTGCCATTATCATACTTTTAAAAAACTTAGCCCTGTTATAAATTATATTAGCCCTCTTATTATACAGGGTGTCCCGGAACTCTCTGGAACATTTCATAAAAAAATGTTCCTTAGGTTAAGACAAACATATTTCACAATATAAACATGGGTCTCCGGTGACTAGTTTTCCGTCTGTCGGTCTGTATGTGTTTTTTACAAAGGATTTTATAACTCAAGATTTATTTAAGATAGAAACTTAAAATTTGGTATAAATATGTACATTAATAGGTAGAATAAGTGTATAAAATTTCGTTGCTGGAACATGAAGTGGACTGAAAACAGCTGATTAATGATACGCAGCGTCTCATATGTGCTGTTAAACAATGTTTTTTCTGTGTGTAATGTGGTAGTATGGAAATTACATTGATTTGCAAGAATTGTCACAACTTAGTTGTTTATTATTCGATTTTAGTAAATAAGCTGTCATTCGATTTGTCTTTTAATTGTGCATCTTTTACCAATATTAATAATGTTTTATAACTAACGGTTTTCGTGGAATTTGACACTAAAACATTTAAACGGCCGCCATTTTAAAATGGATTTAGTTCCAGCAACGAAACTTTATACACTTATTCTACCTATTAAGGTACATATTTGTACCAAATTTTAAGTTTCTATCTTTAATAAATCTTGAGTTATAAAATCCTTTGTAAAAAACACATACAGACCGACAGACGGAAAACTAGTCACCGGAGACCCATGTTTATATTGTGAAATATGTTTGTCTCGACCTAAGGAACATTTTTGTATGAAATGTTCCAGAGAGTTCCGGGACACCCTGTATATACAATACGATAAATTCAAACTATTACAGAAAATAACTGTTGTTTGCTAAAGCTACTATTAATGTTGTCTAAATTTATTGGATGTAAGAATGTTCAATTATCTGAAAAACTAACGAGCTTTCAAGCAGATTAATGTTCAATATCTTCAGTTGCAACACTGTTGAAACAAAATTGTGATTTTTTATTAACAAATTATTGGACTTACCAGTAAACAAATCCAAAATATTTTGTATAAAAAAGTGGATAGATTAGTTTTATTCGTTTACGTTGAAATTCGACATGAAATATCTGATTAAAGTGTTTGGCATGATGGTGGACAGGTTATATAAAACATTGGTTAAACAAATTTTGAAAGATTTTTCTTGATACCAAGAGTGAAAAAAAAATAGTTAATGCTTAAATACATATGGGAATTTATAAATGTCGAACGAAAACAACCACCCAATAAATTATATTCTATTACAATTATTCATTAACAGTGAAAAGGAAATTACTTACTAGCAGTATCGTTATATTTACACAAGTTTAAATATTAATCTACGAAAGGGCAGGGGTTCTTTTTGGCGAGAAAAGACACAAGGAATAAAGTAAGTGGGGGTTTTAATATAGGAGAGAATTAATATACTTAAAACTATCAATTATGGGCTGGGGGGGAGGTTATTTATGTTCCTTGTGTAATTTGGGAGTTACTGAAGTGTTTTACTTCATTGTAGTATGTCCAATGTTGATACAGTTTAGGAATTTTGTTAAGATTAAAATGTCTAAGCTATAGTTCGGAGATTTTATGAAAGGTAAGGATTTGCAGATATCTTGAGTAAGCAGTGTTAGATGGACGTTACAAGAGTTTATTTTGTTGTTGTTAATATCTGTAATCGTACATGATGTTTGTAATTTGCCCTAATGTAAAATGAAGAAGAAAACAAACTGTAATTTAAACTCGTTTCGGATATATTTTAACATCTTTTTCTTTTTTTAAATTACTAATATCCAGTAATTTTTTTTACATCCCATTTGGAGCAGTTGGTTTGGATTATTGTTCATCATATTTCATATAAATTGAAAACGTGGATTTTGAAAAATCAGGTCATACGTAAGAGTACAATATTATGTTGTTTACAAATAACTCGTGAATCTTAATTTCTCGAAGGATAGTGACTAAAAACATTCTGATAAGGTCCTACAAATCTTACGATTGTCCAAAATGTTTTAAAATCGTTTCAGTTAAATTTTAATTTTCTGTTTTGATCTGTCACCTACCTCCAAAGTTTAGTTTATTTTGATAACTGTTAATTTTTTCGTGTTATAACCGTTTTATTAATAATAAAAGTCCAAAATTCTCATAATTACCATTATTTGACAAACTATCTGCTGTTGTGATTTAAAATTATAGGCAAACATAAAAATATGAAAGATAGACTATAAAATCGACATAAATCGGCTGAAAACAAATTTACGATTTTCAAATATTTGGTGACTAAATCTTTATACAACCTGTTGGCTAATGTAAGAAGATAACTTTGTTGAAAAATCAAACAAAATGTCCAACGATTTGCTTGAATAGAAATAAAACAAAAAGAGTGAAAAAGTAATGAAATGTACTTTTAGAATTACTGGTGTAGCTAAGTTTTGCAGTAGAATATTTTCTTGTTGTTTAAAGGCAGAGATGTCAGCATACCCTTATAAAAAAAGAGCTTAAAATATAGTCTTCTAGCACTCGAATAGCTTCAGAGTGTGAAGAATAGAAATGTCAATTAAGATCTGATAGAAAAGATTAAAGAGAGGGGTTTAACCCAAGACTACATAAAAAAGGCGTAGATCCAGCTAGAGTCCCTCAGGATTGCTACGCTATGAGTGACTGAGTCTCTGAGGCGTTTGACAGTAGATAATAGAAAAAGTAAGAGCAAAATGTTTATCCAGACTTTCAATGTCGTGCAAGCAAGCTAGTTTAACAAATTATCCCATCCAATTTTCCTAAATAACGTTTTACTACAGGGATTTATTTTAAGTCCAGTGTTATTTATTAATTTAAGAATGAACTCATCTAAAAAATTATAACATATTCAGTTTACAAATGACATGATTAGCCGTCCAAAAGGTTGTCACCTATGTTACTCTAAGTTTCTAAAACCAATGTATTTATCGTAACAAATCACTTCTTGTCAATTCTTTGCATTAAAATAATCGTAGAGAAAATACAATGATACCAAATTAAATGTATAATTTTTAATTTAAACCTCAACTAAATCAAGTGTTAACTTAATGTTGGGTGAGCAAAGGATGAGATACCTTTATTGTTTTAAGGCAAAAAACCTCTCGGTCAACACCGCCTTATTAAAAAAGGAAGAAAATAATATAAAATAAAGACCTTTAGTCCTCGATTACTCTAATAGCGTTATAGTCGGGAAAAACAAGAGTTGGTAAAGAAAGATCTGATAGGAAAAATGAAAGAGAGAGATAATATAAGACTATTTAAAAAAAGATCTAGATCCAGCTTCATGGGATTGCCAAGCCCGTACTCACTATAGTGAGCCCCTGAGGGAAATAGTAGAAGTTATAAAGTTTTTAGGACTCACTCTGGATAAATTAATGTAGTTGGATTATGCAAAAGTGATGTCAAAATCTTAGGTTATTGGTCTTTTTTTCAGGATAAGATCTATCCTGAATCAACTTCCTTTAATTTATGTCTCATCCGAATTAACATCCTTTAGTTTGTTTTCGCTCTAACTCATGGAAGTTCTTTGTGGTTTCAGTCGGTAAATAGATTACTCAAAGGGTGTTCAGGTTTAAGAAACAATCGTTAAGAACTATGGTTCATTAAAACAATCGTGATTAGCCTAAAAATGGATTAAAAAACCAAGTATGGTTTTTCTTGAATCTTATCATTTAGTGATATTAAATTACAAGTTAATAATTACTGCTAGTACATATAAACGGAGAAGATATGATTTCAGTGAACAACAGCACAGGCTTTCGAAAAACCTCCCACCTAAAGTTGGAGTTTTAAAGTGTTAAGGAAACGATAGAGGTAAAAATTTTAAAAGAAAATTAACCAGTCCTTCTGAAAATCATTTAATTCGCTCACAATAATTGGATAATATACTTGTTGATTTTAATTTGATAAACTGTATTTATGATTTGAGTGCTTGTACGGATGCCATTTTTCGTGATTGGTTAGAATTTATGATTTTTGTTATAGTATTTATTATGTTTAGTGTTATATTTTTTGATTCAAATTAACACTTTTCATGGGAGTAGGTATTAGAAGGGCTTTGACAATAAGCGGAATCAGTAGGAAATGACGAGGTAGGAGTTAGAAAGGAGTTCTTCCCGAGGGAATCAGCCCTCAGACAAGGAATGATGTAGAGTGGTGTGGGGATCATCCGACAGATCACTCGGAAGTTAAAACGTTCATCCTGGAGGGATCAGTCTTCAGACAAGGAATGAGGTGGAGTGATGTCGCGATCATCCGACAGATCACTCGGAAGTTAAAACGTTCATCCTGGAGGGATCAGCCTTCAGACAAGGAATGAGGTGGAGTGATGTCGCGATCATCCGACAGATCACTCGGAAGTTAAAACGTTCATCCTGGAGGGATCAGCCTTCAGACAAGGAATGAGGTGGAGTGATGTCGCGATCATCCGACAGATCACTCGGAAGTTAGAACGTTCATCCTGGAGAGATCAGCCTTCAGACAAGGAATGAGGTGGAGTGATGTCGCGATCATCCGACAGATCACTCGGAAGTTAAAACGTTCATCCTGGAGGGATCAGCCTTCAGACAAGGAATGAGGTGGAGTGATGTCGCGATCATCCGACAGATCACTCGGAAGTTAGAACGTTCATCCTGGAGAGATCAGCCTTCAGACAAGGAATGAGGTGGAGTGATGTCGCGATCATCCGACAGATCACTCGGAAGTTAAAACGTTCATCCTGGAGGGATCAGCCTTCAGACAAGGAATGAGGTGGAGTGATGTCGCGATCATCCGACAGATCACTCGGAAGTTAGAACGTTCATCCTGGAGAGATCAGCCTTCAGACAAGGAATGAGGTGGAGTGATGTCGCGATCATCCGACAGATCACTCGGAAGTTAAAACGTTCATCCTGGAGGGATCAGCCTTCAGACAAGGAATGAGGTGGAGTGATGTCGCGATCATCCGACAGATCACTCGGAAGTTAGAACGTTCATCCTGGAGAGATCAGCCTTCAGACAAGGAATGAGGTGGAGTGATTTCGCGATCATCCGAAAGATCACTCGGAAGTTAGAACGTTCATCCTGGAGGGATTAGCCTTCAGACAACGAGTGGTGTATCCGTGCTGCTGGGATTAGTCGACAGACCAAGAAGGAAAGTCCGTTAAGAAACAATAAAGAAAATAAGAGAATTCAGGTAACAAGAACAGCGAAAGAGAAGAGTGTTGTTGGTGTATCTGTGAAATAGAATGATTTTGAAGCAAATGAGGCCTCTATGAGGTCGTCTAGGGTTGCGCGCATGTCTTCTACTCTGCACGGTCTTGGTCGGTTCAGAGTTTCTCTCCCTCTAGTGTGCGTCATTTAATTACAAGTTCAGACATTACAATTGAGTACAACATATTCACAACAATTTAGCGTAGCGATGCAAAGGGTTAGTGTATCGTTACATTTATATAGTTAAATAAGGTGTTAAACATGCTTTGTTTGCACAATCAACACGTCCTCTGCATAAATCGTATTTGAATAATATTGATCCCTTAATGATAGATCGTGTAACCACATTGTTCCAAACCTTCCACTGACTGTTCTTCCACATTTCCTTCTCTGAATATCTCCTTCAGTATCCTCTCCTTTAGCATTCTTTACAAACGTTCACTCCATCTTATTCGGAATTTATCAATCTTAACAATATTGGCTTCCCGTACAACCCCGTCCACCCTTCTGTCTTATAAGCTACACTCCACATTCACAGATCCATATAACGTTCTCAGAATTCTTCTTTTCCACCGCTGTACAAGTCATCCTCTAGTTCTCAGAGACACTATCATCTTATAAACTCTAATTGTTACGCCTTAGTCTTCAGTTTAAAGATGTTTCAGTGGAACCCTCCAGGAGTTCACTGTTGGTGAGTACGAACGTATCAATCCCAAAGTGGATCTAGATATTTCTTGGGTCAGATCAATCTTTTCTATGAAGATATCTTATGACTAATTCTTGTTCTCTTCAAACTTTGACGATATTAGAGTATTCGACGACTAGGGGGTGTTTATTTGAAGCACTAATTTTCTTTTTTTATAAGGCGATGATCACCGAGTGATTTTAAACTTTAAGCAACAAGAAAAAAAATCATTTCCGATATATTCCTCGTCATCTAAAAGTACAGAGAATGGAATCTGCTCCAATTATACTTATCATTTCAGAAACGTTAGAGACTGTATATTCCATCATTGATGTCCATATAATGTCCCCTACAGGCCATGATTGACAGAGTCTACTCTGAGCCCCAGACGGCGGATAGAGTCAGATCGACATAGCCAGACTTCTATCAGAAGCATGTCAAGTGGAATCACGTTACACTCCTGAAAGTGAATAATAGAAAATAAAACGTGATATCTCTAATTCTGTTCTGACATGCTGTATAATAACACCAATCGTCCTTTATCTCACTTTCCTATCCTTCCCACCGATCTATCCTGCAGGTCGGAGTACTAAAAGCCTCCTGCAGTAGAACAGGCAACCATGCCTCCAACATCTTACAAACAAACTTAGCAAGATTCGCATCTGCTCATCTCCCTGCCAGGAGGCAAACGTTGTTGCATTTTCATCTTATCATCGAAAACTTAAGTTAAAGCGACACATCCTGTAACAAGTTCAGGGAGTGACCATTAAGGACGAGACTGAACAAGAGCGTTGTGATTAAAATTTGTCCTGAGAGATTTAAAAAAATGAAAATATTTGAGTTTGAATAGTGTACCGACAGGTGTTCAAGCCTCTTTCTTTTGTCGTCTGTTATTAGAAAACAGGCGTAAAAATGTTCAAACTTTTCAATGAATCCCTTCAAGTGACATCGATATCTATCATTTCCCTTTTACAAAATTTCGCACAAGTTATAATAACTCGGGTTACAAATAAAAGCAAGCGTTACATCAAACATCGTTCAAAGAAACGAATTAGTAGACTCAAGAACTAAAATGTTTGAAATATTAAAGAAATATTTATTTGAATGTAGTCCTAAAATTGTTTTGCTTTTATCATAAGCACGTCCTCAGCGTAGCCTATATCGTATTTGCCTAAAATCTAGCTTTTAAAATCTGCTATAATAGTTTTTTTTGCAGATTATTCTAAATTTACGATTTTCACAAAGTCTTCAACTTCATATTTCACTAAAAATTTGATCGAAATCGGTAGGGCCAATTTTGAGTCAATAAATCTTTTATACATCTTGACAGTTTTTTTTCGATTTTTAAAGTTTACCACACACCAACATTTTTTTAAGAGATATCGACCGATATGTTTTATTCGGATATTTAGAGGTGATACGAAAATTATCAAAACAGTTATTTTGTGTTTTTTCTTTTGATACCCCCAAATTTTGTGTTATTGAAAAAGATTAAGATCTCTCTCCTTGCTGTTTAAAAACGAAAACCTTTTTCGGTTATCATTACCTTATAAAAAAAGGAAGAAAAAACCTAAAATAAAACACCCTATCCCGCGAATACTCTAATACCGTCAGGGTCGGAAATGAACAAGAGTTGGTGAAGTGAGACCTGATAGGAAAGATGAAAGAGAGGGATTTAACCCAAGACTACATGAAAAAATGTATAGCTCCAACTGGGCCCTCGAACATCCCTAGGCATGGCCAACATATTCTCCCATAATATATTTCATTAAAATTGGTCCAAGCATTTGAGCTATTAAGCACCGTATATGAAGAGACAAAACTTACAAACATCAGTTCAAAACCAATTTTTTGATATCAGATGACGTTAAAAAGGATATATCCGCTTTAAATATTTTTGAGTTTTTGTCCAATCTCATAACTTTCTACATTTGAGAAAATAAATACAATGTTTTGAAACAATCGTGATTTGATTTGTATAGAGGGTGATTTTTTAAACTATTAATCTGATGAAATACTTTAAATGGAGGACCGTTAAATGTAAAACTTAAAAATCAGTTTTGCAAATTCTGAAAAATGGCCGACATTTTCCAAAATGGCTGCCAACAATTTAATTTCTTATGTTTTTTTTGTGTTTTTGGATTCTGTACAAATTTTAAGACTTTTTAAGTGTTGGTTATTGTTTGATATACCTACTCCAACTTTTGACGTTTAAATAATTTTCGGATTGCGATTTTCCATACTTCCTATTGTTGAATCAAGAAAAATATAAGTCTAAGATTATAAATACTAATATTGGATTACAATAAATAAAAAACAATATTTTACAGGCTATTTAATTTCCTACATAGCTAATTCTACACTACTACCTTACTTAGCTGAGATTAGATTCTAGCAAGTTTTTATTTCCTGTAAACCAGTATGTGTGAAAATAAAAACACAAAATCCATTTTCCTAATTTAAATTCGAGTAAATTTATAGTCTATCAGTTCATTATTATATTTTTATAAACTGTATTATTTTTATAAAAACAATATCATATCTTCTCTAAAATTTGAAACATTCCAAGAAATATTCTTTGTGTATTCAACAATATTGCCCTCAATGAATGAATAAGTACGGGCATTGCAATCCTGAGAGGCCTAGCTGGATCTACACCTTTTCTCATGTAGTCTTGTAGATTTTTCATCTTTCCTATCTGGTCTTATTTGACCGACTGTTGCTCTTGTCCGACTCTGGTGTTGTTAGAGTATTCCAGAGATAAGGGTCTTTATTTTATGTCCTTTTAAAAAAAAAAAGTATCCAGAGATTTCTCGCCTTTAAACAATAAGAAAAGAAAATACCGTACATCAGAAAACCTTTGGTAAAATTTTTCATCGTTTTAGTGCATCATAATGAACAATTTTAAAATTTTCCATATTATTATATATTTTTCGCTATGAGAATATAAGTTACTCAAAACATATCCCTGCAACTATGTATTGGGTCAATGTTTTCAATAGAATTAGTTTTTTTAAGGTTGTCCACCTGTTTAGTGCATCTGTTCCGAATACAATGGCCAACTAGATATTTGATTCTGTTTTTCATTAAGTTTCGTTCCAGGTCGTCCATCAATACGAAATCAAGTTGACATGTTTAATTCTGCATTTTGAAGTCAGGCTGGACACAATATAATAGATTTTTAAATCAATCGTTTAATTAATGAGAATCACCATAAAACAAATTATAGTATAATTGTAGTTAAAAGAAATTGTCTGATAAACGACGTTTCTACGGTATGTATCAACTTTCGTTATCAAGTAATAAACCTAGACATAATATATTAAATGTTGAGCTTGACTTATGAGAAAAATTATACAGTGTAACAAACACACAGAACACAAATCTCATAAAAAAATACGCCTAAGTATTAGACGCGTTTCAACGACAAGGTAAATAGTTATAGTTTGAGTTATAGTTTGATTGGTGTAACTCGTGTATCACTGAAGAGGACGAGCTGGTCGTTGAAACGCGTCTGATACTTAGGCGTATTTTTTTATGAGAATTGAGTTCTGTGTGTTTGTTACACTCTAGACATAATAAATGATGTATAAACATGGCAAGAACTTTCCCAGTTACCTATTTTTAAAACCAAATGAAAATGAACCAAAACTTATCGTCACAAAAAATATTCTTTTGTAATTTGTCAATAAAAATGTGAAACTGAATCACGGGCGTCGTCTTTGAAGAAACATTTATGTAAAGAAGGACCTGAACATGTTTTGCTTGAGGCATAAACACTTCCTAAGCGTGTTATTAAAATCGACAGTGGTTAAAGTTAATTTTGGTTTTTTGTCCATTATCAAACGTAATTATTTTTAACTTCTGATTTTGTACATAAGTTTGAGTTATTAATCTTCACATTTCACTAAAATTTGAACGAAATCGGTAGAGCTGCTTATGAGAAATTTAGTATTTACCCGATGGGAGATTTTTTTTTTTTTTACCATTTGGTAAAAACCATTGGTGAACCATTTTTGGGGAGATGGCGACCAATACGTTTTGTTCTGGTCCTTAGAGTTATAGAAAATATTTAAAAAAAAAGTTTTTATGTGTGTCAAAAATATGTCCGCTTAAAAAATAGGATTAAACTAAAGCCAATGAACGTAAGACAGATGACAAGTATCATTAAAAAAATACACACACATTTTTTAACTCAGTGTCCTTAAAGGATATACTATTTGCAAAAAAGCAAAATCGATTTTTTAATATACATTTATTATATTTTGATTTTTAACTGTGTGCAATCCTTAAATTTTCTCATCGAAATCTAAAAATCAACTGTTGTAATAAGTGGGAATTTGTTTCAAACATCCAAACTATCATTTTAAATATATCAAATTTAAATTGTCAATATTACTAATATTTATACACGAACAGGAGTGAAAACACTACTTTAGATTAGACAGTTGAACACAGCTAAAATTTGACAGAAAAAGCACTGGAGAATTATTCTGACTATGTAAGTGAACATTAAACATTTATTTTCTTCTTTTTTTAAACTCTATTGCAGTCCCAAAACACTATTATCTTTTCTAGTTAGATTTACTCCATCATTCTCAGTGTTTGTTTAATATTTGTGGTTTGTTTGGGGACTGAGGAAGGATGCATACATTCATCAACTATTTTGACTGCTCCTAACATGTTACACTTGTGGGAACTTCAATACTAAATTAATAAAAAACAAAATTTTCTAATTTGTGCAATATAAATAAAAGAGACGATTGAAGGTTTATGTTCATGTATCAGCTGAGGATGATGACTTAGTCGTTGAAACGTCGGTCTTGTATTTTGTATTGCACAAATAAAGTGGTTTACTGTGGACAATTGTGTTTTTATTTGGTTAAACTAACTCATCAACAGTCAAAATTCTCTCCAGGTACTCATCCCCACTTTCATCAAAGATATCAAGAAAAGTTAAAGCAAGTTGTCGTTTTTTGCGTTGATGAGTGTCGCCCACCTTGGCTCAACGAAAATCCAATTTGGACGTAACAATTCCTGTAGGGTTATAGAAATCAGAGAGAAATTCTCTGAAAACTGAGATATTGTGAAATAGCACTTTTTAACCTTTTGGAACTAATTCAACAGTCATAAGTGAATGACCCCCTTTTTCTTCGGTGTCGTGGGGTTGGCTCGACATATTGGCCGCCTCAGTCAATAGGAATCACTTCCTGGAAATGTGAACGGATCAGGAACCAGTCGGGCGGATATAGGTTAGGTTAGGTTAGGAAGTATGGTCATCGCAATCATAAAGTCCATCGACAACATGACATATCATCGAATTGGATACTTAAATAAACTTCAAAAGTGCCTTATGAATTCAGAATAGTTATGATTGCTATTGTGCTTTCTGTTAGTTTTAAAGGATACCAGGTTAGCCAAGGACTAGCCAAGACCCGAGAATACTACCCGCGAATAACAAGTCATACTATTCTGACAGACGACGAACCTCGTCACTTGAGTGTCGCTCTTCGGCTGACCGAACAAACAAACACCACCAATTCCAAGAAGGGTTGCTCATTAAGCAGGAGTTTGAACAGATGACCCTAGTTCCCCCAAGTGTCGAGCCAACCCCACGGTATACTAGTGTCGAGCTAACCCCACGTCGAGCCTACCCCACGTAATCTTTTCTTGTTCATTATGCACATTTGTACGTCCATCTCTGAATATCCTGCACCAATGTCATGTTTCACAGCATTACCACTCCAAACTATATTGCCATAAACTGAACACAGATGGCGTAGTATTCTGCCCTGTAGAAATCTAATCACGGCACAAACCTCACAACTGGAAGTAGTTGCAATTGAAGCTTCCATTTAAATTAAATCTCCACAACAACAAACTACTTGTATGCAATGAGGTTAATAATTACTGAGTACAACAAATAATGTGTGTTGCTATGGCAACCTAACTTTAATTTACAAGCTGATCGGAAGTTAATTTCTGAACAGTCCTCGTAGATGATCTTTTCGAAATTGCTTAATAACAATAATTTTCTTTTACTTGAGTTTGTTACATTGATTTTTCTCTACAACGTTTACAATGAACAAGTTTTGATAATCTAATCGTCACTTGCACTGTTTTTTTGAAGTATTTTTAAACAGATTTCTTCTAGGATTTTAGGAAAACTATTGATCAATACGTTTTGATTAGCTCTTTAAAAGCCATATTTTAACAAAAATTAATCGAAACACAATCAATTGATTTATGATATTCAACTTGCACTTATGGTCCATTTTCTAATTTTAAGGTCCGTAGGTAAAAACCTTATAATTTCACTCGCGAGTCTGTTCGTCTGTGAGTTGCTACACAGACAAAACAATAAATCCTTTGTATTTCAAATTTGGCTTTTATATTATTTGTCTCGCATATTATAGAAAAAAGCGATAATAAAAAAATACCTTGGAGTATAGTTAAGGAACAAAAACTATAGAGTTTATTTAATTTTTTTAATATATTATGTGTGGAGTATCAAATAAAATTAGAAATTATTCTGATAACGAATATGTATGTTTATTTTTTTAAATACGAATGGAAAAGTTTGTACATATTTTGTACAAACTCTCTGCACTATATTAAAACTAATCATATTTTAACAAAATAAATGTTGCATTAAAAATGTTTGAATTTCAAACAACCATATTTTCCAAACTCGTACAAAACGTCGTCAACGTTATTTATTGAATTCGAGCGAGAACACGATAAAAAAAACTCCAGACTAGGCAAAATAATTACCATAAATATATTCAGAGAGTACAGAAAACAGTTTATTGATAAAAATAAATTACCCTCACATATGGTCACATGATCTAGCAACTTTTTGAAACGCAATTGTGATTGGTTAAAACTCGAAAAGGCATACGTCCTGTCATTTAGTGGGGGGATATATTTTTCCCCCCAGTCCCTTAACTCTGCTACAAAAAACTATTGTACCGGCAGTAGCGGAGCTATAAATAAAGATCATGATCAATGATGAATTATTGATAGAACAGCTACGCCCAGTTTCGAATGGTTCGATTTCATTTTAAATTGCATAATATGCCAATCAAAAAATATCGATCTTTTAATATTCAGTTCGATTTATTATATCAATGTTTTTGTCGTGTATGTTTGAGGTTAGGTGATGCAAGTTTAGTTGAGTGATGTAGTCTACTTTCTAAAGTACAAATTTTTGGAATGAGTTAAAATAAACTATAGGTATGTAATGGAAATATGTGTTTTTGGGTTGGAAATGTGTGATTTTTGAAATATTTGTCTGTCTGTTTTGTGTGGAGTGTGTGAAGCATATTTTAAACACTTTTGGAATGTGAGTATAGTTTGGAAACAGCTATAGGCGTTTTTACGGTCTGAAGGTAAAACTGAGGACACTTATAATTTAACACGCGTGTCTGTCTGTCTGTCTGTAAGTCGTAACTAGTCTACAAGACGATGAAACCTATATATTTCAAATTTCCATTAATACTCTTGGTATTAAACCAAAAAAAACAAATAACGCGACCACAAAAAAAAAAAAAAAAAAAATTACCTTATTCAGCCACGACATTATTTCGAATGAAATAGACGTCATAAAAACTTACGACTTTGGTAACAACACCAATGTTAAGTTGTCAATTTCTCTCCGATAGAACAAGTGATTTCTAAAGCACAGGTATGTTGTTAAGTTTTGAAAGAAAGAAGATAATAAACTGAAGGAGCAGCTACTTAACTCTAGTCCGAAATGAGGGAATAAAACTTTGAGTTCCATAGGTGTGGTTTATTGTTGAAATCTTATTTTTTTGAATTGTAGCCTATAGAATCCGAAAACAGCCAAGATTCATGCATTTGTAACTTTTGAAATAGAAAAAGAAACTATTTATATCAAAGACTCTATTCTTGCAATGGCTGTACCGTTTTAAGGTTTTAATTAAATGTTTGCAAATTTCAAGTTAAACGTTCTAATGTTAAAGTTAAATTTTTTCAAGTTTAACGATTTCAAATTTCAAGTTTCTCGTTTTCTTGTTTCTCATTTACGCGACCACAAAAAAAAAAAAAAAAAAAAAATTACCTCGGGGTACATAAAGGACAAAAAATATCTAGATGAAATTTAGGGGGGAATACTCAATGTGGAATATTAAATGAAAATAAAAGTTATTCTGATTACAAATATGTATTATAACTTATGTGACGAAAAATGAATGTTAACAAAATTTAAAGTTATCATATATTAAGGCCCCTCCCCCTCTCACAAGAACGGCGTGACTTGCAAATAAAAATATTCGAATTTGAAATTAAATTGCAGTGAGAAATCATATATTATAGTTTTTTGTATAATAATTTAATCATACAATGAGAAATGCGTAGCGTAAGTTTTATACGTAGTTTTTTTGTGAGATGTGAGACAAATAGCCATTAAGAGTTTCATTGATCTCTCTTTATTAGTAAAACCAAGGACTTTTATAATTTCACAAGCTTGTCTGTCTGTACAATTTAAACAGCCGCTTAAAAGACTTCGACGTTATAAAAATAACTGTTCCTATAAATAATTACACACCCTAAGTTGTTTCGTTTAAACCATTTATTTTTTTGATTTAAAGAATATTTTGTATTGGGTGTAAATAGATAGCTTTACATTGAAGTATGCGTTTTTATACTCTTGAGTCGAAAAATATTTGAAATGTTTTTGGTGTGTGCTATAGCAACAGCTGAGTTGAATTAATTTTTTCCTTATTGCTTAAAGAGATAAAGGGTCTCGGAAAAATAAGGATATAAAAACTCCTAGCTCTCGAATACAGTACTTTAATAACATCAAGCTCGGAAAAAATAAGATTTGGTAAAGAGAGACTGATAGGAAGGATGAAAAAGAAGGTTTTAACCGAAGATTAAATAATAAAAGTGTAGATCCAGCTAGGGTCCCTTGGGATTATCAAGCCGGAATTCACTAAAGTTGAACCCATGAGCGTCTGATTTTAATGAAATTTAGTGTATGGGAATATTTTGGACATCTTCAGGTGTTTTCCCCTGTTGTTTTCTCATGAGTTTAAAAAAAATTGGTTATATATTATGTACTTGTACAATTCTCTACGGCCCAGCTAGAGGGCTCTTTTAAAACGGGGTTTCGATTTTTTTCGTCTGAATATTTAAGAACCTAGTTAAATATTAAAACTGATTTTTTTTTTAAAATCAGATCACAGAATTTTAATATTCTTAGTACGGAGTCTTTAAATAAAAAAAAAAAACGAAACTTTTTATCTCCCTTAAATAAAATGCTGGTTCAGGAATTCTTGGTTAAAATTAAATCATAGGAATCGACGTAAGAATAAAGATAACTCAAAATCGGACAAACCGATTAATATAAAATTTTTGGAAAATGTGAACTGTTTTTATCCCCCCCCTTCCCAAAAAGCGCCAATCCACAATTAAATGAAAATTAGAGTTTATGAATAATATAGAAATTATTTAAACAAACCACCGCCATTATCAACTCCAGAACTTGTATTTTTTATCAGATTGAAACCAATACAATTTTTAAGCCTTTGGACCTTTGGACCTTATATTGAGCATTTGTTAATAAATATCAGTAGTGACAATAAAACGAAAATCAGAATTTTGGTTCTATGGCTGCTTTACCTTAAGATTTTTTTTACCTTACGTTGGTATTTTGTTATATGTGTGGTAAAACATTTGCACAATGTTTGTGCAACTGTTATTTTTATGAAAAATGTACCTGTTAGAAATAAAAAAGCACAAAAATTTGATATAATGAAAAAATTTACTTCAATTAACAAAACAAAGTATATTTTCCTACAAATTACGGTTTAGAAATTAAGATAAATTGTTTAAATTAACCAGGAAACCCGTCTATTACGGTCTAATATATCAAAATCCAAATTGTTAAAATGTAAATGTTCTTGACCTCAGCTTACATGTCAAATCAGTAAAAAGAAGAAAAAACTGTTTGCGAATAAACTCAAAATTACCAAAATGAACCTAGACTGCCGTCAAATAACTTCTGAATGTTATTGTTTTAGTGTACAAATATTTTGAGTGATTAAAATATATTATTGAAATTTAATTTT